>CM070558.1:10517912-11150919 GCA_036346405.1 Phyllostachys edulis
AAGGGGAGCCGCCGCAATCGGGCCCACGCCTTCGACCTAAGGCACGCGGGCACGCTTCTTCTTCCCCGCATCAGGGTCTGGGTGCTCAGCAAGATGAACCGACGCGTCATACGCGCGATTCAATCGCAGCTCCCTCACAACCAAGCGATGCTTCACATGCTCTTCGCCTGTATAAGGGCCCAAGAATAGCTCCGCGGGGGGCACTGCTTCGGTGATGGACGCAACTGCCAAGATAACCAAGCCCAGATTAGCCTAAACACCACGCAAAACAGGGCAACAAGCCAAAGAAATGGGAAACTATACCTTCACGGCCCCTTACAATGAGGACGGGGAGCCCCGAGCTCTACCTTCCACTCCTTGGCCAAAGGCCAGATTCTAAAGGCGCAGAACTCCCACACCAGGTCCCGCGTGGAGAGGCGCTTCGTCGTATCCAGAAGCACATGGAGGAGGACCTTCTCCCTTGAAGTAAGAACAATCTCGGGAGTGGCGGTCAGTTGTATCAACCCACCCCGAGATTGCAAACCGTCCTTCGCTGGGGAGGTATGATAAAACCACCTCCGCGTCTAGTCCTTGTCCCAACGGTTGCGTGCCGTCGGGGCAGGAACATACATTTGGCACTGCGCCCTCGGTTGGAAGTTGACGCTGCCAAAGTTGAGCGTCTCGGTCATGCTCTTCTTCTTCTTCAGCTAACAACGCTCGTCGTGAAGATACGTGAACAAGCGCCCCTCACCGCTGGCTTTGGCGAATCTCAGCATCTACTTGAAGACCCCCACCTTTACAATAGAGTTCAGCGTCAGTTGCGCCAACTCCACCCTGTAAAGCCGAAGCACCGCGAAGACAAGCGCGATGCAGGGAAGCCTAAGGCCAACATCAAGGAAAGCGACAAAAACCACCGCCTCGTTAGGACGGGGCGAGGGCACCGTCTCCGATCCAGGAGCGCGGACCTTCGCCAAACTCTCCAGCTTGCCCTCATCCACGAGGGATTTTAGAACAAGGCTTGTCATGGTGGACCTCCTCAGATCGCTCGTGTAAATGGGGTCACCCCCTCCATCCTTGCTGCGCTTTGTCGTACCCGAAGATCCCAGCCCGAACCCTAACAACTCGCTATCGCTGCGAAGAGCGCCAGGGGGTTTAGCGACTCAAAGCAAGAGAGCAAGATAGGGACGGGGAGGGGGGGTCACCCCTTATTTATACTCACCAGAGGAACCAACGGCCATCTTGGGGGGAAACTGAAGAAGCACGCACCAATCGCACCACGACGCATGGCAGCCATAAAACCACCTCACTAGCAACATTATGAAATACAACCACCACCCGCTACGCACGCCTCCCAAGGGAGGTACCATTATTGCTGAACAGCGCGCAGCGCCCGAGCAGCCGCCAACGCCATCAATTACACGACGCGCACCCCCCGAGGATGACTCCGAGGCCAACCCTCGCTGAACCAGAACTTATACAAACAACGCTTCGCCAGGCCAAAGGGGATGGTGTGCCTGGACCCTTCGGAAGGAAGGCACGGTTTCAGCCATGACAAAGCAGGATCTCGACCGCGAGGGGCTTGTCGTAGAGGCAGCCCACCGGCCCCTGCGAGCCAGCGAACATGACCCGGAGGCCACAGGAATGACCCCGGGGGTCACCCGAAGGGGACAAAAGTGCACCCAAGGGGGACTCACCCGAAGGCCCCAAGAGGGGCCCCAAAGGGGGCTCGAAGCCCCCCGAAGGGGCTCGAAGAGAGCACAGAGGCCACTGGAGGGGCCCTGGAGGGAGCTCGAGGGTGGCCCGAAAGCTACAGGAGGTGCTACCAATACCCCGAGAGGCCACCTCGTAGGCACCAAGGACAGTCACTCAGATACCGGAGAGGAGGCTTTTTTGAAGGCGTTTAATATATGTACACTTCTTTTGACACTAGTCCCTTCTCCGAGGATCCTTCGGTCACTCAGATACCGGAGATCCTCCCTTTTCGTATTGTCTAGTCTTTTCTACTACGACAAGAACCAAACAATCAGTAAAGCTTGATGATGCCAAACAAAAAAGAACAAACCCAGAACAATTTTACTGCTGCGGCATGCAAGAGGACAAAACCCACCTAGAATGTACTCTCAAGCTTGATGACAAACAACCACCGAACCAAACAACAACCAGATAAACACCAACTGCACGCGGCAACCAGTTCTTACAATCTGTCTACTTAGCTCCAAACTTCTTCAAGGACAGGACGAACTCGTACACCTTTTCGGGGTCGGTCAGCGCCTTGGCGACGCTGTCCCGCTCCTTGCAGCGCTTGGCCCAGGGGCAGTGCTCCTCCACGCTGAAGTTGCCGCACTTCTCGTAGGTGTGGAACCAGGAGGTGAAGGGCACGAAGGCGATGTCAACGAAGCCGAATGTGTCACCTCCGAAGTATTTCTTGTCTCCGAGCTCGGCCTCCAGGGTCCGGAGCACCTCGATCAGGTTCTTCTTGGCCTGCTCCTGGGCCTCCCCCTTGAGCTTCCACAGGCGAGTCTGGCAGTCGTAGATCTGAACATAACCAAAACAACCAAACAATTTGACGTTTTCAATGTTAGTACTGCGTCCCTGAGTTAAGCTAAGTTTCTCGTTGATTTCATGACAAGAGAGATAAATAAACAAAGTGGGTTTGATTTTGACGATTCCATCATCTGCCATCTGGGTTTAGAATTTCAGACCAAGCAATTGCAACATGCCAACAATCTGTATGGAGTAGGGGAGACCAGAGAGTCAAACGTTTACAGAGGGCATACAACTCGGTGGCAACAGTGTGTGTGTATATATATAATAGGACCTTCATGTAGACAGATCGTGCACGTATTACTTAAGAACAAAAGGAACATACAAGTAGAAGCAACAAATATATTCAGAATTTTTTGCCGATACGGCCAGTTTGCGAGCCGTATTTACAGTTTTGACCTTATAACACGCGTATTAGCAAAAATAGCAATCACAGGCCAATACTTGCGGTATGACACCTCACCATGGCGTGCGAAGCGACTGTGGTGCCTGACGGGACCGGCGTGTTGCAGCCATGCGCCCACGCCCAAACCCCCGGTCCCGCCACCTCATAAACAAGGCGCCGTGGTGGCCATGCACTGGCCATGCAAGATGGCCACCCGGCGCCACCATCAAGCAATTAGATTAGGTTGGCGATTAGGGTTAGGTTAATTAGATAAATAGGTTAGGTTAATTAGATAAATAGTTATGGTTTGAAATTTGAATTTAAAGGAATTTTATAATATAGCAAATGAGTTCAAAAAATTATGAAATTTTTTGTGGAGCCTCTCAACACTGTTTACTTACTTGTGTAAATTTTTCATAATTTTATTCGTTCATAACAGACGGTTCAAAAACGTCATTACAGATGATTTCCAGAGCCGTCTAAGTTTATGGGTCAGTGATGACATGAGGTCGTCATAGACGGTTTTGGAACCGTCTGTGATGCGTGCTATCACAGATGGTTATTAACTCAAAACTGTCTGTGATATATGACTATCATAGACGGTTTGTGTCTAGAACCATCTACGATAAATATCTATCACAGACGGTTAGTGTATCAGAACCGTCTGTGATAATCGCCTATCATGTAGATGGTTCGTGTTTAGAAATCTATGTATATATATATATATATATATATATATATATATATATATATATATATATATATATATATATATATATATATATATATATATATATTATATATATCGTCCCTAGCCACTTTCGGGGTCGTGAGGAGGATGACACACTACCACGAGCAACCTCTCATCCAAATTTCGCAAGTTCAAGAAGCAGTACCGCAAGAAGAGCGCATGGACATACAATTACCTGGATGTCGTCGATAGGTAATTGGACTTGACATCAAGGAATGGTTGGTTGCTGATACATGATGCCACTTCCCAGTCGGATAGAAGTGGCTTCATGCATGGTTGCAGGCAATACGGCCAGGTAGGCCATTAATGCCAGCGACAAGGAAACAGAAGAGCCAGCCATTTCTATTTTTTATAAATACTAGAGTTATATGTGGGGATGATAATCATCTTCGATGGTGGATGATCCTTTTTATAAAACAAGGAATAAATTTGGAGCGTGAGATGAAGAGACGCATCGGGGAGCCGAAGCTGCATTGATGCGACGAAGAGACGCATCGGCGATGAAGAAACTGATCATAGGGCTTCAATCGGGGTCAGAGCGATATTATCACGCAGCGGTTATAACAAAAAACGTCTATGATATGTAGTAATATCACGAGCGGTTATTGTTAAGAACCGCTCGTGAGGTTTCTGAGACGGTTGTTTGTTGAAAACCGCTCGTGATATATAAAATTATCACGAGCGCTTATTGTTAATAATCGCTTGTGATATTCCTGACGGTTTTAGTTATGAACCGTGTGATATTACTCTTCATGAGCGGTTTTTAGCGTTAGCCGATAATACGAGCGGTCTCTAAACCAAAACCGTCAGTGATTGCATGTAATATGATGGTTTTGGTCAACCGTCGTGATGAGGCGCCCAAATAGCCTTTTTGTAGTAGTGATGAGTGGAGCAGATCGCAAAAAATATTAGTGTAACTTGTAAACATAAGAGGCATATATATTACTTGATTTCAAATAGCACAAGTATATCAGATATACTTAATTACATTGTACGCAATGAAGTGCTGCTAATTAATTTTCTTCCCAATGGGCCGAAGTTCTTACAACTATAAATTTGACCTTTCTAATCTGCAATTTTAGGAGCATGCCTGGACTGAGCACTTTTTAGTGTTTACTACTGACATGGCACTATTCGTCTCGGAAAGTAGTTCGCGCTCAATTTGGAACAGGCACAGTGCAAAATATAAGTCGTGTTGTAATGCAGCAATGATTCAGATGTACTCCTAGCAGAATTTCAAGAGTTCAAAAACATTACATAAGTCTAACACGTTATACTTGTGGAATTTTGCGAACTTACCATATTGACGATTCAGTAATGCTGACACCCCGGACGTTTGATCAAATGTAGTCTCTTGAGGATGCGGATCTCCCAAGGATTTCTTTAATGTACAAATCAAATGGGATTCCTGCACTCCTAAACAATCTATGCTTAACATTTGATTCCTCCCTAATGTAGGCATTTGCAAAACGCATGTTGAAAGTCTTCGCAGCCCGATGAGCTTAACCAAGCTATTTGAATATTTGACATCACTTGAAAATTAGTCAAAAGTCAAACTAGTGAAACTTCTAGGTTAATGAAATTATGGGAAAAGCATACTTAATTTATATCTTCTTAAGAAATCTATAATCAGTAATAACTTGACAACATCACAGCAGTAGGAAATCAAATAGTACACAGTTAATTGAGTTTTCTTACTTTTATTTTATAAGCTATCAAGTCAGACATGTTTTTCTTATCATTCTAGATGTCCTGTTTCATTCGAAGAGTTGCTCCACCCTCAGTAATCAACTTGCATCGCATGTCTTCAAATAATTTCAATGACTCTTCAATGGGTCTATCACTCCATGGACTATTCATCTTCCTTTCTCTGTATTCCTTGATTTCTTGTGCGGTCTGGCAAGCATAAATGTAACATCCCAATTTTTCGGGCCTTTTGAAAATTTTCAAAATAAAAATAACCATTTGGTTTTGTTGAATTTCTAAAGCTTAACTTGAAATTTTAGAAATTTGAAAACAATTTAAATGACTAAATCAAACTTCAACTAACTCAAAATTTGGTTTATTTTGAGTTTATTGGAGTTCTCTCGTATTTAAAATTCTATTTCTCTGTTTGTTCCGAATTCACTGGCTGTTTCCTTTCCCTGGCCACGACCAAGACCACCCCCTCGGTGTCGACTACCCTCTCGGTTTCGACCATCCTCTCAGTGTCGACCACACTCTTGGTTTCAACCAGCCCCGTCTGTCAGCCTCCTCCTCGCCTGGTCACCGTCGTGGCTGTCGCAAAAGTCCTTATGCATTAAATGCCGTCACCTCCGTTGCGCCGGTTTCCCCATCTTATCTCCTCCCCTACCTACCCTCATCCCCTCCCTCACATGCCGCCCATGTGTGCATGCCGCGCCGCCGCAAATCCTGCCACTCCATCTTGTTGTCCGATCCATTTCCTTCCCATATAAATGGAGCGCCCCATGAGCCCTTCGCCCTCCTCTTGCTTTCCTCTCAACTCTCTCTCTCTCTCTCTCTCTCTCTCTCTCTCCCTCGCTTCGCCGTGCTTCAAGTTTCACCGCCGCTGACTGGAGCCCGCATCGTCTTCAATCTCCTCACTGCCGAAGAGTCCACCGGAGCGTCTGTGCCATCTTCGACCGTTGTTCACTGACCTCCTCTAGCCTCCTCCTCTATCCTCTCTCTCGGTCTTGGTGAGCTCCCTATGCCCTATTCTCCCTCTTGCCCCTTGCTCCAGCACAGAGCGCTGCCGGACCACCGGTTCACTACGTAACCCTTTGACCAGGTATCCTAAACCTTTCGACCTTTCGAACCTCCTTTGACTAGGTAGCCTAAACCTTCTGACCAGTCGAATCTCCTTCCGACCAATCGAACCTCATTCGACCAGGTAGCCTAAACCTTCTGACCACCTGTAGTCAAACCTCCTTCCGACCAAGTAATCAAACCTCCTTCCGACCACCTGTAGTCGAACCTCCTTCCGACCAGGTAGTCGAACCTCCTTCCGAGGGCTCGTTCTCCTTCGTTCGAGCTCTGATTCGAGTGATTCAAATTTCTAACTTCTTCTAATTCAGTACCTTCCTTTTGGTTCTAGTTTGGTAATTTTTGGATTTTATTTGTAGTTGTATTATTTATTTGGCTCTTTTCGCATGTATAGATTCCAATGTGTTCGAAGAATTCTTAGACCCAACGACCACGTCCGAAGCATCTCAACTCTTCAACGAAGGCAAGTCGTAGACCTTTGATCATGTCGTACCCAGTTTATAAATTTATATTGATTTATATCAACATGCATTACTAGTTTTATAATAACTGCTTTTGAGAATAGTTAAAGTCCTCTTCGACATTATGCCACCTTGAATAATTGCTATTGACTTGTACCCTTGAATGATATAAATCCTTGGACACCATAGGTTGGGTAATCTTAGTTCGACGTTGTTGTAATACCAACATGGGTACATATTATGCTTTAGTTATGCGATGGTCTCCCGCAAGGTAGTCAGAGTTGAGATCCTAAGTTGGATCGATTTGCCTCTAGTAGGATCGAATCATAGTATCAAATCGTAGAATCGGTGATTCTACGGAATTATAAAAATACACATATTTGATATCTATACTATAAGTTTGTATAATTCTTATATGGTTTGACACTTACTTATACCCGAAAAAGGGACAAAGCACTCTTTATCGCACAACAGAAAAGCATAATGGTACTGACATGATGGGTGATATAGTTCTAAACTACAAGAGAACAGCCAATGACCATGACTAGTTTACTACAATTACATGAGAAATGTTCACAACTTTTGTAAATCAATATCTAATTGCAACACTTGCATGTTCCTTAAATGCAGCTAGACATACTCTAGGAATAAAAATAGCTTATCATTATCAAGCTCAAGATTGCTCATGTCATAATATAGATATTTGTACTAGCATTACCACACTGATATTTATAGTTTCATTCTCAGAAATTAATGTCAACAAATTTTGCTCTAAAACAAAATATTAGCAAACACTGGACTCTAAAAAAATCAAAAAAAATTGCAAAAAACAAAAACAAAATTTGCAAATTTTTTTTGCCCAAGCGACTCTACCACAATTCTACTCTGTGATTCTACACGATTCTACGTGATTCTACTCTTTAGATCGCGACTCTACCACGATTCTACCTGATTCCGATTCACGGTGCGATTTGGATCGACAGGCTGTCGTGGGTTCGTAGAATCATAAGACTCTAAGAGTAGGATCACGATTCTAACTACCTTGGTCTCCCGATCACATGATTCAATGATGATAAATTTGACTTAATGAAATATGGAATTGTGGCGCGGCCACTGGTATTAAAAGTTGGAGTGCCATGGCAAGGGTTGCCATTTGGTCGGGTTGAACCAAAAATAATTTCATACTTAGGCGAATGATCGTGCAGTAAAGGGGGAGAATTTTAGGATGTGGTTGCCTCGCCTGAGTAGTCACTAAGGACTTAACTTTTGCGCCATTGATCTAGGCCATACTATACAAGCACATGTCCATGATGGGGTAGATCTGGCCGACTAATTAGCATTAGTTTGAGTCGGTTCTGTTTGGGTTGATAAGTGGTGCAAGAGGGGGGCGGGACGACGAATCCTTATCGAGTAGAACCGAGTCAAAACGGAGCTTTGTAAATGCCTTGTGATAATCTCTTAGTCGCACACCTAAGAAGTGTGTGAGCGGGCAGTATAAGATGATTATCCCTTGTGGGTCAAGCTGTACAACCTCTGCAGAGTGTAAAACTATTAGAATAGCCATGTCCCTGGTTATGGATAATACCTAGTGATTTCACACGAGGGGTATATTTTCTCAAAAATGTTGTCTTGGATGGATAAGAGTTGTTGGAATGATTGTTGGCTGGGAAGTGAACATGGTGTTCACGAGTTGTTTCAAAGAAATTTGATTACTTATGTATTAATCTTTCAAATTGTGCTTTCAATCTACTTACTGTATTTACTGTCAATATTGCTTTATGCAAAATAGCCATAAAACTATCCTTGTTAAGCCTTGCATGAATACTATTGGCATACTGTTCCCTACAACTTGCTGAGTACTTTAAGTACTCACGGCTTTGCGCCATTTGTTGATCAGTCACCGAAGAAGACCCAGGGAACACCAAGTTCTACGAGGAAGACTATTTCGAAGACTACGCGAACTAGGTCGTGTCCTCCACTCGATTGTCTATGGGCATGTCGTTTGGCTTCCACGAGTTGTCTGGTTTCCGCTGCATGTGTATCTTTTTTCATTGAGCCCTACGTGACAAACTCTGTAAACCTTGACCATAATGTCATTTTGCTGCTAAGTAATATTAATTTGTCTACTTCTTGACTACCTTGTTGTATGGATATGATTTATCTATGTTGCAACTGTGTAGACTAGCTACTGATCACGAGACTAGTTTAGAATACACAGAGGGTCTCGGAGTTGCATATCCGGGGTCCCGACAGAGGTGGTATCAGAGCCACATCGACTGTAGGACGCAACCACAGTTGGCATGGTTGTGTTAGCCAAAGATGTTAAAATTTATTTTCTAAAGCAAACCTAATCAATTGATGAGTAGTTATTATTCTCTCATCTTACTCTATTATTCTCTCATCTTATTCTAATCTTTCCCCATATCATCCATAAGTTCTTATATCCTACCTCTTCTGAAACTTTGTTTCTGAATTCAAACTAATCCTTCTCACATCTGTAATCTCTATAGGATCAAGCCTAGCTTCAAGTCGACTATCCATATAAGTTAGATTGGGAGTGCTTTAGTAAAATTGCCCTTTTTAGTTTTAGTATCGTGTAGTCCGTATAATAGGACCTTCGGCTTGAGTTTTGTTGCCTCCTAATAGCTTTCCGGCTATTCGTTCGTTGGGTTAAACCGACTTGCCCCAGTTAGATTGCTCTGTCTTTCTCCCTTGTTCTCTCTCGTCTTTCGTGCTTTTCCCTCTCATCTATCGTGTTTTCTTCTTTTCGTCTATTAAACCTAGGAAGATTGGTACAGATGGTTCAGACCCGCAACTCGGCAAGTCAAGATAAACCAGTGGATCCCTTTACGCCACCACCACCACCTCCTCCGGCAGCAACAGCAGATCAGGGTTGGGTCAGTTCATGACAGCCCAGACATAGTTGATGAATGCAATGATGCAGATTATAAACCAAATGATGACTCAACAGAGCCAGACTACTGCCGTCCTAGTCGCAATGCTGAATCAGAACAATCAAGTAGCTGCCATGCCGCCACCACCAGCTTTTCCACAGTCAAAGCTAGTAGAGTTCATGAGGACCCATCCACCTACATTCTCCAACTCCTTCGAGCCATTGGACGCAGAAGACTGACTATGCTCTACTGAAAAGAAGCTCCCTATCACCCGGTGTGACGACCGTGAGAAGGTTCTGTATACCGCGCACTAGCTTGAAGGCACTGCAGCAGAATGGTGGGAGAATTACTATGCCGCCCATGAAAACCACCAGAACATCACTTGGGCTAAATTGTCAGAAGCTTTTCGCCACTTTCATATTCCTGATGGGAAGGTGAAAATAAGAAGAATGAGTTCCGTGAGCTGCGGCAAGGAAACATGTCAGTGAGTGAATACCTCAACAAGTTCACTCAACTTACCTCAACAAGTTCACTCAACTCTCTCGTTATACTCAAGAGGACGTTGCCTCAGATGATGCATGTCAGAAGTATTTCAAGCGGGGAATCAACCCTAGCTTGAAAGTTCAAGTCGTGGGCAACAACTATGCAGATTTCCAGCATATGGTAAACAAGGCTATGCTCATAGAAGATTCTCGTCGTGAGCTTGAAGAATCCTGTAAGAGGAAGATGATGTAGCATGGTGCTCATCAAAGTCATCCGCAGAGAGACAAAATGAATGTGCAGCACCCTGCCCGTGTTGCTCCTCTTGTTGCCTTCAGGACCCCTACGACCGCAGCTCACCCAGCTACTCTAGGATACCACAACTTCAGCAACAACAACGCCAACAACCAGCAGCCAAGAAACAACAATCATACCACGGGAATCACCTGTTTCAACTGTCAACAATTGGGACACTACGCCAGCAACTGCCCACAAAAGCAAGGTCCAGCGCCTATCCAATTCAACTTGGGAGCTACTCCGGCTAGAACCCCATGACAGGAGCAGGTTGTGGAGCACTGTCGGGACCCAAAAATACAATTCTGGACCCTATGTGTATAATGCACTAGTACAGGATCACGCTAGTGCACACAGTGTCAACATAGATGAATATCGATCCACACAAGACGATTAATAACATAAACGAGTAATTTAATTAACAAATAATGGTTTTGACCTTATGGTCAAGTTTACACTTATTAAGCCATGCAGGGCTGACAGAGAATTAAATAGCAGCGGAACAGATAACTTCAGCGGAATCCCATCAATTCGCCACAGGCAACCGACTGGGATCAAGACTCTAATGATCAGGCACATTCGTTGAACTCCTCCTCGAAAGCAGGCGAAGACTCCTCCTCTTCTGTTGATTTGATTTAGCAAGCATGAGTACACAACCGTACTCGCAAGTCATACCACAGAATGCAATTATACATGATGGCTTATTTCAAAGGAATGGCTTCTGTGGTTCCTTTGCAGAAATGCAACATTTGCAATTTGAATATGCATAATAGATTGAAAGTATAAAGTAAAATAAATAAACAATATTAATTTTAATAGCTTGATTTCACAAAGACACATAGCCTAAACAAGTTATTCACACACAGCTCCCTTCCCAAGAGTTTTATGAACACTACCCCTCATGTGAAATCCCAGAGCATGTCTATGACCGCAGACGCGACTATTCGAATAGATTAATTAACACTCTGCAGAGGTTGTACACTTTACCCACACGATACAACTAGTGTATCTAGCACTAATCATAACAAAACATTTCAGAAACTTCATCTCAAGCATTGATATTCCCAGTGTGCTTTGTCATCATACCAACCCTAACACAGTGCTTTAGCATAACACACACCGTTAGACAGGGACACGGTGAACCGTCCCATGATGTGACTACTTGGTAGAACACACCTCCACCCATGCGACACAGTCTAACCTACTTCCTGAGTAATCAATGTCAAGAATCCATAACTTACTAAGTTAGGCCCGTCCCATCAAACATGTGGTCATACATTAAGGCTCAGTTCAATGACGCACAAAGCTAAATCCTTAATTGATCAAGGCAAGACTTCCAATTTATAACTATAAATCCCTATGCACACAATTTATTATTTCCGTGCACACAACTCCACCAAAATAGCACACAGTACCACTTGCCTTCGTCTAAATCCTTTCCCACCCTGTTGGTTAAGTGCAACATATGCCATCAATGAGTTATAGCACATAGTACACACAGTTTTATCACATAGTTCTATAATCACTAAGTCAAGTTT
This sequence comes from Phyllostachys edulis, assembly GCA_036346405.1. Classification (NCBI taxonomy): domain Eukaryota; kingdom Viridiplantae; phylum Streptophyta; class Magnoliopsida; order Poales; family Poaceae; genus Phyllostachys; species Phyllostachys edulis. The sequence goes on from CM070558.1 coordinate 10,530,002, forward strand.
ATAATTGCAACTTACATGAAATGATGATTCATGGCATGGCTAAGTAAACTAATCGTATCTAACTAACCCACGTTGGTGCTACGATAATACCAACTAATAAAGGAACCAATCTAGGGTGACAAAAGATTATGACATAACAATAGACAAGTGTGGATATAACAAGTTGGATTAATAACTAAACCCAAAAGCATTTAAATAAATACTTAAAGTAAATGCAATAATTTGAATCAAAGTAATTTTAGAAAACTGGGATTCAACATGATCAAAGGTATAACTTGCCTTGGAATAGGTCTAGATACTAATCTTGCTCTTGAGGCACTCCTTCTTCTTAAAAGTTCCCCGAAGTATCGACGTCTACTCGCAAACGAAGAAAATAAACAAAATAAATAAATAACAGATACAAAAAATCAAAAAATTAAATAAAAATCTCAGATAAATAGATCTTGAATTTAGATGAATTTAGAAATTTGAATGGGCTCAATCGGAGTTCGGATGCAAAAGATATGGGCTTTGGAAGTTTGAATCTAAAAGAAAAACCCTAATTTTGAATTATTCCGAATTTCCGAATTATTTATTAAAAGAAAAATCGGATTATTGTGCAACGATGTTGTCAGCACAGGATTTTTCGGAATAAAAGAAATAAAAAGGATGGCACATACACACGGACGCTGAGGTGGCAGCTGACATGACAACGCCACGTTAGATCGGTGGTGGCAATGGCTCGGGAACCAATGACAACGGCGAATGGTGAAGCTTCACCGGCGGTGAGTGGTAGTAGGAGGTAGCCCAGGTTATTACAAACCTGATGAGCCAACTCCGGGTGGTCGAGGTGGACGGTGGTGGCCGACGGCGAGCTCGAAGCGGCGGAGCACATCGGCTTTTGTCGGACGGGGGCTCCGGTGATGCTCCGGGGCAATGAAGGGGGTTCCTGAGGAAGCTCTTGCAACGGGGATGCTGAAGGTGTACTCTATGGAGATAGGGCTTCAATGGCGGCGGCGAAATTCGAAGATGAATACCGGCGGTGGAAAACCCTAAAACTTCAATCGCGCCGGCGCTAGGGCTCTTGAGGCGCAATTGAGCTTGGGTTTGCGGTGTGGAAAGTAGGGTGATGCTCAGGGTGCCTTTTATAGGGCCGAGGCGTGCCGGATTAGGGAGATCCCAAATCGAGTTCGAGATGAACAAGAAAGAAGATCCTGGGATTTTAGTTGATAGAGGCCGATTCGGGATACGATTTCAACCGAAACGGGCGCGGAATAGATAGGGCTTCTAGAATACGGGGTTCACGCGAAGAATCGGGGTCGTTTGTGCTGTTGTTGGATGAAACTCTGAAGAACAACCATGGCGGCTCCGGGCGTGACTCCGCGAAGAAGGTGACGGGAGGAGGACGACGCAGTGGTGGGGCCCCTTTGGCAAAGAGACCAAGGCATGCGCAAGCGGCAGACCCGACGCTGTGAAATGGGCCTAAAGCGGGCAAGACGCTGAAAAGGGATTTGGGCCAGAGAGATTCAGCCCAATGACTGTTTTGAGATTTTTAATTACCTTTTCTATTTTATAAAATACCAGAAATTCCAAATAGCAAAAGAAAATAGCAAATGAACTTGAAAAAATTCTAGAAAAATCTAGAAAATATATCCAAGCACATAGAACCCAAATAAAATAGTTTTGACCATTGTTCATGTTGACTTTAATCATATTAAATTGTTTTGATATCCAAAGTCCATGTTTAAGCTTTTGAATTAAATTCAAATAAAACCAAATGGTGAATTTTCTCCCTACTAACTATTCAAAAGATTTTTAAAGCTCAGAAAATTGGGATATTACAAGCACCTCAGACTCCAGTTGCACCAGCCAAGACCCCTCAGCCTCTTAGGAGAGGTCGTGTGAACCATGTCACAGTGGAGGAAGCCTAGTTAGCCCCGGACGTCGTGTTGGGTAAGTTCCTAGTAAATTCAGCAACTGCTACTATTTTGTTTGATTTTGGAGCTTTGCATTCATTTGTTTCTCGAAGTTTTGTTGCAAAGCATCATTTAGATGTTTTGACTCTTAAAAATGCTTTATTGGTTTAATCCCCCGGTTCGGAGTTGAGTACGAACCAAGGATGCCCAAAAGTTAAAGTGACTATAGAAGGGGTAGAATTTCTAGCCAACGTCATAATCATTGACACCAAGTCCCTAGATGTGATTTTGGGTATGGATTGGCTTTCTAATCACCAAACAATTTTGGATTGTCGTGGTAGAAGCATCACTTTGGTCAGTCCAGTTGGAACCAAAGTAAAATTCCGCCTTTTATATAGTCCTCGAAGCGCACCGTTGCATCTCCAGTCAAAAGGCCGCCTTAATGTTCCAGATTGTGGAGCCATTACTAGAGGTTATTGTGGAAGTAGTAACGTTCCCACGTTACCAGGTAGTTATCACCATAATAGGGAGTTTAAATCGTGCTATTATTTCATAGAATAACAGTGTAATTAATTGCTCATATCCTTATATACGGTACAGAAGATTCCCTGATCGACTAGGCCCACATGTCTGTGAGCCCTATCGATTAGGGACTGATCGTAGAAGAACTTACGGCCAGGTGGTGGTCGAAGAAGATCTTACGACACAGACTGATCGTAGCAGGACTTACAATCATGGGATAGTCGTAGAAGAACTTACGACTATGGGGTAGTCGTAGGATAACTTACGACTACTAGGTGGTCGTAGAAGAACTTACAACCTCCAACTTCTTCCTTATGACTATTTAAGGGGTATACTCAAGAGTTATATGACGTCATTATTATCTATAATATGAATTATAGATAAATGATTAAATGATGATTATTATATCATCGTCGCATATATATACGTCGTCAGTTATCTATAAATCTTGATATATATAACATAAGATCAGGGGCGGATCTATGCCTCGGGCAGGGTGGGCTATAGCCCGAGGCCCAGAAAAAATACCAGTGCAAATTTTTTTTGATATATGGGCCGAAAAAATGAGTGGAGCCATTTAGCCCGAGGCTGCCTGAGGCCCAGTCCATGCCGACGCCGACTTCCCCCACTGCCCCTCCATCCAGGCCACCAGACACCGCGTCGTAGTGACCTAATCCCCTCCACGCCACAGCCGCCACTGCCTCCATCGGCAGCTCCGCCTCCGTGGTGGTCAGGTGCCCTCGACCTCATGACCTCGCACGGCCACACCACCAGCCTCCTCGGCTCCTCCTCGGCGTGGCGGCAGGTGCCTCCTGTGCCACCCGACTCCTCGCTACCTCGCCCATCGCCGCCATGGCCGCCCTCCTCCGTGCCTCTCTCACGCACTCGCGCAGCTCCTTTCCTCCACACACACGCCCGCCTTGCCTCGCCCTCCGTTCCCACTGACGCTGGGCACCTGCCACTCAGTCCCCACTTGCAAGCATAAAGACTGTCCCCACCTAACGCCAGTGCCATGCCTCTATCCCCGCTCGATCATGGCCAGTGCCCTCTCTCCACGCCTCGATGGCCAAGACCGTGATCGTGCCTCCTCCATGTCTGCAGCAGCCTGCCTCCTGTGCCCAAGCCCTCCTCTCTGTCTTGCCGATGTGCGTTTTCTACTTCTTCTCTTGATGTCTCATGTCTTGGCTTGAAGTCATCTTTCCCGCAAATTGCAAAGATCGAAGAGTTGAAGTCAATCTAACATTCTAACTCATAGATGCCAAAAGTCACTAAACCAAGATTTAAGTCAGATAAGATTTCTTGTACATAGTGGTCTTGTCTCAAGAATGCATTGATTGTTGGTGAAATTACATACTGACTTGCACAATTCTCTTGAATATTTACATGTTGTGTTTTCCTGAAATGTAGTTTTCGGTTTTCCACCGTATGTTCAAATTACATAAAACACATTTAGAAGTCCATTTTGTTCCCCGATTCTTGATACATTGATGTGTTAAGGTACCATAGGTGGTAAATCGGTAATTGAAGTTGAACCATTCAATTTGGTTCGGCTAAAGGCTCGATGACTCATTGTCGGGGGTCAATGAGCATAGTACATAGACTTAATCGCTTTTAGTGCTTGTAGACCTTGGATTGGTTTAGCTAAGGATCAATGTCATGGGTCAATGAGTATAGTACATAGACTCGGTCGATCGACCAAACAGATCTGTAATGCCTTGTTGCTTGTAGACCTTGAATTGGCTCTTTGTCTCGTGGTTTGTCAAATAAGATGTGCATCTTGTACGCTGGAACCGATAGACACAGTTTTCCATGTTAATAAGAAATGGTGGGCTAGATTAGAGATGAAATCTTCGTTATTTAGGTACTCAATTTGTCTAAAATACTATACTATTTATGTTTTGCCATATTTTTCTTATTATATTTTATGTTGAAGAATTTTTGCTAAAGTTTCATGTCAATGAAGCATTTGTGGCTTATTTTTTGTTGTGTCCTAGTGTGGGTAGAAATTAGTGTTAGTTTTAAGATGCTAGCTTATTAGAATTTAGCTCGAGGCGTAGTCAAATCCTAAATTCGCCACTGCATAAGATGATATAGAGAAAACAAATATAACATAAAAAATTAGACTATCTACGACAAAGAATAACTCAGTAATACGATATATATGATACATTATATCTAAAGTAGTTGACTATAAAGATACATAAAAAGATCATATATCGTAGAAGCACTATATATCTAAGCCACTATATATCTAAGCCTAGCACGCGGCAAGGTTTGCGCTGGATTTCCGAATAGTACAGTAAACTCGTGCTGTTTCGCGGTGGTCCCACCTGTCCGTCACTCCGTGTGCCGTGTTCCCCAACGTGGCCGAGACGAACCAGCCGAGAACATACCGACCCCGACAAGCACGACGCGCTCGAAATCACCGAGTAAACGTGTAGAGACCACCGCACCGCCGCTGCCACTGCATTGTTTTATCCGCTCCGCGCGCGGCAACGCCGGCGAGGCAAGCGAGGAGAGGACGAAACTGACCGGAGGTATAAAAGGAGCCGGGTCCACGACCTGCGGGCGGGCGGGCTGGCTGGCTGACTCGCGCGATCCGGATCGATTTGGAGTGGAGAGGCGACTCGCACGCCATGGCAGGTTCGTCGCTCGCACACCTTCCCCCCTCCCCCCAAACCCTAGATCCCCTGATCCGTCCCCAATTTCTCGATTATTCCGTCCCCTTTTTGTCGGGAATCGATCCCTCGTGGAGGATTCGGTCGACTGCTGGCCCGATTTCAGTCTCTGTGCTCGGTTCCGGTCCAGATTTCGGTTGGATTCTTCTCTTTTCGTGGAGGGTCAATTTCGGGAGGGACGCGCGCGTGTAACTGACAGCTCGGAGCTTGCGAAACAACGAATATTTCGCGGTTGGTTGAGCTGTTTCGTCGTGGACGGAGGAGCTGGTGTCGATTTTTTTTGTTACTGTTCGATTTGGTAGGAATCGGTGCTAATTGTGTATAGGAAGATGCGGGCGCGAATCTGTTCGATTGGGCCGTAATTTGAGGTGTCTCTGGTGATGCTTCATGTGCTGGCGCTGCCTAATTTGCTGCCGGTGCTCGATCCACTCTTGCCTCTGAGCTTGGTTTACAGTCCCTGCGTGGTTGCTTGGCTTGATTCACGAGGATTTCGTTCGATTCACGAAACTTGTAGCTGCTGCGGATCTTCGCAGGCCCTCGGTCTTTCGTGATTACGGTCCGCGCCTTAGCCTTTAGGCTTACTAGTTTGCTATTGAGTTATTAACCCATTCCATTCCATTCCTTTCCTTTCTGCTCCACAAAATTAATACTAGTGATTTTATCTAGTTTACCGGCTAAACGAGATGCTTGGCTGAATGATACTCATCTACTTGTGCATTTCCTTTTGGAGCCTTTTGGTCTTGTATTTTCTGCAATGGGCTTGTAGCTGTTGTTCATTCTTTAGACTGTGCCTCGCATATTGATTTTTTTCTCGATTGTTGAGACGAGTTCCGATGCTCACTCGTGAATGCAATTTTCCAGGTTCTCCACCAAAGCCATGGGAGCGTGCTGGGGCTGAGGGAACTTCTGGCCCAGCACCTTTCAAGCCCCCATCTGGTGGCAGCACTAGCGATGTCGTGGAAGCTTCTGGCACAGCTAAACCTGGCGAAACCATCACCGCTACGGAGAGGAACGTTTCTGCCAATGTAAATAACAATGTCTCGAGGCCTATGCCACCACGTCCATGGCAGCAGACAGGCTATGGAAATACTTATGGAGGTAATCGACTGCATTGAAGTCACTTATGTGGATGTCTTAGAAACTCAATGTTGATCCTCAGCATGTGACATCTCCTTTCTGAATGCAGGATACGGCGGATCTAATATGTATAGTTCGTATGGTGGATTTGGCAATACTTATGGTGGTAGTGGGCTCTATGGTAATAGCATGTACTCGAATTATGGAGGAGGTTATGGTGGCCTTTACGGAGGTTCTGGGATGTATGGTGGAGGCATGTATAACAGTGGGATGGGTGGCCTTTCTGGTGGTTACGGTATGGGCGGTATGGGTGGTATGGGTCCTTACGGAAATCCGGATCCAAATTCATTTGGCCCTCCTGCAGCACCACCAGGTTTCTGGGTGTCCTTCCTACGAGTGGTACGACACTTTTCCTACTATCTCGCCATTAATCGTGAATAACTGATTCTGTTTTGTTTTAGTTGGTCCAGTGCACATTAAAGTGTGACACGCTTTTAAAAATGTCCATTCATGCAAGAACATTGATTATAATCATTTTGTAACATCCCAAATTTGGAATATTTTTGAAGCATTTAAAAATAAAAATATCCATTTGAATTTTCTTGGTTAAGTTCCAGTTTAATTTGAATTTTCAAAAATCAAAACAATTTAATGTGATTAAAATTAAACTTCAATTAAATTAAAAGTTGTTTTATTTGGGTTCCTTGAGTTCCAGAGAATTTTCTAGGAATTTTTGGAATTTATTTGTTATTTCTTTGAGCTCGGTTTTAGTTATATCAATTTCTGAAATTCGGAAATTAGTTTAATTTCCAAATCTCCCTTTGGGCCAATTTCTTTTCTTCCGGCCCAAATCCCTTTTGCCTTGGCCCACTTGCTTTCCTTTTGCTTACTAGCTGCTTTTTTTCCTTTTTCATTGACCAAACTCAGCCACTAGCTTGGCTCCGCTTTTCTCTCGGCTGGGCCCAAGCTAGTCATGACCCATCTCCTTTTTGCCAAGCCTTGACAAAGCACACCACCGCTTAGCCTCGCCTCTTTTTCTCACGCGGGTGGACCCGCCACGTTGTTGCGTCTTCAACTCGAGAGTGCTTGCGCCCGTGTCCATGTCGCAAACGACAGTGCCGCCGGCTTTCACCCAATCTTCCCCTCCCCGGCACTATAAAAGAGCAATGCTCGCGTCAAAATCCTGGCCTTGACCTCCTCTCCCAAAACCCCAAGCCGCCAACCCCAGTTTCGTCTTCGTCTCGCCGGAATTCGTCTTTGAAGCCGCCGGCCGCCGCAAGGACTCTTTTGCCCATTTTGCCGCCGTCAAAGCCTCTCCGCCCGTGCCTCCGCCACCGTTGAACTCGCCTCGTCGCGTTCTATAAGGTGCTTCCGTTCGCTTCGTTCGAACCTCGCCAGACCACCGTCGCCCTTTCTTCCTCAAAACTGGCCGCCGCCTCTGCCATCGACCTCTCTTTTCGGTGAGCTCCCTTGCCTCCCGTGTGCGCCATGACGTCTTTCTCGGGTCTCTCTCTCGATCCCCACTCTTTTGGCCTCTCGCCACCGCGTCTTTGTCATCCTTTGTTGCTCGTTTTCTCTACTTTCGATCCACGCCGCTTTGTTGTCCTTCGGCCACCCCACTTGTCCCTGTGTGATCCTTGTCTCCTCGCCGAGCCGGTGCTCCCCTCGGTTCTCTCTGGGCGCCATTGCTCCATCGGCCCATGCCAGACGCCTGAGCCGCTTTGCCGCCATTTTTTTTGCCGCCGCCGCCGCCGCCGCCTGCTCGTTCCTCATCGCCGCCACCTTCCTTAGCATCGCCGAGACGCCGACAACCCATTTCTTGCCGACGTAGGAGTCACTCGCCGCCAGGTGCCGTAACCACCAGAGTCGCTTCCCTGTACCCCTTCTCTGTCCTAGCTCCTTTCTCTCTTACTAGCGGGACCGCTTGTCAGTGTCTTCCTCTCTCTGTCTTTTTATTTCACTTACACCTTGGCCCCACATGTCACCCACTGAAGTTGTGAACCTGGTCCACCATAGTCCAGAGCCAGCCCGTGGACTTGGTCCTTAGACCATGGCCCACTTGTCAACCTCTCTAGCTTTCTTCCCGATTTTTATTTTAATTCGGAAATTCAGAAAAATCAGTAGGGCCCACCTGTCAGCCTTTAGAGTTTTCTTTAATTTAAATCCGAAGGAATATTCTAGGGAATATTCTTCTCTTTTTCCTTTTCGGCAAATCTTTCGAGAGACCCTTCTCCTCTGTCTGAACTCTGATTCTATCTGTTCAAATTCCTAAATTCATCTAAAATCGAGCTCTTTCTTTAGAGTTGGTTTTGCTGTTTTTGGATTTTATTTTGGATTTATTTGTGCTTCGCATGTTGTTTTCTCTCTCGTTTAGACGATCTGTTTCATAGAGCAGGAGCAGAGCAAGTTTCGAAGATCCAAGTGTGGTAACTGAGCAAAGCCAATGAAAGTCGTAGTCCTTTGATCATATTGAACCTATGATTTCAAAATTATATTGTTTTATATCAAATTACATGCTATCTTTATATCACCTGTTTTTGGGAATAATTAATCACCTATTTGTCATTATGCCTCCATTGATTATTTGAATACCATGAATCATTTGTCACTCTAGGATGGTAAATTTTAATTGGACATATTTGTGTCACTAATATGGGTATCGTAGAGATGCTTAGTCATGCTTAGTTACGATGGGCTCACGATCACATGTTCAATAATGCTAAATTTGACTTAATGATATTGTCGTGCAACTGTGGTGCGATGTCACTGTTGTGTCAATTGTGGTGCGATGCCGCTGTTATAAAATTCTGTGCCATGGTAGGGATTGTCATTGGTTTGGGTGAACAAAATGATTTATGCTCAGACGAATGATCGTGTAGTAAAGGGGGTGCGCGAGACACATTGTTTTGGATGAGGTAGTCTCGTCTGAGTAACTTGTCAATACTTAATATTGTGCGCCATTGAACTGAGCTACATGTCCAGTATGGGATGGACCTGGCTAATTAATTAGCAATGTTTTAGTTTTAGTTCTATTTTTGGAAGCGTGAATTTCGGGATGGATATTCACAATGGCGCAAGAGGGGGCCCCGTCTGGTCGTGATGACATTCGGTGTTGAAACATTAGCAGGCAAACTGGGTTGGGAAGGAGCTTTGTAAAAGCCTTGTGATAATCACTTAGTCGTGCACCTTTGGAAGTGTGTGTACGGACATTGTAAGTTGATTTATCTCTTGTGGTTAAAGTTGTATAACCTCTGCAGAGTTAAAACTGTTTAAACAGCCGTGTCTGCAGTTATGAACATGCTCGAGGATTTCACACGAGAGGTAGAGTTTCTTATAAAAAGGTGTTGGTGAATTGGAGATTCACTTGGTGAATGTGATGTTCACTGGTTGTTTCAAAGCAATTGTTGTTGTAAGTGTAAAAACTGAACACGAGTGAGGGGGTGGATGTCGACCGTCTGACGGGCCATCGTCTACGAGAGTAAGAAATGACACGAGGGTTTATACAGGTTCAGGGGGTCCGAGAGGACCGCCTACTCTGTCGGCCGACCAATCCAAGGTTACCTCGGGGAGGGAGCCCAGGGCTCACCAGTTTTAATATGCTTCTTTATTGCTCAAGAGAGCTCCCCGTAAAAGGAGGGATACATGGGGTATTTATAGGCTTTTGGGCCTGTACAAATGATCAAAATGCCCCTTTGGGGATAGCTACACTATGAGTACAAGCGATGGGTATTACAGTCTTTTATGGGTACAACAATATTTCTTGGGTCTATACGCTCGTCTCCTGCAAAGTGGACCCCAGATCTAGGAGAGATGAATTATTCTTCCAACAGTAGTCCCCTGACCCTTTGGCACTCCGGGAGGAACGACAAAAGGCGCAGTCTGGAATTGTGCTTTTCATGTGGAGGCTGAAATTTCGGAAAAGCCCTGGTGGATTTGAACGGCAGTTGCATAAAAAAAAATGTGCTTCGAAAATGTCACACTAAGCCCAACTGAATTGTTATCCTCGGGTTCGGCACTTTGGAAAAATACGGTGCGCTACATACACCATAGCTACTACGCATGGGCCCACTAGTCGGAATACTAAAACACACAAGGTACCAGGCTACTAGCTAGCTAAATAATGTCAAGTGCTGTGGTTGAATTGCTGGCACATGCAAGTCGCAATAGTGACCAGACACATGGGCTCGAAATTTTCTTTTAGACGTGGGTCCCGCTGTCCCTTTCGCCAAAAGCGGCGTGAGGAGGCGGATCTTGGCCACACTGGCCGAGCCGGGCTAGGCGCGCAAGAGATAACCTGGCGGCCACGTCGGTCAGGAGTCGGGCGGCCAGAGGAGGCGCCAGGATTCCCAATGGCTTGCCTCGGTGGTTTAAATAATCCTTATTGCTTCATGTAACGGCAAAGGTGTAGCCTCACATTGAAAAAGCAAGGCACATGTACAGTTCGCTGGTAAAAGTGAAAGTATTCAAACATGCCAGTGCCTTTCTTTGCTTTTTTTTTTCCATGTGACTTTACGTGATGTTGGCAAGACCAAATGACCAGATACATCTGCCTTCTTTCTTTTCTCTCTCTCTCTCTCTCATCTCTATTCGGTTCAGCCGAATGTGGCCGGCTCCATTTCTTTGCCTCCCTCTTCTTCTTCTCCTTCCTCTTCCACAGAGTAGCTTCCGCCCCACACGCTTTCCATTCCATTCCTCGCTTGCCCGCCGCATCCTCGCTACCACGCCAAGAACGCCCATGGAGGTGTCGAGTCGGTGTCGCGGGTGGCCGACGGCGATTCTTATTGCCCGTCTCGCCGAGGTCATGATGGACCCGTCATCCTCCCCGGCCACACCTTCGAAGGCCGCAACATCCAACGCTGCTCGAAGGGGCACCTCACCTACCCGGTCACCAACTCGCCACGCTTCTACCTCGCCGCCATCGTCAACCACACGCCGCGTCGCCTCATAGCGGTCGTGTCTGCGGCGGCGGTGGAGAAGTGGCGAGATGGGGAAGCGCCGAGAAGTGGTTCCGGCGTCCTCGTCGTCGTGTCTGGTACGCTAAGGCCGCTAAGTTCGGGCGAGGCGGTAGGCGGAGGTGCTTTGAGTCTGCGCGGCGAGCGATGCTAATGTGGCCGCATGCCGTCGGGACAAAGCGTGGCGAGGCACTCGTGCACCTCGCCTCGGCGGCGACGACAGCGTGTGGGGCTTCGGCGGCCGCCGCCTCGCGCCACGACGCCACGAGCCTCGCCACCGTGGGGCGTCAACAAGTGCACCATCGAAGCGCGCCCCTATCCGTCCGTGCCAGCAGCTGCTCTGGCGCGGATGGCCGCGAGGAAGCGCCGCGAGGTCGCGACGACCCTCTACGAGCTCGCAAGCCGCCAGAGAAAAGGTGGTGAGCGGTGTGTGTTGGTGCTCGCCGACCTGGCCGCTGTCGGTTTCGCCTGCGTCGTCGAGGTGCTCAGCCTCCTCGCGAAGAACTGCGAGGGATGCCAGGAGCTGTCCATGATCCCGGACATTGTGTTCGTGCTCTCTGGTGTCGCCAGCAGTGGCAATGCCCGTGCAATTGAGCAGGCCTTGCTCGTCTTGAACTGGGAGTTTTTGTGTAGCATGGCGCTTTGGTGAGCCTCACAGATGTCACTGCTATGAATCGTTTATGAGTAATGGCGCAACATCTCAATGGCCTTTCCTATGTTCCCTGATCTAGCATACATGTCAATAACGCAAGATCATTGACTCAAAGAAGGTTCTCCTTTGCTCTAGAAGGCCAGAATGGCTGCAAACTGTGGGACGACATGCTTTCGTAGACCTCTAGTACTTCCTTTGCCCATCCATTTATTGCGAATCCGAATAGCATGGTGTTCCATGAGACCTAGTCCTGAAGAATGGCATGGAATACATTGCTTGCACTCTGTACGTCTCCGCACTTGGCATACATGCCCATCAAGCTGGATCATCCTTCCTCTTGCTAGAGACGTTGCAGTAGCACAAGAATGAAGCACAGCCCAAAAGTGAAGTAATCAGGATGGCTATACTCCTGTGTCAACATCTCGTAGGAAAAGGCACCATGGGAACCTGCGCGGGTGCCACGAAAGCGAGCGGCGTGAAAGCGGTAGCGTGGTGCACCGTGAGGACACTGACGCGCCTGCGCGTGCGGCCGCGAGGCGCGAGGGTAGCCGAGATGTGGCACGCCGTGAGGCTCTGAGGCTACGAGTTCTTGCGCGCGACAAGGCATGGGCGCGAGTGTGTGATGGCACGGCATGCGAGGTTTGGGCGCAAGGGCATTGCGGGGCGCGAGGCCGCCACGAGACCATCGTGGTCGAGGGCACCGCGAGTGGCGCGAGCCCATTCTGCGAGCGAGTACGCCGCTAGGCGTGAGGCCGTCGCGGGCGAGGGCACCGCAGCGCGAGGTCGCCGCGAGTCGAATCGCCACCACGAGGGTGCCGCGAGGGCGCGAGTGCAGGTGCTGCAATGCACGATCTTGATGCCGAGTCCGTGAGTATGCAGACGGTAAGCGCCACAGGGCGCTTAGGCCGCAAGGCGCTCAGCCACAAAACGCAAGGTGCTCGGGAGCGAGGCGATCCATGGCAATGCGCTTCCATGGCCGGGTGAGGGGACCTCAGGCGCCGAAGCCGAAGGCGGCGCTGACGGGCCACCGCTAGGCTGGAGAGATCTTGGGTGCCAAAGCCGGAGGCGGCGCTGCCGAGCCAACACGAGGCAGAGCGACCTCGGTCTGCGGCGGAGGCAGCCGCCGAGCCAACACGAGGGGAAATACCTCAGTACCAAAGCCGGAGGCGGAGCAGGCGAGGTGGTGGCCCTTCGGTGGTTGCACGGAGTCGCTCTGGAGGGATTGGAGCCGTGCGCCTCTCTTCCAAGGGTGTTACTCATCCCATGATGTGTGGGGCCAGACTTGGTGGGGTGCTTCTCTAGAAGGTGGGCTTCGGTAAGGGTGCTTTGATATTGCGTCGAAAAACACTTCTCTGTTTTGGGTGTTCCTCGGGTGTATGAGTGAGTGCTTCCAAATAGTGTGTGGGAGTTGTTCTGTTCTTCTGAACTTCTCTGAAGTTGCTCTGGCGACTCACTGTAGCTTTTACGAAAAGATTCAGAAGTCTGAACTTCTCTCCAGTTCAGCAAAGCTCTGTCAGCCGCGAGGCCGGTGTTCGGGCGGAGGTGAGGCAGCCCGAGGTTGACGGAGGCGAGCTGGGCCTTTCCGACGCGAAAGTGCCCGAGCACGGGCTCAAGTGAGGCGAGGTGATCCTGCGCGTTGAGCATGGCAGGGCGCATAGAACCTTAGGAGCCCTACGCGAGGATTGAAGGCACTTTACCGGGATGTGCAGGGCGCCTGGAGCGGTGAGGTGTCGGGGCGCGAGCCTTGGAGTGGCGACAGACGCCTTGGTGTTTGTGATAGGGTCCAGCAGCCTCGAACTACTTCCATGCTTTTGGTGCGGCGCTTACAGGGCAAGGGCTTACGACGCCCTTGTGTAGACCTGTCGAAGTATAGAGCGTTTTAGATGGGAGGTGGTAGGATTCCTTAACACTACTAGCCCCCCTGTCACTTGGCCGCCTACAAGGGCGCCCGAGGGACAAAGAAGAGTGCTGAGGTCTTGTATCCTGTTGAATATCCTTTTTGACATGCACTTAGCAAGGCGTTTTTTCCAGGGCGCCAAAGACTTGGCCAAATTCTGGCTTGATGGGAATGTAGATGCTCGAGATTTAGCCAAATTCTAGCTCGACGCAGCGCGAGGCACGGGGGCTGAGGAGTACGTGCAAGGGCACCTACGACTTAGCCAACTTTGGCTTTGTGGGCACGCGGGCGCCCAAAGACCTAGACTTATTTTGTGCTTCATATAGCGTGAGTGCTTCACGCGAGGGCGAGTGCCAGATTGCCGCTTCTCGTTGGCCCTTCGTGTCGGGTGGTTTTTGTTGTTCCATTCCTGAAGGCGAAGTACTGGATGCAGGGCCACCCCTCCGAGGCACAACCTTCAAGGTAGGGTGTGCGTCCGAGCGAAGCTCTTGCAGGCGAAGTCGTGGACACGCGGTCGCTCCGCCGAGGCATAGCCTTCGAGGCGAGCGGCGTGTCAGAGCGAAGTCCATGAAGGCAAGGTTGTGGATGTGAGGCCACCCCACTGAGGCATAGCCTTCGCGTCCGGCGGTGCGTCGGAGAAAAGCCTGTGGTCGGAGTCGTCGTCCTCTTGCTCCGCGGTTTGATGAGTCGTCGAAGTAGAACTCCTCAGAGTCGTCGCAGTTTGAGCTAGAAACATTGTGGGGACAGGTAGATAACATGAGCGTCTCTGCGTGAAAAAGAGAATGATCAACACTTGTTTCTTGTAGTAAGGTAACATTCGCTCGACATGACAGATGATCGAAGTTGTTGCCGTGGGACAAGTAGAGTCCCATCACTTTAGATACTAAGATCTCTGAGGGGGCAGCCTTATGCAGCTATGATAGTCCTTGATCGATACTCCAGTCAAGTTGATGGTAGATGATTTGAGCTGCCTGGAAGAGGTGTATATGTGTTGTTGAGGGGCAATACAAAGCTATTAGGGGTTGCATTCTTTAGTAGGCTTGAGAGTGCCCATGAGACTTAATCATGGGGCACCTTAGAGGTGCACCCATGAGATTGAGTCCTAGACATATCGAAGGGGCGTCCACAAGGCTAAGTCGCGGGGCACCAAATGACCACTAGGGGTTGTAGCCCCCTAGTAGGCTTGGAGGTGTCCATAAGGCTAATTCATGTGCACCTTGGATGTATGCCCTTGACAGTAAGTCACGGGTACACCGGTGGCGCCCACGAGGCTAAGTCGTGGAGCGCCGAATGGCCATTAGGGGTGGTAGCCCCTAGTAGACTTGGAAGTGCCCATAAGGCTAACTCATAGGCACCTTGGACATGTGCCCTCGATGGTAAGTCACGGGCACACAGGTGGTGCCTACGAGACTAAGTTGTGGGGCACCGAATGGCCACTAAGGGTGGTAGCCCCTAGTGGACTCGGAGGTGCCTATGAGGCTAACTCATGGGCACCTTGGACGTGTGCCCTCGACAGTAAGTTATGGCCACACCAGTGGCGCCCATGAGGCTAAGTCGTGGGGCACTGAATAGCCACTGAGGGTGGTAGCCCCCAGTGGACTTAAGAGGTGCCCATGAGGCTAACTCATGGGCGCCTTGGATGTGTGCCCCCGACAGTAAGTCACGGGCACACTGGTGGCACCTACGAGGCTAAGTCGTGGGGCACCGAACTATGAGGGTGATAGAGCCTTTTTACCCCATAAGTGGGTTTTTTTTTGTGGTGATCGGGAGTCCATGAGAATGGTTAACCCTTGCCAAGCAACGGAGCTAGGCGTGCGGGGACCCGAGGTCGTTTGGCGCGTGGCTTGGAGTCTAAGGGGGACGAGTCCTTAGCACATCCATCAACTTGGTACCAAGGTTGTCACGGCGACCTTGGCGACCACAGCGCCTAAGGGGCGCCAGGACGCCTAGTCGTCCAAGCGGGCGCCTAGTCGTCCTCTAAGCGAGGCAAGGCGAGCTAAGTAGCAACTACAATTCTACATAGTCAATACATTGGGAGCAGAAGATCCCGCTTTGCCGGCCATTGCCACTTTGCCGACCCACCGCCTTTCCCACCGCTTCTAAATGACCGCCTGCCCGCAGAAAGCTCGGGATTCCCCTCCTCTCCCTCCCAGCTCGGGATCCTCCTCTCTCTCTCTCCTGGCTGCTGGCTCGCTTCGCTTCTCCTCTCCGCTGCGGCTCGGGAGGCGGCGACGATTAGTCCAGGCCGGATCGAGCAAGAGAGGCTGGATCCGGCTATGGGGGCCTGGGGCAGTGGCGGCGTCATGGAGGAGGGAGGAGGAGGGAGATGGAGTCCCTGGGGGTCGGCGGGCGGTGCGGCGATGTGGTCGGAGATGGCCAAGGCGAGGCGAGTGACCGCGGTGTCTGCTCTACACCGCTGGGATGCCTAGGCGACGCCGTGACATCCATGCTTGGTATTGGGTCTAAGTTGTCGCTCTTGCCCCAGGTCTAGTAGGACACGAGTAGCCATGGTGGAGGCGATGGACGCCCAAGTCACCATGGACTTTTGCTAGGGGAGACCACGGAGGTCGTACACCCTATGCACCACGAGGGCGGTCGCTCATGCCTGAGGAACAGTAGGGCACGAGCCGCCATGGTGGAGGCGACGGACGCCCAAGCCACCTTGGACTTTTGCTAGGGGAGACCGCGGAGGTCGTACGCCCTATGTACCGCGAGGGTGGTCGCTCATGCCTTAGGTCTAGTAGGACACGAGCCGCCATGGTGGAGGCGACGGACACCCAAGCCACCTTGGACTTTTGTTAAGGAAGACCACGGAGGTCGTACGCCCTATGCACTACGAGGGTGAAATCCCTTGGAGGGAAAGTGTCTCAAGAGCTCATACGAGATTTATATGTCGGGACTGTCCGCTAACAATAGCGCGTTAGGGGCAGCCCTCGTAGCGAGGCTTCATCGCTTGCGCCACATGGACGTTATGCGTCCCGGGGGTGATAGTTGGCCTCAGAATCTTTAGCCTTCTGGCTGCGAAGGTGCCTTGAACTGCTCGCCCTTGGCTGGGCCTCTCATCGACTTGCACAAGGGAGGAGGATGCATGTGGGAGCCCCAGGGCATGTAGGACGTTGTCCATCCTGGGGTGGATGGCCTTGATCTCTGACGAGGGTGCTCGGCTGGGGCTCCTTCAAAGAGCGGATGGGTCGCCCACGAGATTATTGCCCTTCGGAGCCGGAGGAGGCTTCATGGACTTAAGAGTATTTTTTGGTAGGAGACATAGCTTTTCGTCAATTAGCTACGACCCCATGAACGGTGCTAATGTTGTAGGTGTAAAAACCGAACAAGAGTGAGGGGGTGGACATCGGCCGTTTGACGGGCCATCGTCTATAAGAGTAAAAAATGACAGAGGGTTCATACAGGTTCGGGGGTCCGAAAGGACCGCCCTACTCTTGTCCGTGAGCCAACGAGGGGTTACCTCCGGGGAGGGAGCCCTCGAGAGCTCACCAGTTTTAATATGCTTCTTTATTGCTCAAGAGAGTTTCCCTTGAAATGAGGGATATATGGGGTATTTATAGGCTCTTGTGCCTGTACAAATGACCAAAATGCCCCTTTGGGGATAGCTACACTATGAGTACAAGCAAGGGGTATTACAGTCTTTTATGAGTACAACAATATTTCTTGGGTCTGTACACTCGTCTCCTGCAAAGTGGACCCTAGATCCAGGAGGGATGAGTTATTCTTCCAATAATTGTCTATTTATTTGTGGACCCCAGATTCAGGAGGGATGAATTATTCTTCCAACAATTGTCTATTTATTTATTATTCTTTTCAATTACGCATTTCAATCTGTTTAGTATATTTACTGTCAATACTGCTTTCTGCAAAAGAACTATACAGCTATTCCTTTGTTCAAGCTTTGCATGAATATTAATTGTATACTGTTTTTTACGATTTGTTGAGTACTTTATGTACTCACATCTTTAAACTTTGCTGCTCAGTTGAAGAATACTAAGTTTCTTGAGAGTTCTACGAAGAGGAGTTTTGTGAAGGTTTTACGAATTAGGATGCGTTCTCTATTTGATTGCCTGTGAGCATATTGAATGATATTTCCAAGTTTTCCATTCTGCTGCTAGAGTTTATTTGTTTCTTTAGTCCTGCGTGGCAAGTTAAGTAAACGTTGACCATAAGGTCCAGTTATTATTACTATTTGTTACTTTGAGATCTTTTTAGTTAAATCAATAAATGGATAGTATTTCATCGATATTTCCTGTGTGAGCTAGCTACTAATCTGGAACTAGTTTAGAATACACAGGGTTTCGGATATGTAAATTCGGGTCCTAATACATTTGCAGACCAAATCAACCCAATCTTCCCTTACAGTTTTTTTTTCTCTTGTGAATCCAAATTCCCCCCTTCTACTCTGAAACTCAGAAATTTTATAAATTTCCAGTGTGGTGAACCTAATTCAATATCAGTAGTTACATGGGACCCTAGTGAATGTACTTTCTAGGTCCTCCTGGGCTTATAATTTCAATGTGCTGTTTAGTTTGATGCTGTAATCTGTGTGCTGTCATGTTGAAGTTATTACATTTGGCAATGTTCCGTAACATTTCTTTTTGGAGAAAAAATATTTTATCATCGACGCATGATGAAACACCATATCTGTAGAGTTACATGTCATTCTTACAGCATATGCATTCAAGAATAATCATTTTCCTCATGCTTCAACTTGTGCTTAATCTGTTGAGGACAACATTTTATAACCATGTTCGGAACTTGCTGCAGATGCATGGCTTCGTCAATTTCTTTGGGCGAGTTGCATCCCTTGTTGACCAGAACACACAAGCATTCTATTTATTCATCACAGCTATGTTGCAGGTACTGTTTTCTTACACTTCTCCCCCATGTATCCGGTTCAAATAAGTTGCTAATATTTGTACCAAATTCTTGGCACCATGATTTCCACAGCTCTTCGATCGGTCTGGGATGCTTTACGGTGAGCTTGCAAGATTTGTCTTGCGTCTTCTAGGAATCCGAACAAAGTCAAAGAAGGGTCGTGTTCAGGGCGCGGAGGCCCAAGCATTCGAGGGACCTGTCCAGCAGTTTGCTGAGGCACCAAAAGCGAACAACTCATGGGACAGTGTTTGGGGAAACTAAGGCGCCTTCTGTGTGCTGTTAAATTTAAATAGAAACATACAGGTTATGAAGGAAAGGTTATGGGAGCTTGCATGTCAGCAGTAAATCAGAAAGAAGAGTATCTGTCCAGATGAATTTTCTGTTGGAACTAGGGAAAAGCGCGAGTGATACTCTAGTGCTCTTTCTGATTTTCAAGACGTATTTGCAATGTACCTGTTGTCCTGTAGACAGTTTCCTTGCAGCTGCGAGCCTGATGAAGTTCGGTTTGCCGGAGGATGGAGTGGTATTTAGGTATCTGTTGTATCTATGTGGGTAAATAATACTTGCCTGAAAAGAGGGTCAAAATGTGTGTGTTCCTTTTTACCATCTTTACATTGAGTTGATTTTAACTGAAGTTGGCTTTGAATATGCATCAAATGACACTTAATGAGGAATGTGATTCAGATATTTTCTGGTCTCATGGTTTCTTTTGTGAACATGTCTGATCACTTGAGAAGTACCACGATAGCATAAACTTGAATTCAAATTGTGCTCCAGCAAATTGAAGTTAAAATATTCATGTTGAGTCATTTACATTACCTGACAATGACAGTTTTCATACTGAGTAGGCAATATGATCAAATGATCAGGTTGAACACAAAAGTAACCACACGATCGTGGTAGAATAGCCAACATGAGATTAGGGATGCAGTGGGGTGGGTCTGCTCGCTAAGCCGTTAGCCCGCCCCGCAAAAGCAATCCGTAAAAAACCAATTATGTTAGCAAGCTGGCCCACTTACCCGCTACAGCCCGCAACAACCCTGACCGGTGCTTCAGTCACACCATTCCGGCCTTCCTCTTGATCTCCTCCCTCTTCTTCCTCATCTTCAATCTTGGCTTCATCGCCCACCATCAACCTGAGCACCTCCACCATCGTTTCCTCGATCTCCGCGCCCTCCCCTCTGGTTCCAGCAGCTGCAGCGCCCTTGCAACGGCCTCCATTGTGCTCATGCACCCCTTATGCGGCTCCTTCTTCACCACGAGCTTCGACTCGAACATGTTGTCCCCGTCCACACCGCCGTCGACAGGCAGGGAGACGGGGACGGCGAATGAGGACAGGAATGGGAGACTGGCCATGTACATCTCCTTGGCCTGCTTCCAGGTGCCATCGAGGAGGAGGGTGGGGTTGGCGCGCGCGGAGGGAGGCGTGGATTGGCACCAGGAGGCGAGGTCGGAGGCTGCGGGCGAGGGGAAGAGGAGGAGGACGGGGTTTGGGGAGGAGGGGAGGATCGGGGTGCAGGAGGGGAGGAGGCGACGGCCGGGGAGGAGGTGGAGATTGGCCAGGGAGCGGGCGAGGAGGGGGAGCATGGCGAGGGGGTTTCGGCGAAGGGCGTGGGGGTGGTAGAGGATGATGACGGTGGTGGAGGTGGAGAGCGGGGAGGGGGGAAGGTCCGGGCAGAGACAGACGCGGGACGGGCGGCCGCAGCCGACGTGGCAGATGGCGCGGCCGGGAGGCGTCGGGGTAGGGATGGTGGCGTCCTAGTCGGAGGCGGAGGAGAGAAGTGGATCGAAGTCTATCCTGACCGGGTCGGCTCGCCGCGGCCGGCGACGGCGGAGAAATCCATGTAGATTTATGCATCTGCCCTAGCATTCCAGCCTCATCCTGGCCACGTCGGAAGTACTTTATTATTGCCACTAATAAAGTACCCGAAAAGCTGACAAACTGCCACGTCGGAAGCACGCGAACGCCCCTGATCAATTCTGAAACAAAGCATTCTGGGAAAAAGAACAAATCCTGAAACCGAAGGCGATTTTTTGTGACAACGGGAGGAGATAATTCCACTGCAAATATAATTTCTGGATACGTTTTCCCTTTTTTCTGGGGATGGAAGGGAAGGAATGGTGTGGATGAGGAAGCAGTGTAGGACAGCCATCCTCCCTTCCCACCTCTGATGGCTCATCCATAAACACCTCTCTCTCTCTCTCTCTCTAGCAATCTCATAATTATTTACCTTTGCTTGTCTTCATGTACAAATGCTTCGTCACCACCTCATCTCTTATATTACTCTCACTCCCACCACACCCTCCAATTCTTGCTTCTTCACTCGCTCACTTCCTTCCCCCGTACCTGCAGGGGACAGACACATCCTGCTTCAAGTTAAAACTAGAAAGAGATTAGAAAGGAAAGAGGATTTTTAATCAGGTTTTTTATTCAATACATGCTTCAATTATTGCGTCCTATCCACTGTACCTCACAAATTAATTGTCTGTCTTAATTTGGAATTCTTTAGCATGAATTCTGTGCTGATGAAGCCTACCTGTTCTCCATTTCTATTTTTCTATGCTTGTACTAATTATGTAAACTTCGTCAGATAATGGCGATTTGCATGCAAACAACTTGCTGTTTTCATTCAGGGGTAAAGGTTTTTTTTTCTACGCTTTGGTTTGGACAAATCATCTAACTGGCTTTCTTCCTTGTTTTTAGAGTGGTGTAGGTGGTTGACTAGCTTAGCAAGAAAATGGGGGAGATCACCAATGTCATGGAGTACCAGGCCATCGCGAAGCAGAAGCTTCCGAAGATGATCTATGACTACTACGCCTCCGGCGCAGAGGACGAGTGGACTCTCCAGGAGAACAGGGAGGCCTTCTCCAGGATCCTGTAAGCACTCCTTGCTTGATTCTGCTTTGTTACAGCTCCTGCCACTGCTATGTTGCTGTGCATGGCATATACTTGTTGGAATGTGTAGGAGCAGTGCAAATAAGTAGGTCATATTCAGTCTTGGTTAATCAGCCTCCAATATACCTTTTCTTTCTTTTTTAATAATTTTTTTCTACTCTAAGTTCTCTTTGTGAGATAAACTGCAAAAGTTCTTTTTTTGAAGAATCAACACAGGGTTAACCCTCCTGAAACTGCAAAAGGTTTCTGAGTAAACGTGTTTCTTGTTAGCACAACTGTTGTTATGTTTGGTGTCAAGAATTGTATTTCGAAGGTTCAGTAATCAATAATTTCACTCTTCAAGTGTATCCTTGACAAGTTCACCCTAGAGAGAGAACTAAGTAATAAAGGAAAAAGAACAAGCCTACCATGTTTTGATCGTTCTTCAAGGCTGATTTTTTTTTCAGTTAATCAGTTTGCTATCCTGTTAATGAATGTCATGTTATTTGGATATTTGTCAGTCCATATTAAAAGTCTACTCTGATGTCAAATCCAAACGTCTAATGTTGCTAGTAAGTGAAGGATAAAAATATATTCCCATTTATGTATAGGTCGTGCAAGTAATTTCCAAGTCGATCTCTTCAGAGCTACAATATTACTGATCTGTTTTTATCTTTTTTGGCTAGGTTTCGCCCACGCATATTGATTGATGTATCCAAAATTGACATGACCACAACTGTACTTGGATTCAAGATCTCTATGCCCATCATGATTGCCCCATCTGCCATGCAGAAGATGGCCCACCCAGATGGTACGTCTTTGTGATTTTTTCATTCTGTTGTGCTTAATTCGACACAAAAGTATAACATTGTTAGAGCGCTGTATAAGTAAATGGACAAGCTTCACTTTCCAAGCAACTTGTAAATGCTTGCTGGTTTGCCTGCTATACATTGTTGAGCTAATATTGACATCTCCATCCTGCTTTCAGGAGAGTATGCAACTGCACGCGCAGCATCAGCAGCAGGCACTATAATGGTTTGTCAATGTTCCAATGCCTTAAAACATAATTCTACTAATGAAACTGAACAATCCAATGTGACGCAGTTTCATGCCATTTTAATGATACTGAACACACCCTTGTGGCTTATTTCTTCAGACATTGTCATCATGGGCTACTTCAAGCGTTGAGGAGGTTGCCTCAACTGGGCCAGGGATTCGTTTCTTCCAGCTTTACGTAAATACGTGGCACAACTGCTACTGATAGAATTCTTTCTTAATTTGGTTAGCCTTATCAATGATCATAATTCATCTAATCTTTGTAGGTCTACAAAGGCAGAAAAGTGGTGGAGCAGCTTGTTAGGAGAGCTGAAAGGGCTGGATTTAAGGCGATAGCGCTTACCGTCGATACTCCGCGACTTGGCCGCAGGGAAGCTGACATAAAAAACAGGTAACCTCATCTTTTACATGGATCAAACACACCGGTTACCTCTGGGTAACAACAATAGCGACCAATAATATCAGTAGGCAATGTGCTGAACATGAGAACGATACACTGAAAGTAAGCAAAATAAGATTCATCTGTCAGGATTTGAAATAAATAACCTGTTTGTGGCCGCTGTTGCAGATTTGTTTTGCCACCATATTTGACACTCAAGAACTTTGAAGGTTTGGACCTCGGCAAAATGGACATGGTGAATTCTTCTTTCAGTGTACATTGCAAAGTGCATACTATGTCCGTGTATGTCCCATGGAATATCTCTGTGTTATGATCAGGCTAACGATTCAGGATTGGCTTCGTATGTTGCCGGGCAAATTGATCGCACCCTGAGCTGGAAGGTAGCATTCTCTTCGGAGTTTTTCCTAGGCACCAGTCTTGTTTCATTTCTGAAGTTATTAGGTTGCAGATTCCACCACATCTCGACTAAGTCTGAGACTCTTTTGAGTCATTGTGCTGATCATGTTATTCATTACACACTTGGTGGCACGTTTTCTCAAGAAACAATCTTACTTCAACATGATCTAAATTTCTGAATTCAATTGTTTAATTCCTACGACGTGCTTCGCGAAAAGCAACTCTGAACTGAAGAGCGTGTTGTGGTGTTGTGCAGGATGTCAAGTGGCTGCAGACCATCACCACGCTGCCAATCCTAGTCAAGGGAGTGATCACTGCAGAAGACGGTAGGCCCTTGTCTCTGCTGATTTGATGAGGAATAAATGTATCCAATTAACTGATATAGTGCTGCCTGTCGTGTGAATTTGCAGCAAGGCTTGCCGTCGAGAACGGCGCGGCCGGGATCATCGTGTCCAACCACGGTGCCCGTCAACTGGACTACGTCCCTGCGACCATAAGTGCCCTCGAAGAGGTAAACAACCGACAGCCACCACGGCTGTACTGAACACTTGCATCTTTTGCTTCAGATACAGTAGTATATCAGTTCGTCTGAATGCATTCGCGCAGGTTGTGAAGGCTGCTCGCGGGCAGCTCCCCGTATTCCTGGACGGAGGCGTCCGCCGCGGCACCGACGTCTTCAAGGCGCTCGCTCTGGGCGCCGCCGGCGTCTTTGTAAGTATTACCAGTGAGTTCAAGATTCAGATGACGAAACGCCATTAATCTGCATGCAACTGACTACTAACCTTAACCTGATGCATACGTGCGCGCAGATCGGTAGGCCGGTGGTGTTCTCGCTGGCGGCGGCGGGGGAGGCCGGGGTGCGGAACGTGTTGCGGATGATGCGCGACGAGTTCGAGCTCACCATGGCGCTCAGCGGCTGCACCTCGCTCGCCGACATCACCCGCAACCACGTCATCACCGAGGCCGACAAGTTCGGCGTCATGCCGTCACGCTTGTAATCAATCTATCGCACGGTAGCTCCGTCGACCGCGCGCCGGCGCCCCTTCTGTTCTCATCGCCGACCGGCAGCCACCGATCGACCGGGTTCATATAATATCGATCCAAGAATCGTTCGATCCTAGCCGGGACGGCAGATTTTATCAAAATACGGGCATGGCTGCACGTTACTATAATTTTGGACTACATATATGCTGCAACTTTCAAGAAATGCTGATCACTGTAGTTTCCTGGTGGATTTATACTGTAAATCTGACAAGATACATGCATGCTTTATGCATCGACCAAACGGTAATTAATTACTGTTGGACCGTGTGGAGGCGACTAGAAGAAGGTTGCATAGGCGTCACACAACCAACGGTTTTTTCTCTCTCCAAATCTTTTGCCTTAAGACGTTAAAGGTCCTTTCACTCTAATAGCTATGATGAGCTATGAAGATCAGCACCTAAACTCTTACAATGAAATCTATGTGAAAAACCAAGCAAAATGAGCCAATACATGCTCGAGCGATATGACCTCCAACTAATGGGCGGTCTGACATCTCTTTCAGAACAGAACTGAAAATCAGCATAATTTTTAAAACCACAAATCGATGTAACTTTCAATCCATAGCTCGAAACTAGGGATGCAATCAGAGCGGATACGAGCAGATATCACTCATCCCGTATCCTATTCTATTTTTTTCTCGAAATCGGAGTCAGACATGAACAGTTTCGGATATGAATACGACTGCGGATAATCTTGGTCACGAATATGGAGCGAATACATGCCGAACCGAATATATATTGTCTTGGTCACAAATATTTAGTAAGATATTGCACGAAAACAAAAACCATATATATCGCACATATAAAGATCAATCAACTATACTACAAGTCCAAAATGCAACTAGATTAGCAATTTAACAAGCAAATTTAACTACATCACACTATCACGGCGGCTAGTTTAAAAAATAGTAGCAAGTCATAGTGACAGCAGTACAAAGATGTCCAAAACATAACTAGCCAACTACATAACAGGACAGATACAACATATACAAAACCTACAGACCAATAGCAATAACAAGTTAGGGATACACAGAACGTTGACTGGTAGCAAGTCTGTAGCGTCCCAATTTTTAGTTTTTCAAACTATTTTATTTAAAATAAGGTTTTATAAAATTATCACGATTTTCTAGAATTTAACAAAGCTTAAATAGAATTTTCAGAAAATGAAAATGATTTAATATGAATAAATAAAACATACATTAAATTCAAAAGTATATTATTTAAGTTACTAATGTTCAAAAGTATTTTTGGAATTTTTCTGAGTTCTTTTGCTATTTTTCTTGGCTTATTTGGATTTCCTATATTTTTTAAAAAATAATAATAAAATACTGGAAAGCCTCGTCGGTCGATTTCTCTCTTCGGCCCACTAGGCCTAGAGTTTACTGGATATCTGAGACAGTGTTTACGGATACTATCCGATAAATTATCTGGATAGCTCCGAATCCTACGGATACCCTCCTTCTAGAATCTGTTTCCATATCGGGCAAAAACCATCCGGCTCCGAATCCGAAATCCGAGAAAAATCCCGGATATCTGGTTTCACGCTCCGAATAAGATTTGAATTTATTCGAACGAGTGGACGGTCGGGAACTATCCACTCTGTTTGCACTCCTACTCGAAACTACTTGAAACTATGCATACACCTTGTCTATGATATTGTGAACCTAATCCAGAAGAGATTGAAGCAAATCTTTCCAAATATTTAACCTATTTTGATCCGAAGGCAAGTTGCACCAAAACCAGCCTAAATATGGAAATGATGATTGTGAGGAGCTCACGGGAGGAATCGGGCTAAGATGTATAAAGATGATTTTCCACACATCCTAGCATCCTTAATCACAACAAGAATTAAGCCAGAATCCCACAAGAGCAAAACCCCCCAAAATCACTTTTTTCTTCCACCAAATCCGAACAAACTCAGAAACTTGTAAAGAACAAGTGCTTAGATGGTTGGGATCTAGTCTCCAAGAGACATCTCCATCACTTACACGTCCTTGGCATCAAGCAAGATTAAGAGTGGGGAAGATACACCAAAACACAAGCCAAATCACAAAATCAATACTTAAGCATATGAGAAGAAAACTTGGATGGGTTTAGAGATTTGATTTCTACTTGAAGATGAATATTACAGCTACTCCCTTGGGAGGACAAAGCTACTAGGCAACATTCACACAAGTGCTCTCATCTCTCTTAAGAGATTTCTCTCAATCCTTTATCTCCATCTCTCTCAAACCCTAACTCCTCCTTACATAGTGGAGGCTCACATGAAACCCTAAAACCAATGGCTTAATGGATACTATCCACTAAGTCATTGGGATAACATGTAAACACAACAACATAACGCGTTTTTGAACTCAACACACACACACACACACACACACACACACACACACACATTTCAAAGTATCATCTTCATCCTTAGCTCCAATAGCCCGAATACATCATGCCTTACCCTCTATAAAGTATCCTTGACCTAATCCACTTAGGCCACTGCCGTGGTTTCACACACCACCACTTTTTCTATATTGGACAATTTACCAAAATGCCACTCTACCAACCTTTCCCGAATCCTTCACATCGAAGCATCGCCCATGCTTCGCCATCATCCACATGGCCCCAATGACTTCCCGCTAAGCCTCTCACTCGTCCGGATCACACTGAACCATCCTCACTTGCAAAAAGACCAAAGTCACTTGGCGCACCACATGCTTTACCATGCACCATGGCCGCCCCGGCTTCTTTGACCGTTCTAGACATCAGCTCCTCCCTGAGCTTAGTCCCAGACTACCTTGCTATTGCCCGTCACATTCACCACTCCGCAAGCTTCAGCCATATTTCGACGACACCTTGATCCTTTTGGACCTAAGCTCCCCTATCTTAGTCCCAATCCCTTGACCGCTTTGGATCCAAACTCTCCTAGCTTAGTCCTGGTCCCGTCTACCTCACCATGACGTAGCTCCAGGGTCCAACAACTATCACCGACAACCAAACCGCCACATAGCACCACACGACACACTAAATCATCAATAGACACAATTGATGAGTCAAGAACACATACCTTCAAAGCTTCGCCCCCGGAAGCATCACCAAGCCAGATAGCCTCACATGGCTCACAATGCACTAAGCGTACCATTTTTCCTCAAAGGTCTTTACTCAAACTTTGCCTTCCATGGTTCTTGTCTATCTTGTACCTTACTTGAGTCCAACCATCTCACCCGGCATCCATGACCGTTCTAGACCTTGGTTCTCATGACCAAGTCCCGTTCATCCTCGTCATTGACTATAGTTGACTCCAAGCCATCTGCACAACAATAGATCAATCAACCATTTTCGGGCATAAGTTTTTCACAACATGACCCACATTAGTCAATAAATGTATAATGCAAACATATGCACCAATCCCAAGCTTCTAAGGAAAAACTCTCAAATTTTAGCTCAAGACCACAACTCACTGCACCCTGTGTGAGAACCCGAGGAATTAAAACTAATCTAAATAACGTTAATCGATAATTAGTAGTAAAATAAAATTTTCAAGTCAAGAGCAAAACATAAAGCTCAAATTTATCTTAAACACATCGCCAAGAAATTTCATATAAAATAATACAATCAGAATTAACTACTGCCACGTTAATGAATCATCCATATAACAGCAGAGCCATTTACAAAAATCCATGGCATGCAAAAGTAAAATATTACAATCTCGGGTTTAATTACAATAATTCGTGCATGCAAAAATAAAACAGTGGTACATGCTCTGAATTAATTACATTCGATCAAAATATAAAATTACAACTTAAGTACATTACAAAAGAAAATAATAAAGTATTGAATTGCATGTTGCAGAAGCCTCCTTGCCATCTGCCCATTTATCTCTAGTCTATCAAACCATTCCTCGATCGACATTCCATCGTCCGCCGAAAACCCAGAATATAGTAGCTGAACCACCCTTTGGACCAAAGGCCCATAGCTCAACAATTCCAGGAGAGGGAAAGGGATAGAGCAACACACAATGCAATGGATAAGGGCAGCCGAAGCCACCCTTTGGATAAAGCCTCCTATCCCCTCACTGCTTCACACAAAGCCATCCCCATCTCCCCTCTTCTCAACCGAAGGCAAGCAACCCACCAACCCACCAAGAACACCTCAAAGCCATAGAGAAGAGCAAGCCAAGGAAAGCTCACTGCCAAGAGTTCAAGCAAAGCCACAAGTCCATCCCACTGGAGCCAAGCACCATTGCCCAACCACAACCAAGCCTCATCACCATCAACCATCCAAACCACAGAGAGCAAGACGAAGAAGAGCATAGAGGAAGGGGAAGGCAGAAGGAGCAAGAACGGCGTTGGCGACAGTGTTGAACCGCATCGACCACTGAAGGCCAAGCCAAGACCAACAAAAACCACTAGGAGGACGACCACCCCTACTGCCGGCATCGCCACTGTGATCACAACCGGCCACCACCCCTGCCATCTCCCCAAACCGACAAAACCCACAGAGGTAAACCCACTATCTCTTCCCCCACTGCCATCTCTATATTTGCCCAACCCAAAACCACATTAGGAGCCAACCAAGAACATGCAACACTAATCACAGAACACTAACCACAATCTGTCACAGGGAGCATCATCCATAGCATCACATATACATTACAGAGCAAAAGGGGAGGGGGCAGAGAGAGTATAGTAGAGAGGAAGGGGAAATGTTACCTCGGAGAAGCCAACCACAGCAACAACCCACCCCAAACACTTTCCTTATACATGAACAGATAGCCACCTCCATCCATCCCCCATGCATAAGCAACAAATAATCCCAAATCAGTAACTACATCCAACTCAACCATAAGACCAAAGCAACCAACAAGGAACAAAAATAACTAGGGGATTTGAGTCCAGGGGAGAGGGCGAGCCAGGCCGAGGTGGACGCAGGCGCGAGAGGCTGGGCCGTCCACGGGGGCGCGGGGAGGCGTAGAAGGAGGCGGCACCATGAGAGGCGACCAAGCCGAGCTGGGCCAAGCCGCGAACGCGTATGGGCGAGACACAGCCGGGCGTGGCACAAGGCCGAAGGCGGCAGCGGGACGAAGTAGGGCTGAGAGAGGCGGATGCGAGCTAGGCGGTGGCGACGCTGGGAGCCGGCGGCCGAAGGCCATGCCGACCGAGCCGGAGTAGGAGAGGAGAGCTGGGGCTGGGGAGCTGAGTGGCGGGATGTGGCCGAACCGGCGGCGCAGGTGGTGGCGGCGCTAGTGGCAGAGCCCGAGAGAGACGGCGCCAGGAGAGGAGCGCACGAGTGGGCCACCATGGAGCAGCCGGGGCGAGGCGAGGCGAGCGGGCACCAGAGAGCATTGCCAAGCAAATCCCAGGAGAAGCAAAGAAGTGGAGAGAGAGAAGAGAGTGGGGAGGATGAAGTTGGACTCAAGGGGGCTTTCGGCCAAGAGAAATAGAGGAGAGAGAGAGGCTAAGGGATTGAATGAATGGCTAAGGGTTGCTCTCGGCCACACAAAATGGATTAGGTGAGAAAGTAATTAGGAAAAAGGGTATTAGGAAATTAGGTGTAGAATGTGGGAAATTAGATAAAGGGTTAAAGAAGTAATTCATAGTAAAGATTAGTGGTAGCAGATGTAAACCATAGAAATGAATCCCGGTAATATTAGGTGTCAACACCGTATAGTTATTGGACCAATTAAATTTGTGACCTGCATACAAATAAATAGCAGTAGATTTATCCGTAAAATTGAGCACCGCTAATATTAAGTATCGGCACAGTATAAATATTGAACCAAATAAATTTATAAGCCGCGTATGGATAGATAGACATAGCCGGACCAGGAAGAAAATAAAATAAAATAAAATAAAATAAAAAGAATAGTAAAAATAGAAATAAATAGAGGGAACGTGTATGCACCATACTTGCGATTTTTGAACAAATCGCCATAAGTATATATTTTTAAACCACATTAGAATGTTAAACAGCAGATCAACCGATAGAAAATTTAAAAAGGGGGAAATGAGGTAAAATAAATCTAATAAAATCGCCATGGCGTTAGATAAATAATTTTACGTGTTACCTACGAGTTTCGAAGAAATCGCTAGAAAAATGAATTTTTGAACTCCGTACAGGTAAATAACAGTAGATATACCAGTTTGAAATAAAAATAGAAAAATGTGTAAAAATAAATCTAAGATTTTTAAAATAAATTAATCGCCGATATGAGCTGCTAAATTAAATAGATAACCTGATGCATTAGAAATAATTTAATTAAGTTAAAATAATTAAATAAATCAACCCCGGGCCTATTTGAACTTTTTTTAATTAATTAACCTTTTTTGAATTTTATTTTAAAGTTAACCCTCGGCGACTTTATTTCCAATTAACCCCTTTGGTCACATAGCGAGTTGTGGCGTGACAAAACAACACCGCTCATGCACCGAATAAGTCCCCAAAATAGCACTTTTGTCACGCCATTTGGTTGTGGCGTGACCAACTCTTCTTACGCCACTTCGATGGGCGTGACAAGAGTAACCAGAAATGGGTGGCGTGACAGTGTTATTTTGTCACGCCATGGGTGGTGGCGTGACCAAAGGAGTCAGAATTGGAAATAAAGTGCGACGGAGGTTAACTTTAAAATAAAAATTTAAAAAGGTTAATTAATGAAAAAAATTCGGCCTATTTAGAGAATTAAATAGATGCATACACACTTAAATAAAATCAATTAGGCATATTTGCGTGAATAAAATTTGACAGACTTAATAACATGCGAGTACGGGTAGTATGTTATTTTCTGTGTAATAGTACGTGAGTGTCGGCAACCTCGACCCTAGAGTGAATAGACCGTAGAACGATCATGGTTGGAGAGTGCTAACCTAGAGGGAGACCCAAAAAATGTTATTAAAATAAAATCGACTAACAAAATAGAATCGATTAATTTATGTGCACCTATTAGCACCAAAAGCAACTAAGTATTTATTTACGTACTATTTGCGACTGCCATATAATTGCAGAGGGCGAACCGATACATGCAGGATTATTTGATTCAGTGACCATCGACGACAATCTTTCCTACAACTCCAAAGGCAAGCTATTCTCTTGAACATAAATATAGTTATATTAAATGTAAACTGTATATTATTGTATCATATAGTTATTGCATGAAAACTATGTCTCAAAAATCAAATCGAATAAATGAGATGATAATAGATATGAGAACAATGATGATGAATGAGATGAGGAAAGATGAATATTAAATTTGGTAAGAGGCGTGGCGGGGAAAGAGATAAGGGGAGAGGTGGGACCCTTTACATATGGATAGTATATAAGGACCAACAAAATTCTTACTCGGATTTGAGGCCGTAAATTCAGTACCAACTATTTTCCCGTTTTGGCGGACAGAAAATGCTACCTTATTACATAATTATGCCCTCCACATCGAGTAAGTAATTATGTAGGATCAAGATGGCGCTATAGAGCTAAGTGGAGTATTGGGTGAAGGTAAGACTGGCCCAACCAACATTACTGGAACTCGGTGGATGACGAGATCAGCATCGTGACGAGGTCAGCATCGATGGAGAGTAATAGGTGGAGGAATTAATCATGTAACTTGGAAAACGTTCTGTATTCTGATCTCAAACCCGCATCTAAGGAAATACAAGGGACCCAGCTCAAAGAGAGCTCAGAATAGCTATGGGTAAAGTGGTAGAAGTCTGCGCAGTGTTATATTAAATCATGAATTCATGCCTATCTCCTGGATTGGAGTCTACGGGAACCGCTAGAGGTCTATCTTCTCTCCGAGTGACAAGTAGTCTTTTTAGTATTAAAATCTGCCACTTAATGTTTTGACGAGTTGTCTATTTTCAGAAAAAGCGGTGAACTAGAAAATATGATAACGAACAGAGATGAGTCATCAAGTCTATTTTTGCTATTAATGCTTGCTGAGTACACTAGTACTCAAACTTGCTATTAGTTTCCTTTTTTAGATCCTAGTCCGGCCGGGAACTATCCCGAGTGGGACGAAGGACACGTAGGTACCGGAGAGGCCGCAGGAGACGAGGGCATTGACTACGAGGACTAGGGCGAGACGAGCAACTTATTGAATGAATGGGATGAGTATGTGACAAGTGGAGCATGACAGGCTAGCGAGGGGAATTTATTTCTCGTGTAATTAAATAATTGTATCAAAGACTATAGCCTTGCGTGGCTAACTGTTTAGTAAAGAACATTTTCTATCTTATTGTTCTGCTGCGTAACTCTGGTAAAGGCTTACTATCCGTCGAAGCGGTGTCCTACCGGGTAGATAAATAGTAATCCATATGCTTAAGTGTGATTACCCTATGGGGTAATGGCACGGGGTGTCTGATCGCAGCCACCATGCCAGTTGGACCGCCAACCATTGGCCAGTCTGATCGCGCCACTGGTAATAGGACATTGGTCTTATCACTATGGTGTGGCCGGTCTGACCGCTTCACTTCACCAGAAAACTGTTGGAAATATGCCCTAGAGGCAATCATAGAGATGATTATATTTCCTTATGTTCATAATATTGGATAAAATGTTATCTTGTTCCAAGAATAATATTGTTAATATTGATTATCAAGTATGTGACTTGATTGTGAAATTCTATATTTCTGCGATAATTATTCTTATACGATCCCCATATGAATAGACTAGCATATGTATTGGTTGATGACTACGTTTCACGGGTCATGGATATGGAGATATCAAACCAATAATATGGACACATGTTAGAAAACATGATGTTGGATTAGACCCACCTTGAGACACTATTGAGATTGTTATGATTCCATGTGTCGTTAGTTGGTCTCAAGCAATGTTGATGTATAATCCTTAGACCTGAGAACAGTGTAGGATCGTAATGGCAATCAGAAGGGGGGGGTTGAATGATTGCAGCGAATAGACCCCCGAATTCCAACTTCTTTTTGTTATCAAGAACTCCAGCAAACTCTTTGGATGACTTGAAGATCAACAAATCAACAACCAAAGTTGAACGAATCTGAATTTTATATATCAAACTTGATTTGTGTCTACAAGGCTTTCAAAGAATCACCCTTGAAGCCCCAAAACAAAGGACCTCTAAACCATAGCAAAACCGCAAAAACAAGCTACCATCAAAAACCAAAAAATCGCTACCCCAAAGAAAGCGCATCCTCGCCTCTTCTTATAGGCTAGAGTCCTATTCATATCAACACGACACCAATCGGACTCTATCTCAAAACAACCAGATTTGGAACTCCTTTCAAATCTGTCTCTCCAAACTCCACGCCGTAAGCCTCCGGGACTCCATCCGTAGCTTCGGCATGCACCCTTGATCTCCACGTGCTCGGTAGCGATCCAAACCACCTCTTGACATCCATGACTTCCAAGACCTTAGATTCCCCATCCTAGTCTGAGTCAATCCGACACCGACCGTGATTAAGTCCTCAACACCTAACACGCACATGCAAAGACCAAGGAAACCAATTCTTGGCACAAGCTATCCAACTTGACCATCCATTAGCTCACTCACACCCATAAACACTATCATGCAACATGCAACAAGATATAGCTCACGAATTTAACATAGCCTCAGTCAAAACCCCAAAACGACAACTTCCCAGAGCACAATCGGAACTACCGCCATTATCGTCCCTTTGCGCAAGCACGCGATCTTACTGTTCAAAGCATCTTGGAACTACCGCTCATCGGGAAAACTCAAGATCTTCCAAAAACAAGCTCTCTGGAATTTCCATACCGCAACCTTGCGGTCATACCTTTGTCGGTACTACCGCCATTCAAATCTACGGTATCTGATCTGCGGTCGTCTGGTTTCACAATTCAGTACTACCGATTTTGACTTAACAGTACCTGTCAAAAGCACTCTTTCTGAAAAACCAAGTGCGGTACTACCACCATTAACGCACCGGTATTACCGGATAACACGGTACTAATGTTTGGCAAAACTTCACATGAACCTCAAAGAAGTACGAACGGCCCAGATGAGTTGGCCGATCGGACCGTGCTTCACAGCCGTCAGATCTTAAGCATACTGTAGCAAGTCCGAACGTTCACCTCAATATCAGCCATTAGATCAAGATCTAACGAATCGAGCAAAAACGCACCAGAGAAAAAGACTTGCGGTACTACCGTAAACTACTCGCAGTACTACCGCAAAGCGGTAGTTCCGTAAAACAACGCCGGTATTACCGCAACATGAAAAAGCTCAAAAACTTCAGAACAAAGCCTTTTTGCCACGTGGACGCTCCAGATGACACGGCCGATCGGACCACGCTCCTGGCGTCCGATTTAGAAAACAACAGTAGCAAGTCCGAGCGTTCACTTCAATATTAGCCGTCGGATCAAGATCTAACGATTCGAGCAAAACACCATTCAAACTCAGTGACTTGTGGTACTACCGCTGCATACCTGCGGTCATACCGCACTCCAGTAGTTCCGCACAAACAAAGCCGGTACTACCGATAATCTGACAAGCCGATTCTCAATGGCCAGCGAACTCAAATGCAAGTCAGTTGAAGAGCACAAACAAGTTCTAGAGACAATGTATTCATCTTTAATTACTGAGACTAAGTCTAGCTTATTGTCAATGTGTTCATCATCAAATATCATGACCAAAGACCTCTTGGTCTTACAATCTCCCCCTTGATGAATACATTGACAGCACTTTCAATATCAAGAAAAGAATGAGAGGTGATAGAAAGTGTCAAAGAGTCAAAACAGCCAAGCAAAGTGAACTGCAGTTGAAAGACTTCCTCTTAAGACTAGAGAAACAAAATTTGTCTCATTTTTCTCCCCCTTTGGCAATGTGATCATCAAAAGCAGAAAGAGAAAAGAGCATGAAGGATAAAAGTCCAGAAGCTTTTTGCAAGTTAATGTACTGAATTTGCCAAACCAAATTGGTTGAGTAGAGCTAACAAGATCATATCAATGCATATACCATATAGCAATGTCCAGACAAGTATTTCAAGGTGATGAGATAATTTAGATGCATGACAGGCATATCACACAATGACTAAAAAGATTACAAGATCACAATTAGAAGTCACCAAAAAGTGAAAAGCCAAACAGTGAGACAAAACTTTAAATCTGGATGAGCCACAGTCTCATATAACATCCTTTTGCTTCACTTTCAATTTTTATTTGCATGTGGTATGCTTAAAGCATACTTCTTTTCCAGGGTGGTATGCTTGAAGCATACTTCTTTTGATTAAGACACTTTTTGTGCATTTTTTATTTCAAAAACACATAGCTGGGTATGGCATGCTTGAAGCATACTTCTTGTCCTTTGAGCACTGTTATGTACCCCTTTTTTTTGTTTGATACACAGCTATGCATGGCATGCTTGAAGCATACTTCTTTTCATATTCTTTTTCTTAACCCTTTTATCTTTTAAAACATGCCAAATTGAGTGAGCAACATAGGACTGAAAAGAATGATCTTTTCGCTTCAAATCCAAGACTTAAAATAGGACTCACAAATCAGCTTATCTTTTTCAACAAACAACACAAAGTGATTCCAATAATCAAACTAGTCAAAGATTTCAGCCATGTCATGCTTTAGTTATTTATGTAGCAAGTTTATTAGACCAGTCCAGATCAAGGCTACATAGCACATGAATAAATATGATAAAGATAGCTCAATTTCTCTTTTGAAATCAAAGGCTTGACTTAAATAAAAAGCAAACGCTTCTGAAATTTCACACAGCTCCCCCTCAAAATAAGCCCATAGGATGAACAACACCCAATTCACTCTGCAAACGAACAAAACGAAAGTATCAAGCGGCTTAGTGAAAATATCAGCAAATTGGAAATCAGTCTCAACAAAATGGAGAACAATATCACCTTTTTCCACATGATCTCTGAGAAAGTGAAATCTGATATCAATGTGTTTTGTTTGAGAATGTTGCACTGGATTTTTAGCAATGTTAATAGCACTAGTGTTATCACAATAAAGAGGAACAGTGCCCAAATCTAAACCAAAATCTTTGAGAGTAGCAGAAATCCAAAAAACTTGAGAGCAACTAGCAGCAGCAGCAACATACTCAACTTCAGCAGTTGATTGAGCAACAGAAGATTGTTTTCGAGAGGACCAAGACACTAAGGAAGTGCCTAAAAATGACATGTGCTAGATGTGCTTTTTCTATCAACCCTACACCCATAAAATCACTATCGA
This sequence comes from Phyllostachys edulis, assembly GCA_036346405.1. Classification (NCBI taxonomy): domain Eukaryota; kingdom Viridiplantae; phylum Streptophyta; class Magnoliopsida; order Poales; family Poaceae; genus Phyllostachys; species Phyllostachys edulis. The sequence goes on from CM070558.1 coordinate 10,566,500, forward strand.
GTATGCACTCAAAGTAAGACAGGATGAAGATGAATAGAAAAGCCCAAATTCTAAAGTGGATTGAAGATACACGAGAATTCTTTTTCTGACTTGTCGATGAGAAGCACGAGTAAAGCTTGAAATCGGCGCATAAGCATACAACAAAGTGTATATCCGGCCTTGAAGCGATCAAGTAGAGCGAAGAACCAATCATACTCTCAGTATTCTTTTGATCCACTACCTCACCTTCTTCATCCGGTCAAGAACGGTTGTAGACCCCATTGGTGTAGAGATGGGTTTGCAAGTTGCCATGTCAAAACGCCTAAGCAAGTCTTTAGTATATTTGGTCTGATGAACGAAATTGCCTTGCTTGGTCTATTTTACTTGCAGCCCTAAGAAGTAAGTTAACTCCCCCATCATACTCATCTCAAACTCCCTGCTCATAGTATCTGAAAACTTGGAAACCAAAGCATGAGAGGAGCCCCCAAAGATAATATCATCCACATAAATCTGAACAAGTAATAGATCATTGCCATGTTTAAAAGTGAAAAGAGTTTTGTCTACCTTGCCCATTTGAAAATTATTTTTTAGCAAAAATAGCTTAAGCTTCTCATACCAAGCTCGAGGAGTTTGCTTCAAACCATACAAAGCTTTTGAGAGTTTATAGACATGATTAGGAAACTTAGGATTTTCAAAACCAGGTGGTTGCTTAACATAAACTTCTTCCTCAATGTAGCCATTTAGAAAAGCACTTTTAACATCCATTTGAAACAATTTGAATCCTTTAGATGCAGCAAAGGCTAAAAGAATTCTAATTGCTTTAAGTCTAGCAACAGGGGCAAAAGTTTCACCAAAATCAAGACCCTCCACCTGAGAAAATCCTTGAGCAACAAGTCTAGCCTTATTTCTCACAACAACACCATCCTCACTTTGTTTATTTTTGAAAACCCATTTAGTTCCAATTACATTATGTTTATGAGGAGGTTCAACTAAGGTCCAGACTTTATTACGCTCAAAGTTTTCTAATTCTTCATGCATGGCATTGATCCAAGACTCATCAGATGAAGCGTGACTTACATCATTAGGCTCAAAAGAGGCAACAAAACCAGAATGAGCATGAGAGTCAGGAGAAGTAAACTTAGAACGTGTTACCCTTTCATGAATATCACCAATCATCAGTTCTGGAGGATGAAGTCGCTGAATCCTCAAAGGTGCAGAAGGTTCTGAACTATCTTCAATATTTTGAACATCCACTTGTGGTGGCGCAACAACAGTAGTAGGAGCTTGATCTTCAGCAGTTGATGGCATGGGAGAAAAGTCATTACCAAAATCAAGATCATCTTCTTCATTAAGGAATATGCTTTCAGACTCCCCCTAAACTTGTGTACCTGAAATGTCAGTTCTAGAACAAGTACTGACCTCATCAAAAGTAACTTCACAAGTTTCAACAATTTTGTTAGTTTCAAGATTAATCACTTTCGATAGCCACGAGTGAAGAGGATATCCAAGAAATATGCCATCAGTTGATCTAGCTTCAAATTTATCCAGTTACCATGCTTAAGAATAAAACATTTGCAACCAAAAACTCGAAGTGAGAGACACTTGGGCCTTTTGCCAAATCTCGGCTCATAAGAAGTCTTGTGCAAAGAGGCTCTCAAAAATACTCTATTAGAAACATGACAAGCAGTTGAAATAGCCTCTGCCCAAAACTTCCTAGGAGTGGCATGTTCATCAAGCATGGTTCTTGCCATCTCAACCAAGGTTCTATTTTTCCTCTCAACTACACCATTCTGTTGAGGAACACGTGGAGAGGAAAATTGATGTTCCAAACCTTGTTCAGAGCAAAAGGAAGCAAATAAGGAATTCTTAAACTCAGTACCATTATCATTTCTTATTACTTTCACAGCACCATTTAATTCATTATTCAATCTGAGAAATAAATCCTTGAAATAACCAAAAGCTTCATCCTTAGACACCATAAAATACACCCAAGAGTACCTAGAGTAATCATCAACAATCACAAGAATATACCACTTACCACCAACAGATTGAACTCTTGAGGGACCTATAGTGTCCATATGCAACAATTGTCCAGGGCCATCTGTGATGATTACAGAAATAGGAAAATGTGAGCAGCAACCATCTTACCATGTCGACAGGGAGAACAAACCAAATCTTTCTCACTTTTCAATTTCGGCAGCCCCCTAATGAGATCAGTTCCACTAATTTGAACAAGATGATCAAAACCAATATGTCCTAGTCTACGGTGCCAAAAGAAAAGATCTCTGGATTCAGAAGCTACCAAACATCTAACATTAGGTGAGAAGGAATGATTAAAATCAGCTTTAAAAACTCTCCCTAATCGAGTGATATTAAAGACAAGATCTCTAGAGGCATCTAAAACCCTGCAAGCATGTTTCTTAAAGCTTACCTCAAGATTTTCTTCTATCAATTGTGAAACCGAAAGCAAGTTGTATTTCAATTTACTTACCAAAGCAACATATTTTAGAATGAACTTGTCATTAACTCGTATAGTACCTTTTGCCATCACTATTCTAGTTGAAGCATCCCCAAAAGTAATCAATTCACCTCTGGATGCCTTAGTGAGGGAGGAGAACCATTTTGAATCACCTGTCATGTGTCTTGAACATCCTGAATCAACTAGCCAAATGTTCCCCTTCCTTAATTGCTGTATCTACATTAAGCAAGTATTGGTCTCACAGTACTGGGGTTAGTAAGACATGATTTAGGAACCCAATACTGTGACACACGATGAGTAGGAGCAACAAAAGCATTTCTGTTTTCTACATGCTGTCGGTTTGACCATTGATTAGGTGCCATTATGACTAATTGTGCAGCAGTTTGTTTAGTGAGGACAAAAGGAACATGAAAATTCTTTCTCAGCCTATCTCTCTTTTCTTTCTTTGCTTTTCAAAAGCAAAACTGGACCAAATGACCTTCTTTACCACGGTAAGTGCACTGATACTTTTCTTGATAAGAAATTTCACTTTTTCTCTTTCTGATTGCTTACTTTGGTAATAAGATCCTTTACAAAACCAATGATTTGAACACAACATGTTTAGGTTGATTCAATTTCAAATTTTCTAGGTTCAAGAAGCTTAAAAACTTTGGGAGGATGATTCTTTGCATGAACATCAGAATTAAAACCTAGACCTTGTTTTTTAGAATTCACTCTTGATCATCTAGAATCATATTGATTTTTCTTGCCAAAAGAAAACATCTCCAAAGTGTCTTTAAGATATTCATTCTCTTTAGCCAATTCAGGACAAGTTGTGCACTTAGCAAAACTATTCAAGATTTTCTTAGAAACAACAGTGAGCCATTTTTCTTTTTCACAAACTCACTTAATTGTTTAGTCAAAGCATTAATTTAGGTTGTGAGTTTAGGACAATTTGTGCAAGAAAGTGTCTCATGGTAAAGCATTTGTTGTATAGAATCTCGAGATGACTTTAATCTAGCTTCTAGCGATTCACAATTAGAGCAAGTCTTAATTTGAGCATTCACATTACTTGTCTCTAAACAAGATGAACTAGACTTGAGTTTTCAATCTCAATGAAGCAAGTTTCACTTATCATCATATGAGTTATCGCCATTTTAACTCTTCAAATTCAGCATGAATTGATCTAGTAAGTTTTAATTTAGAATGCAAAACTTGGCATGATTCACATGATTCATCATCGGGAATAGCGACCTTAAGTCTATCAATTTCAAATTCAAGCTATCAACAACAAGGTCATGTTTCTTTGCTTTCTTTTTGTATTTTTAAGCTAATTTGTCAATTTCAAAGACAAAGACGTGATAAATCGGCATAAGAGGGCATTACCTCATCGAGGTCCTTGAGAGATCATCATCATCATTAATTTCTTCACTACTTGCCATAAAGCACATCCTGTGAAATCACCTCTTTTGCCTTCTTGTGATCATCCTCGTTGTCATTTATGCGAATCAACATCACTTAGCCCAATCTCCTCAAGAGTGAAAGCACCTTGTTGTGACTTCGATAATTTTGCTTTTTGCTTGAATCAAATTTGAATTTTGAGCGCCGAAATGGTGCTTTGTCCTCCTTGGCTTCTTTTCCTCTCGACTTGGGACAATTTACTTTTATGTGGTTTGGCTCACCACATTCAAAGCATCTGATTGGACCTCCTTTTCTCCTTGCTCGACATTATTGATTGCTTTAGTCACCCTATTTGAGAAGAGTACAAGTTGTTCTTTTGGGATCTCCTCCAATTGTTCATCTGAAATAGCACTCAAGGAGAAACTAGAAGGACTTGATGAGCTGTCGGTTTGGTTAGTCACTAAACTCAAAGAATTTGACTTATTTATTACGGCCAAAATATCAATCTCATGTGTTTTCATCTTGGAATAAAGATCATTTAATGTGAGTGTTTCCATATTAACAGTGATTGATTGTAGTGACTAGGACCTCCCAAGCAGACATATCCAAAGCATTCAAAATCTGTCTAGCATTGTCGAAATCGAATAAATCACATCAACAGTTGCAAATCACTAATGATTTTATTGAAGCGATCAAAAGTGCATCTCTGATTCTCCGGTTTCATCTCAAACTTAGAATACTCTTTTTGAATTGATTTTGACGAACACCTTTAATGATTTTGAACCTTCATGATAATCGACAAGTGTTGTTCAAATTTTGTTAGCGAGATTTTATATTAGCAATTCTAACAAACTCATTCCTACTTAAACCTTGTAACAAAATATTTCTAGCCTTAGCATTAGCTTCAACATCGATAATGTTATTGTTGGTAATCACAAAGAGCACCTCATAAGGATTTTCAACTTTTGCGGATGACATTACCTTGTGCTTGCGAAAAGACCTCCATGCGTGTCTTCCAATAGATGTAGTCCGATTCATCGAAATATGGTGGCTTACCTGAGAATCGATCTCGATCTGATGCCATTGCAACCAGGCTCTGATACCACTTGTAGGATCGTAATGGCAATCAGAAGGGGGGGTTGAATGATCGCAGCGAATAGACTCCCGAATTCCAACTTCTTTTTGTTATCAAGAACTCCAGCAAACTCTTTGGATGACTTGAAGATCAACAAATCAACAACCAAAGTTGAACGAATCTGAATTTTATATATCAAACTTGATTTGTGTCTACAAGGCTTTCAGCAATCACCCCTTGAAGCCCCAAAACAAAGGACCTCTAAACCATAGCAAAACCGCAAAAACAAGCTACCATCAAAAACCAAAAAAATCTGCTACCCCAGCAAAGCGCATCCTCTGCCTCTTCTTATAGGCTAGAGTCCTATTCATATCCAACACGACACCAATACGGACTCTATCTCAAAACAACCAGATTTGGAACTCCTTTCAAATCTGTCTTTCCAAAACTCCACGCCGTAAGCCTCCAGGACTCCATCCCGTAGCTTCCAACGTGCACCCCTTGATCTCTACGTGCTCCAGCGCGATCCAAACCACCTCTTGACATCCATGACTTCCAAGACCTTAGATTCCCCATCCTAGTTTGAGTCAATCCCGTCACCGACCGTGATTCGTCCTCAACACCTAACCTGCACATGCAAAGACCAAGGAAACCAATTCTTGGCACAAGTTATCCAACTTGACCATCCATTAGCTAACTCACACCCATAAACACTATCATGCAACATGCAACAAGATATAGCTCACGAATTTAACATATCCTCAGTCAAAACCCCAAACCCCAAAACGACAACTTCCCAGAGCATAATCGGAACTACCGCCATTATACGTCCGGTACTACCGCACATGCGGTTGTACCGCTCAAAGCACTGCGGAACTACCGCTCATCGGGAAAACTCAAGATCTTCCAAAAACAAGCTCTCTGGAATTTCCATACCGCAACCTTGCGGTCATACCTTTATGCGGTACTACCGCCATTCAAACTGCGGTATTACCGTCTTGCGGTCGTCTTGCTTTCACAATTCAGATACTACCGATTTTGACTTAACGATTTGTCGAAGCTCTCTTTACGAAAAACCAAGTCGCGGTACTACATATTAACGCCCGGTGCTATCGGACAACACGGTACTAATGTTTGGCAAAACTTCACATGAACCTCAAAGAAGTACGAACGGCCCAGATGAGTTGGCCGATCGGACCGTGCTTCACAACCGTCAGCTCTTAAGCATACTGTAGCAAGTCCGAACGTTCACCTCAATATCAGCCATTAGATCAAGATCTAACGAATCGAGCAAAAATGCACCAGAGAAAAAGACTTGCGGTACTACCGTAAACTACTCGCGGTACTACTGCAAAGCGGTAGTTCCATAAAACAACGCCGGTATTACCGCAACATGAAAAAGCTCAAAAACTTCAGAACAAAGCCTTTTTGCCACGTGGACGCTCCAGATGACACGGCCGATCGGACCACGCTCCACAAACGTCCGATTTAGAAAACACTGTAGCAAGTCCGAACGTTCACTTCAATATTAGCCATCAGATCAAGATCTAACGATTCGAGCAAAACACCATTCAAACTCAGTGACTTGCGGTACTACCGTTGCATACCTGCGGTCATACCGCACTCCGGTAGTTCCGCACAAACAAAGCCGGTACTACCGATAATCCTGACAAGAACTGATTCTCAACAGAAACTGACAGAACTCAAATGCAAGTCAGTTGAAGAGCACAAATAAGTTCCAGAGACAATGTATTCATCTTTAATTACTGAGACTAAGTCTAGCTTATTGTCAATGTGTTCATCATCAAATATCATGACCAAAGACCTCTTGGTCTTACAATCAGCATGGTTTCCTACATATGTAATAGCACTCTTAGGGGTTGCCAAACGCTACACCGTAACTAGGTAGTTATAAAGGTAGCTTTCGGGTATGCTATGAAACATGCAGAGGAATGTGACTGGTCGGATATGGGATTTGCCCCTCCTAACATAACAGGAGAGATGTCTCTGGGCCCCTCGTTGTGGTTGGATAAAGAAAGTGCATGGCCATGCCACTAGTAGTCGAAGTGTTCGACCACGTGAAGTAATCCGACACTCGATCGAGAAAGTATTGAACAGTCCATGGATGACACAACATCTCACAGAGTTCAACCGGACATCGTGAGGCAAAGGGAGTATACACGAGTAGGTCGCTTAGTTCGACGATTCTGATTTGGTCGTATGGAGATATGAGCCGGTCGTGGGCGGGTCGAGCGTAATCACAGAGTGGTCGTAACACAGTCGTAAGAGTTATGAATCGTCGTGACCAAATCTGAGCTGATGCAGATAGAGATAGGACACAGTCGTAAGTGATGAGGACACAGTGCGTAAATGATGAGGACCTAGTCGTAGATCATATTGCATTAAGGTTCGTCCGATATAATTTGTGTATATTAGGAATCGTTATGTTCTACTAGGAGCCGCTTCGACTCGTGATCGGAAAGGGTTTCGAGTCACAACCGACACGCATGAACCTATAGGGTCACACACTTAACGGGTTGGAACAAACCAAGATCTGAATCGATTCGACAAACTGTTGGATAGGATCCGTCACGAGCAATATATAAGGAGATGCATGAGGTTGTTGGGAGGTACGGGTGAATCACCACCGAAACCCTAGCCGCCATCTTCCTAAGAGCTCTACCGTGCGACTTGGTGCTAGCACACCTGCGCATGATTGTTCCTTCCCTGGACGTGTGGATACCGTAGAGGCGCTACTGCGACTGTTGCGCTTGAGGACGATTCACGATCTTCACAAGGAACTACAGAGGTTGCTGGAGGAGACGATCGACTCGCAAGGACGCTGGAAGATCGACTACGACCACTGCATCGACTTGCTCGACGCTGGACGATCGACTACAACCACTACATCGATGCACTCTATGTTAGACTAGGCTGCTCCAACCCTTCTTCCGCTGCTCTGCGCGTCTGGTGGTAACGATCTGTAATCATCTACTTGCTTGGCTTCCTGGTTTGCGTGGTAGAAATTTTGATTTGTAGCTATCGTAGCCTACCCGTGGCGCAACAAAAACACCATCTCTGGACTTTTCAGTAAAACTATATATAATATAAGGTCCAATTTCTATTTTTAATGACACCCGACACCTAGTGCAAACACATACCCAAACAAGCATGCATAAGTGTTCGGTGCCTGTTTTCCAAAAGTTTGCACCACCGGTCAGACCGCCATTCATGAGCCGGTCAGACCAGCTATGTCCGATCAAACCGCGGCTCCCAAGCCAGTCTGACCGCCGATGCAGCTCCTCAGTTCCACCAGACTGAGATCAAAGCAAAACTGGTCTAACCGCTAACCCGAAGCCGGCCAGACCATTTGCCACCTAACAACAACACAGAAGTCCGCTCAAACTCAAAATCAAACTCAAACAACGACAATTCTTGCATCAAAGTGAACATGCTCATCACAAGCCATAGGGTTACCTCTACATGGTCTCACAATTTCATTTGGACTTTGCATTTGATCAGCAAAAAAATATCTATATGATAAACTAAATTATACACAGCTAAAATGATGTACTACATCAAACTGCAATACAACTAAAATGATCTAATACATTGAATTTTATGTCGCTATTTTGATTTGCTAACCTACCAAGTTTCGAATTTATGTACAAGTTGCAAGAACATTTACTACACAATGGGCGACCACCAGATCTGCTTCTCCCCCCTCTCTCTCTCGTTTGCTAGGAACTAGCAGGACTTCGCTACGTCACTTCTCCCCTCTCCTCCCCTCTCTTCTCTTTTTTTTCAGAATTAAAATGACTTTTCATCCGATTTTTTTGGGTTTATATAGCCGAACCCTGTCGCTAGTTGAATTGACGATAGGAACCTACGGATTCCTATCGCCATTTGAAATGGTGATTTGCACACTCTTCAAAGCAACTCGCCAATTCAAATGGCGATAGGCAATTGAACCGGCGACTGGTAGTAAATGGCATCTTGTCGTTATTTCAAATGGCGACAAACTCCTGTCGTCATGTGTAATGGCGATAGTGGTCTATTTTTGTAATTTTTTTAACTTTTTTTTTTGTAATTATCTTTTAAATTAATATTATTTAAAGAAAAACTTGACATGTTTGTGAGCAACCCAATCTGGCCAACTTGATTTTTCAAGGCTCGACCTAGCCAAAGCCCGATAAAAATTAATATTTTATTCAGATCGTGTCAGGCTAGGCCGAGGTCAGGCATGGCCAGTTTCAAGGCTAGGCTTCTTCAAGATCCAGCCCATGAACAGGTCTATCCACATGGCATGTCATTAAAAAAGAGTACATATGAACAAATGAGTAGAATACAATCATATATAGTTGGCAAAATTTGATATATGCCACTCAGAAACACAGCGTTTCGAGATATGCCACTCTGAATCTTGAATTTGGACATATGCCACTCTAAATCTTGTTGGCTTTGATATATGCCACTCTATGACACTTTTGCCCCTAGCTCTTCATCTTCCTCCCCTTTTCTTCTCTCATGAAATACCTCCGACCAGAGCGCGGCGGCCATCGCGACGCACGCGGCGGTAGCCCTCCTCTCTTGGAATACAGGTGGTGGCACTCTGCTCTTGGAATACAGGTGGTGACACTCCTCCATGGCGTGCCAGATGCCCTCCATGTCTAACGGTACGAGGTCGCCCATTGAGTGGGCGCCGGCGGGGTCCTTCTTGGCGGCAGCGACGGGCCAGTGGACGAGGAAGAGGTCGAGGTAGTCGAGGCCGAGGCGGGCGAGCGACTGCCGGAGCGCGGGAACGACGTGGGCTGGGTGCGTGTCTGGGATCCAGAGCTTAGATGTCACGAAGATGTCAACGCGGGAGGCCACAACGCTAAGCCAGACGGTGTGGAGGATCGTGGCCGGTAGGTTGTCTGGCGTGCACGAAGAGCGTGTGTCGAAGCCCAGCACCAGCATTGCGTGGCCCATGTTGAGGGTCACACACGGGATGTCCACCGCTGTTGTCGTGCTGCCGCTGTGCCCGTCAGCTACGACCATTGGGCTCTTGGTATTGGAAGGTTGGGTTTGGTTAAGGAGGCGGGGTCTTGCTAGGTTGGGAAACCACGGGTGCGGGCGGAAGCTCAGGAGGAGGCGAGCGGGATTTGGAACGGGTACAGCAGAGGAGGAGGAGCAAGCTGGGGGAGGTATTTTGGGAGAGAAGAAAAGGGGGGAAAGAAGAAGAGCCAGGGGCAAAAGTGTCCTAGAGTGAGTGGTATATATCAAAGCCAACAAGGTTTTGATCGGAAGGTTGGGTTTGGTTGAGGTGGTAGGGTCTTTCTAGGTTGGGAAACCGCGGGTGTGGGCGGAAACTCAGGTAGAGGCGAGCAGGATTTGGAGCAGGTACAGCAGAGGAAGAGGAGCAAACTAGCTGCCGAGGGGGGAGGGGGTGGGGGGGGGTATTTCGGGAGAGAAAAAAAGGAGAGGAAGAAGAAGAGTCAGGGGCAAAAGTGTCCTAGTGGTATATATCAAAGCCAATAAAATTTATAGTGACATATCCCGAAACGCCGTGTTTATGAGTGGCATATCAAATTTTGCCCTCTATGGCAATGCACATGTTGAGGTCTCCATCTAGTTCTTGTGCTGGCGAGTCCTAGCAGTTGTAGATGCTGAGCGGGTTCTGCTCGTACCCCATGCTCTTGGGTATCGTCAGGAGATGCCTTCATCAAAGAAAGCACTCAATTCAGTGGACATGAAACAATTTTACAAGAAACTGTTCTGCTTATGCTTTTGTGCAACAAAATGGAATTTTTTTTACAACACAAAAAGACTTCACTTTTGATTGTACAGTACAAAGGACGCGATTTTTTACAAGAAAAGGTGCGAAATTTCGACTACAAAACAGTGTTAGAGAGTTGGAACTTGCATCAGCGACTTACACGGGGCCGGAGGTGGAGGCGACGCGGCGGGCGTCGGCGGCCGAGAGGTGGCCGGGGAGGGGGAGGCAGTCGAGGTCGATGAGGGCGTAGCGCACGGGGTACTCGAAGGCGTGCGCCGCCGGCAGCCGGCGCGAGTGCCGGACGCGGCCCTTGTAGAGCCGCACGGCTGCTGCGGCGGCGCCACCGCTGCCGGGGGCGGGGCGGCGAGGGAAGGGGAGAAGGAGGCGGAGAAGGAGTAGCAGGGAATGGAGGGTGGTGGTCAGGGAGGCCAGCAAGTAGAGCGCCTCCATTGCTGCTGCTTCGATTTCTGGATTTCTTTCTTCTGTGTGTTGGAAGGGAAAAAAGAATTCAGGACTGGTTATTTTGGGATGAAGCCAGTTCTGGATATCCATAACTTATCATTTCTGGAAAAATCTTCGTAGTGTTATTATCAGTGTCATGCTTACATAAAGGATTGAAGTTTTTTTTAACCAAACTATTATCACCAGCAACTAACTGTTTTACAGGTAGCAAATGGCAAAAAGTTTCCATAGTCTGCATCAAGGTCTGAAAAGGAAAAGCATTTTAGTTGACTTCACGATGGACACAAGAGGACATTTGGATTGGATTCTTGTACTGTTCTGGATAAGCATCTGTGGTCAGGGGCGGACCTAGCATTCTGGCGAGCTCGGGCGTGCGCCAGAGCTCCCGCTGGTCCGGACCCCCTACCCCTTCTTCCCTGCCTCCGGGCTCTGGCTCCCCGCTCCCAGCTGGTACCGGCGAGGCGACGGAGAAGAAGAGGTTCCTCCCTGCCTCCCGAGTCTCAGTCGTGCGCTAGAAATGCTGGGCCGTGGTGGCGTGGTAGCGTGGCCCATCCTTTTCAAATCGCCCATGGCCCACTGTAGCCGAAAGTACATCAAAGCCTAAGGCTCCAACTTCATCTGATGTATTGCTCGATCCCAATCCCACCTGGTTGAGCGAAGAAGCGAGCAGAGCCCAACCCTAGGCGGCGGGCGGGAAAGACGGCAGTGTCTTGGCAGGGCGAAGCCTGAGGCGGGCGTGAGCTGCAAGGCGAGGCGGAGCGTGCCACGGCCAGCAGGCCAGGCGGCGAGCGACAGACAGGCCAGGCAGGGCAGCGCAGAAATGCAGGCCGAGGCTGAGATCTGCTTTCAGGGCGGCGGGTGGCTCTGCTCCCTAAGCATTTCCAGGCGACCTCGTCCGCGATCGCGACGCCTCGCCTCCTAGGTCCCTCTCCAGCGGTACTACCGCCTCTCGGTTGCCCATGTGATGTTGTTACGTGTTGGAGTTCGATTTCAAATGGATGGTCTTGCATCGATGACATATGAACAAGAGAGCGTGCGTTTTTGCAAATTCCATTTCCTTGCGGTCAATTGCGTGTTGTGATCAGACTTGCAGGTCATAGCGGCCCATGGCTAGGTGCCGATGGCATAAGCAGAGGCTGCTCCTGGTCTCCCGAGCCCTCTAGCTATCTCCGCCTAGCGACTCCGCCATACCTAAAATACAATCCTGGGTCCGCCACTGTCTGTGGTGCATAGTGCCTGCACATCTGTGGAGTGGTAGATGGGGTGTTTGGCTGTAAAGAACACTGCATGAGTGGATACTGGATAGGCATCTTACTTTCATTGTAAAAAAAGGATCTCATTTTGATCCGTCTACTCTCTTTATTTTTGAAAGCATTGATCTTTCCATTAGAATGCCAAAGTACTGTCTGATGCTTAGTTGCATTGTTACCAGAAAAGCGGTTCGTCCGCCACGATACGGGATTCGGATCCGTAGTTCACCACTTTTTTTTTTCAATTTTCACTGCGAACACGAATCACTTACCCTAAACCGGTTCAGGTTTGACGAATCTGATTCGCGATTCACGGGGTTTTATAGCGAATCCGGTAACTATGCTTAGTTGCTTACTTCAGAGTTGGGCCCCTGAAATCTTCTTAATTGTTACACCTAACATTAAGAAAGCAGAATACCACATCACTGGCCTCCAGAATTAACACTAGTGTTCAGTTCAGGAGAGTATAATGCCAAAACACTGGTCCCCAGAATCAACTCCAAGGTTTTGCAGAACTGGTCTGGAACTACAAGCATCAATACTCAACAGCAGCACATATATTCCAACACCAACTACAGCTCTGAATTTTGATGACAGAAGAGCTATTTTACATAGCTTTATCTGTTACTACTTGTAACATAAGCACAGTTATGCTATGTCCTACAAACAATCCATGGATCCTTTCATCTGCTACAAAGGAAGACTGAATACAAATTTATCTGATCAGGTAACAGGTTCTTGGTAATATACTGCAAAATACAACAATTTTGATCAGTACCAACAAATATCTACTACTTATAACAATGTCTCAATTTATTTCTTTACTGATACAACTCTTGCAGATTATAGAACAGAGCGCGAAAGAGTCTAATATACAGAATACAACAGCTGTACAGCTCAAAAGGGCAGTTTAAATAGTTGACCAAATCAAATGCAGCACAAGGCTGATCAGTTGTGCCTTTTTGCAGATTATCAGAGCTTTAGAAGCGGTTAAGCATGCAAAATCTGACTGCTCGAAGGTGTGAGATCGCTGAATTCCCTAGGGACATCCACATCTTGCCAATGAATTAAGTAGTTCGAACTCCTACCAGAACTGCTGCCGGGTTGCTTCTTGACATGGCCAATTGCTACATGGAGACCTCGGCCAACAACAACTATCTTACTGTCCAAACAACTCACAGAGAAAGGTTTCATAATTCGCTCAGGCATAGGACCATTGACAGAATCCCACGAGTCTGTCTCTGGATCATAGACTTTAACCTTCATCCTCTCATACTCTGAAATGACAAACAAATGTTCGTCAATGACCACACTTAATCCCGTCCACCCTTCACGCATTCCTACTGGCATTGCCTCCCAGCGGTCAATCTTTGGATCATACACCTGTCCTCTTGGCGAGGAGAAGAAAGGCCATGCACAGCCTTCAGTCACATAAAGCCTACCATTGATGACAGCAGAATCAGACGAAGCCATGTTCATGCCCATACTAGCAACTGGTTGCCAAACACCCTTAACCGGATCAAGAACCTCTGCTGAATTGAGCTCAAACTGGTCCGCACTATAACCTCCAGCAACGTATACCCGCCCATCAATCACACCACCAGCAAAGAAAGACCGAGCAGCCAGCATCCGAGTCATCACCGTCCAGCGGTTCCTGTAAACATCGTACTTGAGGACCAAGTGTAATGGGCAATCCATGTCAGAGACAAGCCCACCGCAAACAAGAAGGGTGCCATCACTGGGGATAGCTACACAGCCAAACCCACGGGGGCAAGCACGGTCCCGACATGGCATGGTGGGAATCGCATGCCAAGTTAAGTAGTTCAGGTCCAGCACCTTCCACTGTATCTTACCAGTGCAACGGTGGAATGCCAAGGTGAACAACCATGGCGACCGGAAGCCCATCACCTTTCTTTGCATGAAGAACCGAGCCTTGTCGGCCAGGAGGTGATGCCACCGGCGACACACAAGCCTGCAGGCATCATGGGTCTCAACAGGCAACCGGAGGAGGCAATTGAGCGCAGCATCGTCCGGGAGACCAGGTATGAGGGGTGTCTCCCATGAGGATTGCTCCAAATCTGAGGATGGCATGGAGGATGTCAATGCAGAGGTTGTGGCAAACCGAAACTTGGGCGTCAATTTCATATGTGAATCACCGAGCTTGTGAACTGGAGATTGGTGGGATGAGACTCGGACACGACGCATAGTCGTCCTGTATTGAAAAATTGAAGTGGACCACTGGACACCAACAATGCCCTGAACAACAGTCAACAAATGAACACCGTACCAATCCAAATTCTTCTCACAGAACACTCTTGAATCAAGGACCTCACAAGCTTAGTCCTATTTTGGTGAGGGCAATGATAGCATCATGGAGAACTAAACACCTATTCCTGCATCGTGAAAAATCCCCAATTTCTTGGCCTTACTGCACCCAATTTTACACCCATGACATTCCACGAATCAACCTACCTGGTAGTTATAACAAGAAATTTATTAGTAGAGAACAATAATGGAATGGAAAGGATGCTGTAATTACCCCCAAAACTAAAACAAAATCGAAATTGCCCTTGGAAGATTGAAAACTAACCAAACCGTAGTTTATCCAATTCGCACTCAATCTTATCTAAAGGCATAGCCACCTCCTACCAAGAACCCATTCACCAAAGATTCTAGGAAAGAAAGGGGGCAAACACAACTGGGTTCCAATTCTTGGCAGAACTTGTGAACCGTGATGATACTTCAAAAAGAAAAGAAAAGAAAAGAAACTAACCTGACTGAATTCCTGAAATAAAAAACAAGGCGTCCTTGGGATCTGCAGGAAGCCTTTCCCTGCCCCTTTTGCTTGGTGATGTTCTCTGATTCGAGTCTATACAGAAGGGGAGGTCTGCAAGAGAGGAAAAGTTCTATCTGGCATTTTTCAACTGATCCTATTCCTTTAACTACCAAAGAAGAGTCAAACCAACCAACCACAAGGTAGCAACTGATGATTGATGAAGCCCTCACCTTCTGCGATTTCAACACCTTGTTTGGTGACCGGGCCCCACCATCTGTTGGACCAACCCTCTTCTCTTTTGTTTTGTTTTGTTTTTTTTTCTTTAATTCTAGACGAGAAAAATACATAACATATCACATCAATATTGTTTTCTACAATAAAAAAAATCAAAGAAAAACACTTACATTCAATTCACAGCTTCGACTCTAGATTGGATTTTTAGATATACACAAACATATTAGTAGTACATCATTTTTGTTTGGCAAAATTCCTTCAATGTCCCGAAAGTTTACTCGTTTCCTCCGTGTCACTAAAAAAATATTCTCCCCTATATGCCACCGCTGATCTATTTTGATCCTTTCTATATCATTCCGCCACCTCCGTAAGTTGGAGCCGCTGTTAAACCCAAAATATCCCCATCTTACGCTCATCTTCTCCCTTCTCCACTCTCCTCAACCCCCTCTCTCTCTACTTTGCCCTGCAGACCACCTCCTCCTCCTCCTCCTCTCTCTCTCTCTCTCTTCCCATTCTCAGCCCCTAACTGCCACCGCTCCCCTATGGCGGGGAGGGGGGCCAGCGATGGGAAGTGGGACGGCAACGATAAGGAGAGAGAGGATAGAGAGGAAGATGAGGTTGAAGAGAGAGGAAGATGAGGGAGAGGGATGAAGAGGAAGAGGAAGAGAGACGAGGACGAAGAGAAAAAAGGAAGAAGGGGGGAAGAAGGGAAAAAGAGTCCTTTCGTATGTCAGTTAACAGAAAAAGTGGTGGAAATGATATGAAGGGAGTCAAAATAGACTCTCTGTAACACGTAAGGGAGAGCAATTTTTTTAGTTGCACGAAAAAAATCAGGATAACTTTAAGTGGCGTATGAGGAATTTCCCCCTTTTTGTTTTGCAAAGACAACTCTACATTAATGCATTATCCATCGCACTCTACTGCTACGTTGCATGTTTGGTGATGCAAATTTCCTTTTACTCCAATTGGTAGGGCCTCCAGCTACAAGTGTGAGAATAATTCTGGCTGATGCTTGTCAGCCAGGACCCATCATCCATCCATCTCTTACGTGAGGGGAAAATATAAGAAAGCAGCATCCTTTTTTTCAGAAATATATATTGTGTAATAGATTCCAGGTCGGTGTTAGGTAAGGGAGGTTGGTGAACCAAATCAATTAGTGAGCAACCCACTAACCAGATTGATTAGGGGAATGAATCAGAGTGACGCAAATTGATAAGGGCAAAAGAAAACACCGACGATCGATACCGTGTTTGTCTTGAAACTGATAGCCGAGCTCTGATGCATGGTCAAATTAATCTCTGCTCAAATAACCTGCATATATAATATTTCATCAATAATTCCCAGGAATATCCACAAGTATAACTAAACATAGCTCGTAATTCTTGGAGGAATATCAACCTTCACCAAGTCTAAAAAAGTTGACGACTCCTCTCAACACGAAAGGAGGTCGTTTTAAATTTCGATATGGTTCTCAAAATACAACTTTTGACCATTTATTTTTGTATAAATAAATTTGTAAAACCTTCTAAAATCATAATATTATGAAAATACTTTTCAAGAAAAATCTACACATATCACTTTCATGTGTTCATTCTAATTATTTAAAAAGATATTAATAGCCAAAGATTATAATGTTTGACTATACGTTACCAAAAATGGCTTCTTTTGTGACTTAGGAGTAGGTAACCCGTTCGTTGTCCTTGCTTGTTTCTATTGCATTCTATCTCATCGTATCATATTCTGTTCTACGATTCCACTAGTATACTAGACCCAATGGAGTTTCTTGTCATTTAGTAGCTACTACTACTAGTCCCAATTAATTGAGTTTCTTGTAATTATTTCATCTAAGCATTGCATAATGTAGTGATTACACCGGACCCAGGAATAAAATTAAGGGGGTGCTCACATGACCTTAATCTTGTTCTACTTCCAGACCATATTCTCTCCCTAATGGTCAATGAATGGTGATGATATGGAGGTACCCAGGGTCCGATCGATAGGAGGGGTGCTCCCGCCCCGACTGCCCCCTGTTGGTCCGCCCTGGTTGCCTTGACCCTGTTGCAGCTCACAGAAAATTAAACTGCCCTGTTGGAATCTTACAGAAAACAAAGAGGATAACTTACCTATCGATCGGCTACCTGCCTACCGGCCGATGGAGTTGTAAAACATACAGACGACAGCTTGGTCACGGGGACCAGTGGCGGAGGACAGCGACGAGCGGGAGCAGAGGCCGGTGGTAAGACCATACGTATTGATCGGACGCAATACCAAGTACGTAGTAGTAACACACACACTCTCTCTCTCTCTCTCTCTCTCTCTCTCTCTCTCTCTATATATATATATATATATATATATATATATATATATATATATATATATATAATGTACTGTTTTGCAGTACTCTAAGAATCATACTCCCACTTCAGATATACCACTTAAACGAATATATTATACTTCCTTATCATTTTCAATATACTTAAATACTAATTTTTGCTATATACCATTTTTCATATATAAAAGTAGTATATACACAGATTTTGCTATAAAAGGTGGACTTTCATGAATTTTTTTTATGGAACTCACTTTGGGGTATCTTATAATCATTATTAAAGTATGCTCAAATTGATAATGAGGTATCATCATACGATTTAAGTAGTATATGAGAAGTGGGAGTACGTACTCCTGGGAGTACCATACCATTTTCATATATATATATATATATGGCGTCCGTTTCGTACTCCTGGGAGTATGTACTCCCACTTCTAATATACCACTTAAACGCACATATTACACTTCTTTATCATTTTCAATATACTTAAATACTAATTATAAGATACTTCAATGCGACTTAATTGAAAAAATTTCATTGGAACCCTTTGTTTTTTTGTTATATGCCCTTTTTCATATATAAAAGAAGTATGTACACAAATTTAACTATAAAAAGTGAAATTTAACGAAATTTTTCATGGAACTCACTTTGGGGTATCTTATAATCATTATTGGAGTATGCTCAAATAGATAAAGAGGTATCGTCATACGATTTAAGTGGTATATGAGAGGTGGGAGTACGTACTCCTAGGAGTACCATACCATTTTCATATACACACACACACACACTCTATTCTCTGGCCAAGCGTAGAATAACTATTCTAGTTATTCTATGCCCAACTAGCCCACTGCATCGACCATGTGCAGGTGGAACGCGCGCACGCAATCCTCCTCCGGGGCGGCCCAATAAGAACAGTTTTGGGCCAGGAACCTCACGCGCCACACGTCACACATATCGGAAGTAAAACACAACATGTGTAACAGTAAATATAACATCATTTTTACTGTTAGATTACCATGTAGGAGTTCTGTTCATATCGACAGTAATAGATAGTGTATGTTACTGCTAGACTATCTTACAACGTACTGCTTTTTTCGGGACATGGTCACATGATCCACACACGCGCGACAGTAACTTGCAACGGTGAGAAAAGTAATTGTGATACCCTTTTTGGTGCCCCATCACACCTAAGCGAACAATTTTTTCCTCAGGGTCACGATCCCACACCCTTTGCGCCACACCCTCTGCGCTTAGCATGACGGTAAATCTTTTATAGTGCTGCAGTAAAAGACACAATGAGATTGCAGTAAAATATCTTGTAGTGCTGAAGTAAAGCCACAACGAGGTCACAGTAAATCGTTTTGTAGTGCTGCAGTAAAAACACAAGGATATTGCAGTTAAAGACACAATGAGATCGTAGTAATTTTTTTGTAGTGCTGCAGTAAAAGGCAGAATGAGGTTGCAGCAAATCTCTTGTAGTGCTACAGTAAAGAACAAGAATATTTGTAGTGAAAAGCACAATAAGGTCGTAGTAAATATCTTTTAGTGCTGCATTAAAAGGGGCGACATCGGAATAGGTGGTGGGATGGTGGATCGAGGGCACACGTGTGGTTTTACGGTCGGTTGCATTGCGCTCATATGATGCAGTAATTGATTGGCTTAGGTATAGTAAATCCAAATTTTCGGTACAGTAAATTTTTTTTACAACATTAAAACATACTCATCATGGATCTTTCTTTCTTCTGTTAAGCACATTTTTTCCAGCAAAACGCTTCAAATGGATTGTGTCTTAGAGTAGTTTAGGAGGTATTTGTCGTTCAAAGTTTGTAATTAACCCACACTTCTCGCTCCACCCGCCCCTCTAGATTTAGCGTGGTAGTAAATCTCTTATAACGACGCAGTAAATGACATATGCGAGGCGTGGGTTTTACTGTTAGCTCCGAGGGGGGGGGGCGAGGGGATCGTGGGCTTCAGTGTGGTAGTAAATCTCTTATAGTGATGTAGTAAAAGACATGTGTGGCATGCAAGTTTTACTATCGGATCAGGGGACGCGGGGGTCATTGGTCGGCACATCACGTGGCCCATGCTAGCGTTTCATCGCGCATGATCTGGGCTAGGTGTGATCTTGCGCGACACACATTATATATGGCTGGCCCACCAAATGCAGAGCCAGCCCAGAAACATCTTCGCCCATGAGGGTCTCGATCCGACGGTAAATATCAGGTGTCGTAACAATAATACGCGTATTAATGGGAACGTTGTCCCGATATTTCGATGAGGATGATAGAACTTGATTGGTGGAAGTTAACTCTCACGATACAGGTTGCGATCGTGCGACGACCGTTGCACCCGCAATCGCTGAACCAACTTCACGTTCATTATCGACCTTGCTGACAGCGAGATCGACCTGACCACGAAGGTCTTTTCCTGCATACAATCAAGAATCAAGCAAGAAAAATAGATGAAGCAATGAACTTGCTGAATAGGAATTGAAGAACAAAGATGTATTGAATAATTTGGGGTCTTAAAGACAACGTCTGGTTGCGCTAGCCGCACAAGCAAAATGATGGTATTTCTAGTCTAAGCTGAAATCAATCTAACAAAACCCACCGAACTAGATGGGCAATGCTTGACCTTATATTGGCACCTAAGGGTGTGGCCAACACACACACAACCTAAGGTCGATTATATCTCTAACTCCCGTATCACACAAAGATTCTTTCCTAATAAAGTTATGGAAAGATTACAACCGACTCCATCCAAAAGATATATACTATAACTTATCTATGACCAACACGACTAGTCGAAGACCTGGTCCTGGAGTGGTCTTGAGGAAGCCGCGAGAAGGTCCTGGTGAGGAGGTCCTGGAAGAGGTCCTAGAGGGAGGTCCTGTAGGAGGTCCTGGGGAGGTCCTGGAGGAGGTACTGGAGGAGGTCCTAGAGAGAGGTCCTGGGGAGGTCCTAGAGGGAGGTCCTGGGGAGGTCCTGGAGGACCTCCAGGGTGGTCCTGGAGGACCTCCGGGGTGGTCCTGAAGACCTCCTCGGGGACTACCTAGATGTGGTGGTAGACCTTGTTGAAGTGGTCGTGTACCTTTTAGCCACTACTACAAAAATGCTAATACTGGACGCCTGATCACAGACGGTTCATCGAAACCATCTGTATTAAACACAATCACAGACGGTTTTTATTTACCGACCATTTGTGTTATTTTCCGCGCTAAAAACCGTCTGTGAAGAAGTCATATCACAGATGGTTCATGTTGAAAACCGTCTGTGAAGTATCACAGACGGTTCTCACAAAAAACCATCTGTGATATTGGGTAATATCACAGACGTTTTTTTGTGAGAACCGCTCAGGATACTTCATGACGGTTTCAACATGAACCGTCTGTGATATTACTACATATCACAGACGGTTTTTGTTAAAAACTGTCCATGATAATTAGATGGTGTAATACATAGCTCCCTAACAGAGTCTTCTTGATCTCCATCTCTGGCGCTATGGTAACCACGGGAGATCTCCAAACCCGGTGAGTCCATCGCCAATCCATGTCCGGTTTGAGTATCGCATCACCTCACTGAGCCCGCTCGTGTGGTCCATTTCAGCTATTGTCGCCAAGGAACTTGCCGCCGTCGCTTCTGTTCACTGACGACCAGCCGCCTTGGACCTTGCCTGACTTCATTGACACCTTCCTCGTGATCGAGGTGATCTACTGCAGCATAACCATCCTTTAATTTGAGTAGTTGCACGCGTTTACGCCGAAATCGCTAGTGAAGCCCATGGCGCCACCACGGGACATCACCGTCAGTTCGCCTCAGGCGACCTTAGGGCCCCGAGCCATGACTATTAGTAATGCGATGTCACCCTAAGCCCAATTTGAGCTTCAAATCCTACTATTTTTAATCATTTAGTTAATAAACTAACGAGTCTATGACATGTGGGACCACCGTAGATTTTATAAATAAAATTATGAAATAAAAAATGAGTCACTAACAAGTAGGGCCCACATGTAAGTTAATAAAATCCGGAAAAATGTAAAAATGAAAAAGCCACCTTTAGTTTAGAGAAAAATACGCTTTATCTGTTGGAAAGTGTAATTAAGCCTCAGAAAATACGCTTTCGAAGTCACCCTTTTATTTATTTCTAGGGTTTTCAATACGAACCATGTGATGGACCGAAATTTGGATGTATCTTTGAGAACCGTGTGAGTGAAGAGTACATTAATGGCGTGTCTGCTTTTACAAGAGCCGCCGGGGATATGTTGAATAAGAGGCGAAATATATGTCTTGTCCATGCATTATTGCGAGAATCAAGATGTTTAAGAACCGAGCGCAGATCGAAGCACACTTAATTCGAAGGGGTTTCAAAAAAGGTTATACACGTTGGACCAGTCACGGTGAAGAGCATATTATACAGGAAGTCAACGATATACCGCTGGATGATGTCAATTGTGGTTCCGATTCGGATAGGCTGCACGATAACAATCTAGATTAGATGCTTCGCGATGTAGAAGGGAACTGTGATGAGAGGGAGTATGTTAAATTCTGGGGTTTGATGGAGGACTCGGAGAAACCTTTGTTCCCGAGTTGCAAGCTGGAAAACACAAGGCTGTCATCTGTGTTTGAACTGTTGAAATTGAAGGCAAGCAACGGTTGGTCCGATAAGAGTTTCACGGGGCTGTTAGGTCTATTAGCGGACATGCTTCCGGAGGGAAACGAGTTGCCCAAAACCACCTACAAAGCCAAGAAGGTTCTTTGTCCATTGGGAATGGAAGTAGAAAGAATACATGCATGTCCAAATGACTATATCCTCTACCGTAATGAGTATACAAACATGCATGTATATCCGGTGTGCAACGCATCTCGATACAAGCGTAAGAATCAATCAGATGACGATGAGGGAATCGAGGTGAAGAAAGGACCTCCTGCTAAGGTGGCGTGGTATCTTCCTGTAATTTCCCGTTTGAAGCGGTTTTTTGTGAACCCAAAGAATGCAAAACTGTTGCATTGACACTCAGAGAAGCGTAAGAATGACGGAAAGCTAAGACACCCTGCTGATTCTGCCCAGTGGAGAAACATCAATAGGAGGTTTGCAGGCTTTGGTGCGGAACTGAGGAATATAAGGTTTGGATTGAGTACAGATGGAATAAATCTTTTCGGTAACATGAGCAACCGACATAGCACTTGGCCTATGACGCTTTGTATCTACAACCTTCCTCCTTGGTTGTGTATGAAGTGGAAGTATATTTTGCTGTTGATACCTATCCAAGGGCCAAAGCAACCTGGGAATGATATTGATGTATACCTAGCACCATTGATGGAAAATCTAAAAATACTATGGATTGAAGGGGTACAGATATGGGATGCGTACAAACGAGAGAACTTTACTTTACGTTCCTTGCTGTTCTGCACCATAAATGATTATCCTACCCTTGCTAATCTGTTGGGCTAGAGTACAAAAGGGCCAAAGCACAGACTCACCGCTTAGATGATCTGAGAGTGTGTAGTTTGAATCACTTTCGGGCAAAACCGTGGACATCGTCATCGTAGGTTCCTTCGGAGGGCTCACCCATACCGCAGGATGAAGAAACAATTCGATGGAGAGAAGGAGGACAGTTCAGCTCCAAGGCATTTAAGCGGAAAAGAGGTCTATGATATGGTTAAGGATTTAGATGTTGTGCTCGGAAAGGGACGTAAATCGAGGACCGGTAAGAAGAACATCTGGAAGAAGAGATCAATATTTTGGGACTTACCTTATTGGGAGCACCTAGAAGTTCACCAACGTGATCGACATCATGCGTGAGAAGAATGTATGTGATGACTTGATTGGTCTCTTACTAAACATTCGTGACAAAACAAAGGATGGTGTCAACGCATGGCTTGACTTGGTTGATATGGACATCAGACCTGAGTTAGCACCAACAAAGACCGATAAAGGACGAACGTACCTTCCCCTTGCTTGTTACACTTTGTCCAAGGCCGAGAGAACTGAATTGTGCCGGTGCTTGCATTGTGTGAAAGTTCCGTCCGGTTATTCCGCCAACATGAAGAAACTTGTTTCGATGGAAGATTTGAAGTTAATTGGCATGAAGTCTGATGATTGTCATGTGCTGATGACACAAATACTCCCAGTTGCAATTAGAAGTATTTTACCGATCGAGGTCCGAGAGACAATCATGAGGTTGTGTTATTTCTTTAACATAATTGCTCAGAAGGTTATCGATCCCGAAGGACTAGATGCTCTGCAGGACAAGGTGGTGACGACTCTATGTGATCTTGAGATGTATTTCCCTCCGTCATTTTTCGATATCATGGTCCATCTCATTGTTCACATTGTGAGGGAGATAAAGATGTGCGGGTCCGTGTTCCTACGTAGCATGTACCCATTCGAGAGGTTCATGGGAATTCTCAAGTTCTATGTACGAAATCGATCTCGGCCGGAGGGCAGCATCATCGAAGGTTATGCAACCGAAGAGGTCATTGAGTTCTGCGTCGATTACATGGCTTAGGTCGAACCGATAGGTGTGCCCCAATCTCGCCATGAGGGGAGGCTCGAGGGTATTGAGACCATCGGAAGGAAAGCAATCACTCCAGATATGGATACGTATGCTCAAGCCCATTTCACAGTCTTGCAACACATGACTGAAGTGTCCCCGTATATCGACCAACACAAGGACGTGCTTCGACAATAGAATCCGGAGTGGCCGGATGTTTGGATCACGAGACAACACAACAGACGGTTCAACCAATGGTTGAAGGAGCGACTCGCTAGGAACTCGTCAAGTGATATGCTGACATGGTTGGCAAAAGGGCCAACATTTACAGTTGTGACATGGCGAGGATACGACATAAATAGGCACATATTCTATACACAGGCTTAGGATATAGAGAGCACTAACCAGAACAGCGGTGTCCGCATAGATGCATTCAGTACCGATGGGCTGAGGAGCTCCTACTATGGGCAAATAGAGGAGATATGTGAGCTTGACTACGTGCTTTTCAAGATCCCCCTATTTCGATGTCATTGAGTCCATCTCCCACAGGTGAAGGTCGACAAGTACGACATCACTACCGTGGACCTCGAACGTGTCGGATACAAAGATGAACCATTCGTACTCGCTATCCAAGTTGTTCAAGTCTTCTATGTAATCGACCAGGCAAATAAGAAGCACCATGTAGTTCTTCATAGAAAAATGAGGATTGTCGGAGTTGAAAATGTAGTGGACGAGGAAGAATATAATCAATTTGACGAGTTGCCTCCTTTCGGAAATGGCATAAGGGTCGAGGAAGAAGAACGTGACGAAACTAGCTACATACGCGTCGATCATCATGAAGGGCTAATTTTTAAATATTAATTGAACAATGTGTGTATATGTACGTTATGATGAATGGTTAATTTTAGTGCATTTGAGTTAATTGATTTGTATTGTGAAATGGATGTGCTTGTTTCTGAAATGAATGTGATCAATTGGATGTATATACATGTACTTGTTGTGTTTTACGCTTGTTTGAGAGGGCATGGCTAGCATTCCCGAGGCTAGCCAATAAATGAACTAGATTAACCAATACAAAATAATATCACGACGGTTTCATCTACAAACCATACAGGATTATATATCCTGAGCGGTTCCTTGGTAAAAACCATCTGTGATACATATATCACAGACGGTTGTTGATTGGAACCGTCTGTGATACATCATATATCACAGACGGTTATTTATTGGAACCGTCTGTGATATAACACATATCACATACGGTTGTTAATTGGAACTGTCTGTGATACATCACATATCACAGACGGTTCTACAGTAGAACCATCTGTGATATTATTTATCACAGATGGTTCTACTTTAGAACCGTCTGTGATGTCCATCCCTATTTATATTCGGACTATAGGGTTTGCCCACGCCACCCACTCAAATGATTAAGTTTCTCAACTCCTAACTCCCTCCTCCCCTGAGCCCGTCACCGCCATCTCCTCCTCGAGGCCGGCACGACTCCTCCCCCGAGCCCGTTGATGCTGTCCTTGACGCCGCCTCCTCCTTGAGCCAGCGCCCTCCTCCCCGAGCCCGCTTCGCCTCCTCCCCGAGCCAGCTGCGCCTCCTTCCCGAGAGCCACCGCCTCCTCCTCCCCGAGCCCAGTAGCGCCTCCCCTTCGACGCCTGCTTTGCTCGATCTTGCTCCTGCTCATTCTTCTCCTCGACGCCCAAAGGTAACCAATGCCGAGTTGCCAACCCCAACACCTCTTTCTCTCACTCTTTCTATCAATAATCTGTCATGCTATCATGGTCCTTATTGACTCATGATAATTGTGCTGGTATCTGGTTCAAACCCGATTATTAGGAATTTATATTTGTTCTAGTCAGTGATTCATGTGGTATTTGTTTTCATACTATTACTGGAATATATTGCAGTGTGGTGTGGTGGGCTTGAGATAAATGCTCTGTGATGATATTAGTCTTATACTGCAATTGTTTTGATAATCGAGTTTGAAATTGAGCTCTAATTTGTTCACATGATGTTTGTGTTGAGCATATTATTCCTTTTAAATAACTTGGAGGATTTACATGTTTATGTCAATTATGTCATTGCATTGGTCCTAATTTCTTCCCTACATATCCCAATTATTATTAATTGGAGTGTATACCCCACATAGAGATCGAATCTTATGATAATATGTTCATGTGTGTCATAACTTCTATTTCTTGTGAAGATATCTTCCGCTCATTCTTCGTCATAAATCGCGCCTCATGTGTCTCGATGCAGTCCCCTGGAATATCCAAGCGTGGTAGAAGAGAAATACGAAAAAGGCAGCGGTCGATTTACCATCACGAGGTCGATCAATCTGGGACCCTATCAATCCTCGTGAAAGCGGCGTCGCATTCGAGAACGGTCGGAATAGTTGCACGGGAACATGTCAACATCACCTGCGATTCGTGGAAGGAGTTGACCAAAGAACAGAAAGGTGAGCTGCTGACGGATATTTTTCGATCGTTCGAGATCCCAGAACAACACCAGGACTCCATGCGATGACACAAGTTGCTACAGGCGTGCAAAGCATGGAAGAACTTCAAGAGCACGCTTGTCAAGAACTACGTGGCGAAGGATCTGAGGCCCTTCCACAAGTATCCGTTCTTAGAAGAGTCCTGGGCCGAGTTTGTGGCAAAGAAGACGATAGATGAATTTAGGAGTGAAAGTGCGGCGCATACGGCCCTCCAGGAAAAAAACAAGCACCCTCACAGACTCGGCACTGCTGAGTATGTGGGTAAAATCCTGATATGGATGGATCAGGACTAACAAGCAAACCATTCGAATGTCTCCCCGCCATTTGTCGAGATCACTGATGAGCGCGCCCGAAACTGGTTAATGGGGAGGTTATATACCCTGTCTCTGGGGGAAGTCTCTTTTCCAAACCCCGTAGGCCTAGAAGTGTCCCAGCGCCTGGTAAGATATCGAACTACCTAATTTTTAATTTCTCCATAACTTCATAGGAAGTGAAATGTCATGTCGGGCTATTGTAGGTAACACTGAGTGAACAATCTTTCCAAGGCTCATTCCAGGCAGACAGGGAAAGAGATATACTCTCCACAGCCCTAGGAAACAATGAGCACCCGGGTTGCACGAAAGGCGCTGGTCTTTATGTTCCATGGAAAGATTGGTTCCGAGCGGACTCCGAATCGTATTAGAGTAGGAAGAGAGCCAAAGCTGAGCGCGATGCAAAGCTACGAGAGGAGATTCATGAATCCTTCAAAGATGAGATCACTAAATCCCTCAGAGATGAAATCGATGATCGCGTCAGAGCCGCGACGCAACGGCAGCTGGAGAGCTTTGAGGAAAGGCTTAGAGAAGTTTAGTTGCAAGTCCCAAATCAGTTGCAAGCCCCTGCCCCTACTGTGCTAGCCAGCCCCTCAAACTTTCGAGTAGCTGTGCGTCCAACCCTAACCCTACCCCAATAGGCGACGACAGATTTCCTGTCGATGACATCCAGGTAATAATTATTATCTTTGGAATGCTCGATCCATTGATAGGCCTGTTGGAGTAGCTAATTCTGTATCGTTATGTAGGTGGCTACGAAGTGCAAGCTCCAGGTGAGATATGCCTCTGTTGCCCTAGATGCTGCTTAGGGCCAGGTGTATCCATCCGGTGTCGGAGCTTTGGTGCATGATGTAAATCTAACACCGGGTTTCGCAAAAGTGAATGTGGACGGTGTTTGTGCCAATTTCGAGGCCGTCCCGTTGCATATTCCCCCAAACGATGAGGTCATGACTCTAGAGCAAACCATTGGAACATTCATCCAGTGGCCCAAGAGGGACATCTGCCTGGAGCTACCTGCTCTGGTGTCAACTTCACAGGAATGTCCTACAACGGTGTCAAGTCCACAGGAGTTGACTGCATCGGAGCTACCTGCATCGAAGTGGCAAGGGCCCGGTGCATCAAATGTATCTACACCTTGTGCTCAGTCGACTCTTGTGAAGTCGACCTCTACAAAGCGAGGCAGCAAGGGCAAATCGAAGACGGTTGACTCCTATTCTGATATCCCCTTCTTGTCGTTGGTCCAAAAATTCGTGCTAGGCAAGCCGTTGGTCGAGAGGTTAGACAACCCTACCCTAGGACCGGCTTGCACGACATTGCATACATGGTACATGGAATAGGCCAACAAGACGGATGAACAGCGATGCTCATGTGTCACTGTCAAGTTCAACGAGGTTCATTTTAACCACAAGGCTCAAGACTGTGTCTTCACGGTGACCTTCAACTTCGACTCCCTCGATGTCTCACTCATGCGATGCTGGACACTTTAAGTGTGTACAATCACGGTCAATGTTCGTGTAATATCGATAAATGTTGCTGGCTCGCCGCAACAAGGAATACATACTTTTGCCCTACAACCAGGAGTAAGTGTTGCACTACTGGCTATACTTGTTGATTTGTACTTTATAACCAACACGAAGTTAGGTTTAATGACCATGGTGATATACCTGTGTAGGTTTCACTGTATTCTAATTGTAATTATACCAAAACAGAACTGGGTAATATACCTAGATTCCCTATAGAGGACCACTCACAACTTCACAGTTATCCGGAATTTAATCAACAAGTAAACATATTTCCTCCATAGAAACTCTATTGTAGTTTTTCCTTCCTTTGCAATGGCTAAGGCTAACTTCTTGGAGTCACGTAGGGTGTTCGGTGTGTCCTATGCTAGAGGAGGGAAATCCAAGGGAAGGACGCTGCGACACGATCTAAATTTTCCGGTACTCGCTAGCTAGTACACATTAATCCTATATAACACTTCGTAGTAATGTGTCTCGAACTAACCAATTCTATTTTTGCAATGCCACCAGCAGCCGTCGGGCCACAACGTCTGTGGATACTATGTTTGCCACAACATGGTACTACTCATCGGTTTCGCGATCACCAATGATCCTCAGGTTTGTCAATCTTGCAAAAATTAATTATTTCATACTTACCAATTTATATAAGCACGAATTTAATTTTCCCAGCGACAGGTTGCGACCATCGCTGAAACTGCGTTGGAACAGAGCGAGCTCATAAAAATTCGATCACACTTTGCGTCATTCCTGAACAGTTAGGTCATAAATCCAGATGAAAATTTCCACAATGTAGATTGAACTTGATTGGGATAAGATTGAACTTAATGGTACATGTGTGTAAATGTTCATTAATGGTTAATTTTAGTTAATTGATTTGTGAATTGGATGTGCTTGTTTCTGAAATGAATGCGAATTTGATGTGCTTGCTTCTAAAATGAATGTGAATTGGATGTGCTTGTTTCTGAAATGAATGTGAATTGGATGTATACAACTTAATGTTGTGTTTCAGCTTGTTTCAGAGGGCATGGCTAGCATTTCCTAAGGCTAGCCAATAAATAGAAATAGATTTAGCAATGCAAAAGAATATCACAAACGGTTTGTAGATGAAACCGTCTATGATAGTCAACAATCCCGGATGGTTTGTATTAAACGAAATGCAGTGATAGTCGACTATCACGATTTATTTCGCCTACAAATCGTCCCGAACGATCGACTATCACGAGCGGTTTTGAGTTAATAATAAATGCAGTGACATTATGTATTATAGGCGGTTGAAAACCGTCGTGATGACCTCATGTCATTACTAATCCATAAACTCAGACGGCTCACGAAACCGTCTGTGATGACGTTTTTGAACCGTCTGTGAAGGCCTTTTCTGTAGTAGTCCTGATCCTTGATTCTTAAGTAAAATAATATCACTTGCTTTAGACAGCATCATAGAGTTCATAGAATATGGAAAGCATGTCAAGAAACGAAGTTACCTGATAATTTAGTTAGTGAGCATGTACTCTAGTAATTGGTCCTTGCACGTCATAAGTAGTAGGGATGGTTGTATCAGTGGAAGGGATGTCCTCATCACGTATCCCTTTTACTACATGTTCGGGGGGAACGCGTTTTTTTGTGAGGTCCTACATCAGTTAGTAAAACTTAGCGTCGTACACAGTAATCAGCTTCCCATTTTTACCACCTCTTTTTTGCAATATCTTTTTTTACAGTAAAAGTTAGTATCGTGATAGCAAACCCTAGCTATCTTGTAAGGTAAGTGCATTGGGGGGTACCGAGTAGGTCCAATGAAGTAAACAAGCATTTGTAGAATAGTAAAGGGTTTCATCGTAGATGGTAAACACAAAGTCAAACCGGATATATCTTGAAGGCTGTAATATAAAACATGGCACACAGTAAACGGTTTCATCATAGATAGTAAATACAAATTCAACTGGGTTTTTTGTATTTATATATGGCCAAATAGCATATGTAAGTACAAAAAAGGGGCGCCTATGGAGAAGACAATTGTAGGTAAGAGAGGTCCCCCCCAGCCTGGAGCGACACCGGTGTGTTGGGGAAGAGACTGACAAAAGCTCCCAGCAAGCTAGTGTCGCCATTCAAGCCATACAAAAAGGTGACCAGAAGTGCCTGTGCCCACCACCGTGGAGGTGATGATATGCACACATCTCGATTTAAGATGTGTGCATGCAAGTTGATCCCGATCTTCTATCGTAGGCAAAATCCTTGGAGCGCCGAGTCGTGATCTTGACGAAAGGGCGGCTAATCATGATCCAAGAACGTGACCAGCAACCTCACAATCGTTAAACCACTCCTCGATTGGTTATCAATTATGTTTCTTGTTGACTTAGTTTGCTTCCTCTCTCTCCAGCTATATGTAGGCACATGTACCCATCCATTTTGGCATGCAACCTGCTGGTAAGACATCCTTCTTGTACTCCCTCTGGGTGCATGACACAGGGAGACCAATCTTGCCTTGTATTAAGGCGCTTGGAATTGCCACTCCCAGGATGAAGCCGTACATTAAGTCCTCGAAACAGCCTTCGACGCGTGCCTTCCACGACCCTATTCGTTCGATCCAGTGCGATTGGTTCACTCCTTAGCCGGTGGTCCGGTTGCTCCACCGTCTGTGCAGGTGGGTTTCAGCCTTGCCTTTTGCTTTTTTGACCGTTTCCTATTCGCGCTGCTCAGTGCGTTTGCTCTGTACACAAGCTTCGTTTCGTCCGTGCGCTTTGTTCACGGGGTGCAAGCGTTGGTTTCCTCTCGGTTTGTTCATCGGTCCATGCGTGCCCTCTAGCCGTGCGCTCCTCGCCGTGCACCAGGTGGACCAGCGAGTGATGTCATTTGCCTCGAAACTTGCTCCACCTATCCTATTTGCTTTCCATCTGCTTTTCCTCTACGTTTCATCTGTCAGCTTCTTCCCTACGCCTCACTTTGCTTTTTCCTCTCCTTTGTTCACTGGTTTGTCCTCTCACCGCTACCTGGTGCGCTTCCGTTTCTATGCCAGTGCCGTCCCTCACCTACGGCTGCCGGCCGTTTAGTGGAGTGCCTGCCCCACGTACTGAGCTAGCCTAGTCAGAGACGCCAGGGTATCCCCTTTTATATGGCTGTGTCCATGCATTTACTTCGCTGCGACCTTGGTTCGTCCTCTGCTTGCTTAGCCCTCGATCAGTTTGTCGTCCTCTATCATTTATCGGTCACATCATCCCCTGCATTGGCACCTGGGTTCGTCGTCTTCAGTTTGCACAACTTCCTTGGGTTGTCGTGCTTCAGGTCCTACTGATTTTGATGGTATCTTGTAGATTGCGTTGATCGGATGATCGGTGCGTCAGCTCTGACTCTTGTTTTGTACGACACGCTTGTTGCTACAGGTAATTCCGCTAATTACTGATTGATTTAGTGGCCGGTTGTCCCTGCCTGTTGTTAGCCCTCTGCTCTTTGGAGTACGTTCTGATTCTTTCAAGTGTCGTTAATGGTTTAGGTTGTTTTTTGGGTGTTGATTCTAATTTCTGTTGGGTTTTGCAGAAATCTTCCTTGGCTCGTTGTTTTGTCAATGACATGCTATGGATAGCATCGAATTTTAGGCTCGGGATAGACAATAGTTTGAGTAAATTTTAGAAAACCTCAGGTTTTAGGGCATTGGTAGCACAAAACCCTATGTTTTGTGATTTTTTTAGAAAATCCTAGGTTTTGAGGCATTAGTAACACAAAACCTTAGATTTTAGCCATGCCACAACGTGTGGCTTGGCAAAAGCACATTGTCAAGCTACGGACTTCGGCATAGCAAACGAGTGTTGTCACGTCGCCCTTTTTGGCATCACAGGACTTAGCCCAAAAATGAACATGTGCTGGCTCAGAGGGCTATCGTTGCTTTAATCACGCCGAGGTCGGTGGCGTGAAAATGTGCTTTTGCTATGCCACACGTTGTGGCGTGGCCAGAATCTTGGGTTTTGTGTTACTAATGCCTCAAAACATGAGGTTTTCTGAAAAAAATAACAAAACATGGGGTTTTGTGTTACTAATATCCTAAAACCTGGGGTTTTCTAAAATTTACTCCAATAGTTTCGATGTACGCCGCTTACATGTTCCTAATTTGTGCTTGACTGTTTTCCATTTCATGTGCTCTTGACTTTTCTGGTGTCTTGCAACCTGCGTACGGCACTCATCTACTACACTGACACCACCTCACCTTCAGTCGCCTCTATGTTTTCATTTCTACAGGTGCTTTAGTTGCTTCTGGTTTGTCTTCCTTTACGAGTGTCCCCCATTATGCCTCCTCTTGTGCTCACGCTGTGCATTTCTTATTGTCATGCATGTTCTCCTACATGCTCATTTATAACCACTTTCTTCATACTTCCCTGATCTTCCGCGTATACCGCCAATGTTCAGGGTCAGTTCAAGTTCTTACTGTTGTCGTTAACGTTTTCCTTTTTTTCCTTTTCCGCTTTCTAAAGGGTTAATGTTGTATTTTGCAGAGTCTGCTGATCGGCTCATTGTTTCGTCCATCTCATCCTCTGAACAACATCGGATTTAAGTTCGAGAAGAGCAGCTAGGTTCGGTGACTGTCTCTTAGATGTTCCTCGCTGTTGTTTTACACCTTTATTAATGATGCTGTTTATCTATGCTCATATGTTTTTGGATGCTATCTACGTTGCCTTGACCACTTTCGATGATGATTTACATAGCTGTGGTAAGCCATGTTTTGAAAACTGCTAATCAAAGGTATCATAGCGATTTACGTATTTTGCCATTTCTTTTTTACTATAGTACTTACAGTCTAAACTGTCTGCTTCAGCTTTTACAAAATGACGAACAATGTATTATCTAATCGATTGTATCAAATCGATTGACTACTTTTGGAAAGTCTATGCTATCTGAAATCTATACCTATTGATAACCTGCAGAATATCTGGTTGTAGCAAACATGATAATATTTTAAGGTGTTGTTTCTATATTCATGTTTACGACTTGGTTCTCAGTGCGGATTACATGCCTTGAATTTATGCTTTCTAGCTCATTTCTGCTTCAAGTGTTACCATGAACATTAGAGAAAATGTCATTTGCAGATGATTAGGAAAACATAGGAATGCTCTTCTTCTATAGTTTTGTCCAGGAACAGGTGTAAGATATTTAGATCTAAACAACAGACTCACTATCCATATGCATACCATAAAAAAGAGATAAAATTTGGTAACAAACACTGCATATGACTTTCACTTTCTATGATCTATATGCTTTGTGAGCTCAGCGTATTGTAAACAAACAAGTCGTGGTCCCTGAGTCCTCACATGTATCTCCCCCCAGCTTGCACCTGAGCATCTTAGATAAATATGTTTTTGTAGCATGAACTGATCTGTATGCTTTATGAAATCAACACATTGTTAGGCAATCATGTCATTGTGCCTTAATAATCGCATACATCTCCCCCAACTTACCCTTGAACATCTTAGGTAACAGCCGCTTTCCTAGATATTTGCCTGGAACTGTTTCTATGTCATGTGTTACTGAACAATTAACTAGAGACAGATGTATAGCATTGTTGGCACTAACATGTTTGCTGACATATTAGTACACCAGCTGATGTTTATACTTATAGACATGTCTGAATATTCAACTTACTGATTATTCTTGTGGCACGTTTTTTTTTATGAAACGCTTTACCTATATCAGCTTGCTTATTACAGATCAATTCTTAGAATATTGTTTCTCAAGTAGAACTAAAATCTTTGACCAAAACAAACCCAAAAAAACAGGGCAGCCGTACATTGTCAACGTCACGATAAAAGACCTCACCCCAGATGAGGGATGACAGTACTAGGCTCCAAAATCTACACTGGTATCTACGGATGCACATGATGATGATAGGTATCTATGTCCTATACTATTCTTACATCTAATAGATTACACCTTCTTATTGTTAGACAATTATGATCATGCTCCTTTTTTGTTGACAGTGAACTGAAACAAGAGAAAAATCGCTCAGTAATTAGGAAGCTCAACATAGATCCACTCAAAAAAAAAAACAGCAGGTAGCATATTCGATATATAAAAAAGTTCTACTGATCATACACAGTCATACCTATTGTGTTAACTCTTTTATACCTTCTATGTTTAAGCAGGAATCGTATGTACAGTTGCACCAACCTAGGGATAAACCACTGTACCTTTTGCACCAGTCCTCTATAGCTGAACTGCATTTTTGAAGAAACACAGTAGAAAATCGTCAGGCAGCCACATCTTTCTTGTTTACTTGCCTATAGCAAAATTAATCACTGACTTTCCAACTATCTGGTTTAACACGATAAACTATTCAGACAAAATCGGCACAGGTGCAGCGCAGCACGCCAATCATTCTAGTTACTAGTACTCTTCATGGCGCTGGCAGCTACCGTGTCCTCATTTTCCATATTACCTTCACAAGCCAAAATAAGAAAACACCCACAATTAGGTAGCAGCATATTCTCATTAGTATTAAAATTAAATTGTGCTAAGAACAAGCTCACCTGTTGACCTAAACATTGTGCGCATGCTCGAGTCACCAGTCCTTGAATTGGAGATGTGTCTTGAACTTGTGGTGCTTTAATTGGAGTTTTCAACATTGACGAAATATGTGAGGTGGTGATGTCCTCATCATATTCCTCCTCTTGAAAGAGTCGTCCTCAACTCGAGCTTATCCCCATCACCTAAGTATGTAGATAAGTCCAAAATATTGAATGTGGCACTCACGCCATATTCCTCGGGTAGTTCCAACTTGTGCGCATTGTCATTAACCTTTGCAATCACTTTAAATGGTCCATCTCCACATGAGATTAGCTTGGACTAGCGCTATTTTGGAAAGCAATCCTTGCACAAATGCAACCAAACTAAATTGCCTTCTTCGAACAACATCTCCTTCCTGCCACATTTTCTCAATGTTCGCTTTGGTTGTCTCATGCAGCTTATGAATCATCTCGGCACGCTTCTCAGCATCAAGATTACCTATTTTTGAAGGTGGCAGAGGTAGCAAATCAATTGGGGTAGTAGGCTTGAATCCATAGACGATCTCAAACGGACAAAACTTCATAGTAGAATGCACAACCCGATTGTAGGCGAATTCAATGTGTGGTAAGCATTCCTCCCAAATGCTGGGACCCCGGATCGCTGGATCTGAGCCCTTTGTGTATTCTGAGCTAGTCCCATGATCTAGCTCCAGCTCACATAGTGATAACATCGATGAACATCATATACATACAATAAAATATCTAAGAAGCAGATAAATTAATATTACTGGGTAGCAAAAGGACATCATGGTCAAGTTTTACAGAGTTCTCCACGCAGGGCTTAAGACAAAAGGTAAACTTGTAGTGGAATAAAATAAACTTGTGATAGCCATTCGACACGCCCACATGCAATCCAGTGGAGAATGCGACCTAGTTTGCATAGTCTTCAAAGTACTCCTCTTCATAGAACTCGGAGTTCTCAGGTTCTTCTTCAGAGACTGATCAACAAATGGCGAAAAGTCATGAGTACTTAAAGTACTTAGCAAGTCGTAGGAAAATGTATGCAAATAATATTCATGCAAGGCTTGACAAGGATAGCTTTATGACTATTTTGCAGAAAACAATATTGACAGTAAATACAATAAATAGATAGAAAAGCATAATTCAAAAGATTAAATACATAAGTAAACAAGTTCTTTGAAACAACTAGTGAACACCCCGTTCACTTCTCCACTAAACCATTTCAATATTTTTGATAAGACCTACCCCTCGTGTGAAATCATTAGGCATTGTACATCACCGGGGACACGGCTATTCGAATACATTGAAACACTCTACAGAGGTTGTACAGCTTGACCTACAAGAGATAATCAGCTTATAATGTCAGACATAACATGCTTCCGAAGGCGTGTGACTAAGTGATTATCACAAGACTTTTACAAAGCTCTGTTTTGACTCAGTTCGGCTCACTAAGGTTTCGCCATATAGACCCCCTCTTACGCCGCTTATCAACCCAAACAGAACCGAATCAAAACATTACTAATTAGTCAGCCAGGTCCACCACATAAATGGACTTGTGGTTGTACGGTATGGCATAAATCAATGACGCATGAAGTTAAGTCCTTAGTGTCTACTCAGGCGAGGCAACCACATCCCAAAAATCATCCCCTTTACTGCACGATCACTCACCCGAGTATAAATCATTTTCAGTTCAATCCGACCAAATGGCAACCCTTGCCATAGCACAACAATTTTTAATAACAGTGGCCACGCCAGAGTTCCATATTTCATTAAGTCAAGTTTAATCATTTAAGAGCATGTGATCAGGTATCCCATCGCACGACTAAAGCATGGCTAAGCATATTACGCACCCATGTTGGTAATTAAATATGTCCAACTGCAAGTTAACCCAACCTATGGTGTCCAATGATATGTGTCATTCACAATTATTCAAAGAGGCATATCGACAATTGGGTGATTAACTATTCCCGAAAGCAGTTATTATAAAACTAGCAATGCATGTTGATATAAAATAATATAATTTTATAAATGGGTTCAACATGATCAAAGGTCTACGACTTGACTTCATTGAAGGTTTGAGTTGCTTTGGACAACGGGTACAGGAATTCTTCGGAAACGTCGGAATCTATATGCACGAAAGGAGCCAAATAAATATAACAATTCCAATAAAATCCAAAAATTACCAAATTAGAACAAAAATAAAGGGGCTGAATTTAGATGAATTTGGGAATGAGAATCGACAGAATCGGAGTTAAATGCGAGAGAAACGAACTCGTCTCTGCACGCTTTATCCGTACCACGACTTATAATTTATTTGATCTAGTAATTTCACAGCGCCGATAATTAATTTTACGAGTGCTTATTTTTATTTCTAATTTATTACTACTAATAATCCTCCCTAAAAAATTACTATTTTTTCCTTTTCCTAATTTTTCTTTCTTTTCTTTCTCTCTCCCTCTTATCTCTTTAATCTCTCTCCTCTCTTATTCACTCACGGCCCAACACCACCCAGGCTCTCATCTTCCTTCCCATTTCCTCATTCTCGATTTTCCCTCACCTCTCTCTTCTTTTCCATTGCTTCTCCTTGGTGGCTTCTTGCTCTAACCGAAAGTGGTGCCATGGGGCTCCCTTCGGCGGCGCCTCTCCCTGCGCTGCTGCCACCGCGCCTCCAGCTTTCTTGGCTCCAGCCTGCTCCTTTGGCCCGTGTTGCACCCAGCCGTGGCTCCTGCTGCTCCCGGATCCGCCCATGGTGTGGCCTCCCCATCTCGCCTCCAGATCGGCCACATCCCTGTGCCCGCACGTTTCCCTCGGCTCGGGCTGTGGGCATAATCTAAGTCTAAACAACATTAACCCTATGCTCATTGAAGAACACCTAAACTAAACCTTAGAGCGGAAGAATGATTCACTAACCCGAACTTGAAGATGCCATTGAGGGTTGTGGATCTGTAGGTGTAGAGCCGCGACTTGGCGTGGACGAGCACACAGCGTCACGGTTCTGGCGGAGGCCTTCGGTCTTCGCAGCCGTAGAGGTGTTGTGGTCTTCGCTCACCGTAGTGCCCGTGAGAGATCAGGTGTGTGTGGGATGCCGTAGCCTAGAACCCGTGGGATCCAAAGCCTGCCGAGTCCCCTGATTATATGGCGCTAGGTGAACGGGACCGAAACCAACTTGTTGGTTGCGCCCCCGATCAGGGCGCGACCCTTGAATTTTGGGGTTGTTAGTCGAGATCATCCCAACACGGGACGCCTCCTGGCCCGACTCGGCTCCACCACCTCCGGCTGGTTCTCCCTCTGGTCCACGCTCGGCCCATATCTGGCTCCCTCACGTGCGTCCCTACGCCGCCTACGTCTTCATGGCGCCGCTGGCACCGCCGGCCTGCTCCTCAACGCGCTGTGGCTTGGGCTCAGGCTAGGCCCTCATGGCCCGGTTGCCTACGCGCTCTCCCCCTCGTGCCAGTACGGCCCAGTCCCTCGCCGTGCTCGCTTCTGGCTCGAGCTGCGCTTGGGCTTGGACCACGCTGCTCACGGCCGACTCGGCCGTGGCCTCCCCTGGACTCAACCCTCAATTTTATTTTCTGACATTAAGTTTTTATGTTTGAGCATGATTCATTTTTGATTTGTGTGGTTGCTAGCTTATGCATGCAGAAGGGATGGATGTGGGTTGCTGCTTGCTCAAGGTATAATGGTCCGCATGTTCTCTCCTTACTTCTCCCATTTGCTCTGTGTGGCTAGAGATGATATGGTTATTGGGCATGGTTGATTCGCGAGGTGGGGTTTTG
The DNA here is from genome assembly GCA_036346405.1 of Phyllostachys edulis. Taxonomy (NCBI): domain Eukaryota; kingdom Viridiplantae; phylum Streptophyta; class Magnoliopsida; order Poales; family Poaceae; genus Phyllostachys; species Phyllostachys edulis. Next base: position 10,605,334 of record CM070558.1, read on the forward strand.
AGTGGTCAAAAGTGATAATGGACGCCAGAATGGTTTACCTTGTTTGAGCGTTGTTGGGAATGAAATGGTAGTGCTACTGGCCTGTGGTGGTGATTGTAACATCCCAATTTTTAGGGTTTTTTTGAAAATTTGTAAAAAAAAATATCCATTTGATTTTATTACGATGCTAAAGCTTAACTTGAAATTTTAAGAATTAAAAAGCAATTTAATATAAAATAATCAAACTTCAATTAATTCAAAGTTGGTTTATTTTAAGTTTTCTGGATTTTACTTGGATTTAAAGTCAAAAATATTATTTAAGTATTTTCTTGGATTTCACTGGATTTTAAAAAGGGTTTTCCTTTTTGCCCGAAGTTAAAAATAATTTATTTGCAAAGTTAAAAGCTAAAGTTATGTTAAAAGTATTTTTATTAAGTTCCAAATGCTTATAGGAATTTCTGTGTATTTTCTTAGAATCTTTGGACCTTATCTTCTATTTTCTAAAAACCTTTTTGCTTTTCTGGAATTTCTTTAATTCATAAATCGATTTTAATCCTCCTTTCGGCTTTGGGCCGAATTTCTTCTTCGGCCCACTCTCTTTTCGCCCACACGGCCCATCTTCGTAGCCTGCCTCCTCGCGCGCAACCCGCTCCCTCTCCTCTCCTCTCTCACTTCCAACGGTGCCCCACCCGTCAGCCCCCTACGCCCTTCTTCCTCGTTCCCCTCTTTTGTCCACCGTGCACAGTGCTTCGAACCGCCATTGATGGCTAAGCATAGCTCCATCCCATCCTGGGTTCCCCTCGCCAGATCTCCACATGGATGCACGCCTTGAATGCCTCATTCTCCACCGACCCCGTGCCTCTTGTCACCTCCCCCTATTTCTGCCTAGTTTTGCTAGAGCACGCAAGCTCTCCACGAAAGCCATCGCCGCTCTGCACACAATACCTACCTTCCGGACCTCCTCGAGCCTTTATAAGGCAAGCACCGGGTGCCCCATGGCCGCCTCTACCTTTTTCCCCTACTCTCTCTCTCCCTCTTTCGCCCTAGTTTCACCGGACTTCAAGAAATATCGCCGCCAGCCGAGCTCACCGCCGCTGAGCCTCCTCCACCGCCATCACCTACACCTCCGAGTTCGCAAGATCCCCGCTTGCCCCGTGCGCACCTTCTCCTTGCTGGAAGCTCCCCGGAGCGCCGCCGCCACCTTCAACCGCCACCGCCGCCGTTTGTTTCACTCGTCGCCGGTCACCGCCTTGTGCGTTGTGGCTGAGACCACGCACACCAGACTCGCCGTAAGCTCCTCTAGCCGCCGGTGCCCTTGCCGTCGGCCACCTCCCCGCCTTTCGCCGGTGAGACCTTCGGGCCGAGTGCGCCGTCGGCCAGGTGTTCACGTGGCTGCCACATGGCGCCCCGTGCGCGCCACCTCAACCCTTCCGCCTATGTGGCAGCCAACGTAGCTATTGACGTGGCTTTCCTTTTTCAAAAATAATTCGGCCGAATCAAAAATCCAATTGATGACATCATCTGATGCAATAAAATGAATTTTCTTTACAAAATTAAATCTGAAAATCAGGAAAATCCAAATTTCTTCATTTCATGTGTTTTCCAAAATTTTGGGAGCCCGTTCTCCTCCGTTCGAACTTCGATTCGAGTGATTCAAATATCTAAATTCTTCTAAATTCATTTTCTTTCTGTTTGTGCTTATTTGGTAATTATTTGGATTTTATTGGGAATTGTTTTATTTATTTGGCTTTATTCGCACGTATAGATTCCGACGTTTCGGAAGAATTCGTGGACCCGACTACCGAAGCATCTCAACTCTTCAACGGACGCAAGCCGTAGACCTTTGATCATATTGAACCTATTTTATGAAATTATATTGTTTTATATCAACATGCATTGCTAAGTTTATAATAAATGGTTTTGGGAATAGATAATTACCTAATTGCCTTTATGCCTCCTTGATAAATTATGAATGACATAAATCCTTGGACACCATAGGATGGTTGATTATTAGTTGGTCATTATTGTACTACCAACTTGGGTCGTGTTATGCTTAGCCATGCTTAGTCGCAATGGATCCATGGTCACTTACTCAAGAATGATTAAACTTGACTTAATGATATATGGACTATGGTGTAATACCACTGTTGTGCAACTGTGATGCGAGGTCATAGTTGTGTCAATTGTGGTGCGATGCCGCTGTAATTAAAATTTATTGTGCCATGGCAAGGGTTGTCATTTGGCCGGGTTCAACAAAAATGATTTATGCTTGGGCGGGTGATTGTGCAGTAAAGGGGTGCGCGAAGCACAGTGCGGGAAGTACTTGGTTGGGTGCGGGAAGCACATGGGATGTGGTAGCCTCGCCTGAGCAACCACTAAGGACTTAACTTTGTGCGTCATTGAGCTGAGCCTTACCGTGCAACCACAAGTCTATTTATGGGGTAGACTTGGCCAACTAATTAGCAATGTTTGGAGTTGGTTCTATTTGAGTTGATAAGTGGCGCAAGAGGGGGCCGGGTCGGCGAATCCTTAGCAAGCAGAACTGGGTCAAAACAGAGCTTTATAAAAGCCTTATGATAATCACTTAGTCGCATACCTTGGAAGTGTGTTAAACGGACCGTATAAGATGATTATCTCTTGCGGGTCAAGCTGTATAACCTCTGCAGAGTGTAAAACTATTTGAATAGCCATGTCCCCGGTTATGGACAATGCCTGGTGATTTTACACGAGGGATAGATTTTCTCAAAATTGTTGGAATGGTGGTTTGGTTGGAATGGTTGAGAAGTGAACGAGTATTCACTACTTGTTGGTTGGGAAGTGAACAGGGTGTTCACTAGTTGCTTCAAAGAAACTTGATTACTTATGTATTAATCTTTTAAATTATGCTTTTCAATCTAATTATTGTATTTACTGTCAATACTGCTTTCTGCAAAATAGGCATAAAGCTATCCTTGTTAAGCCTTGCATGAATACTATTTGCATACATTTCTCTACAACTTGCTGCCTAATTTATGTACTCATGGCTATACGCCATTTGTTTATCAGTCACCAAGAAAGAACTAGGGAATGCTAAGCTCTTTGAGGAGTACTTCGAAGACTATGCGAACTAGGTTGCGTTCTCCACTTGATTGCCTGTGGGCATGTCAGATGGCTACCACGAGTTTGTTTATTCTCCGCTGCAAGTTCACTCTGTTATCTTTAGCCCCGCGTGGCAAAATCTGTAAACCTTGACCATAAGGTCCTTTTGATACTAAGTAATATTAATTTGTTTGCTTCATCTGCTGTTTTGCTGTATGGACATGATTACATCAATGTTGCAACTTTGTGAGCTAGCTACTGATCTGGGACTAGTTCAGAATACACAGCGGGTCTCGGAGTTGCATATCTGGGGTCTCGACAGAGGTGGTATCAGAGCCATATCGACTGTAGGACGCAACCATAGTTAGCATGGTCATTTTAGTCAAAGGTTTCAAAATTTATTTTATAAATCAAACCAACAAGATTAACATGAGTAGTTATTCTTCTCTCATCTTACTCTATTTCCCTCTCTTCTTATTCTAATCTTTCCCCATATTATCCATAAGTTCTTTTATCATATCCCTTCTGAAACTTTGTTTGAAATTTAAATTGATCCTTCCCATCTCAGTAATCTCTATAGGATCGATTCATCGGCAATCAAAGCGATGGATGGCCTAGAAGATTCAAGGGTTGCCGCTGTGTTACGTCGACCGTCCATATAAGTTAGTAGTACTTTAGCAGAGTTGCTCTTCGCAGTTTAGCATCGTTTAGTCCGTGTAATAGGATCTTTTTGGTTAAGTATCACATTTTATTGCTTCTTAATAGCTTTTTGACTATTTGTTCTTTGGGTTTAACCAATTTTCCCCAGTTAGGTTGTTCTGTATTTCTCCCTTGTTCTCGCTCGTCTTCGTACTTTTTCCTCTCACCTATTATGCTTTCTTCTCCTCATCTATTGAAATTGGGAAGATTTGTGCAGATGGTTCAGACCCGCAACACTGCAAGTCAAGGTGAATCCATAGAGCCCAATGCACCACCTCATCTGGCCGCAATAGCAAATCAGGGTTTGGATCAATTCATGGCAGCTCAGACGTAGTTGTTGAACGCTATGATGCAGAATATGAATCAGATGATGAATCAACAAAACCAGACTGCTGCTTCTATAGTCGTGATGCTAAACCAGAACAATCAGGCCGCTGCCGTGCCATCACCCCTACCACTAGCTTTTCAGCAATCAAAGTTTGCAGAGTTCATGAGGACACATCCGGCTACCTTCTCCAACTCATCTTAACCTTTGGATGCATACGACTGGCTACACTCCATAGCGAAGAAGCTAGCCATTGCTCGATGTGATGATCGCGATAAGGTTCTGTATGCTGCACATTAGCTTGAAGGCACTGCTGTAGAGTGGTGGGAGAATTATTGTGCAGCCCATGAGAATCCACAAGATATCACCTGGGCCGAGTTTTCAACAGCTTTTCGTCACTCTCATATCCCAGATGGTATAGTAGAAATGAAGAAAAACGGGTTCTGTGAGCTGCAGCAAGGAACCCTGTCAGTGAGTGAGTACCTCAACAAGTTCACTCAACTCTCTTGTTATGCTCAAGAGGATGTCGCCACGGATGATGCACATTAGAAGCATTTCAAGCGTGGACTCAATCCCAGTTTAAAGGTGCAAGTTGTTGGCAATGACTATGTAGATTTTCAGCATATGGTGGACAAGGCTGTGCTCATAGAAGATTCTCATCATGAACTAGAAGAATCCTGTAAAAGGAAGATGGTGCAGCATGGGTCTTATCAAAACCATCCACATAAATTTAAGATGAATGTACAGCATTCCGTCCATTTCGCTCCTCCTGCCATATTCAGAACCACTACACCGACACCTCGCCGAGCTGTTTCAGGAGTCAACAACAACAACCAACCATAGGGAAGCAACAATCCAGCCTCAGGAGTCACCTGTTATAGATGCCAAGAGATAGGTCATTATGCTCATAGTTGCCCAAGAAAGTGAGCCCTAACACCAATTCCATTCAACTTGGGAGCTGCACCAGCCCGAATTACTACACCAGGAGCAGGCCAAGGAACAACTCATATCCCAAGTCAAGCCATCAGTACTCCACTTCCTTCTGCAAGAGGTCAAGTGAATCAAGTCACCACAGTGCCATCTCGATCAACTCAGAACTCTATTATTGGTAAGTTCTAAGTCAGTGCAGCTTTAGTTGCAATTTTGTTTTGCTTGAAAGAGAGTCGCTTGGAAGGGTGAGCAAAGTCCGAGTTCCCGAACCTAATCTCTAGTTAGCCCGAATCTCGGAGTCGAGATTCCCTTTAAGGGGTGTAGGTTTGTAACATTCCAATTTTCAGGGCTTTTTGAAAATTTGCAAAAATAAAAATAACCATTCGATTTTATTAAGTTGCTAAAGCTTAACTTGAAATTTTAAGAATTAAAAAGCAATTTAATATGAAATAATCAAACTTCAATTAATTCAAAGTTGGTTTATTTAAGTTTTCTGGATTTTACTTGGATTTAAAGTCAAAAATATTATTTAAGTATTTTCTTGGATTTTAAAAAGGGTTTTCCTATTTGTCCGAAGTTAAAAATAATTTATTTGCAAAGTTAAAAGCTAAACTTAAGTTAAAAGTATTTTTATTAAGTTCCAAATGCTTCTAGGAATTTCTGTGTATTTTCTTAGAATCTTTGGACCCTATCTTCTATTTTCTAAAAACCTTTTTGCTTTTCTGGAATTTCTTTAATTCAAAAATCGATTTTAATCCTCCTTTCGGCTTTGGGCCAAATTTATTTTTTCGGCCCACTCTATTTTCGCCCACACGGCCCATCTTTGCAGCCAGCCTCCCTGCGCGCAGCCCGCTCCCTCTCCTCTCCTCTCTCACTGCCAATAGTGCCCCACCCGTCAGCCCCCTACGCCCTTCTTCCTCGTTCCCCTCTTTTCTCCACCGTGCACAGCGCTTCGGACCGCCATTGATGGCAGAGCAAAACTCCATCCCATCCCAGGTTCCACTCGCTAGATCTCCACATGGATGCGCGCCATGAATGCCTCGTTCTCCGCCGATCCCATTCCTCCCGTCACCTCCCCCTATTTCCGCCTGGTTTTGTCGGAGCACACAAGCTCTTCGTGAAAGCCGCCACCGCTCCGCGCACAATACCTCCGCTCTGGACCTCCTCGAGCCTTTATAAGGCAAGCACGGAGTGCCCCACGGCCGCCTCTCCCTTTTCCCCCTGCTCTCCCTCCCTCTTTCGCCCTAGTTTCGTCAGACTTTAAGAAATACCACCGCTGGCCGAGCTCGCCGTCGCCGCCTCTAGCGCCGCCGCTAAGCCTCCTCCGCCGCCATCACCTACACCTCCGAGTTCACAAGACTGCTTGCCCCGTGCGCACCTTCTCCTCGCCGGAAGCTCCCCAGAGCACTGCCGCCACCTTCAACTGCTGCCGCCACTGATTGTTTCACTTGCCACCGGTCACCGCCTTGTGCGTTGTTGCCGAGGCCGCGCACACCATACTCACTGTAAGCTCCTCTAGCCACCGATGCCATTGCCGCCGACCACCTCCCCACCGTTCGCCGGTGAGACCTTCGGGCCAAGCGCGCCGTCGGCCGGGTGCTCATGTGGCTGCCACATGGCGCCCTGTGTGCGCCACCTCAGCCCTTCCGCCTACGTGGTAGCCAACGTGTCTTTTCTTTTTCAAAAATAATCAGGCCGAATAAAAATCCAATTGATGACGTCATCTGATGCAATAAAATGAATTTCCTTTACAAAATTAAATCTGAAAATCAGAAAAATCCGGATTTCTTCATTTCATGTGTTTTTCAAACTTCCGGGAGCCCGTTCTCCTCCGTTCGAACTCTGATTTGAGTGATTCAAATTTCTAAATTCTTATAAATTTATTATCTTTCTATTGGTGCTTATTTGGTAATTATTTGGATTTTATTGGGAATTGTTTTATTTATTTGGCTTTATTTGTACGTAAAGATTCTGACGTTTCAGAAGAATTCGTGGACTCGACGACTGAAGCATCTGAACTCTTCAACGGAGGCAAGTCGTAGACCTTTGATCATATTGAACCTAATTTATGAAATTATATTGTTTTATATCAACATGCATTGCTAAGTTTATAATAAATGGTTTTGGGAATAGATAATTACCTAATTGCCTTTATGCTTCCTTGATAAATTGTGAATGACATGTCCCCTTGAATGACATAAATCCTTGGACACCATAGGATGGCTAATTATTAGTTAGACATTATTGTACTACCAACTTGGGTCGTGTTATGCGTAGCCATGTTTAGTTGTGATGGATCCATGATCACTTACTCAAGAATGATTAAACTTGACTTAATGATATATGGAACTATGGTGCGATACCACTGTTGTGCAACTGCAATGCGAGGTCATAGTTGTGTCAATTGTGGTGCGATGCCACTGTTATTAAAATTTGTTTTGTCATGGCAATGGTTGTCATTTGGCTGGGTTCAACGACAATGATTTATGCTTGGGCGGGTGATTGTGCAGTAAAGGGGTGCATGAAGCACAGTGCGGGAAGTACTTGGTTGGATGCAGGAAGCACATGGGATGTGGTAGCATCTCCTGATCAACCACTAAGGACTTAACTTTGTGCGCCATTGAGCTGGGTCTTACCGTCCAACCACAAGTCCATTTATGGGGTGGACCTGGCCAACTAATTAGCATTGTTTTGAGTTGGTTCTGTTTGGGTTGATAAGTGACGCAAGAGGGGGCTGGGTCGGCAAATCCTTAGCGAGCAGATTTGAGTCAAAACGGAGCTTTGTAAAAGCCTTGTGATAATCACTTAGTCGCACACCTCGGAAGTGTGTTGAACGGACCGTATAAGATGATTATCTCTTGTGGGGCAAGCTGCACAACCTCTACAGAGTGTAAAACTATTCGAATAGCTGCGTAACCGGTTGTAGACAATGCTTGGTGATTTCACACGAGGGGTAGATTTTCTCAAAATTGTTGGAATGGTGGTTTGGTTGGAATGGTTGAGAAGTGAACGAGTATTCACTACTTGTTGGTTGGGAAGTGAACAGGGTGTTCACTAGTTGCTTCAAAGAAACTTGTTTACTTATGTATTAATCTTTTAAATTATGCTTTTCAATATACTTACTATATTTACTATCAATATTGCTTTATGCAAAATAGCCATAAAGCGATCCTTGTTAAGCCTTATATGAATACTATTTGCATACATTTCCCTATGACTTGCTGAGTACTTTATGTACTCACGGCTATACGCCATTTGTTGATCAGTCACCGATGAAGAAACAGGGAATGCCGAGCTCTTTGAGGAGTACTTTGAATACTGTGCAAACTAGGCCGCGTTCTCCACTTGATTGCCTGTGGGCATATCAGATGGCTACCACGAGTTTGTTTATTCTCCGCTACAAGTTCACTCTGTGATCTTTAGCCCTGCGTGGCAAAATCTGTAAACCTTGACCATAAGGTCCTTTTGCTACTAAGTAATATTAATTTATCTACTTCATCCGCTGTTTTGCTGTATGGACATGATTACATCAATGTTGCAACTGTGTGAGCTAGCTACTGCTCTTAGACTAGTTCACAATACACAGAGGGTCTTGGAGTTGCATATCCGGGGTCCCGATAGTGATGGTACTCCCCACTGGTTCTTGTTGCCTTGTCGTGTCTCCTGGTGGTTCGTCAGTTCCATTCGTCACTTTTGTCACCCTGGCTCCATCGGTCTTCCTCTTCTCCCTTGCTCCTCTGCTGGTGCTCTCGGTTGTGAATGCTCTTGGGTGTGGGTGAAATGAAGGGTGCTGGCTTTGCTTTGTTGAGAGGTAGTGGGGGCTTGCTTGTGTTTCTTGATGGCTTGGGTGTTGGAAGTTGGTTGCTGGTGCTTAAGGCTCTTGCCTTTGGCAGAGAAGGACAACAGGAGGCTTGGCTTTGGTGCTTGCCTTTGGTTTATGAATGGTAGTGGTTTGTGGGTGTTTGGGTGTGGAGGCAGGAAGGCTCGGGTTGGCTTCGAGTTGGCTGTTTAATGGGAAATGGTTGATGTGGGGGATGGTTATGTGAGGTGGGGTTTATGGGGAGAGATTTTTTAGGGGAGGGGGTTGTTCTCTGACTATTTTATGCCTTTTTATCATGGTGGTAATATATGGACAAGGAAAAGCTTCGGTGACATGCATGCAAGACTTTTATTTTACTCTTTTTGTAATGTAATCAAAGCTGTAATATATATTCTGATATGATGTAAAGGATTCTTGTAATTAACTTTGTGCTTATATTTAATGTTTTACTTTTGATTGCAAAGAATTATTGTAATTGACTCTGAGTTGTTATCAATGATTGATTCTTGCGGCAATAAATTATATTGTAAATTCCGATGATAACTCTTGATAATATAATTTTGAATGTTATTGATTTGACATGAGTGAAATTTTGCTGCAATTACTGTTGAGAAAAATTTTAATTTACTGCTTATTACAGTTTAGATTTGTTTAATTATTAGGGTTCTTATAGCGAAGAGATTTGTTTTGAGATGAATTCAAAATAAGAATTTTGAATTCAAAATTTGCCACACAAGATTTGATTTGGAACAAGGATATTTGATTTTTTTTTATTTCTGGTAACAAAACTTTGAGATGTTACACCAGAGCTTCAAATTCTTCTTGAGTACAACCCGTAGCATGGTACCAAGTGTGCGGTTGACGACTTTGGTTTGCCCGTCGATTTGATGATGATAAGTAGTTGAAATTTGTAACTTTGTCCCAAGCTTTCCCCAAAGCGTCTTCCAAATGTGGCTTAAAAACTTGGCGTCACAGTCTGAAACAATTGTCCTCGGTACTCCATGCAAACAAACGACCTCCCTAAGAACAAATCAGTAACATGAGTAGCATCATCGCTCTTATGGCAAGGAATAAAATAAGCCATTTTTTAGAACATATACACCACAACAAATATATTATCCCTCACGCTCTTAGTCTTAGGCAATCATAACACAAAATCCATTGAAATATCCTCTCAAGGCAATTTAGGAACAGGAAGAGGCATATATAATCGGTGTGGGTTTAAGCGAGACTTAGTTGTTTGACATGTAGAGCATCTTCCCATGTAGCACTCAATGTTGCGCCTCATCTTTGGCCAATAGAAGTGAGTGGCCAACACGTCCTTGGTCTTGTGAATACCAAAATTTCCCAACAAACCACCTCCATGCGCCACCTACAACAACAAAAGACGAACGGAACTCACAAGAACACAGAATTTGTTAGCCGTAAACATCTCCCTTCTTTGCAATTAGCATAAATGTCTTTAAAATGGACATCAGTAGCATACAATTCTTTTAAACTTTCGAAACCAAGAATTTTACAATCAAGTTAGGGCATCAATGTGTATCTGTAACACCCCAGGCCAACACTGAGCCTGGAATGCCACTAAACTATCCTAACTATTAATTTTAACATCAGTTAACAATAATTTTTAGCAAACAATTCAATATTAAAACCCGTTCACGGGTCACAATAACATATGAATATAGACATGGCAAGCACTGAAATTTAAACTCTAGATAATAGGCATAATACTAGTTCAAGAACTAAGCAAAATAATACCCAAGGGACCTCACAAGTCCCACAAGAAGAGAATATCAAACTTTAACCAAGAAGAACAAAGCATTGCTATTGAACCTCAAGAAACTCTTAAGCGGCAACGACAGAAAAGTTAAATGCATTTTAATAAGTTGCAAGTTACAAAACTTAACTCCAACCTCAAATACTTCTACTACACTCTTTCCTTTAACAAAGAAAATAATTTTCTTTGATTACAACATCACTTTGTCACTCAAACAAGAAGAGCTTTTAAAACCAAATCACATTAATCACTTAAGAACCAAACATAACTTTCCAACACGTCGCTTTGCTCAATAAATTTCAGCTACCACATAAATCATGAACTCTAAAAGATCACGAATGTAAAACTTAAAATATTTTCATTTAAACGAAATCACGAAAGGTGATCAAATTACTTTCTCTCTAAAAGAATCATCACCACTCCCACAAGTCACAATCCCTTGCAAACCATCTTACTAACATCAAGTATAATACACTATTAACAAGAATTGTCATAGTCTACTCTTCCATTATAAAGCTTTCCAAAAACTCGCCAAATTGTTTCGTACTACTTTATCATCCCATCCTCAAATTGAGAGTCCACTAAAACTTTACAACCTCACTACAACAACCACTTTATTCTAGAGGAGGTCTACTACACAAATTGAAATGTTTTACCAAAACCCTTTCATCAAGGATATACTATTATCTGACAATTCCATCATCATGTAAACATAAGTCACCTATTAAATTCCATCAGTTCAACTCTTAGTGATACTCAACACCAAACTTCAATACACAATAATTGCACTCCAACAATCGTTGTTATCAACTAACTTCATCATGAAATCTAGTTGCTATCTATTTTCTTTTGCAAATCACATGAATAGTTACAAACACATATTTAACTGTTTCTCCTCATGTTTAGATTTTGATACAAAATCCAAATAAAACTTCCAGATTCGTAGCTTTCCATCGATCAAAAGTCTCAACGACACTACAACCAAATTCGTCAAATCATTCTAGCTAGAATAACTTTCCAGAAACTCCTCCCACAAATTCTAGATCCACCAATATTCAATCACTCCAATTTTTTGTACACAATTCCACCAATTAATCATACTAAGGAATATGTAAATCTAGCAAATTATATATGATCACTAAGTATCCACAAAAGATAACTCCTAGATTAAATATCCACTAAGGCAATAATCTAACACCTTCTGAGCTTAACCATCCCAAACGGTTAGATTAATCCATTGAGACCCATTAATCCAATTTATCTAAGAAGTTTACCAAATTTATCAATCTTAATGATCAAACCAGTTCATCAATATTCCACACCTCTTAATAACCCTATTGGTCCCAATTAGGTATAGCCATACTCATAATCACAGTTCATTAAGAACTACTAGAAGACAACATCAAATTAATCGATTTCACTTCCAAGGATACTAGTTAAGATTAATTTTGCACCACACCATTGACCCATCTTGCAATCCATACCATATCAATTTATTTAATTACAATATTTGACTTAACCATAACAAGACATTGCAAAAAGGGTTTTGATGCTTTCTTTCATAAAAGAGAAGTATGAAACTTCATACTCAAATTACCCCAAAAGAAATACATGGGGCCAACGCTTCCTCGTATTTAAGAACTTGCAAAAGAAAGTCTATTAACCAAAGTATCAAGCGATTAAACGAGTCATGTTTCCCAACAAGAAAAGTGGAACTCCTTAATAAAAGATCAACTTTGTAAATCAACCATGTTTACAAGTAGCAAAACAACTCGTTAGTAGGTGTAGGCCACGCTTGAATAGATTCCACCTTCTATTCATCCACCTCAATTCACTGGGCAGTCACAACAAAACCATGAAACACTACTTGATCCATGCAAAAGGTGCACTTCTCAAGATTAGCAAATAAGCGCGCCTCCCTCAAGGTAGCAAAAACTTGGCGCAAATGGCGCAAATGATGCAAATGTTCATCTAGGTACTTGTTGTAAACTAATATGTCATCAAACTAAACCACAACAAACTTTCTGATAAAATCTCTCAATACTTCATTCATTAAGCGCATAAATGTACTAGTTGCATTAGTAAGACCAAGTGGCATGATCAACCACTCATACAATCCAAATTTAGTTTTAAAAGTAGTTTTTCATTCATCGCCTAGCTTCATTCTAATTTGGTGGTAACCACTACGCAAGTCAACCTTAGAAAAGATAGTAGAAGCCACTCAATTCATCAAGCATATCATCTAACCTAGGGATAGGATGATGATAACGAACAGTAATATTGTTGATAGCTCTACAATCTATACACATCCTCCATGATCCATCTTTCTCTGGTACAAGTAAAATAGGAAGAGTGCATGAACTTAAACTTTTGCGCACATACCCTTTATCGAGAAGTTCTTGCACTTGGCACAAAATTTCTTTTGTCACCTTAGGTTTGGTGCGGTATGGAGGATGATTAGGCAAAGATGCCCCCTGGATTCAAGTCAATCTGGTGCTCTATCCCTCGCAATGGTGGCAGACCCGCCGAAATCTCGTTCGGAAATACATTTGCAAATTATTGCATCAAGGAAACAACCGAGACATGCAAAGTAGAGGGTAAAGCATTAGTAGTAAAGAGTGTCTTTGCACACAAGCGCAAAAGCACTCTTGAGGACGGGTTTCTAACTCCTGTATCTCCTTCTTTGTGGCTAGAAGAACATGTCCCTTAAGTTGTATCTCTCTTTTCTTTTCACTCTTTCCTCTTTTGTTTTCTCTCAATTTGGGTTGGTCACTCATCTCTCATTCTTTTCTCTCACGCTTAGCCCTATTTAAATTGTCTTTGAGAATTTCCTCCAGTGACGTCGAAACAAGCGAGGCCTTCTTATTTTTGTGCATAAAAGAGTACTTATTGGAATGCCCATAATGTGTAGTATCCTTATCATACTGTCATGGTCTCCCAAGTAGTAATGCACAAGCTTGCATCGGCACCACATCATAGTCCACAAAATCAGAATAGGTACCAACAGAAAAGTGCACACATACCATCGTCGTTACCTTCAATTTTCCACAAGAGTTGAACCATTGAATGTAATACGGTTGCGGGTGTGATCGAGTGGTCAAGCCAAGCTTTTCAACCATCTCTGAACTCGTAATGTTGTTGCAGCTTTCGCCATCAATTATTACCTTGGACAAATGCTCTTTGATAACAAACTTTGATTGGAAAAAATTGTGGCACTACGGAGAAAGCTAAGAACACGACGAACAATCAAGATTGTGTGACTTGCATCCAAGGTGATCTCCTCTGACTCGGAACCAGAATTATGCCCCAACTCCTCATCAGATTCTTCCTCTTCTGCCTAACTAGTTGAGGTGTACTTGCCATCCTCCCAGATGATGAGAGCTCATTGATTTGGGTAATCATGCATCTAATGCCCCTTCCCCATGCATTTGAAACATTTTATCCCCCTGGTTCTTCTTGTAGAAGCTACGGATGATGAACTTTTGGTTGGGACAGCAGCGGTCTTCTTCGAATCAGTAGACCTATGTGTTGAAGAATTAGGATGGCTTACTGATTGCTCCTGGCTGGGTGGTGCTGTGCTACGTCTCGAATTGGTTCCGGGCTTCTTGAGCTGTGAACTTGAAGGTTTCCATGGTGTGGTGGAGTTGGAATAGTTATGGTTCGTCCTGGTGTAGCTTTGCCTATGATCATGCACCTGCTTTTCAGCCTGACAAGCCAAATGGAATAGCTCATTCAAAGAATTGTAATGATAAAAATCAAGTATATTCTGAATCTCCTTATTCAGCCCACCAAGAAACCTAGCCATCTTCGCATTTTATTGCTCCTCTATATTAGCACGGATCATGCCAATTTGCAGTTCTTGATAGTATTCCTCGACAGACTTAATACCTTGATTCAATCTTTGTAACTTATTAATCACATCACGCTCAAAATAAGAATTAAAAAATCTGGAACTCATTACCCTTTTCAACTCATCCACTAATATAGAAAAGGTCATCACAGACGGTTCAAAAAATCATCACAGACGGTTTCGTGAGCCGTCTAAGTTTATGGATCAGTAATGACATGTGGTCATCACGCATGCTTTACTGAACCGCTCAGGATGCATCTATCCTGAGCGGTTATTAACTCAGAACCATTCGTGATAGTTGACTATCACAGACGGTTTGTAGATGAAACCGTCTGTGATAACTGATGTATCAGAGACGGTTTGTCCTAAAGAATTGTCTGTGATAGTTGACTGTCACAAGATCAAATGAGTCAAAAACTACTATAGCACCTCTTCACCTGCCTCTCGCTATTCATTTCACATTTGTCTGTGTAACTGAATTCATGTCGGTCAAGTTCTCATCCCTTGCATCCCTTGGTCCTACCATTCCATTCCTATATATGAAGCCGGTTTTAAAGGCACAAGCAACCACTGCTTGGAGATTTTATAGAGAAGAGATCAGTAATGGAATGGTAGGACCCTGGGATGCAAGGGAGGAGAACTTGACCGGTATGAACACGATTACATAGACAAAGGTGAAATGAATGGCGAGAGGCAGGTGAAGATGTGTTGTAGTAGTTTTTGACTCATTTGGTCTTGTTTTGGAATGGAATACAAATTTTGCCTTCTCGTGTCCGAAATTACAAGAATAACATTGCGGTAGACTAGTCAGGCGACACGTATCCCCTACCACGCTTTGGATGTGCAGCAGCATCCTACCGACGATTATCATAAGTGTCCGTGATGGTAAATCGGCCCGCGGGCCTTTTTGATATTCTTCTTCTATCGCGTTTTGATTTTCCATAGGATGACGCATCAAATGCTTGAGGTGACGATGACGGAGAATGAGTGGATGACATCTTCACAAGAAATAGAAGTTCTAACACGCATGAACATATTATCATAAGATTCTCTATGTGTATGGGTATACACACCAATTAACAAAACTTGTATACTCTAAAAAAACTAAAACATATATGATAAATCACCTTCTTGGCATGTACTACTGAATTCAGCAAGAACTGTATTATAGATGCATATATGATAAAATGGAATCATGGAGCCACTCCAATTAACCCAACATGTATGATTATGAATAGAAAAGAGTGCAAAGCAGTTTGCACAGAGGATTTGTCACGACCCGGCCCTAGGCACCCCCGGGTGGTCCCTCAGGACCTCCTGGGAGGTCCAAAAAGGAACCCCCAGGACGTCCCAAGAGGTCCCTTAGGACCTCCTGGGAGGTCCGTAAAGGACTTCCTAGGACGTCCTGAGAGGACATCTCGGAAGGACCTCCAAACCTCCCGAGAGGTCCGATAGAACCACTCGGAGGTCTGGGGTCCCGACCCTGAGGAGGTCGTTGGACCTCAGACCTCCTCAAACTCCACGTGCTACTCGGGGAGGTCCGAAAGGAGCCAACTCGAGGAGGCCGTGAGGCTTGAGGATGAGCCTGAAATCCATTGCGATCAAAACTGGTCCCCAAGGATCATCGACCAGTTCTCACAGCAAGCAAGTGACAGCAAAACATCCACACAACTTTATTAACAACAAAAGGATGTTTGGTTACAAGGGTTGCTTACAAGCTCCAGCAACCGAGAGCACACAAACGCAGCGGAAAACAAAAGACATTGTCCACCCATTACACCACAGGTGATTGGCTGGAGGGCGCGGCCTAATTGAGTTGGTCATCTTCATCATCATAGGAATCTTCACCTGCTCAATCCATGAATCAAGCAAGAGTGAGCACAACAACCGTACTCGCAAGTTACACCCGTCAATTAACAAAATGACATGCATAGGGATACATCAAAGGGAAAGCATATTAGGGTTGATTTGCATAAAGCCAATTTTATTTCAAATACAAGTATTAAGTTTCAAGGCAGGTTACAATAGATAAAATTCATTTTTGCAAATCCATTTTCAGTTGGATAACATTCATCATGAAGATGGTGAAGGATACCCTCCTGTCACATGGCTTCCCGCCCAAACCCAATTTGGTTAAACCACCAAAACCAATTCCAATATTTCTTTTGAAAACCAAAACCAAGAGCTAACTTTGAGTGACATTGTAAGACCAAGAGGTTTTTGGTCATGTTATTTGATGATGAACACATTGACAATAAGTTAGACCTTGTCTCAGTACTTAATGTTGAATATTTTGTCCTATAGACTTGCAGTGGTGACTTGGATCAGAGCTCTGTTAATTTCTGCTGAAAATCAGTTTTTGTCAGGATTATCAGTAGTACCGGCTTTGTTTGTGCGGAACTACCGCGGTGCGGTATGACCGTGTGTGTTCAGCGGTAGTACCGCAAGTCATTTTCTCTGAAGCGTTTTGCTCGGTTCGTTAGATCTTGATCTAACGGCTGATATTGAGTTGTAACGTTCGGACCGTCCGAACTGCTCAAACACTTTGAGCCGTTGGATTGAAATCTAACGGATGACATCAAGTGGGCCGTTCGAACTTTTTACAGTGCTTCTAAATCCAATGGCTGAGACCCATGGTCCGATCGGCCCATGGATCTGGAGCGTCCACGTGGCAAAGGACGCTGTTCTGAGGACCTTGCGGATTTTCTTCGAACGGTAGTACCGCAGTTTGAATGGCGGTAGTACCTAAATTTCGGTAGTACCGTTGTTTTAATAATGGTAGTACCACTTTTGTTTTTCCTTTGAGAAAGAGGTTCTGACATACACTGTTTGCTCTATTAAGTGATTTACGGTAGTACCGCGACATGGTTGGCGGTAGTACCGCAAGACGGTGATATCGCAAGGGCGCGGTATGGTTTTTCCAGAAGCGATGTTTTTGGAAGTTCTTGAGAATTGGTAGTACCAATGTGTTTTGAGCGGTACGACCGCGTGTGCGGTAGTACCGGACGTACAATGGCGGTAGTACCGATTGTATTCTGGAAAGTTGTCGTTTTGGGGAATTGACTGCGGATTTGTTGAATTCGTAAGCTATATCTTGTTGCATGATGCATGATAGTGTTTATGGGTGTGAGTGAGCTAATGGATGGTCAAGTTGGAGAACTTGTGCCAAGAATTGGTTTATTTGATCTTTGCATGTGCAGGTTGAGGCGTGAGGACGAATCACGGTCGATGACGGATTGACTTCGGACTAGGATGGGGAATCTGAGGTCTTGGAAGTCGTGGATGTCAAGAGGTGTTTTGGATCGCTACCGAGCACGTGGAGATCATGGGGTGCCTTATTGAAGCTACGGATGGAATCTCGGAGGCTTACGACGTGGAGTTTTGGAAAGACAGTTTTGGAAGGAGTTCCAAATCTGAGTGTTTTGAGATAGAGTTCGTATTGGTGTCGTGTTGGACATGGATAGGACTCTAGGCTATAAGAGAAGGCAGTTGGGTACGGCTTGAAAAAAAAGGATTTTTGGGGAGTTACGTGCCGAGACTAGGGTTTTTGAGATCGTAGCTTGCTGCAATTGCCTCGTTTTAGATGTTCTTCGAATTAGGGTTTTGAGGGGTGCTTGCTGAGCACTTTGTAGACACAAATCAATACTGAGATATAAAGATCAGTTTCGTTTAATCTTTGTTTTTGATTTGGTCGTCTTGCTGTGCGGCTGAGAAGAAGTTCTTGCTGAAATTGAATTCGGTTGTCAAATTGCTGCAATCATTCAACCCCCCCCCTTCTGATTGCCATTACGATCCTACAATTGGTATCAGAGCAAGGTTGCAATGGTATCAGATCGAGATCGATTCTTAGGTAAGCCACCGTATTTCGATGGATCTGACTACATCTATTGGAAGACAAGGATGGAGGTTTTTCTGCAAGCTCAAGGTAATGTCATCTGGCAAAAAGTTAAAAATCCTTATGAAGTGCCTGCTGTGATTACTAACAACAATACTGCTGATGTTGAAGCAAATGCTAAGGCTAGAAATATTTTGTTGCAAGGTTTAAGTAGGAACGAGTTTGTTAGAATTGCTAATATAAAATCTGCTAACAAAATTTGGACAACTCTTGCTGATTATCATGAAGGTTCAAAATCAGTTAAAGGTGTTCGTTAAAATCAATTCAAAAGGAGTATTCTAAGTTTGAGATGAAACCGAGAGAATCAGAGATGCACTTTTGATCGCTTCAATAAAATCATTAGTGATTTGCAACTGTTGATGTGATTTATTCTCGATTCGACAATGCTAGACAGATTTTGAATACTTTGGATATGTCTGCTTGGGAGGTCCTAGTCACTACAATCAATCACTCTGTTAGTATGGAAACACTCACATTAAATGATCTTTATTCCAAGATGAAAACACATGAGATTGATATTTTGGCGAATAAATAAGTCAAATTCTTTGGGTTTAGTGACTAACCAAACCGACAGCTCATCAAGTCCTTCTAGTTTTTCCTTAAGTGCTATTTCAGATGAACAATTGAGGAGATCCCGGAAGAACAACTTGTACTCTTCTCAAATAGGGTGACTAAAGCAATCAATAATGTCGAGCAAGGAGAAGAGGAGGTCCAATCGGATGCTTTGAATGTGGTGAGCCAAACCACATAAAAGTAAATTGTCCCAAGTCGAGAGGAAAAGAAGCCAAAGAGGACAAAGCACCAATTTCGGCGTTCAAAATTCAAATTTGATTCAAGCAAAAAGCAAAATTATCGTAAAGTTATCAACAAGGTGCTTTCAGCTCTTGAGGAGATTGGGCTAAGTGATGTTGATTCGATAAATGACAATGAGAATGATCACAAGAAGGCAAAAGAGGCTGATTTCATAGGAATGTGCTTTATGGCGAGTTGTGAAGAAACTAATGATGATGATGATCTCTACAGTGACCCTGATGAGGTAAAGCCCTCTTATGCTGATCTATCACGTCTTTGTCTTTGAAATTGACAAATGAGCTTAAAAAATACAAAAAGAAAGCAAAGAAACATATGACCTTGTTGTTGATAGCTTGAATTCTGAAATTGATAGACTTAAGGCTGCTATTCCTGATGATGAATTATGTGAATCATGTCAAGTTTTGCATTCTGAATTAAAACTTGCTAGATCAATTCATGCTGAATTTGAAGAGTTAAAATGGCGATGACTCATGTGATGATAAGTGAAACTTGCTTCGTTGAGATTGAAAAACTGAAGTCTAGTTCATCTTGTTTAGAGACAAGTACTGTGAATGCTCAAATTAAGATTTGCTCTAATTGTGAACTGCTAGAAGCTAGACTTAAGTCATCTCAGGATTCTATACAACAAATGCTTTATCATGAGACTCTTTCTTGCACAAATTGTCCCAAACTCACAACCGAAATTGATGCTTTGACTAAACAATTAAGTGAGTTTGTTTGAAAAGGAAAAGATGGCTCAATCTGTTGTTTCTAAGAAAATTTTGAATGATGTTGTTAAGCACAATTTGTCCCGAATTGGCTAGAGAGAATAATTATCTTAAGGATACTTTGGAGAGGTTTTCTTTTGGCAAGAAAAATCTGAACATGATTCTAGACAGATCAAGAGTGAGTTCTAAAAACAAGGTCTAGGTTTTAATTCTCATTGCTCATGCAAAGAATCATCCTCCCAAAGTTCTTAAGCTTCTTGAACACGAAAATTTGAAATTGAATCTGAACCTAAATATATTGTGTTCAAGTCTGCTGGTTTTGAAAAGGATCTTATTACCAAAGTAAGCACTATAAAGAGAAAAACTGAAATTTCATATCAAGAAAAGTATCAGTGCACTTACTGTGGTAAAGAAGGTCATTTGGTTCAATTTTGTTTTCAGAAAGCAAAGAAAGAAAAGAGAGATAGGCAAAGAAAGGTTTTTCAAGCTCCTGTTGCTTTCACTAAACAAAATGTTTGCAGCTTTTAGGAGTTTTTGCACAAACCGATCGGAGGCATATTCAAAATGTAATTGTCTTTGTTGATCCTACTCGTCGTGTGTCACAGTGTTGGGTTCCTAAATCATGTCTTACTAACCCCAGTACTGTGAGACCGATACTCTCTTAAATGCAGGTACAACAGCTGAGGAAGGGGAACATATGGTTAGTAGACTTAGGATGTTCAAGGCATATGACAGGTGATTCAAAATGGTTCTCCTCCCTCACTAAGGCATCCAGTGATGAATTAATTACTTTTGGGGATGCTTCAACTGGAATTGTGATGGCAAAAGGTACTGTGCGCGTAAATGACAAGTTCATTCTCAAAGATGTTGCCTTGGTAAGTAAATTGAAGTACAATCTGCTCTCTGTTTCACAATTGATTGAAGAAAATCTTGAGGTAAGCTTTAAGAAACATGCTTGTAGGGTTTTAGATGCTTCTGGTGATCTTGTCTTTAACATCTCTAGCTTAGGGAAAGTTTTTAAAGCTGATTTCAATCATTCTTTTTCTCCTAATGTTAGATGTTTGGTAGCTTCTGAATCCAGAGATCTTTTCTTTTGACACCGTAGATTAGGTCATATTGGTTTTGATCATCTTGTTCGAATTAGTGGAACTGATCTCATTAGGGGGCTGTCGAAATTGAAAAGTGAGAAAGATTTGGTTTGTTCTCCCTGTCGACATGGTAAGATGGTTGCTGCTCCACATTTTCCTATTTCTGTAATCATCACAGATGGCCCTAGACAATTGTTGCATATGGACACGGTAGGTCCCTCAAGAGTTCAATCTGTTGGTGGTAAGTGGTATATTCTTGTGATTGTTGATGATTACTCTAGGTACTCTTGGGTGTATTTTATGGTGTCTAAGGATGAAGCTTTTGGTTATTTCAAGGATCTATTTCTCAGATTGAATAACAAATTAAATGGTGCTGTGAAAGTAATAAGAAGTGATAATGGTACTGAGTTTAAGAATTCCTTATTTGCTTCCTTTTGCTCTGAACAAGGTTTGGAACATCAATTTTCCTCTCCACGTGTTCCTCAACAGAATGGTGTAGTTGAGAGGAAAAATAGAACCTTGGTTGAGATGGCAAGAACCATGCTTGATGAACATGCCACTCCTAGGAAGTATTGGGCAGAGGTAATCTCAACTGTTTGTCATGTCTCAAACAGAGTATTTTTGAGAGCTTCTTTGCACAAGACGTCTTATGAGCTGAGATTTGGCAAAAGGCCTAGTGTCTCTCACTTCAGAGTTTTTGATTGCAAATGTTTTATTCTTAAACATGGTAATTTGGACAAATTTGAATCTAGATCAAGTGATGGTATTTTTCTTGGATATCCTCTTCACTCTCGTGGCTATCGAGTGCTTAATCTTGAAACAAACAAAATTATTGAGACTTGTGAGGTTACTTTCGATGAGGTCAGTCCTAGTTCTAGAACTGACATTTCAGGTACACAAGTTCAGGGGGAGTCTGAAAGCATATTTCTTAATGTAGAAGATGATCTTGATTTAGGTAATGATCTTTCTCCCATATCATCAACTACTGAAGATCATGCTCCTACTACTGTTGTTGCGCCACCATCAGAAGATGTTCAAAATGTTGAAGCTAGTTCAGAACCTTCTGCACCATTGAGAATTCAGCGAGTTCATCCTCCAGAACTGATGATTGGTGACATTCATGAAAGGGTAACACGTTCTAAATTTACTTCTCCTGACTCACATGCTCATTCTACTTTTGTTGCCTCTTTTGAGCCTAATGATGTAAGTCACGCTTTATCTGATGAGTCTTGGATCAATGCCATGCATGAAGAATTAGAAAACTTTGAGCGAAACAAAGTCTGGACCTTAGTTAAACCTCCTCATGGACATAATGTAATTGGAACTAAATGGGTTTTTAAAAATAAACAAAGTGAGGATGGTGTTGTTGTTAGAAATAAGGCTAGACTTGTTGCTCAAGGATTTTCTCAGGTGGAGGGTCTTGATTTTGGTGAAACTTTTGCCTCAGAGCAGGACTTGAAGCAATTAGAATTCTTTTAGCCTTTGTTTGCATCTAAAGGATTCAAATTATTTCAAATGGATGTTAAAAGTGCTTTTCTAAATGGCTACATTGAGGAAGAAGTTTATATTAAGCAACCACCTGGTTTTGAAAATCCTAAGTTTCCTAATCATGTCTACAAACTCTCAAAAGCTTTGTATGGTTTGAAGCAAGCTCCTCGAGCCTGGTATGAGAGACTTAAGCTGTTTTTGCTAAAAAATGACTTTCAAATGGGTAAGGTAGACAAAACTGTTTTCACTTTTAAACATGGCAATGATCTATTACTTGTTCATTTATGTGGATGATATCATCTTTGGGGCTCCTCTCATGCTTTGGTTTCCAAGTTTTCGATACTATGAGCGGGGAGTTCGAGATGAGTATGATGGGGAGTTAACTTACTTCTTAGGATTGCAAGTAAAATGCAGACCAAGCAAGGCAATTTCATTCATCAAACCAAGTATACTAAAGACTTGCTTAGGCGTTTTGACATGGCAACCTCGCAAGCCCATCTCTACACCAATGGGATCAACAAGCTGTTCTTGACCCGGATGAAGAAGGTGAGGCAAAGGATAAAAAGAATATAGGAGTATGATTGGATCTCTACTCTATTTGATCGCTACAAGGCGGATATACACTTTCTTTGTATGCTTATGCGCCGATTTTAAGCTTCACCTCGTGCATCTCACCGACAGTCATGAAAAGAATTCTCGGTATCTCCAATCCACTTTAGAATTTGGGCTTTTCTATGCATCTTCATCCCGCTTACTTTGCGTGCATATTCGGATAGTGATTTTGCGGGGTGTAGGATTGATAGAAAAAGCACATCTGGAACATGTCACTTTTTAGGCACATCTTTAGTGTCTTGGTCTTCATGAAAACAATCTTCTGTTGCTCAATCAACTGCTGAAGCTGAGTATGTTGCTGCTACTGCTAGTTGCTCTCAAGTCCTTTGGATTTCTTCTACTATCAGAGATTTTGGTTTAGAATTGGGTACTGTTCCGCTTTATTGTGACAATACTAGTGCTATTCACATTGCTAAAAATCCAGTGCAACATTCTAGAACCAAACACATTGATATCAGATTTCACTTTCTCAGAGATCATGTTGAAAAAGGTGATATTGTTCTCCACTTTGTTGAGACTGATTTTCAGTTTGCTGATATTCTCACTAAGCCGCTAGATACTTCTCGTTTTGTTCGTTTGCGGAGTGAACTGGGTGTTGTTCATCCTATAGGCTTATTTTGAGGGGGAGCTGTCTTGTCAAAATTTCAGAAGCTTTAATTATTCATTAAGTCCCAGCCATTGAAATCAAAAGAGTAGTAGAGCTTCCTTTATCATATTTATTCATGTGCTATGTAGCCTTGATCTGGATTGGTTTAATAAACTTGCTACATAAAGAACTAAAGCTTGACATGGCTGAAATCTTTGACTAGCTTGATTATTGGTATCACTTTGTGTTGGTCATTGAAAAGGATAAGCTTGTTTGTGAGTCTTATTTTAAGTCTTGGATTTGAAGCAACAATGTCTCTCATTTCAATCCTCTGTTGCTCACTCAATTTGGCATGTCATAAAAGATAAAGGGTTGAGCAAAAGAATATGAAAAGATGTGTGCTTCAAGCATGCCATACATAGTTGTGTATCAAAATAAAAAAAGGGTACATAACAAGACTCACATGAAAAGACGTGTGCTTCAAGCATGCCATGCACAGCTTTTGTGTCTTTGCAATAAAAAAATGCACAAAAGTGCTTCAATTAAAAGAAGTATGCTTCAAGCATGCCACCTCGAAAAGAAGTATGCTACAAGCATGCCACATGCAAATGAAAATTGAAAGTAAAGCAAGAGGATGTTTTATGAGACTGTAGCTCATCCAGTTTAAAGTTTGTCTCACTGCTTTTGCTTTCACTTTTTGGTGACTTCTTTTGTGGTCTTATAATCTTTTTAGTCACTGTGTGAAATGCTTGTCATGACATTAAAATTGACTCATCATAGTTACATACTTGTCTGGACATTGCTATATGGTATATGCATTTATATGATCTTGTTAGCTCTACTCAACCAAATTGGCTTGGCTAATCCAGTAAATTGACTTGCAAAGCTTCTGGACTTTTACTCTTCCTGCTCCTTCTCTTTTTGCTCTTGATGATCACATTGCCAAAGGGGGAGAAAACTGAGAGAAAATCTGCAAAAATTCTGCAGAAATTTGATTTTCTAGTGTTAAAGGAAGTCTTTCAGCTGTAGTTCACTTTGCTTGGCAGTTTTTGACTCTCTGTCACTTCCTTTCACTCTTTCATTACTTGTTATTGAAAGTATTGTCAATGTAGTCATCAAGGGGGAGATTGTAAGACCAAGAGGTTTTTGGTCATGTTATTTGATGATGAACACATTGACAATAAGTTAGACCTTGTCTCAGTACTTAATGTTGAATATTTTGTCCTATAGACTTGCAAGGGTGACTTGGATCGAGCTCATAATTTCTGCTGAAAATCGCTTTTTGTCGATTATCGGTAGTACCGCTTTGTTTAGCGGAACTACCGCGGTGCGGTATGACCGTGTGTGTGCAGCGGTAGTACCGCAAGTCATTTTCTCTGAAGCGTTTTGCTCGGTTCGTTAGATCTTGATCTAACGGCTGATATTGAGTTGTAACGTTCGGACCGTCCGAACTGCTCAAACACTTTGAGCCGTTGGATTGAAATCTAACGGATGACATCAAGTAGGCCGTTCGGACTTTCTACAGTGCTTCTAAATCCAACGGCTGAGACCCATGGTCCAATCGGCCCATGGATCTGGAGCGTCCACGTGGCAAAGGACGCTGTTCTGAGGACCTTGCGGATTTTCTTGGAACGGTAGTACCGCAGTTTGAATGGCGGTAGTACCTAAATTTCGGTAGTACCGTTGTTTTAATAACGGTAGTACCGCTTTTGTTTTTCCTTTGAGAAAGAGGTTCTGACATACACTGTTTGCTCTATTAAGTGATTTACGGTAGTACTGCGACATGGTTGGCGGTAGTACCGTAAGACGGTGATACCGCAAGGGCGCGGTATGGTTTTTCCAGAAGCGATGTTTTTAGAAGTTCCTGAGAATCGGTAGTACCGGTGTGTTTTGAGCGGTATGACCGCGTGTGCGGTAGTACCGGACGTACAATGGTGGTAGTACCAATTGTATTATGGAAAGTTGTCGTTCTGGGGAATTGACTGTGGATTTGTTGAATTCGTAAGCTATATCTTGTTGCATGATGTATGATAGTGTTTATGGGTGTGAGTGAGCTAATGGATGGTCTAGTTGGAGAACTTGTGCCAAGAATTGGTTTATTTGATCTTTGCATGTGCAGGTTGAGGCGTGAGGACGAATCACGGTCGGTGACGGGATTGACTCGGACTAGGATGAGGAATCTGAGGTCTTGGAAGTCGTGGATGTCAAGAGGTGTTTTTGGATCGCGCTGGAGCACGTGGAGATCATGGGGTGCACGCTGGAAGCTACGGGATATAATCCTAGAGGCTTACGACGTGGAGTTTTTGGAAAGACAGTTTTGGAAGGAGTTCCAAATCTGAGTGTTTTGAGATAGAGTTCGTATTGGTGTCGTGTTGGACATGGATAGGACTCTAGGCTATAAGAGAAGGCAGTAGAGTACGGCTTGAAAAAAAGGGATTTTTGGGGAGTTACGTGCCGAGACTAGGGTTTTTGAGATCGTAGCTTGCTGCAGTTGCCTCGTTTTAGATGTTCTTCGAATTAGGGTTTTGAGGGGTGCTTGTTGAGCACTTTGTAGACACAAATCAATACTGAGATATAAAGATCAGTTTCGTTTAATCTTTGTTTTTGATTTGGTCATCTTGCTATGCGGCTGAGAAGAAGTTCTTGCTGAAATTGAATTCGGTTGTCAAATTGCTGCAATCATTCAACCCCCCCCTTCTGATTGCCATTACGATCCTACAGACATTGCCAGCACGTCCATGACCGTGGACATGGTTATTCGAATAGATTTACACTCTGCAGAGGTTGTACACTTTACCCACATGACATGAATTCTCTAGTTTACTTGGCATCCGTCGATACCACCTCATACTTCCTTTGGTGAGAGGTCTAGAGCACATGACAAGGCCTTTACAATGCATTGCTCCACCGCAGTCCACCCACATTAAGGTTTCGCAGATCCCCCCCTTTGGATAGAAACCCGCCGGGTTAATGGGGTGCCCCCTCTTATGCCAGGTGGGACTACAACAGTCATAACATGACAACCCACCGCCTCCGCCGGATCAACCACGAAGGAGCTTTGCAAATTAGTTAGTCAGGTCCCACGCCCCATACTGGAGACACGTGGTTGCACAATTTTGGCATAGCCCATTATAGGCTTAGCAAGTGGTGTCTCAAAGACCGGTCCTTAACCGACTTGGGCGACAAACCTCAACCCTGGGGCATCGGATCACACAACCCCTGTGCATAGACATGCACCAACCAAACAACCAGCTTCGCCCAAGTCAAATACATTTTTCATTTATTTTGCTTTTCAAACCTCCATGGCACACCAATGCCATGGCCATTTGTAAAACCTCCATGACACACCAATGTCATGGCCGAAATCTCCATGGCACACGAATGCCACGGCTCAAATTATTTGATTAAGTGATATTTTGGTCAAAACTCCCAAATCAAGATTTTGGTCTAAGCAAGACTAAGCATTTCATTTCCTTTAAAAGCTTCGGGTCCTCACTATTGCAAGAACCAGATCTATCTACGGTGATAATGGGGTTGATTCAACATGGATAGTGGTCATACCAAGCAGTAGGCATAACTACAAATTTAAGGGTAGGCAGTGAAATATCTTAGTGAATTAAGCATGCATACATCTTTGAAAACGACATAAGTAATTTGAAGTATTGGGTGCAACATGATCAAGAGTGTAACTTGCCTTGCTCAAAGTCTTGAGCTTCTTCCTCTCCCTCACAGAACTCTGGTTCCACACGGTCTTGGCAATCTACACGGTGAAAACCAAATATTCAAATAAAGCTCAAACAAGATCCCAAGGAACTCCAAATAATCTTAGATACAAAACCAACAGAGAGGTTGGGAGGTTAAGAGGAGGTCCAAGGAGCTCGCTGGAGAGGTCCGGGGACTCGAGAGAGAAGGTCCAAGAACTTGGAGGGAGGTCTAAGGTATGTTCGGTTGAGACAGAGAGGAGAAATGGAGAAGAAAGTGAGAAAGGAGGATTTCCCAAACTATATATAGTGGAAGCTAATGCACATGACCCAGGATAGGGGTCATCAGGAGTTAGTAAAGAGGACAATGGGAGTAGACAAGGAATGTGACAATGGTTTGACATGAGTACTGCAAAGGTGGGAGTATTTAATGTAATACAACATGCATTAAATGCTGTGGAGACTTCCTTGCCCAAGGACTTAGTCAAAGATAAAGAAAACTGGGTGTGACTGCCTAACGGAGGCTATCAAGACCCGCGGAGGAGGTCCTGCAATGACCTTGAGGAGGCCTTGCAGTGAACAAGGGGAGATCCTCACCCACTGGGGAGGTCCTGACGGTTGGATCTCCAAAGGGGAGGTCCAAACGGCCAAGATTAACTGCAAACGGGGAGGTCCGCAAGGTAAGAGGAGAACCTCACCCGCAATGGAGGTCTAGACGGTTGGATCTCCGAAAGGGAGGTCCAACGGTCAAGATTAATGGCAAACGGGGAGGTCCGCAAAGGTAAGAGGAGAACCTCACCCGCAAGGGAGGTCTAGAGTCGTAGGATGAAATCCAGGGGAGGTCTAAACGGTTAGGATTTCCAAAGGGAGGTCCTAATGATCGGATCTGCCAAAAGGAGAGGTCTGGACGGCCAGGATCTCCAGAGGGGGAGATCTTGACGGCCAGATTTACAAGGGGGAGGTCTGGACGGTTAAGATCTCCAAGGGGGAGGTCCTAACGTCCAGATCTTCAAGGAGGGAGGTCTGGACGGTTAAGATCTCCAAGGGGGAGGTCTTAACGTCCAGATGTACAAGGAGAAGGTCTGGACGGTTAAGATCTCCAAGGGGGAGGTCCTAACGTCTAGATCTTCAAGGAGGAGGTCTGGACGGTTAAGATCTCCAAGGGAGAGGTCTTAACGGTCCAGATTTACAAGGAGGAGGTCTGGACGGTTAAGATCTCCAAGAGGGAGGTCTTAACGGTCCAGATTTACAAGGAGGAGGTCTGGACGGTTAAGATCTCCAAAGGGGAGGTCTTGACGGTCCAGATTGACAAGGAGGAGGTCTGGACGGTTAAGATCTCCAAAGGGGAGGTCTTGACAGTCCAGATTTACAAGGAGGAGGTCTGGACGGTTAAGATCTCCAAGGGGGAGGTCTTAACGGTCCAGATCTTCAAGGAGGATGTCTGGACGGTTAAGATCTCCAAGGGGGAGGTCTTAACGGTCCAGATTTTCAAGGGGGAGGTCGGGACCGCTGGATTTCGATCGGACTGCCCAGAATGATCTAAGGCTTAGGGAGGGTGGGACGTTCGGACCATCCGAATGTCTCACCAGGATCAAACCATCCAATGCAAATCGGACGACTCACAATCAATAGAGATGCAAATAGGCAAGGAGGAGGTCCTGGAGGACCCAGGGAGGTCCAATAAAGGTAAGGGGAGGTCCTAAAGGACATGGAGAGGTCCAATAAAGGTAAGGGGAGGTCCTAAGAAGCGGTAGTACCGCATGGTGCGGGTGGTACTACCGGGCTGGTACTAAAGGGAACCTCTAGAGAAGGTTTCAAGGCTACAAGCAACGAAGGACGTCCAAGAAAACACGAAAAGCTTCACATGATTCCAAAGGAGCTCAGATGCACATGAGGGCGGCGAAGGCTTGGGGAGGTTGCAAGCTAGAGAAGACCCGAGAGGGAGAATTGAACCCAGGGAGGTCCAAGCATTTGGGAGGTCTAGACCCAAGGAGGTCTGGACCAGAGGAGGACCACACAAAGGAGGTCCCACCTTTGGATCCAAACGAAGGAGAGGTCTCAGGCCATTAGATCCTGCATTTAAGGAGGTCTAGACTAGAGGTGGGTAAAAGATGGACAGAGAAGGGAAGACCATGAAAACTCCAATAACTCAGCAAACCAACAAGGAACTTTAGTTGTAGTTTGAGTTAGTCAACTTAAATCCATTATGAAATTTCAGGTTAAGCTTTGAATTCTCATCAAAACAAAATGGTTCTTTTTATTTTGAATTTTTTTCAAAAAGACTCTGAAAATCAGGGTGTCACAGGATTTTAGTTGCTCTACGATATCTGAAAAAGGCACCAGCTAGATGGCATATGTTCGTTCTTTCATTTTGTGTACTGGCCAGCCAAATGAGTCCATATTACACACTTCGAAGGAACCTTACTGGAGGCGAGGAAGTGGGCACGGGGAGGAGGTGCATCGGGCTCGGGGGAGGAGGGGCACTGGGTTCGGGGAGGCGATAGGCTCGGGGGAGGAGGCGCGCCGGGCTTAAGAAGGAGGAGGCGGTGATGGGCTCAGGGGAGGAGGAAGACTTAGAGAAACTTAATCATTTGAGTGAGGACGCAGGCAAACCATAGAGTCTGAATATAAATCGGGTTGGACATCACAGACGGTTCTAAAGTAGAATCATCTGTGATAGTTGACTATCACAGACGGTTTGTAGATGAAACTGCCTGTGATAGCTTATGTATCTGAGCAATATGCTGATAGCTGATAACTATGATTATTACTGCTGAAATTGTATCTGAATATTTGCTAAAACCGCTAATTTT
Source organism: Phyllostachys edulis (assembly GCA_036346405.1). NCBI lineage: Eukaryota > Viridiplantae > Streptophyta > Magnoliopsida > Poales > Poaceae > Phyllostachys > Phyllostachys edulis. The sequence goes on from CM070558.1 coordinate 10,635,498, forward strand.
ACGAGAAGTAGTTCAACACATGCACAAAGAACTTAGTGTACTCATGCCTAATCCTCTGTACTCATTTGCGAGAAGACGACGTAATCGCCCACCCTTCGTCACACCCACGCCTGCTCATGCACCGGCCATCCTTTGGCAAAGGCTAACACCCACTTTTGCGTCTGCCATCTTCTTCCACGTCGCCTCCTAGACCACGTCCGCAACGAGCCTCTAGCACCGCCTGCACTCCTGGTTGGTCCTCTTGGCCGTCTCGCATCTGCCGCTAGCCGGCTCACCCTCGACCTGGCTGATGTAGTGCTTCCCAACGTCATGCGCATGTAGGTTTAGTGTAATATGCGTGATCTCAACAACAATTTTCTGTGAGCTACAGGGTGGCTACATGTGCTATCTAGGTCGTTCAACGTTCCTGAGATTTGTGCTCCATTTTCTCTCTCCTTCCCCTCTCTCACCTCTCACTCTCTCTCAGCTTCGGCTCTGGTAAGCCACTACCACCTTGCTCTCCTAAGCCACACCCACCTTTATGCACACATGAGTGCGCTTTAATAGGAATTTTGTGAGGTCATGAATTTATCTGCGACCTCGGTCTTTCTAGCTACGTGCTAAGTGAGCGCACTCGTGTGCATGGTGGTGTGTGTGCATGTGTCTTTGTGTAATAAAAAACTAAGGTAGATAGTTTGAGTCTAGATTTTGGTCTAGCTAAAAGAAAAAATAAATAGATTTTATGCTTCTACCCTTTCCATTCCTCTCTCTCTTTTTCTAGAGAGAGTAACATTGAGGAGAGTTTTGGCCATGAGCAAGTGTTCCTGACGTTCGAGTGAAATGGACGCTCCGGACGCAGACATGGCTCATTTTCATCCACACAATCACATCCAACCTACTCCACTCCCATATCCATCCCCAGCAATCTCTGCTACTCCCTATCCATTGACTCGCTCCTTTCGATCGCTTGCTGTTGTACATCGCTCAATCCACTTTTCTCTTGCTCCATTCCTCCATCTCGTTGGAGCTCTAACTCGATGTGAGCGATGTTGGCGCCTTCTCTGAGTTCACAGGTGGCTCTGCCTCCTTCTCTGAGCTTTCAGACGGGCTTTGAGCTCCCAGGTGGGTGTCGTCTCTGCCTTGTCTGAGCACCAATGTGAAAGTGATGGACGGCACTGGGCTACGGTGCCCACTGTCCACTCCATATGTTATGGCTCTATCTTGTAGTTCAAGGCTGATCGAGGGTGCCAGAACCATCATTTGAGGCCAAGCCCGGGTTAGTCGAGTTTTTGTTGCAGCAATTTGTTTTACTGTTACGATAGGTGATTTGAAATGTTGCAACAATTATTTTCAAATGTTGTCATGTTATAACACCATTTTTTGTGTGTCCTCCACCTCTGGTAGGTTGGGTGCTGATATTTTTTTGAATTGTTGTAATACCCTTTTCAGTTTGTTGCATGAAGCGAAAAAATTTGTTGCAACTTGTCTATCAGATGTTAAGAAGTGTTGCAGTTTGGTTTTTGTTGTTGCCATTGGGTTCTTTATTTGTTGCACTAGTTTTTGTATTTTTGTTGCAGTATGGATGTCTATTTAGTGCACTGAGGAATCCATACTCGTTGTATTGGGTTGTGGATTTGTTGTAAGCTTACTAAATAATTGTTACGCCTCACCGATTTTTGTTGCGCCCGATCAAATGGCTAAGATCGAACCTTTCAAGTTAGATCCGATGATGGAGAGGGAGGTACGATGGAAAAGCTTCGATCATACGTCCGGGCGCTAGTCTTTCCATTTTTTTCTTTGAACCAACCATGTATGTAGTAGGGAAAATGGGAATGTCTAGTCATCGTTGGAATGTTTCTTTATTGCAAAAATCAATTAGATTTTGGGACTGTTAAATTGAAGTCGCTTAATCTAACGACCCAGCTCATCCCCACAATTTTCATACAAAGCCTGCAGCCCATGTCCCCACCCCTAGCCGCCTCTTTCGTCCATCCTTCCCCACCGCTTCGCTAGTGTTGCCCCCGGCGCCTGCTCCCTGGCAAGCCCCTCTGCCGCCGGCTACCACCTGTTAGAGTTGAACCTACCAACTCCGGTCTCTACTCTTCGAGAGAAAACGCACACATGCTTTCTCCCTTGGAATGACACACGCACACGAGTAGGGAGAACGAACAGTACAGGAGAGCCTTCTTTTGTGGCGATGCACGTCTTTTCTTCCTTCTCTGTTATTCACTCGCCTTAATTTACTCAACATGTTACATGGATTAAATAGCCTCACTCACACATGCACAGGGCGGATCAACAACCCACCTGAGTCTCATGCCACACACGCATGATCCACACACTACCGGACTCCACTACCTTGTCATGCGCACATAGCTAACAAGTCTGGAGACTCACTTCACTAACTACTAACACACATGCAGATGCATGGATGAATAGACTTACATGCACTAACTCCATGCAGCTATTTTCACGCATCCACTAACAACACACGCCTGTGGCTCATCCAACTCACACTGACTCAGCAACTAAAAGACTCTCGGGGAGCAAAAACTTACAAATCGAGTCTTGTGCCATGCATCTACACACACTAACACAACTAACATGCATGCTGATCACTTAACTAGCATCCAACACATAGATGCAAATAATAAATCCAACACCACCTACCTCCTCCGCTGCCTCTTCTCTGCCAACTCCCAGTCTCTGCAACAGTCATCTTCCCCGTCTCCAGCAGCCTCTCCTGCCCCTCTTTGACTTCCTTGTCATTGCTTCCGACAACGGGTATCCGATTTTTTTCATTTCCGACGGAAAATTTTCAAAAGTTCTTAAAAAAACATGCGCTCGTGAATAACTAAAGGGAATCGATAGGATGAGGACGTCCAGTTCTCCAGATGGTCCTATCCACCATCCACGTGTAATCATCCTAGACAACGTATATCCAATAATTGCAAGCGTTGCAACCACTGGACCATTTCGACCAAGCGAGCATTTCTGGAGAGTTCGCCTACAGAACAGAGCCATTGACACACACAAACGCATGCGCACACAAACAGAGAGAGGGAGAAGAGAAGAGAGAGGAGGCAAGAATGGCGGGGTGAAGAAGGGGCTGGCGCTTCTTGACTTCTGGGTGAGCCCATTCGCATAGCGCTGCCGCATCGCGCTGGCAGAGAAGGTCTGGCTATACGAGTCCCTCCAGGAGCTGTTGGGTGACAAGGGCGAGGGCGAGCTCCTCCTTTGCTCCAACCCTATCCACAAGAAGGTCCCCGTCCTCCATGATGTCCGCCCTGGCTACGAATCCCTCGTCATCCTCCCAGTACCTCGAGGTTTCTTGATGCATCAAACATTGTTGCGGCTGTTGGGATCTGGGAGTGTTTGTTCCGTCGGCCAATCTATTGGCCAACTTGGGTTTTAATGCTGCATCCTGTTTTTGTTACGTTGTGACCATTTGAAAATAATGTTGCATGCTGTTCTTTGAGATGTTGCGCCCCGTAAAAAAATGTTGCATCTGTAGAAAAAAAATGTTGTATACTGTTCACGATGATGTTGCAAGATTTTTTAATGCGTTTTTTTTCTCTAGATGCTTTGTTTTGATTCTGATGTTCTTTGAGATGATGTTCACGGTGATGTTCTTTGAGATGATGTCAACATGTTAGTTCACGGTGATGTTCTTTGAATGATGCGTATAAATTTTTGATATGTTGCGTACGTTCTAAATTTTGTTGCATTTAGCACACAACGATGTTGCATTCGGGCACGCGTGTGTGTATACAATTTCAGCCCATAAGCACGCTTTCTTTTCTGGGCTACAACCACCTACGCTTCATCCCGCGCGCACGAACTAGCCATCGCGACGCACCGACGGCGCTTCACGCAATCGGCGGCTCGTTGGCTCGGCAACCGAAAGTTCTCGGCGCCACCACGTATAGATATATGCCCTCTTTGTTTAGGCTTAGGCTTTTTGGCTTATAGCTTAAAGCCAGCTTTTTGGCTTAATCAACTTATAAGCCTCTAAGCTTTTAAGCCAAACTTTGTTGTTTGGTAGTCTGACTTTTTGTAGGATGTTGGCTTATTGAGTTGTGTGTGAAGGATGAAAGATCTGAAATGCCCTTAAGGGTTTAAAGGACCTTGTTAAACATGTATTTAAACTGATTTTTTCATGGGATCTGAAAATATGATGATACATGCATTTGTACATATGAAACAAAATGGATATCGCTCGTAGTGCATGCGTGTATTTATTTTGGACATTGCGCAACGGAAGAAATGAATATAGAAAGGCCAATATCAGTCAACCAAACAAAATAACACAATAACAAAATAATATTTAATCATACATGATGCAATTATCTTGTCACCGCAACATGTATCAGGAATGAACTTTGATACCAGCTCTTTCAAGTCACAGATTGAAAGACAAGATGCAACCTGATGCAATTAGGCAAAAAAATGGGAGCCCCATTGGAACATTGCCAAGAAACCTCACATCACCAGAGCATATACTCTCAGACAACCAAACAAAATCATGCTTACGAATCGAATTAACTCAAAATGTAGTTTAAACCAACCGCTATCCGTAACAAACAAAAACAAAGCATATTGCCTTGGAAACATTCATCATTTTTCATCCGACATCAAGTGCACCATCGGCTAGGAATCTCGGCAAAGTATTCAGAAATCAGCCATCAAAAGCTGGCTAGGAGTTCATGACACCCACCTAGATAGGTGGTACATATATCTTCTAAAACATAAAGCAAAAAATAAGTGATAGGCACTATCTCTACTCAAGAAGAACAACCTCCCCCTGACCATGGCCTCATCTCCTTCTAAGCAGCCTCTCCATCTTCACACCAACATCCTCCTTATAGTCACCATGCACCTAGAATGAGCTACAAGCCACATTAGAATGCCAGTTCACATCAAGTTCAATAATAACGCGTAGCCAATCTATTGATGTGACAATTACCTCCATGAGCTTCCCCAGGTCGAATTTTGGGGCCTTCAGGATCTTCACCATGCGGATAAACACATTCTGGAGGGGGAAAATGCTTGATGTCGCCTTCTCAATCTCCTTGCTGAGGAGCTACCAACTCTATCAAGAATGAACTTTGATACCAGCTCTTTCAAGTCACAGGTTGAAGACTGGTTGATAAACTTGTTGAGGAGCTACCAACTAATTGAACAGGTTCTTTAGCATTTTAAGGAAAAGGCAATCGCCAAAGAGTAAAGACTGCCACTAGCTAACCTTGGAGCTACCAACTATACAGACAGTTACAAGAACACAAGATAGTAACATGAACATATGCATTTGTTAGTTCATCTGCTGTTTTGCTCTTGATGATTTTGCTTGAACATGTGTATGTCTTCAAAAGATACTCAAAAAGAAACAAGTGAAGACTAGATAACTAAGTTAGAAGCAAAAGCATGCCATAAGTGACAATTGAGTGTAGGATTAAGCATCTAGCCATTTTGCTAAGCTGAAATCTACAGCCTTTATGCAGATCAAGTGGTAATTGAATAGCTATTGATTCATTTATTCATTATAATGGGAGACTAGGATGACAGTATAACACAACCCGTATGTATTGGCAGTTATCCACCACAACATTGATAAGAAAATGTGAAGGTTTCCTTAGCTCCAACCCTTTAACTGCTTATTCCAACATCAACAAACAATGCTCATCACAAAGAAGCAATCAAGCAACATCAAAGCATTAATTTTCAGTTGATAACTAAGTAATTCCAAAATCAACAGACAATGCAAGCAACATCAAATGCAATTTCAGATTTCAGATCATACAGACACTATGCAATTTCAGATTTCATATCATACAGGCGCTTCTGAAGTTGGCATGTTCAGATCATACAAACAAATCAAATTTCCCATGACTACCTTGATTAGGACGGAAGGCGGCATACGATGAGGAGAGGCGGCGACGCACTTGGGGAGGCGGCGTAGGATGAGGAGAGGCGGCAGTGCACTTGGGGAGGCAGCGTCGGTGGGGGAGGAGAGGGGAGGTGGCAGCACACTTGAGGAGGCTGCGTCGATGGGAGGTGGCGGCGATGGGGATGGGAGATGGGAGGCGGTGGCGTTCGGGAGGGGTGATGGGAGGCGGCGCTGTCGGGAGGTGAGATAGGAGGCGGCGGGCGATGGGGATGGGAAGCGGCGCCGTCGAGAGGGGAGATGGGAGGCGGTGGTGACGGGGAGGGGGAGGCGTCGGGTTGGGACCGACGGGTTGGAAACGAACGAAAAAAATTAAACGGTTTGCAATTATATACCAATGGCATTTTGAGGGTAATTTTAATGAAGTTCAGTGGCAAATAGATATTCTATTCCGCAAAAGCCAAAAAAAAGCACCTCTCCCATGGCTTATGGCTTTTAGGCTTAAATTGGCTTAAGCTTTTTATAAGCTGGATAAAAAAGCCACCCCTTTGTTTAGGCTTAGGCTTTTTTACTTTTAAGCTAGACAAAAAGCCTAAACAAAGATATGCACGTATCTTTTTTTGTTGTTGAGCAGTACGTACATATGTTGGTTGGAACAAACAGCTTGATAATCCAGACGTGTCGTATAGAACTTAGACGGTATGGCTGAAGAGGTTTGGTTCCCACTAGTTAACTATTCTCTTCGTCCTTTTTAAGATGTCGTTTGAGGATACTTGCAGTCAACCTTTTAACACTTTCACCGCTGATATGCAGAAAAATATCTGGATCTTTCACGTGAAAATGCTATTGGTCGATTTGTCAACAAACATACTTTCATATCATCTTATTTTTAATGTTAGACATTATTTTTAGGAGGAAAAAGGAGATATTTGTAGTATTAATCAGCAGAGGGCAGGAGAACCAAGCCTTGCTTGGGTGGCTAATGGTGGTGGTTGTACCCCCAGCCCATCAGGGTTTAAACCCCAGGTTTGGCCCTGCGTGTCTCATTTAGAAAGATTTTCTTTCAAGAGAGACGACGATGCTGCAAGTTTAAGTTACCGTGGTGACTTCGTCATTTCTTCATCAAGCTCCACTCGTCCAATCTTCTGTAGGCGTCGTGTGTGTGAGTGCGTGCGTGTGTGTGGGCGTCTATGTGTTGTTCTGGGTGTTTCAAAAAAAAGCATAGGGTAGAGAATACATATATTCATCACAGACCACACTACTATAGAAAATGTCTTCACAGACGGTTCAAAAACATCATCACAGACGGTTCCGTGAGCCATCTGAGTTTATGGGTCAGTAATGACATGAAGTCATCACAGTGGTTTTGAACCGTATGCGTGATATGGGGTATCATGAGCGGTTTATAGATGAAACCGTCTGTGATATATATTCTATATAAAATCTCCAAGCAAAGGTTGCTTGTGCCTTTAAAACCGACTTCATATATATATATATATATATATATATATATATATATATATATATATATATATATATATATATGTATGTATATACGTATATACGTATATATATATACATATATATTGTTCGTGGTCCCTAGCCACTTTGAGGGGGGGTCGTGAGGATGAGGCAAAGAAATACAGCAACTTCATCAAACTTGCAAGTTTAAGAAGCATGGTTGCCGGGAGAGCATGTGGACATACAATTACTTGGATGTCGTCGATAGGTAATTGGACTTGACATCAAGGAATGTTTGGTTGCTGATACATGAAACCACTTCCCAGTCAGAGTACCTGCGCATCCACGCCACTTTCTGAATAAGTGATTGGGGACTACGAACACTATATAATATATAAGACTGCCTGTGACCAGTATGAATACGGTTACACAGATAAAGGTGAAATGAATGGAGAGAGACAGGTGAAGATGTGTTGTAGTAGTTTTTGACTCATTTGGTCTTGTTTTGGAATATAATACACACCAATTAATAAATAATTGATGATCAGAGGCACAAGCTAGGTAAAAATTCCAAACATTTGTATGTTAATTGCAGCTTTACAAATTAGCCTAACCTTTACAAATCTAAAAAGTTAATGGCAGCTTTCAAAAGCAGAATACTTTATAGGAACATACCATAAGATTAGTTACATGTACAAAAATTTGTATCTGTATAGACTTAAGTTTTGCCCCATCCGAACCCACAACTTCAACTAACCAAGATGCACAGAATACACACAACATAGGGTAGAGAATACATATATTCATCACAGACCACACTACTACAGAAAATGTCTTCACAGACGGTTCAAAAACGTCGTCACAGACGGTTCCGTGAGCCATCTGAGTTTATGGGTCAGTAATGACATGAAGTCATCACAGATGGTTTTTGAACCGTCTGTGATAGCGGATGTATCACAGACGGTTTATAGACGAAACCATCTGTGATATATATTCTCTATAAAATCTCCAAGCAGTGGTTGCTTGTGCCTTTAAAACTGACTTCATATATATATATATATATATATATATATATATATTGTTCGTGGTCCCCCTGCCACTTTCGGGGAGGGGGGGTCGTGAGGATGAGACAGCAGCCACAGGCAACTTCATCGAACCTGCAAGTTTAAGAAGCATGGTTGCCAAGAGAGCATGGGGACATACAATTACTTGGATGTCGTCGATAGGTAATTGGACTTGACATCAAGAAATGGTTGGTTGCTGATACATAAAACCACTTCCCAGTCGGAGTACTTGCGCATCCACGCCACTTTCTGAATAAGTGATTGGGGACTACGAACACTATATAATATATAAGATTGCCCGTGACCAGTATGAATATGGTTACACAGACAAAGGTGAAATGAATGGCGAGAAACAGGTGAAGATATGTTGTAGTAGTTTTTGACTCATTTGGTCTTATTTTGGAATATAATACACACCAATTAATAAATAAATGATGATCAGAGGCACAAGCCAGGTAAAAATTCCAAAAATTTGTATGTTAATTGCAGCTTTACAAATTAGCCTAACCTTTACAAATCTAAAAAGTTAATTGCAGCTTTCAAAAGCAGAATATTTTATAGGAACATACCATAAGATTAGTTATATATACAAAAATTTGTATGTGTATAGACTTATGTTTTGCCCCCATCCGAACCCACAACTTGAACTAACCAAGATGCACAGAATACACATACACCAATAGCCCTTAGTTTACATCACAGAGCAAGGGGGAAGGAAAGCGATAGAGAGTAGAGGGGAGTAGTTACCTTAGTGCAACGCAATACCGGCGGTAACACCTCCACCATGCATTAACCCACCTCTATTTCATTTACCATGCTTAATCAATAAATTAACCCACATCAGTAAATAATCAACTCACATTAGTAAACCAAAACAAGCTCAAGCATGAAACTAAATTGAGTCCAGGGAGGAGGAAGCCCCATACTACTAGGCCTCAAACTGATAAACTGTAGATCAAAGTGACAGTAGTTAGCAATTCATTAGAGCTCAAATATGAAGTAATTATCAATTCAATTTAAGCATATCAATTCAATTTCAGCATAAGACTATTAACATTATTGGGCAGTTCAACAGAGCATACAAATACCAATTTGCAATACCTCCCAGTGCTAAGCACAGACAAATCACATAGAGCATACAAACATTTCTATCCACAACTAGCAGCACTAGCAGTCACACCCGAACATAACCCCATTCCCCACCTCCAAATCCATCCATCCATCTAGCCAGCAAGCAGTCACAGAGGGCAAGACAGCAAGACAGCAAGGCCAAGGGTGTCTAAACTGACCATCAACCAACAAGGTAGCCCACATTGTAGCTCGGTTCACATGAATACCAACAGCACAAACCAATAGGTGATAGTTCTGTCTTACCTTGACATCACCGGTGTCGGTGGTGAGGTAGCTGAGGCCGAGGTCGGTGGAGAGGTAGCCGGTGTCACACACACCGGGGGGAGGAGGAAGAGGGGAAGGCAGCGTCACCGTAGTTATGGCATGACAGTGACACTACACAAGACACTCTTATCATACGAGTGTTTTATGTAGTGTACCGTGGTGTCACAACCAGTGGCGACGTGAAGAAGGGCGGCGTCGATGACGGAGTCGGGCGGCGGTGTCGAGGTCGGGGGTACTCGGGTGGGGAGGGGAACAGATGAGAGTAAGGGCGCTAGGGAATGACGAGTTAGGGCGCAAACCCTGGCTAGCTCCTACTAATAAAGAGTGATACTTATCACTGACGGTTCTATAATAGAACCGTCTATGATATGGTATCATATCACTGACGGTTCTATTATGGAACCGTTTGTGATATGGTTGTTCTCAAGTTTTATGTTTTGAGCATATTATCATGTATACATTTACATGACACGAAGAAATTGCATCTTTATATGTCAATTTTGTCATTTAAATACTGCTAAAAATTTGCTTTAACTATGATACATATCACAGACAGATATAATTAATTTGTTCCACTAAACTTCTTACAAAGATTTAAAAAAGTAGAAACCTAAATAAACAAAGTTTTTCTAGTGGCGGAGGTAGGCTACTATCTTCGTCTTCAAAACTTCGTAGGCGGCGGGATTGGATGGTTCGTGATCATCAACAAACGTCGCCCAAAATGCGTCCACCTGCTAACACGCTCATTCGAGTGTCTCTCGAAGACTCTCGGACTATTGAATCAAGAACAATTGAGCCCATAGGCTCTCTTCCCTTGCTTGAGGGGTCTCAGCATGGTCGACTCGGTCGCCCGCTACCTCGATTAAGTAGTCCAAGTAACAATAAGCCTTCTGGAGACATGCAACGTCGTTGTGGAGGACCACGTTGATGACACGGTACACTCATCGGAAGTGGGAGATCACCCGAAAGACGCGTCGGAGGAGGATGTCAAGACGGCGGAAGGTGGTCATCACCTACTCCGGCAAATCCTCGGACAGAGGAGTGAGGACACTGTTGAAATAGTATCTTTCCGCAGCGTCCGCTAACGTACAGTCGGAGAGGTGCTCGTACAGTATGGTCAAGTAGGCCATCAATGCCGACAACAAGGAAACAGAAGATGGAGTCATTTTTGCTTTAGAAGTATATATAGTAGAGTTATATGTGGGGGATGATCATCTTCGATGGCGGAATGATCCTTTTTATAAAACAAGGAATAAATTCAGCGCGTGAGATGAAGAGACGCATCGGAGAGCTGAAGCGGCATTGATGCGACGAAGAGACGCATCGGCGATGAAGAAACTCATCAGGTGACGAAGAAACTTACCGGGGAGCTGAAGCGATCTTATCACATACAGTAATAATTAAAAACCATCTGTGAAGTCTACAATTATCACAGACAGTTTGTGTTCAGAACCGTCTGTGATACTTCACAGACGGTTTTCGATATGAACTGTCTGTGATATTACCTATTCACAGATGGTTTTTAGCGCAGCTAGTAATACAGACGGTCTCTAAATCAAAACCGTCTGTGATTGCATGTAATACAGACGATTTTGGTCAACTATCTGTGATAAGACGTTCAGTATTAGCCTTTTTATAGTAGTGCCAGCAGTGATACAGAATTGGGATAATAATATATCGCTACCCTCGAAAATTAAAGAGCTAGCTCGCTGCATGTACATCTAGGCCAACTCATGAGCAACCCTACTCTGAATCGACTTACCAAACTCGTTGTCTTTCGTGGCAGTTATTACATTTCCTGACGGCCCCGCAGCGGACCGTGAGAAAATTACCCCTTTTTTTCGTGACGAGTGTCATAAGTCCGCCAGAGAAAATATAATTATTGTGACAGGTATCACAAAACCATGAGAAAATTACCCTTTTTGTGTCGGTTCGAGCAGCGCTGAAGCCCGAAATTTTGCCCTTTCGGTCAAAAAAATTCAGTTGCACATGAATTCAGGCTAAATTCAAATAAAATTCAAAATTCGTCAAAATTCATCAATTTTTTTATGACATTCATTTAAATTTGAATGCCAATTTTGGCCATTTGCCTGAGTTGAAATTTGAAATTCCCTCACACCCGAAATTTTTCCTCAAACAAAATCGAAAACACTTGTTCGAAGTTAACCGTGAGAAAAAGTTTTAAACTATTTTCTGGACGTATTCTAAAACAACATCTATTCGAGAACGGAGGGGGTATACAGCCTCTCGTTTTCCCTTCCGGTGAGTGCGTGTTACACAGTTTATTTGTAGATTCATGGGGTCGATTTAGCCCACTGCACAAACCAACCAGAAGTCGTACGCACTCCACACTCTTGGAAAAGAAGTTCAATTATTATTAGTTGGTAATTATTTGTTCACAAGTACACAGTAACTTGGCCTCCCAGGTGTCTGCATGAGTGCACCAATAATTCTTATCTTGTGTCGAGCTGATGTCAACAGAAAGTCAAAACCAAGCTAGCTTAGATCAGCTAGCATAACTTGCAAATATCAACTCATCACCCATACCTACATATTTTCGCACGTCCTTGTCAATTTAACCGCCCATCGTATGTATCGCCGCTAGCAGATCGACGCTGCCTCTCGACTGAGGCATGTACAATACGAGATATTTATATACGAATGCTTAGAGAAAGAGAATATTGTCATGTTATCAAGTATCTAAGTAAAAATCATTTTCTCTAATACATACACTTCTTTTGTAAGTATTTAGATGATTGTATTATCTATTAATTATATATAATTATAAACAAAAATATCTCTTAAGCACCGGTCATAATTAAACATCGACACTACAAAATAACACTTTATCTGTCTTATGTAACTAAAAAATTCGATTTTTCTTTGCTAAATATCTCTCTGAATACCTGTATTGTATATGCTCATCGGATCGAGTGGCGTACGCTACTTATCCGATCGATCGCATCCGATGAAGCCCGAAACATTCTACTAGCGATCCAGCTATATATAGCTAGCCAGCTGCATCCATTATCTGAACTATGGTTGACGCGTGCACCATCGGTGCAACCAACCGACATGTATTACATCACGATCATGTTGTAAACAAACAGGATTAGTATTTATGCGCATGCGCACAGGGTAGAGCCAGGATTTAGGTATAAGGGGCGTGGACAAGTAGGCAACAATACAGAAGACGAAGAAGAAATAACACCATGATTTCACTAGCATACAGCTTAGCATGGATAGCAAAATATAAAAACATATGTTAGCCAATTTGAAAGAAAGTTACACATTTATTTGCTTAAATTTAGTTTTGTTAGAATTGGGGCCATGAGTGTTAATGCTCATTCACCCCTAAAATTCCAAAGTATACATGATTTAGTCCCATATTGTCTAGCCAAGTGGTGGTAGATCAATTTATAAGGTGAAATCCTTGCCACCCGTTGAAATATTTGACACATGTCATGGGGTGATATGAGGACTATAGTTAAAGTCACACACGCATGTACGCACGCGTGCACGTATTCGCATATTTTTGCATGGCAATCGCGTGACTTGTCGGAATATAGTGGTCGAAGCCATAGACTAGTGTAGTCAGAATACAGGGGTCAAAACCATAGACTAGTGTGGTCGAAATACATTGGTCCGAGTCGTAGACCAGTGTGGACGAAATACATTGGTCGGGGCCATAGACCAAGGTGGTTGAAATACACTAGTCGAAGCCATATACTAGGGTGGTCGAAATACACTGGTCAGAGCTGTAGACCAGTGTGGTCGAAATACACTAGTCAGAGTTGTAGACCAGTTTGTAATCATAAACTGATAAATATTGCTTAATTACCATTAATTTGTTTTAAATTAGCAATTACTAGTGGTTTAATGTGTGCTTGATTAGGAAATTACTAGAGAGTTGTCTTGACCTTAAAAGGATTTGGAGACGTCCGGGCCTTAGGACAATTGAGTTTCCCCCCATTTCTTCCTCTTCTCTCTTTTCAACTGTGTTGGTGTGCTGTGCTGCTGAACTAAACCGTCCCTTCTCGATGTGCACTGGGAACGAGGGTGAGCGGGTATCTCCGAACCATTGCCGTAGAGTTCATCTGCACTAGGTGGCAATAAGGTTTCTAGGTAGCACTTTTGCGCTACCGCTCGCTACGCTACTACTGCGAGCTCGAGTTGCTTTTGTTTCTCCACCAACCTCACTGTAAGATAAACTTTACAATATTATTGTGATTATGTCACTACTACAAAACAGGCAATAGTAACGCCATCACGCATTTTAAAATAGAACCGCTCAGATTGGGTCCGTCCGACTGCATTTGTTGCAGTTAAGATATCACGCACGGTTCATATTACAAACCGCTCAGGATATCGATATCACTGCACGGTTCTTATGAAGAACCGCTCGTGATATCCTCGCATTATATATTTGCACCGACACAACCTCTACATAGAACCGTCTCTGGCTCCACTACCTCTGCCGCAACCTCGGCTGGCTCCACTCAGATCTGCTGCTCCTCCCCCATGCGCCACTTCCTTGCCCTAGCTCCTCCAAACTGCTGCTCCTCCCCCATTGTGGCAGCTTAGAGAGGAGAAGGTCAGACCTCTGCCCCTAGCGCCTCCATTTCCCTTGCCTCCTTCCCCATTGCGCCACTCGCACTTGTCAGGTCTCCACCCCATTACGCTACCTTAGAGAGGAGAAGGAAAGGAGGTGAAGGGGAGGAGGAAGGGATCGGATGAGAAGGAGAGGAATCGTATTTTCTTCGTGAGCTCCGAGGGTAATGATCTATAACCCTTTATGTTTGCTATAAATTAATTGCTAATCAATTTAAGTATGTTTGGTAAATGGGAAGAGTACGTACTTGCGGTTTATTAATCTAATTTGACACTAATTTGTTACACGCGTAGCGTAGATGGATTGAAACTGGATGTACGGTGTAAACCGTGTGAGTCAAGAGTACATTAATGGTATGGTTGCTTTTAGAAGAGCCGCCGATCACGATATGTTGAAGAAGGGGATAAATTTTATGTACTGTCCATGCATTGATTGCGGTAATCAGAAGATGTTTAACAACCCGGCGCAGATCGAAGCGCACTTGATTCGAAGGGGTTTCAAAAAAGGGCATACATGTTGGACCAGTCACGGTGAAGAGAAGATTATACCAGAAGTTAATAATGACGACATCGCCGAGGAAGTCAACGATATGCCGGATGTGGACTGTGCTTTTGATGAGGATAGGTCGCACGATGACAATCTGGATCAGATGCTACGCGATGCAGAAGAGAACTACAGTGAGAGAGAGTTTTGCAAATTCGAGGGCTTAATGGAGGACTCGGTGAGACCTTTGTTCCATGGCTGCAAGCCGGAATACACAAGGTTGTCAACTGTGATTGAATTGCTTAAATTGAAGGCAAGCAATGATTGGTCCGATAAGAGTTTCACGGCGTTATTAGGTCTCCTAGTGGACATCCTTCCGGAGGGAAACGTGTTGCCCAGCACCACCTACCAAGCAAAGAAGGTTCTTTGTCTATTGGGAATGGAAGTAGAAAGAATACATGCATGTCCGAACGATTGTATCATCTACCGTAAATAGTACACAAACATGCATGTATGTCCCGTGTGCAAAGCATCCCGATACAAGCGTCAGAATACTACTAAGGTGAAGCAAGGACCTCCTGCTAAGATGTTGTGGTATCTGCCTGTGATCCCACGTTTGAAGTGTTTATTTGCGAACCCAAAGGAGGCAAGATTGTTGTGTTGGCACTCGGAGGAGCGTAAGAAAGATGGAAAGCTAAGACACACTACTGATTCTGCCCAGTGGAGAAACTTCAATCGGAGCTTTGAAGAGTTCAGTGTGGAACCGGGGAACATAAGGTTAGGGTTGAGTACAGATGGAATGAATCCTTTCGGTAACATGAGCAGCCGACATAGCACCTGGCCCGTGAATCTATGTATGTACAACCTTCCTCCTTGGTCGTGTATGAAGCGGAAGTACATTGTAATGTCACTACTTATCCAAGGGCCAAGCAACCGGGAATGATATTGATATGTACTTAGCACCATTGCCGGAAGATCTTGTGACACTTTGTGGAACGAAGGGTAATGCAATTATGGGATGCGTATAAACGAGAGAACTTCACTTTACGCGCTATGTTGTTTTGCACCATCAATGATTTTCCCGCCCTTGGTAACTGCTGTCAAGCCAAGATACAAAAGGAGCCAAAGCCCTGCTTACACCGCTTAGATGCTAGGAGAGTGTATGGTCAACAACTCACAGAAAAGCGTATATAAGGCCATCAGAGGTTCCTTCTTGGGAGTCACCCATACCGCAAGATGAAGAAACAATTCGATGGAAATAAGGAGGACGGTTCAGCTCCAAGGGCTTTTTGAGGAAAAGAGGTCTATGATATGGTTAAGGATATCGATGTTGTGCTTGGGAAGGGACGTATATTAAGAACCTGTCAGAAGAATATCTGGAAGAAGCGGTCAATTTTTTGGGACTTGCCTTATTAGGAGCACTTATAAGTTCGCCATTGCATCGACGTCATGCATATGGAGAAGAATGTATGTGATAGCTTGATTGGTCTCTTACTGAACATTAGTGGCAAAATAAAGGATGGTGTTAATGCACGGCGTGACTTAGTTGATATGAACATAAGGATCGAGTTAGCATCGAAAGAGACCGATACAGGACAAACGTACCTTCCCCCAGCTTGCTACACTCTATCCAAGGCTGAGAGAAATAAACTGTGCCAGAGCTTGCATGGTGTGAAAGTCCCATCTGGTTACTCCACTAACATTAAGAAACTTGTTTGTATGCAAGATTTGAAATTAATTGGTATGAAGTCTCATGATTGTCATGTGCTGATGACACAAATGCTTCCTGTTGCAATTAGGAGTATCTTGCCAAACAAGATCCGAGTGGCAATCTTGAGGTTGTGTTATTTCTTCAACTCAATTGCTCAGAAGGTCATCGATCCCCAAGGACTAGATGCTCTGCAGGCCGAGGTGGTGACGACTCTATGTCATCTTGAGATGTATTTCCCTCCATCAGTTTTCGATATCGTGGTCCATCTCATTGTTCACCTTGTGAAAGAGATAAAGATATGCGGCCCTGTGTTTCTACGTCACATGTACCCGTTTGAGAGGTACATGGGAATTCTCAAGTCCTACGTACGGAATCGATCTCGACCGGAGGGCAGCATCATCGAAGGTTATGTAACCGAAGAGGTCATTGAGTTCTGCGTCAACTACATGGCTCAGGTGGAACCGATAGGTGTGTGTGGATATCATGGGGATATGCCCATGATCTTAGGATGATGAAACAATTGGCAATGTGGCTTTTGGTTTGAAGTTTCACGTGTTTTCGACAAAGTTTCAGATCTGTCAGGTCAGCGGCGGTTTGACCGGCTTTTGTGCTGAATGTTGATATAAGTGGTGATTTGATTTTGGGATAGGTCATATCCATGTTTGTTATTGCATATGTGTTGCATATTGCATGTTTTGGCTAACGTGGGTCAAGTTGTGAAGAACTTGTTCCCGGATTCGTGTTTGCTTGTCTATTGTCAGCAGCGGCTTGCGTGTCAATGATGGTCAATCGGCGAGGAGGATCGGGACTAAGCTTGGAGAGCCGAGGTCCGTAACGATCAAGGATGCCGGGTGAAGTCAAGTGACTCAAGCGTGGCGCAGAATGGATAAGGATGACCGAACAGGCGATTCGGTCAAGCGGTTGGATCAAGCGGCGGGAGCGTTACAAGTGCTCCAGTGCGGTGGGATCCGGACGGAGAGACTTGACGACATGGAGCCGTTGATCAACCTACACGCGCGGGCGAAGCGGCGATTGCTTCAACAGATGGACTCGGTCTTTTGGAGAGGATCAAGAAGGGTATTTTGGTAATTTTACCAACACCGCCAGTGACCTTTTTGACTAAGCCATGGCCTGGCTCGGCGCATGGTGAAGCGGTTTAGATCAATCGACGATGAAGACGACGCTTTGAGATGCGTGCGCGTGTGTTCCGCTGATGTTGACCTTAACCAGCCCATTTGGGTTTAGGGTTAGAGGCTGCCTTATAAAAGGCTTTTGGAGATGTGACATTAGGTTTCGAGGGGCTGCTAAGAAAAATTGGGAGGCGTTTTTGGGTCATGGCGGCGCCCCCTCCAGGAAACTAGTAGTGCGCCTGTAGAGCCGGTGTGAAAAATTGTAGAGGGTGGCTACGGCACCCTGTAAGCCAAAAATCCAAGAGCCAGCGGCTCCCTGTGTCCCTCTGAAAAAATCGCAGCACCTATTGTGTCCAAAAATCTGTGCGGCTGGGAGTGTTTACAGAGCTGGGAGGCGGCCGATTCCTTCAGAAAAGCTGTAGCCTGTGCGGTGTGATCTCCAAAACCAAAGCACTGCATTAAGTTTTGATTATTTTGTTTCCTGTTTTGTTCGTTGTGGCAAGATTTTTATTTGGCCTGCTTTTCTTTGTTGCGACTGGATCTGGTGGCATGTCCCAATAGAAATCAGCGCCTGGTGAGTGCCTATCAATCTAGAGCTGCGGCTTGGAGCGGCGACTGTGCTTGATTGATTTGTTATTGCCGTTCTATTTGGCTCTGCGTGTAAGAGGACAAGGTTCCTGTTTGATTTGAGGTGCATTAAATTTGCATTGAGCTGATCTGGCTGTTTGAATTTGTTTAGTTTGGTTTGCCCCTTGCTGTGATTGCGGCCGGTCTCCCTGGGTTAGAATCCGGATCTGTGCGGCTACTGCTTGTTGCTCATTGATGCGCCGGTAAAAAAGTTTCTTGGCGGCGGCCTCACTGCTGGCTGAAAAGGATCGGCTGCAGCTGTTTTTCATCACCAATTTTTTTTTTTGTTTTGAGTTTTGTTTTCGGCTGCTTTGATTGCTATTTTTGCTTTTTGCTTGTTAACTCAGCTTGTTCTGCTCTGTTGCAAAATCCAGAGCTGGACTGCGGCCGGATCCCCTGGGCAGCTTGTAACCTGTTTTATTGTTGAAATTTTGTTTTCGGCTGTAATCACTGAGCGCCTGTAGTGCCTTGTTGTGTCTGCCCACAAATTCAGGAGACCTATGCGGCGGCTTTGAGCTTGTTTCTATTTAGTTTTTTATTTTTGACTGCCTTCAAACAAACTTGCTGTTTTGCATATTGTGTCGGTGTCCTCTGTTGAGCGCCTGTAGGAGCCCCAAAAATCAGGAGTCTGTGGAGGTGGCTTGTCCCTGCAAAATCAGAAGCTCGGTAGCGGCAGTTTACTGCTTGTTCATCAGTTTGAGTATCCAAATTCTTAGCTTTGAATGTGGATTATTTTATTGCTTTTACTGCTTGACTGCTCTGGTCTGTTTGATAGGGGTCATGTTGTGTGTGCGCAATACTTCTCCTACAAAAACTGGCAGTGGCTTGTGCGCGTGTTAAAATTAGATCGCGCAGCGGAGGCGTGTAGCCGATTGGAGTTTGGTGCACTGAATTCCTTTCTGTGTATGTGTTGATTGCATCTTGCGTTGTTGCATCTAAGTTCGGATGGATGGCTGTGCGCCCCGTGAAATCAGGAGTTAAAGCCGGCGGTTGTTTGCTGTTTTTTAGATCAATTAATTTCTCTGTCGATTTACTGCTTCCTGATCTCCACATAAATCTTGAGGTGTTTTTAGTCTTGTGCTTAGGGGTTGATCAGATTCAACACAGGACATCCGCCGCTCAGATACTGATCTTCATAGCTTTTATAGCTATTGGAGTGAAAGTAGTGTTGAGTTTGATCGAGGTGAAAAATAGAGAAAGCGTCTATTCACCCCTCCTCTAGTCGCCTTTCCGGTCCTACAGTGTGCCTCTATCTCATCATGAGGGGAGACTGGATGGCATCAGGACCATCAGAAGGAAATCAATCACTCCCGATCTGGATACGTACGCTCAAGCCTATTTCACGGTCTTGCAACACATGACCCAAATATCCTCGTACATCGACGAGCACAAAGACATGGTACGCCAACAGAATACAGACCGGTCGGAGGTTTGGATCACGAGAGAGCACAACCATTGGTTCAATGAATAGTTAAAGGTGCGAATCACTGGGAGGTCATCAAGTGATGATACGCTTCTATGGTTGGCAAAAGTGCCACAATTTACAATTGTCACATGGCAAGGATACGACATAAATGGGTACACATTTTATATAGTAGCTCAGATAGGAAGAGCACACCCGTAATCGCTGGTGTCCGTGATAGATGCATCCAAGATCGATGGGCCGAGGAGCTCCTACTATGGGCAACAGAGGAGATATGGGAGCTCGACCACGGCTTTTCAAGATCCCCTATTTCGTGTCATTGGGTCCATCTCCCACGCTTGTAGCCGTCAACTCCGCAGCCAAGCCCCATATAGCCCAGAGGCCATCACCTCGGTCTCCTCCATCTCGGCGAGGTCGACCCGCCTCCCGCACTGGATGTCGCCCTCGATTGTCCGAGCCGCATCCTCATGACCAAGTAGTTCCATAGGACGATCTCCACGATGAGGTTTACTCACGGATGTCATGGACCGTCGATTGGTCCATCTGAGGAGGAGCTCCAGTCGACAGATGATGGCCACTATAGTCTCTGGTAGATCAGAGGGCCTACAATGGATGACACTGCGAACGGAAGGTTTGTCCATAGCTTGGGCCAGGTTGCAACCAGAGAGTATGAGTAAAGAAGCACAATGTAGGCCAATACAGCTAGCATGAGAGGGGAAGCCATTTGGAGTTTATAGAGAAAGAGGATCAAGGAGGTTGTGTGAAATCCATTGTAGAAGGGGATATCTATTTATATAGAACAAGTACTAAAGCCGGAGCAGGAGACGAAGATATATTTGGGAGCTGTAGCGATGTTGGAAAATGAAGAGATGAAGAGCTGTGCGATCGTGAGACGAAGAGACACGCGGGAAAATGAAGAGACTTGGACCAGGTTCATGTCAGGTTATCACAGATGGTTCTATTCTCAAACCGCTCAGGATAAGGAATCACTGCATTTGCTCTATTAAAGAACCGTATGTGATATGAGTTTATCACGCACGGTTCGTAAATGGAACCGCTCAGGATTTCTTTTCACGCACGGTTCCATAATAGAACTATCCGTGATAGGCCTTCATAACCCTAGGGCTCGCCCATTCATCTCCCCAAGCTTAGCCCTCCGCCTCTCAGCCTTTTCGCCTCCTCTAGGGTTCGCCTGCTTACCTCCCTGGCCAGAAGCCCCGATGCCACCGGAGCCCCCATTCATCTCCCCAAAGGCCGCCCATTCATCTCCCCTGCTTAGCCCGCCACTCTCGCTTGCTCCGCCGCCTCTAGGGTTCGCCTGCTCACCTCCCCGATCAGAAGCCCCGCCGCCGCCACCGACTCGACATCGCCTCCGACATCGACGATGTTCCGCAAGGCCGATGATGTGCTTCCTCCCGTGTCGGTGTCCTCTCTCAGACTGCCTCCTCCCCGCGACCTCCCTCCTCCCCGTCGGCGCCCTCCTCTCGCACCAACCTCCTCCCCTGCACCGGCCTCCTCCCCTGCACCAGCCTCCTCCCAGTGAGTTCTTGTGTGGCATCCTCTCTGTGAGTATTGCTCCTCTATGGCAGTTCGATTGATCTTTGCATATATATATTTGCGCGCTAGTTGATACCTTGATCTCAGATTAGTTCGATTTACAATCTAGTACTGAAGATATTGCAAATTGATCAGTGGGCTTTGTTGACATGCTTTGTGATGAACTCTGTCTTATATTGAGATTGAATGTGATAGTTAGTTCATACTTGAGCTCTATTGTATTACTTGCTACTGTCAATATGATATACTGTTGAAAGCTAGTTATTCTGATTCTTTTGGTTCATTTGATCTCTAGCATTTGAAGTGGATACTCTTATGTCAGCCAATTGGCTTTATCACTGAACCTATGTCTTCATGTTCAATTCTATTGAGAGTATTCAGCTTTTGTTGGTAATATAATGACCGATTAGTGATTCTTCTAGTACTGCTTGACTAGAAGTTTAATCTGTTGCTAATGCTTGAGATCATTTGACGCTTACAAAGTATTATTTAGAGCTCGTAGTTTGAATTTATATTATCATATTCATTTAATGAAGAGTATAGACAATATGATTGAGATGGCAAAGACTTGTTCTTTAGCTACTCTCCTTCTGAGAGCACATAATATCATCAATCATCTGTGCCTTATGCTGCTAATTGATGATTTCCTGCTATTAATGCTGAGCATAATATTGTGTCATTTAATTGGTTAGGGACCTATGCTCTATTCATAATTATCTATGCCGAATTAATTATGCAATTTCATTCATATACATGTGGTATATGTTTAGCATTTCAATCAATTTAAATGACTTGAATGATTTACATTTGATTATGTTAATTTCATCATTTAAATGTTGTTGGATTAATGCTTTATTGTTTCATATTTATGCTGGAATTAATTATGATTATTTGCTAATATTGCACATGTTGAGCATATTATTCATTTTAAATGACATAGAGATACTTCATATGTATATGTTAATTTGGGACACTTGCAATGCATTTTATTACATATGTAACTTATATAGATAGCAAGTAAGCGAGATGGGAGAGGCACCGTCTTCACCGCCGTCACCGACGCCGCAGATGGCAGAGGCACTGTCTTTGCCGCCGTCACCGACGCCGCCTAATGCGTCTGGATTTCCGTCGACGATAATGATACGTAAGCAAGATGGCAGAGGAAAATCGAAAATTCCTACGGGCCGACTGATCATCATGGAGGTCAGTGACTTTGGGGTCCCTCTGAGTCCCAAGAGATCAGCGGTGAGATCTCGGACCATCTGCGGGATACTTGCAAGGGAACGAGTCCCCATCACCACACCAAGCTAGAAGTCTCTAACGAAAGAAGAGAGAGGTGCGCTGTGGACAGAACTTTCAAGCAAGTTCACTATCCCAGAAGCAGACATGGCATGCGTGGAACGGACGGCGTTGCTCTCGATGGATAAATCATGGAGGACCTTCAAGAGCATTCTTGTCACGAAGTACATGAACACGGGTCAGACGCCCTTAACGCAGTATGGATTCTTGACACGGGAAACTTGGGACGCCTTTGTGGCTATGAAGACGACGGCCGAATTTAATGAGCAAAGTGTGACGCACAAAGCTCTCAAGACACGAAACACTCACCCGCACAGACTCGACACCGCTGGGTACGCGGGTAAATACGAGGAATGGGTGGCGGAGGAGGAGAATGGAACCGGGCTATTTCCTGATATCACAGACCCGCGTTCCCTAAGCTGGTTAAAAACGAAGGCAAAAGTCTCGTCTTCGGGTAGCATCTCTTTTTCACAAACCCGATAGACCAAGAAGTGTCCCAACGTGTGGTAAATATATCGAACTACCTAGTTGTTAATAAGTCCATAACTTCATAGTGTCTATAATAACATGATGACCTCTTGCAGCGTGAATTGACTGCCCAAACTTTCCAAGGCTCCTTCCAAGCAGACAGGGAGAAGGATGTACTATCTACGGCCCTAGGAAGCAAGGAGCACCCGGGTCGCACGCAAGGCCTTGGGGTTCACATACCTTGGAGTCATGGATTCGCAGACGACTACTGCACGTATAGGAGTAGGAAGAGATCCAAGGCCGAGCGCGATGACCGGTTGGTACAGATGATTACTAAAAAATTTGAAGGAAAGCTAGCAGCATTGCAAGATCAAATGAATCAACTTCTGAGGCAGTCGCAAGCCGCCCCTGTTAATTTGGGACCCAGTCCTACTAGACATCGGAGTAGTGTCGCATCCACGCATAATTCTGAACATGACGACGTCCAATTACCGATAGACGACATCAAGGTAATGTACATCTATGAAATGCACCAAAGATAGACCTATAGGACGCCTTAGCTAATTGCATATCGTTTTGTAGGGGCCGACGCCCTGCAAGCTCCAAGTTAGGATGGTTGGGTCCATTTCTATTGAGGCTGGCCGGGGGATGGTGTACCCATACCGAGAAAGGCAAGATAAAGATTTGCACCACCGGCGCAGGTTACGCCAAGGTCTAGGTGGATATGGTACATGAGAATTTCATGGCCGTCCCGCTGGAGATTCGCCCAAACAAAGACATCAGAACACTAGGGGATGCCGTGCACACTTTTATCCAAAGGGCCCAAGAAGGACATCGCTCGACCCAAAGAAGGTCGATTCTAGACAAGACCATTCCTCTCCAACGGACCTCGATGACTCCACCTCATATTTTGCCTCGTAGGCCACCTCATCGGTTCCGTGGAGAAGACGCCAAGGAACAAGAAAAGCGTGCACCAGACGGTTTCCGAGTTGTCTCGCAGGAAGACACTGCCAGTCATTAAGGCGAAATCAAAATCAATGAACATTAAGGCGCCTCCCAAGTCTAGGAAGTCTGGGAAGTCCAGAAATTACTCCATCGAAAAACTGTTGTGCTCCGACACAGTATTACTCCGCGCTAGATATGCTTGTCAGGCTTTGCATGCCTGGTACATGCAGAAGACCGAAAAGAAGGGATGCGATACTGGAATCACCGTCGCATACAACGATGAGCATTTCTTCAACGGGGTGGGCAACTTCATCGTGGGCTTCAACGACTTTTATGACTTATTCAACCTCGTTGGCCTCGACACCTCGCTTCTACGATGTTGGACACTGTAAGTGTGTACAATCAAGTTCTACATTCACGTAATACCGATATAATATCGATAAATATTGCAACTCATTGGTTATGTATAGATACATGATGAAAAATGCCCGGGCATGGCGAGAACCGGTGGGTTTCCTCGACCCACACGTGGTATCTATGCAAACCATTGAAACAGACTCTTCCTTCGTCGAGGAATACATAACGACAACATTGCTTCATCAGCAGAAGAAGAAGTACATAGTGGTGCCCTACAACCAGGGGTAAGTGTCACTACTTGCTATACAAATTTCATTTGTACTTTATACAGAGCACGAACTTAGGTTTAATGACTATAGCGACATACATGAGTAGGTACCACTGGATCCTTTTAGTCATTATACCAAAGAGGAACCATGTGATATACCTTGATTCCCTAGTCCGCAACAACCACGACTTCAACGTTCTGCAAGGAATACTCGAGATGTATGCTCATTTCCTCCATACATAACTCTATTGTAGTCTTCATTCGTTTGAAATGGCCGAGGATAACTTTTTGCAATCATGTAGGTCGTTCATCGCCTATGTTGCCAACAAAGGATTATATAATGGATCGAGCGCCAAACTAACACACAGGATGCAATTTCCGGTATGCGCTACAACACAATAATCCTATATCATACTTCATAATAACGCGTCTCGAACTAACTATACCTATACATGTAATTCTATTTTTGTAGTGCTGCCAGCAAAAAAAAAAGATGAGCTATGTGCAATCTACGTTTGCCATCATATGCAGCAAATCATTAGTGTTAGGAAGAAGGATCCTGAGGTTTGTCAATCTCGAAATAATTAATTCCTAATTATAAATTTAAATACGTATGCTTACCATTTTACTCTTGCTAACGACAAGACTTGATAATAGAATTAGATGGACTCGTTGCGGATGAGATCGAGGACATTCGAGAGAAGCTCTGCGCCTTTATCATATTAGATATCATTAAGGACAAGGGAGAATTTCACTCCGTCGCCGACCCAGAGTTTCACCCCGCCAACACCTCTCAACCACCTGCAAACAATTGACTCAATTGTAATCCAATTGTAACTATATCGATAATATTTGAACAAATTAGATCTTTTGTAATTTATTTTGAGTAATGATCACTTCGAGTTGTCAACAATTTGATTATCTGTGATGTATCTATTTATCTGCATGCTTGTTTTCAGAGGGCATGGCTGGCAATTCCTGAGGCTAGCCAAAAATCAGAAAAAAATGTAGTTAGGATAATGCACTATCACAGACGGTTCTATCGATGAACCGTCTGTGATACGCAGAATTTCACAGATGGTTCGTAGATAGAACCGCTCGTGAAATTTCGCAGATCACGATGGTTCAGAGACGTAACCGCCTATGAAATTTCGCATATCACGACGGTTCGTTGATAGAACCGCTCGTGATACTATGCCTTCACGAGACGGTTTTAACATAAAAACCGCTCGTGATATTTAGTATCACGATTTTCCCGAACGGTTCAGGATAACCGCCGTTATCACAGATTTACAATACAGACGCTCGTAAACCGTGTGTGATAACGGTTCCGAACCATCTGTGATGAGGTGATCTGTAGTAGTGTGTTTTTTATTCAAATCATATTGTTTCACTGCCCGCATCTACTTCCAAATGTTGAATAAATAGTCATTTGCGAAATATGCTTCCTGTTAACATTTGGAATTAAAATATTGCCCAAATATCCATTCCATAAACCTTATTGTGGATATTTTTGTGATTCAGCAATGGCTTGTGCTTCTAATGTTATGAAATTTGAGAGGTTTTCTGGTCAGAACTTTCATAGATGGCAGACTAGGGTCAAGTTTTAGCTCTTCTCTTTGGACTGTGGCGGGTGATCCATTTGCAATATCCATTTATGATTGAACAGACCATGCAGTTCGACACTACAAACAACACTACTCTTGGATGCATACTGACCATACTGGCAGATTAGCTCAATGATGTGTACATGAACTTTAAGTCCGCCATAGAGTTGTGGGATGCACTAGAGTGCAAATATACTAAGTCGAGGTCGGTCATTGGCTCTACATGTGTGAGCGCTCATTAAGATTTGGGTTGTCTTGCCGCCTCCTAAGTTTGTGGCTAGGACAATTGTTGCCAAACTTCATGCTTCTTGGTGGGATTTTACCACTAGCTTAAAACATAAGAGGGGAAATATATCTATTGAGGATCTGATTGATGCCCTTGATGTGGAGGAGAAGGCAAGAGCAAAGGATGCACCAAATGGCTCTTGTCAAAACAATGCTAATTTCGTAGAATGGAAATCAGTAGACAAGAAATACAAAGGCTTTAAACCAAACAAGACAACTAGCTTTAAGAAGAAGAAAACTGAGAAGAAAAACATGAAGGACATCACCTGTTTCGTGTGCGGCAAAGGCGGTCATATGCAAAATGACTGTCTCTACCGCAAAGACACAGTAAATGAGCAGCCAAAGAGGAAGGTTGTCAACGTGACCATAGGCGAGACCTCAACTTCAGGAGGGTATGGTAATTCATCTATTGTCTTTTAAGCATGTCAATCCACTAATTGGTGGGTTGATATTGGTGCTAATGTTCATGTATGTTTTTATAGTTCATTGTTTTCTTTTTATTAGGCAGCAGTGACAAGGATCTAATAATCCTCAATTAACTAAATTGTTTATATGTAATTGTTATTATAGATAGCAATACCTTCATGCTACTCATAAGTATACTCCTTATCATTAATAAGAGAAAATCTTAACTGAGTGGTCGTAAACCATTCTACAACTATTTAGTGGTCATAAGATTTCCTACGACAACCTCATAGTCGTAAGCCTTATTATGACCACCTCATGGTCATAAACCTTAATACAACCACCTCATGGTCGTAAACCTTACTACGACTAGGTCAACTACGACCACCCTATAGTCCACAAAGCCTACAGACATGTGGGCTCAATCGACTAAGGACACTTATGCACTCTGTTTAATACACACAATAGTTAATATACGCTGTTATTCTCTGGGATAACTACATGTATTAAGCCCCTATCTCTGACGTAACTGCAAGACGACATGGGGCATGGACTCTCTCACAATAACTATCATCAATGTGCGCATTTCATCAAGCGTTGAGGTGCCTCTTGGCATAGAACAACTGTCACCCCTTCACGTGCTATAAAGAGGATCTAAGAGACAACAAGAAAAACAATAACAAGAAAAACAACAACAGAGAGGTCTTGTGATTTCTTCCCTGTTGTAAAGCATAGTCAATACAACAACACAGGAGTAGGGTTATTATTCTCCCAGGAAAAGACCCGAACTTGTCTAAATCCTTGTGTCTTTTTCTGTGTGGCTCATACTAAGGAAAATCCCCAGTATTCATTCGTAAGGTCGATATCAAATCATCAACAATTGGCGCTGTTCGTGGGGGATCTTCCAGTTTTTCCTTTTTGGCAAATTTTGTTCATTTTTCAACTCTGATGCTTTCATGGCAGGAGAGTGGAATGAGGAGAATTGGTTCGATTTGGCATACTACGCTGAACTTGACATGGATATCTGCTACAAGTACAAGCAAAGCATCATTTCGTCCTATGGCAATGTGTTTCCAGGGATACTTCACCAGACCCAGGAGACCATGCCACAAACAAGGTTGATGAGTGATCTTCCACTCCCACAACATTATGCCCAGATGAAGAAATAGATTCCTCAAAGGGCAAGGGTTCATCCGGCCAGGGTCAGGATTGCGCCAAGGCGAGTACAGAGCATGGCGAGGGTTCCCCCTCTAAATGTTCAAGCCCAGCCCGGTCCGATCTAGCACAGCAAGTCTTGGAATCCATGATTCCGGGACTCAACCAACACCCGATAATTGTCACCCTTCGGTTACCCCCACGAGGTGCATTGTTGAGGCCGATTTACTTGTGGATTCAACCACACCCTCGCAGGGTTCACCTTCGGTTGGAGATGATTATAACCTGAAATTCCCCTTCCTGGAGGGGACTACTCCAAGTCACGAGGCACTGTATTTCGACTACTCCTCAAGTCAGGAGGACTTAGACACAAGTGGAGATAATAACACCTAGGAGGCCTTTGTCCTCTCCTTAGATCCTAATCTCTCTCCAAGAGGTAGGGCTGGGGATGCTTCCCATCGCACATTCACTTCGGGCTCTCGTGGTGGTGACGAGGATGCCTATGGTGATGAACATGATCTCCATCTTCATGAGCGTTGGCGAAATTCTAAAAATGATAACTCTCCATTGAGGCATGCTCCGGCTGACTCAGATGTTGATGATCCTGAAACCATTCGGAGAAAAAGAATTGCTACTCAGAGGACTTTACCTAGGCGCATCGAAAACCCTTTAAGGGGTTACAAGAGGAAAAGAACATGGCACCATTAGATCTTGTCCATTCTAATTTTTGTGAAATGAATGGACTATTGACTAAAGGAGGCAAAAGATATTTTTTGACTTTTATTAGTGATGCAACACATTATTGTTATGTGTATTTGCTTAAAACAAAAGATGAAGCTTCAATCTATTTTAAAATTTATAAGGCTGATACTGAAAACCAACTAGAAAGGAAAATTAAAAGTCTAAGGTCTGATTACGAAGGAGAATATATCTCTCACGGATTCGTTCAATTATGTTATGAGAATGGAATAATCCATGAAGTTACACCACCATATTCACCCAATCAAACGGGGTAGCTGAGAGGAAAAATCAAACACTAACAGACCTGGTGAATGCCATGCTAGAGTGCTGGTATGCTTAAGATATGGTGGGAAAGCTATATTGATAACAACTTTCGTCCTAAACAACTCTGTATGAGGGATGGAAGGGGATGTAAGATCGAGGAGGTCGACTAGAAGGGGGGGGTGAATAGGTGGTTTTAAAAATCTCTAAGGCTAAAACTAAGTTTTATGCAGAAGCGAAAGTCAATTCGGTTTTGCATAATTAAAACCTAAAGATTATAGTTTCCCTTAAGTGCACTGTTGATGAGGATATGACCCCTGTGGATACAACCATATTTGATATGCTTGTTGTTCCAATTACAAGAGCTCGTACACTTCACTTAAATTATCAAGTGAGCTCATTTTTAGGAGTGTCTTTACATTATATGAACTATATGATGCTACCTAATGATGAAAATGTATATTTGTGTAGTACCACATCACTTTTTGTCCAAGCCAAGCAAGAGTTCGAGCTGGACACGTTTGGAATCCAATTCGGCCTCTTGAGACAACACCGACTTCAAATGTGCATAACTTTCACATACGGAGTCCGTTTGAGGTTCACGAGTACTTGATGGAATTCTTATCTTATCCTCTTTCCAACGAATCTGACGTCACCTCCAAATTCATTCGGAGCACTTTGGAATCATCGAAAGAAGATGCTGCGTCACCTATTTGGGCTGTGGGCCTTGTAATTCGGATAGAAACCCTAGGCCCATAATGTTCACGTGGTTACTATTCATGTGTGAACAGTACCGCCACCCCACCCTCTTGCTCCAATACATAGTGGCCACTGCCCTCTAGTTTCCTAGGATTTCGTTTATGTTTAGTTAGCCTTCATTGCAACTTGTATCTTCTGCATGTGTTGACTAGACCACCTAGTCAAGATCCTTAATCGGAATTCCACCTTTTGTACTCAATCCTATTTGCAATTTTAGGTTGCTATTTATCTTGTTCTTGCTTGTTCTTTGATTGCATGCAGGAACAGACCTTCGTGGTTAGGTTGATCGTGCTTCTAGCAAGGTCAATAACGAACTCAGAGTTGGTTCAGCGGTTGCCGAGCATATTGGCTAAGTTGGCCAAGACTCATTCTGTGTATCGAGTCATTTCACCAATTTATGATTATCGATCGAGTAGGACATTGTACTGTTTCTTAATTTATATGGTGTGTTTTCTTTTGTTACATCATACGTAGATCTTTTTGATCTTGTGTACAATGTTTGCTTTAAATGGGTAGACTTCTCTCCTCGTAGCTTTCTTTCTCATCCTTTGCTATTATCTCTTCTCTAACAATCCATTGAACTCCTAACCTATTGATGCACAAGGGACTTGAAGGACAAATTGATACTCTGAAACTTTGAATAATCCAACACCCTTGGACATGAAGCCAACTTGAAGATAGACTCTCTCTATTTCTCAATTCATTTATCCCATGTCCGTCTTCTTTCTGCTACCAAAATAAAAATTAATAAAGTTATTATTTTATTGGATTTTGTGGCTGCCAAAGATTTTCCTTCTCCACCGGTTCTGGCGCCGTCCATGCCGCCCCGCCGTCGTCGTTTACACCAT
Source organism: Phyllostachys edulis (assembly GCA_036346405.1). NCBI lineage: Eukaryota > Viridiplantae > Streptophyta > Magnoliopsida > Poales > Poaceae > Phyllostachys > Phyllostachys edulis. The sequence continues at coordinate 10,666,222 of CM070558.1, forward strand.
CGACACCATCGTCGCGTGCTCTACCTCAGGCTCACCTCCCCCTCACCAGAGCACCGCCTCCCTCACTGGCGCCACCACCTTCTTCCATGTCGCATGCTCCTGTTCGACCAATGCAATGCATGAAAGGTGAACAATAACCTTTATCTAGTTTTGTGCTTCATGCTTTGTACATGAACATGTTATTCATTCCAAAAATTCATTCTCTCTCATAAAAAGTCCAAATCCGCTTATTCTTTCTCCTAAATTCATCTAAATTCATCTTCTAATTTTCAGTATTTATTTTATAACTTTTAGATTTTATTTATTTTCTGTCCATTTTGCGCGTCGTCGCCGCCGCCAGCCATCTTTCGTCGCGCTGCCACCTCCTATGCCTTCCTAAGGTTTAGGACGACCCATTTTGTTGGTTCCCGGCCACCGCCATCCTTTCCCTCTCCAGCGCCGTCGCCATGGCCGAAAGCCTTTGGCTTTTATAACTGGTCACATGCACGTACAAAACTAGAAATCCTAATGCACACAACTAGAACTCAACCCATGCACACATGTACTCGACTAGAAGTCCTTGTTGGCTATCACAGCTACACCGAACCTATTTGGCGTGATACATGTTTGCATGCCACTGGGCCCCATCCTAATGCATGCAATGAAAGATAGCAACGAACAGAGAGAAAATATCCACTCCCAACAGAAATCATGTTGCCTTTCTCTCCATGATACACCTGATTTCTTTTCTTGTCACCACTACAAAACATGTCATACTGGACGCCTCATCACAGACGGTTCGTATCATGAACCGTTTGTGATAAGTACCTCATCACAGACGGTTGGTGATACGAGCCGTCTGTGATATGTGATTTCACAACGCGGGAGTTCGAAAATTTTGAACGCGTGCGCGGGAGTAGCAAGAGTCCTTATATATTATAGCCGATCCTCCTCCTCCCGCAGTCCCCAACCTCCTCTAGTCCTCCTCCTCCAGAAGCAGCAGCTCCGGTCCCACCCTGCCGCCTCCCCTCCGCTTCCTCACCCGCCTCCGCCAACGCCGTTGAAGCGCAAGCCGAGCACCAGGGCAACGCAAGGGACATGCTCCCGAGGGAGGAGGTCATCCGACACCTGCGGCTGCTTGCGCATGACCATATGCTTTTCGGCGAGGACGACGCCAAGACGCCCACACGCCTCCACTCCGTGCTCGAGACCCCATCGCTCCGCAGACGTTGACGCTGGGGATATCGGGAAGGGACAGACCAACGACTTCCTCTGCGACATCTAGGAGCTACGGGCCAAGGCGGAGGCAATAAGCTCAAGGTCAAGCGACACGGCGGAGGAAGGAGGCGAGGATGAGGAGAGCGTGGGTATATGAGCTTCTGTTGTATGAGTGTATGAGTGTATGTGTATGAGTGGCTTGGGTATATGAGCTTCTGTTGTATATGAGTGTATGTGTATGAGTGTATCCATGAATGATGAATCCATGATTCAGTCTAAGACACCGTATTTATCTTCTAGGTTCAAGTTCTATACATTTAGTATTTTTTTGAAGTTGAAAAAAACTATCACAAACGGTTCTGAACAAGAGCCGTCTGTGATAATTAAGAACTGTCTGTGAAAACTATCACAGACGGTTCTTGTTCGTAACTGCTCGTGAAAATATACTATCACGAGCGGTTTGGAAGTAGAACCGCTCAGTGATAACTACTATCACATTTGTTCTACTTCCGAACTGTTTGTGATATCTTTTTCACAGACGGTTTGAAAACCGTCTGTGATGACAGATGTCATCACAGACACACAATTACAGACGGTTTAGAAAATCGTCTATGATGACGGTTCCGAATCGTCTGTGATGAGGCTTTTTGTAGTAGTGTGTTTTTCTCTTGTTTGACGTGCACCAATAAAAGTCCCACCTGCTCACATTTGGCATGCAACAAACTTGAGTCAATCTCTGCTTGCCCAACGTGATCTCCATGCACTACTGATGCCTGCCCATGCACATGGTCATGGCCATCTCTACACGCATGTATATAGAAAAGAATTCCTTTCACATGCAAACATCCTCCAGTTGGGTTCGGATAATGTGCATGCATTGGATACGTATGCGGTCCATGCGTGTGCAGGCGTCCATGCTCCCGCAATTGCATGCCCACTTCCAAGAACCTGCATACATGCACGTCAAGCACTTTCGCCCCAGTTGTTTCTCCTGGGTCAAACACACATACATATGTGCATGCACATGCACATGCAAGGACTTGCACATGCGGACGCACCACACGCACTAATTAAGGAGCCTTATTAGCTCAGTCCACACACACACACACACGTACATAGCATATGCAAGACTAGGTTCAACCAAACAACAAGTAATCAAGTTTATTTCCAACAGAGTCTATGACTCCTTGGTCCCACAATCCATTGACTCATCCTTTCGTCTCTATGCTCCACTAATATTTACACTAGCAAGTGGTCCCACATGTCAGTGTGTATACCATTCCTTCACTACCTCTGTACACATGTAAACAAATGTTGTTCTTTCAGTCAATCCAAAACCACAATTTCATGAATAGTGAATTTCGGAACTCGGAACTTCATCATTTCATATGACTTTCAACCTTCCGGAAATTCGTTCTCCCTCATACAAACTCCGATTTTGTCGATTCAAATTCCTAAATTCATATAAATTTGATACCTTCCTCCTAGTATTTATTTTATAATTTTTGGAGTTTATTTGGATTTTATTTGATTGTTATTTAATTCGGATCGTTTACGCGTATAGATTTCGACGACTTGGACAATCGGATTTCGACAACAGATAAGAACCATTTACTAAACAAGCAAGACAAGTTATACCTTTGATCATATTTGATCCCATTATTTTAAATTATTTAAATTATGTTCTAAATTATTATTGCATGTGTATTTCTATTCAATGTAATTTAAATTCCTATTTTAAATTTATAGATATGCCTATATCCTTTGTATGGCCAATGTTGATATTTGAATTGAATATATTTTCACCATAGATAAAACCTAGTTCATATGATAGTATGAACTAGGATCATTTGGAAAAAAAATATGCTTAGACCCAAAAATATTTGATTTGGGGAATTCTAGCAAAATGATCAACTATTGTTTAAAAGTCTATGGCATTGGTTTGTCATGGAAGATTTTGCAAATACTTTTTTTTAAAAAAGGAAAAGTTGGGTTGTACTTGGGCGAAATGGATGGTTGGTGGGTGCAGGTTTATGCACGGGCTCAATCTGGGTAGGGTTGAGGCCCAGGGCTTATTTTGGAAAGTCGCCTGAGTCAGTTAAGGACCGGTCTTCGAGCGTATTTTGCTACGCCCTACCGTACTACCACAAGTCTAGAATGGGACAGACTAGGCTAAATAATTTGTATCCACTAATGCGACTTGCACCATTGAAGTGACCCACGAGTCGTGTCGCTGGTTAAGCCGTCGTGGACCCGGGTCGTGTCGCTGGGTAAGCCGCCGTGTGGTGCAAGTGGGGGCCTGGGTGTGGTGGACTTAACCACTCTCAGGTGAAACCTTATCGGGTGTAACTTACACTAAGGGATGCATTGTAAAGGCCTCGTGATAATCACTTAGTCGCACACCTACGGAAGTGTGTGAGCGAACAGTACAAGTTGATTATCTCTTGTGGGTAAAGTTGTACAACCTCTGTAGAGTGTAAAACTATTTGAATAGCCGTGTCCACGGTCATGGACATGTTGAGCAAAGCCACTCAAAGTTAAGACTTTGGTTTTGTTTTAAAATGATTTTAGCAAATGATTTGAGGATGGATAATCCTTGTGGTAAAAATTGGGCGGTTAGCCCTGTGATAGGAGGGTATCCATCACCATATTTTATATGGAGGTTATCCTACTATAAAACTTGAGAATTTATAAAATGAATTTTAGTTATAGAATAACTGCTTTGGAACTTAGTACAAGTATTTAAAGAAAACATTGCTTTATGCAAAATTAACCAATAAGCCTTCCTTTGATATATCCCTACATGCATTAACTCTTTTATTGGGTGAACTTGCGAGCACAGAAGTTGTGCTCACCCTTGCTTAATGCAAATAAATTTCAGAGGAGAAGGACTTTGCTACTAGTGTGGATCTCGACGACTAGGCCACTACCCCAGTTGATTGCCTGTGGCAGATAAGCTGGACTCCACTACTTCTTCGTCTTCCGCTGTGTTCTTTATAGTTGGCTTGTAAGCCTTTCTTGTAATAAACTCTGTTGATTATTAATATAATTGTGCGATTTATGGATGTTACCATATCTGTTTACTGTGTGAACTAGCTACTGATCATGGGACTAGTTTAGAAATGCATAGAGGATTCGGGGTGTTACTCCTAGGTCTGACATGATCTTTAGTTCTAGTTATTGTCTAGTTGGTCATTGTCTAGATTGCTTCTCGTGTTTTCCCTTCGCGTCGCTTGATCATTCTTTTAGGGTTCTTAGTTTTTGAATCTAAAATAGAAAATTCATGGGTTAGAACTCCTCTAATCCGCACCAAAAACAGAAAATTCGTGTTGTTGTTAATACGGAAGAAAAAACCCGAGAGGATTGTTGTGTTATTTTGGGAGAGTTGATATTATATGCGACTTGCAGAAAACCCTAGGGCTGTCCAGATCGTAGAAGGAGAAAGAGGCAACCGCAAGAACAAAAGCCACGATAGAAACAAAAAAAGAAAGAACAAAAAGAAAGAACAGAAAAGCGCATCAATTGCTTACCAAAAACCAGTGAAAATTGGTGGAGCCCTTCTACATAGAGCCACAAGCTTCCACAAAAATTTTTAGCAAGTTTAGCCCACAAAATTAAAAGATATAGCAGTTTCAAGATTGAACCCGAGTCAGTTTTGAGTCCGAGTAGGATTCCATTTCCGAGGCACCTTCAGTAAAACGGGCATAACTTTTGCATATGGTGTCCGTTTTGGACGTTCTTGTACTCGTTGGCAAGCTAACAACGAGGCACATCCTTTTCACCTCAGCCACTTGTCGCCCTCTAGGGACCCCAAAATTGGCCATCTTCGGCCCCGAATTCGCGTTGCAAGTTTTTGGTTTCTGTTTTTGCCATTTCTTTCGATCTTCCCTTCGGAATTTGGGGTTGGCCTCAACTGCAAAGTTGTAGATCTCATCGAAACCTTTCAAAAAAGCATATATAAGCTATATAAAACTTTGCTATTTCATCTCTTAAGACTAGTTGTTGTTTACTGCTTAAACTATAGGGTTGTGTACATTGCACGTTATTCTGATTTTTGTCTCTCTATCATGTGAACAATCTTGTGCCCCTACAAAGAAGTTTGAGTAGCTGGCTAGCGTCTATCCTAGCGCTTGTTGTGAGAATTTCCTTTGCTTACATCAAGTCACATTAATCTTTGCGTGTGCGTTCCTACACTTCTCTTCATAGGATTTGATTAGCTAGCTTTTACTAGGCTTGGATCAGCAATGTTGACTAGTACTTTGAATAATTTTTCAACTTGCATTACTGATTTGATTGTTGCTAATCTTTTCTACCATATTGAAGCCTATCCCAGCTCCACCTACTATAATTGTACGGGTACCCGTTACTTGCAATCGCTTTATCAATCTTCGGAGATCATTTAGCACCGACACTAGTTGCCAGTCACCGCCTGTTTGCTTGGTAAGAATTGGTAAAAACTTGGTATTAGCTTGAGTGTGACCAACATTGAGCCTCCAGATCATAGTAGTTGATAGGAAAATATACTTGTGATTTGTTTCCTTGCTTTCTACTAACTATGTCAGGTTCACGAGATGATTACCAAATAGATTCACATCTTCTTCGAGCTATTGAATAGGAGCGCAAGAAAGTCAAAGAGAAAGATGCATGCTTGAGATGAGATCGTCCACCATGGGAGGTATATGATCATGATAGTACGTCCAGTAAAACTAAAATCGCTTTGCCATCCTTTGCTGGTAAATTTGATCCTGATGCCTATGTTGATTAGGAGATAGTTTTAGACAAAGAATTTGAATATTATGAATGGTCTGATAGGCAAAAGATTAGAGCTGCCACTAGTGTTTTTGTTGAGGATGCAATACTACATGGAAGAGTGCCTCAAACTTGGTATGCATTAAAGAAACTTTTGAGAGATGAATTTGTTCCTAAATATCATGCTGATTATTTGTTAGCTAGATTACAACATTTTAAACAAGGTTGTAGAACTGTAAGGGAATACTATCATGAATTAAAAACTCGTTTGTTGCGTTGTGGCTTAAAGAAACATGCTGAAGCTACAAAGACTAGATTCTTAAGTGGATTTAATCTACCAATTCAGGACCTTCTTGTTCACAAAGAATATAGTTCTCTCTCTTATTTGTTTATACTTGCCTGTAAGGTTGAAAGTCAGATTGAGGAGAAATTGAGAAAGTTTGATGATAGGAAATATGAGAATAAACCTGTGTTTGTGTCTTTTTCTGTGACTAACAACTTGCAGGAAGTTGAGAACCATACCGAAGAGGAGAATGAGCTGATTGAGCCACTGACTCCATTGGTTGAGAAGGAAGATGAGGAGATGGATGCACCTACATCATCTGAGGAGAGCCAAAAAGGTAAAGATCATGGTTCTATCCTCACTCAAGGTGATTATGCTTGTGAAGAACTACAATTGTCCACTATTTATGCTATTCTAGAGTAAAAAATTATTGGAAAACAATTCTGATATGCACATGTTTCAAGTAGAGAATTCAGACTACATTGACTTGAGTGCACCATGTGATAAAATAATTGAATTACCTATTGTTGTGAGTGTTTCCTATGATGAGTTAATCACATCTAATGATCATGTGGAATTGGTTAGACGTAAAGAAGTTTTGACTAGAATTTCTCCTGCTGATTCTTTATGTTACATTATATTGGATTCACCTATGAAATTGTCACATGCTATGGAGAAATTTTCTGAAATTGTATGTTCAAAATCCTTGTATAGTGCCTACACCCCTGGGTATAAGTTTAATTTGATTGGAGATTATGGTGTAGACAATCAATTTCTTATTTATCAAATATGCATAACTTGTGATCACATGGATGAATTGAAGCTTGCTATTTTAAACAACAATTCTTGTGTGCGGAATCTTTTTCATTATGAGAGGAAAATAAAATTTAGTGATCATCCAATGCATATGTGTTTATCTCTTATTGCATCATCTAGTATTAACAATCTGCATCATGATGTTGAAGTATGGAAGAACTTACAAATATTTTCACCATTGCTTGATGAATTTGCTATTGCTCGATTGAGATCTGATTATATGGATGAACTTTGTTTGATTCCAAAAGTTGTAGATTTGCCCATATGTGCTACCACTGCAAGTTTACAACTTCATATATTTGAATTGCACAAACGCTTGACTTACATTTGCAAAACTAGTTGCAATAATTATTGTGTGCGAAATTTTGTTTTGATCATTAACATATATGATTATTCTTGGGGTAATAATACAATGAGCTTTTATGATCGCTATTGTTTTATAACATTAATTGTGCAACAACGAAGAACCGTTAAAACAGATGACATATACATATACCATGCATACACCTTAGCTTCTTTGTAACCCTATTTTCAACTTATCAAAAGCTGAGGACGGCTTTGTTTTTAAGAAGGGGAGGATGATGAGGACATGACCCCTATGGATACAACCATATTTGATATGCTTGCTGTTCTAATTATAAGAGCTCGTACACTTTACTTAAATTATCAGGTGAGCTCGTTTTTAGGAGTGCCTTTATATTATATGAACTATATGATGCTACCTAATGATGAAAATGTATATTTATGCAGCACCACGTCACTTTTTTGTCCAAGCCAAGCAAGAGTTCGAGCTGGACACATTTTGGAATCCAATTCGGCCTCTAGAGACAGCACTGTCTTTAAACATGCATAACTTTCACATACGGAGTCTGTTTGAGGTATATGAGTACTTGATGGAAATCTTATTTTATCCTCTTTCCAACGGATCCAGCCCCACCTCCAAATTCATTTGGAGCAATTTGGAATCATCAAAAGACGATGCTGCGTCACCTATTTGGGCCATGGGCCTTGTAATTCAAATAGAAACCCTAGGCCCATAATATTCACGTGGTTACTGTTCACATGTGAATAGTACCACCACCCCTCCCTCTTGGTCCTATAAATAGTGGCCACCGCCCTCTGGTTTCCTAGGATTTCGTTTATGTTTAGTTAGCCTTCGTTGCAACTTTTATCTTTTGCGTGTGTCGACTAGACCACCCGGTCAAGATCCTTAATCGGAATCCCACCTTTTGTATTCAATCCTATTTGCAATTTCATATTGTTATTTATCTTGTTCTTGCTTGTTCTTGGATTGCATGCAGGAACAGACCTTCGTGGTCAGATAGATCTTGCTTCTAACAAGGCCGATAACGAACTCGGAGTTGGTTCAGCGATTACCGGGCATATTAGTTGCGTATGATTGGTAGCCAAATTGTGAGAATCGTCTCCACCAAATCGAATTATCCTTCTCATTCAAAGATCGGGACACCCATTGTCGTATCAACTGTAATAGCCCAATTTTCAATTTTTTGGTAAAATTAAAGTTTAATTATTTTCTAGGATTTTCTAAAACTTTGAAAGTTTTCCTAATTATTGAAAAGCCAAATAAATTATTTGCAAAATTAAATACCAATTTGAGTTGGAAATATTTTATTTAAGTTCCAAACAATTCAGGGAGTTTCTGTGAATTTTCCTAAATTTTTTGGACCTTATTTTGCTTTTTTTTTTCTAAAAAAAGGCTATTTGATTTATTTCAAGTACTGAAATCAAAAAATCAAATAGAAATTCGGAAATTCCTGCCTTGCCTTCGTCTTCCTCTCGCCAGAACATTGTCGCTGCCTTGAACCGTACCTCGTCGCCGTACTTCTTCCTCGCCACCGGCCATTTCTGCTCGCCCTCTGGCCGCGAAGGCACGCACCAGGTTCACTGCGTCACTCTCTTCATTTTGGTAACACCCATTCGCGTCGCCATGGCACCTAGCGCCAGCAACCATAAGGACTCGTGCCACTCCTATAGTCGTAGCTCTCCTTACGACCAGTGCAGTCGTAGCTCTTCTTTCGATCAGTGTTGTCGTAACTGCTCGATCAGTGTGGTCGTAACCGTTCGATTAGTGTGGACGTAACCCTTCGACTAGTGTGGCCATAGCCCTCCTTTCGACCAGGCAGTCATAGCTCCTTCCGACCACATGAAGTCGAAAAGGTGAACAGTACTCGAAGATGAACTGTACTAGGAGGTGAACAGTTCTCGGAAAACGAACAGCACTCGGAATTCTATATCAAAACTTTCGGATGTTCGTTCTCCCTCTCACGAACTCCAAATCCATCGATTCTTGTTCCCAAATCCATATAAACTCAATATCTACCTTCTCAACTTATTTTTAAAACTAAAAATACTTTGGTCTATCTTGTGTCCCTTCTCAACTCTTCTCTTTAAAATGGTTACTAACTCATCTCTCTCAAAAATTGTAGATGGCCGAAGCACCTAACGCCGTTTCTCACAAGATCTTCGCTAGACACTGGGCTACAGCTCTTTGGAAGATGATGCAGCATCTACATTTCCAGGAGAAGCCAACATACCAGGGGTACAAGTACAAGGTGGGCAATCAAGAGCGTTGGAGAGTAGAAGTAATACTCTACTCTAACCTGCAGCCTAACACGGAGTTCCATATCTTCAACGCCCCGATGCAGCATGGCTCCTTTCCTAAGGGTATCCAATATGCTGCTAGAGAAGCTGTTCACTAACTCTGCTACCTCTACGATCAGCGCTTCGACGGCACCGGATACCACTACTACCCGATGCACATTCCCACCCAGCTTGGTAGTACTTTCCGCTCGGCCAGAGATGAAGACTTTCCAGAGCTGACACATTAGGTGAACCTGACGACTACTATGGAGCATGCCTACTGGCACACATTGGATGAACTATGTGCCACCCAGGAGAGATTAGAGGTAGCAGAAGAGGAGCTGGCCTGATACAAGGTAGGTGATGCTAGTACCAACAACTCTCAAGATTACACCCCAGTGACCCCCATAGATTTTACTTTTAGTATCTCTCATTAGACGCGAATTATGAGCTGCCAACCCTTCTTGTGACAGCCACGATTGAATAATGAATTAAGTTAAAAAAAGAACTATTTTGAAAAGTTGCTTTTTGCCTGGTGTTTGCTTGGTTCTTGGGCTATTTAGATTTATCCCCTTTAGAACTTTCTTTCTCTCTTCTAAAGTCCTTGGAGGATCCAGCAGATGGTGAACACTCGCAGATTTGACAGCGGAAGTGCAAGTGGACAGGACAACCCAATTCCACCACCACCTCCAACAGACAGACCTGATTGGCTCCAGATAATGGCCAATCAATCTCACCTGATTGACCTGCTTCCTCAACCCATCAACAACAATCAGACTCAGCAGGCTGCACCTTTCTGAGCTCCAACTCCTCCACAACAGAGAGCCAACTTGTCAGAGTTCATGAGAATGCATCCCCCAACATTCTCCAGCAGTACTGAGCCCATGGATCCTGACGACTGGCTCCAGGCGATTAGCAAGAAGTTGGACATTGCCCAGTGCAGTGACCATGAGAGAGTTCTATTTGCCTCTCATCAACCGAATGGACCAGCTTTGGGGTGGTGGGACAATTTCACTCAGTCTCATGCCGATGCCCAGGCTATCACCTGGAATGAGTTTGTGCAGGCATTTCACCGTGCACACATTCCTTTGGGCATGGTGACCCTGAAGAAGAAGGAATTTCGATCTTTTCGTCAAGGCAACCGTACTGTCAACGAATATCTCCACAAGTTCAACTAGTTGGCACGCTACACTCCTGAAGATGTAGCTACTGATGAAGCCAAGCGGGAACGCTTCCTGGAGGGACTCAATGATGACCTCTCAGTTCGCTTGATTGTTCAGGATTACACCAATTTTCAACAGTTGGTGAACAAGGCCATTCGACAGGAGGGCAAACACTTAGAAATGGAGAAGCGCAAGAGAAGGATGGCAGTCTAGAAATTCAACTCCGGGGGATTCCCAAAGCCCAGCATTGCTTAGCCTCCACCATCCTAGCGCGAAAAATTCCAGTCTTCCTCTTTCAAAGCACCTGTGCCAGTGCAACGTCCTAACAATTCCAGTTTCTGCAACTCTGCTTGAGGAAGCCGGTTTCGGAAAGAAGATTCAGATGTTACTTGTTATCACTGCCGGGAAAATGGGCACTTTGCCAATAAGTGTCCTAAAAAGCATCTTCCAACTGCACCCAAGGAGGGAGTTCTAGCTATTGGCAACACCTCTATTATTAAGAATCAATTTGTGAAGGGCCGAGTGAACCATATCACCGCTGAAGAGGCTCAGACAGCACCTGATGTTATTCTTGGTATGTTCCTTGTCAATTCAATACCAACAACAGTCTTATTTGATTCAGGAGCTTCACATTCTTTTGTTTCAAATAAGTTTGTGGGAAAATATGGGTTATCTATTTCCCTTTTAGTTAACCCTATAATAACCCATTCCTCGGGCTCGGAAATGAAAACTAGTTCCCTATGCCCAAACCTTACCTTGGAAATATCTGGAGTATCTTTCTTGGTAGACTTAATAGTCTTGCACTCCCAGGGTTTGGATATAATTCTTGGAATGGACTGGCTAGCCAAAAATCAAGGACGAATAGACTGTGCCAATAGGTCTATTACCCTCACCAATGAGCAAGGAATTGAAGTAGAGTTCAAACCAAAGATCTCTACTGGAAAAGGTTCCATCCTGACCAGTTTGAAGGAAGTAACGCTTGAGGAAATACCTATGGTGTAAGAATATCCGGATGTATTTTCTGAGGAATTACCCGGCATGCCACCGGATAGGGACATTATGTTCTTAATTGACCTAGTCCTAGAGATAGCTCCAATTTCAAAAAGACCCTACAGAATGCCTGTTAATTAGCTAGCAAAATTGAAGAAGCAGATTGAAGAATTACAGAGCAGGGCTATATTCAGCCTAGTTCATCACCTTGGGGAGTACCAGTACTTTTTGTCAAGAAGAAAGACAACAGTACGAGGATGTGTGTGGATTACAGATCACTCAACGAGGTTACAATCAAGAACAAGTATCCTTTTCCAGAATTGACAATCTCTTTGATTAGTTGAAAGGAGCAAGCGTCTTCTCCAAGATTGACTTAAGATTAGGCTATCATCAGCTGAAAATCAGGCCAGAAGACATCCCAAAGACTACCTTCACAACAAGATATGGATTGTATGAATTTACAATAATGTCAATTGGTTTGGCAAACTCCCCGGCTTACTTCATGAATATGATGAATAAAGTATTCATGGAATTCTTGGATAAGTCCGTGGTTGTTTTCATTGACGATATTCTTATCTATTCAAAAGAGGAAGAAGAGCATGGGAAGCATCTCAGAATAATTTGGATAAGCTTAGGGAGCATCAGCTCTATGCCAAATTCAGCAAGAGTGAATTTTGGCAAAATCAAGTGGCTTTCCTCAGACATATTGTGTCAGTAGGAGGAGTTGCAGTAGACTCCACCAAGGTTGAAGCCGTAATGGATTGGAAGCAACCCAAGTCTGTCACTGAAGTCAGAAGTTTTCTCGGTTTGGCTGGTTATTACCGCAAATTCATTGAAGGTTTCTCTAAAACCGCTAGACCTATGACTCAACTTCTAAAGAAGGAAAATAAATTTGAATGGACAGTTGCTTGTGAACAGAGTTTCCAAGAGTTGAAGAAAAGGCTAGTTTTCGCACCTGTGCTAGTCCTACCTAATATCCATAATGACTTTGAGATTTTCTATGACGCATCACGTCAGGGACTTAGATGCATGCTGATGCAGGAAGGTAAAGTTGTGGCCTGTGGCCTATGCATCTCGTCAGTTGAGGCCACATGAAGGAAACTACCCGACTCATGATTTGGAGTTAGCAGCAATTGTGCATGCTTTGAAAATCTAGCTGTATTATCTCAATGTTAATCGCTGTGAGGATTTTCACGGATCACAAAAGCTTGAAGTATATTTTCACCCAGTTAGAGCTCAACCTCAAACAAAGGAGATGGTTGGAGCTGATAAAGTATTACGATATTGGAATCTATTATCACCCAAGCAAGACAAACATAGTGGCAGTTGTCCTGAGTAGAAAAGGGTATTGCAACACTATGTTAGTTTAGGAAAATCAGCCTAGACTGTATGTAGAGTTGAAGCTTTTGAACCTAGAGATTGTTAGCCAGGGCTGTGTAAACACTCTAGAAGTTCAACCAACCATTCAGAGTCAGATCAGAAAAAAAACAAATAGAGGATGAAGATATCAAAGGAATAAAAAAGAACATGAGAAGAGGTAAAGACCCATGATTTTGTGAGGATGAGCAAGGTACAGTTTGGTTTGGGAACCGCATCTGTGTACCTGATCATCAGGAAACAAAACAGTTGATTCTAAAGGAAGCCCATGAATCACCTTATTCTATTCGTCTCGGGAGTACCAAGATGTACCATGATCTAAAGAAAAAATATTGGTGGGTTAGTATGAAGCGAGAAATTGCTGAGTTTGTTGCACGATGTGATGTTTGCCAACGAGTCAAGGCAAAACATCAATGACCCGCTGGTCTATTACAACCATTACCTATTCCAGAATGGAAGTGGAAAGAGATTGGTATGGATTTTATCACCGGACTTCCTAGGACCCAATCAGGATATGACTCTATCTGGGTGGTAATAGACCGATTGACTAAAGTAGCATATTTCATTCCGGCCAAGACTGTCCATGGCCAGGATTGTCTGTCTGCATGGAGTATCCAAGAAGATAGTATACGACAGAGGTTCACAGTTCACACCAAGATTTTGGCAGAGCCTGCATGAAGCATTAGGGACCAGACTCAACTTCAGCACAACATATCATCCTCAAACAGATGGACAGACGAAACGTGTAAATCATATTTTAGAAGACATACTTCGAGCCTGTGCCATAGATTATGGGAAAAGTTGGGATCAAAATCTACCCTATGCAGAATTTTCATACAACGATGGCTATCAAGCCAGCTTGCAAATGTCCCGATTTGAAGCATTGTATGGTAGAAAGTGTAGAACTCCTCTCCTTTGGGATCAAGTGGGAGAACATCAACTCTTTGGACCTGAATTAATAAAATAAACCAAAAGCAAGGTGAAAGCAATAAGAGAATGGTTGAAAGTTGCTTAGTCCTGACAGAAAAGCTATGCTGATAATCGTCAAAGGGACTTGTCTTTTGATATTGGAGATTTTGTCTATCTCAGAGTAACTCCACTCAAAGGAGTAAAAAGATTTTGAACTAAATGAAAACTCGCACCCAGATTCATTGGACTATATAAGATTTTGGCAAGAAGAGGTAAAGTTGCTTACCAGTTAGAGCTACCGGCATCTCTGTCTGCAGTGCACGACGTCTTCCATATATCACAACTGAAGAAGTGTCTTCGAGTTCTAACAGAGCAAACACCGCTTGAGAGTATTGACCTTCAAGAGGACCTAACTTATGTGGACCAGCCAATCAAGATTCTCGAGGTGGTAGAACATATCACCAGAAGCAAAGTCATCCGTTCGTGTAAGGTTTAGTGGAGTAATCATTCAGAAGAAGAAGCCACCTAGGAGCGAGAAGAAGATTTGAGAGCTGAGTATCCCCACCTTTTTTCTTGTGACGACCCAGCCAGGGGCTAACCCGAGAGGTCTTCCAAGACCTCCTGGAAAGTCCGCCAGGACCTCCCAGGACCTTTCGGTAGGACCGCTTAGACTACGACCCTACTCGAGGCCACCCGTGAGGACCTCCTAGATCTCCTGGAAGTCCATCAGGACCTCCCAGGAGGTCCGGTAGTACCGCCTGAGGGCTCGGTAGGACCGGGGTCCGGTAGTTCCGCTCGAGGGTCCGATAGGACCGCTCGAGGGAAACTGAGGTCCTGACCCGAGGAGGTCTGGGGACCTCAGAGCTCCCCAAACACCACACTCTGACCTGAGGAAGGTCCTTGAGGGACCAACCCGAGAAGGTTGTGGGGCTTGGGATAGGCCTCAAGTCCACTGTGATCCAAACTAGTCCCAAGGATCAATGGCTAGTTCTCACAGCAAAATCAAGTGATAGCATATATCCACAAAAGGCTTTATTAACAGCAAAGAGTTGATTACAAAGGGGTTGCTTACAAGCTCAAGCAACCAAGCAAAATACACAGCGGAAACTGAAGGTAAAATCCATCCAATACACCACAGGTAATTGGCTGGAGAGCGCGGCCTAATTGATCTGGTCTTCATCATCAAAGAAGTCTTCTCCTGCTCAATTTATCAATCAAGCAAGAATGAGCACAACAACCGTGCTCGCAAGTTACACCCGTCAAATAACAAAATGACATGCATAAATGGATATCTCAAGGGAAGGCATAATATAGTTAGTTTGCGTAAAGCCAAGTTTGTTTCCAATTACAAGTAGTAAGTTCCAAAGCATATAACAGTAATTAAAATTCATTTGCAAAGATCAATTTTTCAGTTGGATAACATTCATCACAAAGTGTGAAGGATACCCTCCTGTCACAAGGCTCCCCGCCCATAAACCAATTGGATAGAAATCCAAAACCAATTTCATAAGTCCTTTGGAAACCAAAACCAAGAGCTAACTTTGAGTGGCTTTGCTAGCATGTCCATAACTGTGGACACGGCTATTCGAATAGTTTTACGCTTTGCAGAGGTGTACAGCTTTAACCACTTGACATGACTTCTCTAGTTTGTTTGGCATTCGTCAACACCACCTCACACTTCCTTTGGTGAGAGGTCTAGAGCACATGACAAAGCCTTTACAATGCATCACTCCACCGCAGTCCACCCTCACTAAGGTTTCACCCCCTTTGGATTACCCATCCGCAGGGTTCAGGCCCCCTCTTGTGCCAGGTGGGACTACGAAGGTCGTAACATGACTACCCACCACACCAACAGGATCAACCGCGATGGAGCTTTGCAAATTAGA
Organism: Phyllostachys edulis; assembly: GCA_036346405.1. Lineage (NCBI taxonomy): Eukaryota > Viridiplantae > Streptophyta > Magnoliopsida > Poales > Poaceae > Phyllostachys > Phyllostachys edulis. The sequence continues at coordinate 10,682,193 of CM070558.1, forward strand.
TGGCCAGGTCCCGCCCACACAGGACAAGTGGTTGCACGATGGTGGCTAGCAAGATGCAGCTTGCAGACCGGCCCTTAACTGGCTTGGGCGACCACCACATACCCTCGACCTCATCCCTACCGAGATTGAGTCCGTGCATAAACATTGCACCAGCCAAGCCAACCAATTCGCCCAAGACCAAATCCATTTTCCATTTCTGTTTTTCCAAAACCATTTGCCAAAACCTCCATGACAACCCAATGTCATGGCTTTAAAACACAGGATACTTTGGTCTTTTGGTAGAAAAATTTCCCAAATCAAGATTTTGGTCTAGCAAGACTAAGCATACATTTTTCAAATGCCTCTGGTTCTCACTATTGCAAAAACCAGATTTTACCTAGGGTGACAATGGATTTGGTTCAATGTCGACAGTGGCCATACAATGGAAATTAGGCATAGCTATGAATTTAAAGACAGGCATTAAAATATCTAAGTAAAGTAAGCATGCATTATTGTTTAAAATGGAACATAAATATGTTGAAATACTGGGTACAACATGGTCAAGGGTGTAACTTGCCTTGCTCAAAGGCCTGGGTGTCTTCTTCTTCCTCAAGGAACTCTTGTTCTTTACTGCCTTCGCAATCTACATGGTGGGAAACAAAACAACTCAAATAGAGCTCAAGTAAGATCCAAAGAAACTCCAATAAAACCCTGAAATAAAATCAACAGAGAGGCTAGGTGATCAAGGGGAGGTCCAAGGAGCTTGGTGGAGGGGGGGTCCAAAGCTAAGGAAGGAGGTCTAGAGAGCTTGGAGGCAGGTCCAAGAGCTTGCTGGATGAGGTCCTAAGAGCTTGGAGGGAGGTTCACGAACTGCTCGGTTGAGCTGGAGGGTGAAAATAGGGAAAAAGGTAAGGATGAAGGGCTGCCCAAGCTTATATAGTTGGAGCCATTGAGATTTTCAAGGGTATAGGTGTTCAAGAGTTGGTGAAAAGTACAATGGAAGCAGGCAAAGGATGTAACAAAAGAATGGCACGGGTGCTGCAAAAAAGTGATAACATTTAATGCGACACAACAGACACTAAATGTGGGGAGACTCCCATGTGCAAAGGACATGGTCAAAGGATAAAGAAAGAGGTCATGATTGACAAATGGGACCAGTCAAAGCTCAAGGGGAGGTCCTACGGACATGAGGTCCAAAATACACAACAATGGGGAGATCCTGATGGTCAGATCTCTCAAGGGAGAGGTCCTGACGGTCAGATCTAACAAAGGGAAGGTCTAAACGGTTAAGATCTCTAAAGGGGAGGTCCTAATGGTCAGATCTAACAAAGGGGAGGTCTGGATGGTTAAGATCTCCAAATGGGAGCTCCTAATGGTTAGATCTAACAAAGGGGAGGTCTGGACGGTTAAGATCTCCAAAGGGTAGGTCCTAACGGTCAGATCTAACAAAGGGGAGGTCTGAACGGTTAAGATCTCCAAAGGAGAGGTCCTAACAGTCAGATCTAACAAAGGGGAGGTCTGAACGGTTAAGATCTCCAAAGGGGAGGTCCTAACGGTCAGATCTAACAAAGGGGAGGTCTGAACGGTTAAGATCTCCAAAGGGGAGGTCTGAACGATTAAAATCTCCAAAGAGGAGGTCTTAACGGTCAGATCTAACAAAGGGGAGGTCTGAACGGTTAAGATCTCCAAAGGGGGGTCTTAACGGTCAGATCTAACAAAGGGAAGGTCTGGATGGTTAAGATCTCCAAAGGGGAGGTCCTAACGGTCAGATCTAACAAAGGGAAGGTCCGGACGGTTAAGATCTCCAAACGAGAGGTCCTAACGGTCAGATCTAACAAAGGGGAGGTCTGAACAGTTAAGATCTTCAAAGGGGAGGTCCTAACGGTCAGATCTAACAAGAGAGGTCCAAATAGACAAGGAGGAGGTCCTAGAGGACATGGGGAGGTCATGAAGGACACGGGGAGGTCCAATCATGGGTTTCAAGATGTCATGAGAAACGGTAATACCGCGAGTTGAGAAGCGGTACTACCGCACTCCGGTATCACCGGCTGTTACAAAGCGGTACGAAATTTCTAGAACACATATTTTCGAAAGCTTGGTTTTACCCTGGAGCGGTATGACAGTGAGTTCAATGGCGGTAGTACCGCATGGCGGTAATACTACGCTGATGTGGTAAGCAATTTCCAGAGGAACAATATCGCAGAGATCAAAGCAAGGGGAAAGTCCAAAGGGGCATAGAGAGGTTCCAACAGGATAGAGGATGAGTTCAAATGAACATAAGGGAGGTTTAGGCCTGGGGAGGTCTGGACCAATGAGGAACAAATCAAGCAAAGAATGGGAGAGATCACCAAAGCTCCAACAAACCCAACAAACCATTCAAGAGTTTTAGTTGAAGTTTGAGTTAGCCAATTGAAATCCATTCTGAAATTTCAAGTTAAGCTTTGAATTCTCATCAAAACAAAATGGTTCTTTTTATTTTGAAAATTCAAAATGGCTCTGAAAATCAGGGTGTTGCACTGACCAAGTCTAAATCTTGGGGTCGAGATTCCCTTTAAGGGGGGTAGGTTTGTAATAGCCCAATTTTCAATTTTTCAATAAAATTAAAGTTTAATTATTTTCTGGGATTTTCTAAAACTTTGAAAGTTTTCCTAATTATTGAAAAGCCAAATAAATTATTTGCAAAATTAAATACCAATTTGAGTTGGAAATATTTTATTTAAGTTCCAAACAATTCAGGGAGTTTCTGTGAATTTTCCTAAAATTTTTGGACCTTATTTTGTTTTTTTTTCTAAAAAAGGCTATTTGATTTAATTCAAGTATTGAAATCGAGAAATCAAATAGAAATTCGGAAATTCCTGCGGACCGAATCTTTCTTCCTGGTCCCACCAGTCATCCCCAACCTCACCTTCGTCTTCCTCTCGTCGATTAAGAGCGTCGCCACACTCGGTCATTTAAACCACATTGATGCGTCCGTTCCTACTCGCGATCGTGCGCAATTATGCGCACAATCTTCTTCAACCCCATGACACATTCAAACACCCGTTTCTTCCTCCTTTACTCGTGTTCTCTTCACCACTGCACCAGCTTAAAGCACCTGCAAACGTTCTCGTCGCTTCGGCTACCTTTTCGCCCTATAAAAGGGGGGCACCAGCATTGCCTCCCTCACCTCATTCTATTCCCCACAATCACATCGTCTCTAGTGCCATTGTTTCACCGAAATCGACCGCTGAAGCTTCTTCGCTGTCAACCCAAGCGTTGCTGATTTCGTCACCGACATTGACGCTCCATCATCGTCGTCCGCTCCATCGTGATCGCCATCTCGTGGTCTACCCCATGTGCGCATCATCTCCACCAGAGCGACCCCAAAACAACGTCGTTGCCTTGAATTCTACCTCATCGCCGTACTTCTTCCTCGCCGCCCACTATTCCCGCCCACCCTCTCACCGCGAAGGTGCGCACCAGGTTCACCGCGTCACTCTCTTCATTTTCGTACCACCCATTCGCGTCACCATGGCGCCTAGCGCCACCGACCATAAGGACCCATGCCACTCCTACAGTCGTAGCTCTCCTTACAACCCGTGTAGTCGTAGTCCTCCTTATGACCAGTGTAGTCGTAGCTCTTCTTTCAATCAGTGTGGTCATAACTGTTCGGTCAGTGTGGTCACAACTGTTCGATTAGTGTGGATGTAACCATTCGATCAGTGTGGTCGTAACCGCTCGATCAGTGTGGTCGTAGCCCTCCTTTCGACCAGGCAGCCGTAGCTCCTTCCGACCATGTGAAGTTGTTGGACCGAAAAGGCGACTACAGGGGGGGTGAATAGGAGCACGAACTCTGTTTCACTTTGATTGGATTCAACAAGATTATCACTCCAATAGCTATGAAATATATGAAGGTTAATATACAAGTACAGTGGAAGACTTGTATTGAATCCAATCCAAAACCCCAAAGCAAACAGACCAAATATGCAAAAGCTCGAACCCTAATTCATCTGTGCGGTCTGACCGACGGCCAAGATGCAGTCTGACCGCTCGGGCCAGTCTGACCGGCAGCAACAAGGCGGTCTAACCGGATGGCGGTCTGACCGGCGGCCAATGTGCAGACTGACCGGCCGCACGATGAATAGGGCAGACAGCCCGAAAACCAAAACACAAATTGGTCTATCTTTTGATTCGTGACTCTAAACCTTACCAAACTTGAGACACACCTTCTCTAGGATATTAGAAACCTATTCCAATCAAGGATCGTGAAGATCCATGCCAAAGTTCCTATCTTTTTCAGTTTGAACGAAGGTTGCTCCAAAACCGAGTCAAAATCAAAATATAATCTAAAGACTTGCTCGTGGGTGATTGATGATCAAGATGATCCTAGATGTGTTCCCACATGTCACAGCAAGCTAGATCAAGGCAAGAAAGCAAGAGAAAAATCGCGGATCAAAGAAAGACCCAAAATCACAAAATAAAGAGCAAGAACACAAAGAGACACATCTTTGAGAAATCTTTCCTTGGATTGATTTGATATGATGTTAGTTTACAGCCACTCCATCAAGGAGGAAAGACTCAACACATGAGCATGAAATCAAATCCAACTCTCTAGAACCATAATCTTCCACTTTCCTCTCTAAGCCCTAAATACAAACTAGGGTTTCACTTAGCCAAAGGGTTAAGGGGGTGCAGCCAGCACCCTCCTCTATTTATAGTGGAGGCTAAACCTTCTAGAAGAGTATTCCTATTGGGCACCCGTTAAGCCCATACACAAACGGGTTTAACTCACGCATGTATTTTAAAGCGCCGTCTTCATCTCCTCTTGACCTAAAACACTTCATCTTGCGCCGTCTTGCGCCGCTGGTTAACAAAAGGTCACCGAGGCGGTATTGAGGTGAAATTACCAAAATACCCCCTCTCGATCTTTTTCTAAAGACCGAGTGCAATCTTCGTGTGTGTAGGTTGATCAACGGCTCTCTTCATGTCGACAAGTCTCTCCCATCCGGCTCCCACCGAAACCACCATGGCACTTGCACCGACCCCCGCGCCGCTTGATCCATCCCGTCACACCGAACTACCCGTTCGGTCATCCTTGTCCAATTTGCGCCATGCTTGACTCTATTGACTTCACCCAGCATCCCCGATCGTTCTAGACATCTGCTTTCCAAGCCTAGTCCCGATCATCCTTGTCGTTGACCGTTGTGACCTCCAAGCAACTTGCACAACAATAGACAAACAAATAAATTTCGGGAACAAGTTCTTTGCAACTTGACCCACGTTAGTCAAAACATGCATCATGCAACACATATGCACTGAAACCCATGAACTTGACCTAACGAAAAACTCACCGCCACAAGATTGGCCGATGAACAGTTGAGCCCAGTCAGACCGCCATTTGGTTGGCGGTCTCGATCGCTCTAGCCGCTTTGATCAAGATCACGACGCCGGTCCGACCGCCTAGCTTGACAAAGATTTGAACTTTGACGAAAACACTTGAATCGACAAACCTTCAAAACCATTGCCAATTGTATCATCATCCTAAGATCGTGAGCATATCCCCATGATATCCACAGAAGTCAAAAAGGTGAACAGTACTCGAAGATGAACCGTACTCGTAGGTGAACAGTTCTTGGAAAATGAACAACACTCAAAATTCTATATCAAAACTTTCGAATGTTCGTTCTTCCACTCACGAACTCCAAATCCATTGATTCTTGTTCCTAAATCCATATCAATTCAATATCTACCTTGTAGAACTAAAATGATTTAATTTGCAATTTATTTGTATTTTCAATTGAATTTATTTGTAGTTGTTTGATTTTGTCGTATTTTCGTGTATAGATTTTGACGACTCTAGAGATCTCGATCCTTCTGAAGAGTTAGTTTATCAGGACTTCAAGCAAGGCAAGTTATACCATTGACTATGTTGATCCCATTATTTGAAATTATTTAATTCTATTTTAAATTATTATTGCATGCATAATTTTATTCAGTTATTTTAAATTCCTAGTTACTCTATTCCCTTTGTATAGCTAATATTAATGTTTGAATAGTCATTTACTTGTCACCTTAGTAAAAATAAATTTGGAAACATATGCTTAGACAATGCTTAGACCGAACATGTTGATTTTGGGGAATTTAGCCAAAATAACAATGTTGACATGAAAAGCAAAATGAAAACTAGTTTGGACTTCGGCGAAATGGATAGTTGGTGGGTGCAGGTTTATGCATGGGCTCAATTCAGGAATGGTTGAAGCCCAAGGATTGTTTTGGAAGTCGCCCAGTCATATAAACACTGGTCTACATGCTGCGGATTGTTAAGCCAAACTCGTACCGCCACAAGCCTGAAATGGGACTGTCTTGGCTAAGTAATTTGCATTATTGCACCGTGGTTGTGTCACCTTGAGGTGTGGGTGTCTGAGTGACTTACTGTCATTCCCACTTGGCGCAAGGGGGGGGGGGGCTTCCAGTGGTGAATCCAAAGGAAGTGAAACCTTAGCAGATACAACTACATTGAAATAGTGTAGGGTACAGGTCTCGTGATAGATGCTTAGTCGCACGCCTTCGGAAGCGTGTCCTGGCTGACATATAAAGCAATCTATCTCTTGTGGGTAAAGCTATACAAACTCTGTAGAGTATTAAATCTATTCGAATAGCCGCGTTCGCGGTCATGGACATGCTGAGCAAAGCCTTTTGTGGATTAGACTTTGTTTTTTGTTTTAAAAATAATTGTTTAAACTGAGAATTTTGGATAGATCATCCAATTGGGAAAATTTGGGCAGAAAACCAGGTGTAAAGGGGTTAGTCCTTCACCTTTGTGTATGGAGGTTTATCCTACACCTGAGATTGATGAAATAAATAAAATTTTGATATTCTTAGTTTTTAAATAAAAATTGCCTTGGAACTTAGTAATGGTATTTAAACTTGAAAATGTAGCTTTGTGCTGGAACTTAGTAATGGTATTTAAACTTGAAAATTTAGCTTTGTGCAAAATAGCCATACAACTTTCCTTGATATTATCTAGCAAGCATCATATTATGTTAATTGGGTGTAACTTGCGAGCATGGTAGTTTTGCTCACTCTTGCTTAATGCAATTAACCAGGAGAAGACTTTTACCAAGACGGTAAGCACTTGAAGGACTAGGCCGCGCCCCCAAACAATTGTCTGTGGCGAATCGTGTGGCTTGCTTAATTATTTTTACTTTCTGCTATGTCTTTTATTTGGTCTCGTGCCCAAGTTATAATAAACTCTGAATAATATTCAATATAGATGTGATATGATTTTGCTATCACTTTTGTTTGACTGTGTACACTAGCTATTCTTCGACTAGTGTATGAAACACAGAGAATTCGGGATCCTTTGTTCCCGAGTTCGACATGCACCAACACCCTAAGTATGTGTCAAGGCTTGCAATTCTAGTTTGACATGCAATCAATTTAATTCTAGGAATGTAAATTGCACAAAGTAAATCACAAGAGAACAAACCACAATGGCACAAGGATGTTTTACTGTGGTGTTCAGAGACTTGCCAATCTCCACTAAAACACTTTGAGGTAGGCCCAAGCAAATTGGATCGGCTCCACCAATTAAGCCCACACCTCCGAGGTAAGCCCAAACGAATTGGACCGGTTCACAACTCACTACAACAAAAAAGGTCTTCACAGACGGTTTAAAAACGTTATCACAGACGGTTTCATGAGCCGTCTGAGTTTATGGGTCAGTAATGACATGAGGTCATTACAGGCGGTTTTCGAACCATCTGTGATGCATACTATCACAGACGGTTATTACCTCAGAACCGTCTATGATAGTTGCCTATCACAAATGGTTTTTAGAAGAAACCGTCTGTGATAGTTTATGTGTTATAGACGATTTGTAGATAAAATCATTTGTGATAGCTGAATGTATCACAGACAGTTGTAGGTAAAACCGTTAGTGATAGCAGATGTATCACAGATGGTTTGTCCTAAGGAACCGTCTGTGATATTCATTTTGTATTGCTAAATCTATTTATGTTTATTGGCTAGCCTCAGGAAATGCTAGCAATGCCCTCTAAAACAAGCAGAAACACAACAAGTACGTGTATATATCCAATTCACATTCAATTCAGAAACAAGCACATCCTATTCACATTCATTTCAGAAACAAGCACATCCATTTCACAAATCAATTAACTCAAAGGAACTAAAATTAACCATTCGTGAACAAATATACACATATTTTCTGTTAAGTTCAATCCTATCCCAATCAAGTTCAATCTACATTGTGGAACTTCCCTTCTAGGTTTATGACCTCACGCATCAAGAAGGCCACAAACTGTCTTCGAATGTGTTCAAGCTGGGCTTGTTCCAATGGAGTTTCAGCGATGGTCGCAACTTGTTGCTAGGAAGATTCAAGTCGTGCATATATAAATTAATAAGTCTGAAATAATTATTACAAGATTGGCAAATTTGAGGATCTTTGGTCATCGCGGAACCGAGGAGTAGTTGCATGTTGTGACAAATATAGTATCCACAGATGTTGCCCGCCGACTACCAGTGACATTGCAAAAATAGAATTAGTTAGTTCGAGAGGCATTACTACGAAGTGATATATAAGATTAATGTGTACTAGCGAATACCAGGAATTTGAAATCGTATCGCTGGTTCACTCCCTTGCATCTCCCTCCCTATGCATAGTATGTGACGAACGACCTACGTGATTCCAAAAACTTAGCCTTAGCTATTGCAAAGAAAGGAAAGACTACAATAGAGTTATCTATGGAGAAAATGTGTTTACATGTCGATTATGTTTTGGACAACTGTGAAGTCGTGATTGGATGTCTTTAAGGAATCAATGTATCTTACCTTGTTCCATTTTGGTATAATTACAATTAGAATCCAGTGGAACCTACACAGGTATGTCGCCCAAGTCATTAAACCTAAGTTTGTGTTGCTTATAAAGTAAAAATCAACAAGTATAGCCACTAGAGCAGCACTTACCGCTGATTGTAGGGCAAAAGTATGAAATCCTTCTCGCGGCAATCTAGCAAAAATGTCATCATGTAATCCTCGACGGAGGTTGCATTGTCCTCGATGGTTTGCATGGAGACCAAGAGTGGATCGAGGAAACCTGCCAAGGATTTACTTGATGTTGTTTCTACGATCATGTATCTATATATATGTACAAAAGCTTGGAGTTATATATGACATTTATCGGTATTACACGAACGTAGACCGTGATTGTGCACACTTACAATGTCCAGCATCGCATGAGTGAGGCATTGAGGATGTCGAGGTTGAAGAGTAAGAACAAGCCATTGAAGATCACTCGTGGTTAAAATGAATTTTCTTGAACTTGATGGTGACACCCGAGCACCATTGTCCATCCGTCTTTTTGGCATGTTCCATGTACCAAGCATGCAATCTCCTAGGGTTTCAAGGTGCTCTACCGGGACGACCAACGGCTCGCCATGCATGAATTTCTAGGGCAACGGCAAGAAGGGGATATCATCGAGTTTCTGCGATGTGCCCTTGCCGCCTCTCTTTTTAAAGGTCGACCGGGCATGAGGTGTAGATGCATCGATCCACGGGTCTGGCACGCATCGGTCTGAGTAACTCAGTGCGGTAGCTCGGTCAGAATACTTCATATGTAGTTGACACCGGTGCAGGTAGCTCTGGTGCAGATACTTCCCGTGAAATTGAAACCGGTGCAGGTAGCTCTAGACAGATGTCGCTCTTGGGCCACTAGATGAATACTCCAATGGCTTGCCCAAAAGTCACGACCTCGTCGTTTGGGGGCATCTCTAGCTAGACGACCTCGAAATTGACATAAACACTGTACACATTCACTTTTGTGAAGCCTGGTGCTATATGTACACCATGCAGCAAGGCCCCGACACCAGATGGATACACCTAGCCCCAAGCAGCATCCAAGGCAATGGAGGCACATCTCACTTGGAGCTTGCACTTCGTAGCGACCTACATATCAATACAAAATTAGCTACTCTAATAGGCCTATCAATGGATCGAGCATTCCAGAGATAATAATTATTAAAAGGTTGTCATCAACAGGAAATCTGTCGTCGCTTTCTAAGTTATGGTTGGACGCACAGCTACTCGGACGTTTGGGGGATGGCTAGCACAGTAGCGGCGGGGGCTTCCAACTGATTTCGCCTAAGCCTTTCCTCTGTGAGGGATGCACGAATCTCCTCTCGTGTGACATCTCGCATCTCCTCTTCGAGGGATGCATAAATCTCCTCTAATAGCAGTGCTTCGCACTGGGCTTTGGCTCTCTTCCTGCTCCGGTATGCCCCGGAGTCCTCTGGGAATCCATGTTTCTATGGAACATAAAAACCAAGGCCTCTCATGCGACCTAGGTGCTCCTTGTTTTCCAAGGCCACGGCCCTGACTTCCTGGAACGAGCCTTGGCAAGATTGTGTAGTACTCAGCGCTTCCTGTAAAAGCCCGACATGTTATTTCACTTCCTATAAAGTTATCAAGTAATTACAAATAAGGTAGTTTGATATCTTACCAAAAGCTGGGACACTTCCTCATCTACGGGGTTTGGAAAGGAGATGGCCCCCAAGACACAGTAGATGACCTCATTTTTAGCCAGTTTTGGGCGCGCTCATGTGGGATCCCAATAAATGGCGGGGAGGCGTCCCACTGGCTTTCATGCTCATCCTGATCCCTCCATTGTGGCATTTTACCCACATACCCAGCAGTGCCGAGTCTATCGGGGTGCGTGTTTTATGCCTGGAGGGCCCTGTGCACCACACTTTTACTCCTAAAATCATCCGTCATCTTCTTCGCCACAAAGTCTTCCCAGTACTCCTCCACGAATGGATACTTCTGGAAGGGCATCAGATTCTTCTCCACGTAATTCTTGATAAGCGTGCTCTTGAAGTTCTTCCACGCTTTGCACACCGCTAGCAATGCGTATCGTTGCACGGAGGCCTTGTGTTGTTCCTTGATCTCGAACGATCGTAAAATTTTTGTCACCAGCCTAGCTTTCTCAACATCGGTCAACTCCTTCCACGAATCATAGGTGATCCTGACCCATTGGCGTGCAACTATTCTGACCATTGTCCGGAATGCGGATGCTGCTCGTCAAGGACTCGGAGGGGTCCCAGATGCATCGACAGTCATGATGGTAAATCGGCCCTCGGGCCTTTTCGATATTACTCTTTCCTTGCAATTGGATTTTCGAGAGGACGGCACATCAGACACATAAGGCGACGATGACGAAGAATGAGCAGATGACATCTTCACGAGAAATTGAAGTTCTGACATGCATAAACATATTATCATAAGATTCTTTGTGTATGGGTATATACACCAATTAGATGACATAATTGACATATAAACAAGTAAATCCTCCAAGTCATTTAAAAGGAATAATATGCTCAACGCAAACATCATGTGAACAAATGAAATCAGCATAAAGCTAAAATTTAACATTTTGACATTGCTCTCAGATGTAGAGTTGCACTTGTTGGGATACGGGGTAAGCTACGATAGCTACACACAAAAATTTCTACCATGCAAACCAGGAAGCCAAGCAAGTAGATGATCACAGATCATTACCACCAGACGCGCAGAGCAGTGGAGGAAGGTTGGAGCAGCCTGGTCCAACGTAGAGCACGTCGATGAAGTGGTCGTAGTCGATCATCCAGCGTCCTCGCGAGTCGATCGTCTCCTCCAACAACCTCTGCAGTTCCTTGTGAAGATCGCAGATCGTCCTTAAGCACAACAGTCGCAGTAGCGCTTCTATGGTATCCACACGTCTAGGGAAGGAACAACCGTACGCTAGTGTACTAGCACCAAGTCTCACGGCAGGTCTCTCAGGAAGATGGCGGCTAGGGTTTCGGTAGAGCAACTCACGTCAACTCGTCTGTTCTCTTACCCCAACAGCCTCATGCATCTCCCTATATAGTGCTCGTGACGGATCCTATCTGAACACATTTGACGAATCGTATCTGTACTGGTTTGTTCCAACACGTTAAGTGTGTGACCCTGTAGGTTCATGCGTAATCGGTTGTGACTTGGAAACCTTTTCCGACCACAAGTCGTAGTGGTTCCTAGCAGAACATAGTGATTCTCGAATACACACAAATTATTTCAGACGAACCTTAATGCAATATGATCTATGACCAGGTCCTCATCACTTACGACCAGGTCCTATTGCTATACATCCAGTTCGTATTTGGTCACGTCCAGTTCGTAACTCCATACGACCAGGTTTCGACCACCCTGTGATTACGTTCGACCAGTCTACAACCAGCTCGTATCTCCATACGACCAGTTCGTAATTGTTCGAACTAAGAGACCTACTCGTGTATACTCCCTTTGCCTCACGATGTCTGGTTAAACTCTAGGTGAGATGTTGTGTCATCCATGGACTGTTCAATACTTTCTCAATCGAGTGTCAGATAGCTTTATGTGGTCGAACACTTCGACTACTAGTGGCATGGCCATGCACTTTCTTTATCCGATCACAACGAGGGGCCCAGAGACATCTCTCTTGTTATGTTAGGAGGGGCAAATCCTATATCTGACCAGTCACATTCCTCTGCATGTTTCATAGCATAGCTGAAAGCTACCTTTATAACTACCCAGTTATGAGCAGCGTTTGGCAACCCCTAAGAGTGCTATTACACATGTGGAAAACCATGCTGATCTCAGGTCTAAGGATTATACATCATTATTGCTTGAGACCAACTAACGACACATAGAATCATAACAATCTCAATAGTGTCTCATGGTGGGTCTTATCCAACATCATGTTCTCTAACATGTGTTCATATTATTGGTTTGATATCTCCATATCCATGACCCGTGAAACATAGTCATCAACCAATACATATGCTAGTCTATTCATATGTGTCCTCATATGTTTCCGACCAGGGATCGTATAAGAATAATTATCGTAGAAATATAGAGTTTCACAATCAAGTCACATACCTGATAATCAATATTAACAATATTATTCTAAGAACAAGATAACATATTATCCAATATTATGAACATAATGAAACATAATCATATCTATGATTGCCTCTAGGGCATATTTCCAACAGCACTTTAGTCTATACTCTTCATTAATTGAATTTGACAATATTAATTCAAACTTTGAGAGCTAAAATAGTGCTTTACTTATCTGCCGACATGATCTTTAAACAAAAGACAACAGATAATACTTTCGGCCAACAGGAGATCAAAGCAAAATGATCACCAAAACAACACTCCAGTCAGCCAATAAAACATGATGTACTAATAGTATAAAATATCACAGTTTAACAAGTTCAGCAATAAGCCCAATTGACTCAGAGAATAGCATGTATTATTAATTGCTAAGGATCACAAAACCTGGAGTAAGCATTCTAATTAGAGCTAGAGTTCAAACCCGATTATCAAAACAATTTTAGTATAAGACTATTATCATCACAGAGCATTCATCTCAAGCCCACCACACCACATTGCAATATATTCCAGTAGTAGTATCAAAACAAATACAATATGCAACACTGACTAGAACATATCAAATGCAAAGGGGAAATTAAATTGAAATTCTATGATACTCACAAAGCAGATGGTAATCAAAGCCACTGAGCAATCTGAGCAATGTGTGAGGGGAAGGGGCGTCGGGGTCGGCAACTCGGTATCTGTTACCTTTGGGTGTCGAGGAGAAGGATGAGCAGAGAGCACCGGAGCAGCACGGCGGCGTCGAAGGGGAGGCGCACCGGGCTCGGGGGAGGAGGAAGCGACGCGTGCTCAGGGGAAGGCAGGAGGCGGGCTCGGGAAGGAGGGGTGCTAGCACTACAACATGAACAACCCTTTAGCAACGCATATATACGTTGGTAGAAGTTCAAATAAATGTTGTTAGGGTCTATACCAACGCATTTAGTATGTGTTGCCATTGAGGCCGTTGCGAGAATCTATTACAACAGATAAACAAGCGTTGGTAATAGATCTAAAAAAGCGTTGCGAAGTAATAACAGATAGTCAGGTTGTAACTACACTTGTATGCATTGGTACTTACCATGTATGGATGACTTTTACTATTTTGACAATGGATATAATTATCTTGTCACAATGCATAGAAGCGTTGGTATTTACCATACATATGACTTTTGCTATTTTGGTAGCAGATATAATTAGGTTGCTGCAATGATTATAAGTGTGTAGAAATCAAAATAAAATAATCATTATCGGTCATAGTATGGTTAAAAAGAACACTCATATATTAAAAACAAATTGTTACATTACATAGAGAACCATTCACATAAGACATGATATAAATATTTTACTTAACATCATTTCCTAATAGAATGGAATCTAAACGTAATGAAAATCATCTGCCTGTGTCACCATTCTCCACCTTGCATATTCAACATATCATCCATGGCGTCATCCATTTATCTTATCAACCTATAATGAAAAATTGGAGTCCATTAATGCATCATTAGGAAGAAACAAAATCACAATATTAAAGTAACAAAACTAAAAGGTGTCTGTGCGTTGCAACGAAACCTTAAAAGAGAGTGATATATATCAGCAGATATGATCGTTTGTTCATGAAGTAGGAAATGTTCGCTAACATTAGTTAACTACCTTTCAGACCCAATGTGTATGTTGCCCATGTGCTCTGGACCACCTTCATGGTTGATATATTTACAACAGTTGAAACTGCTGTGGCATCTTGTCAATGACCACATTAATCTTTGTTGTTGCTCGCTCTCCACGTAATTCATATTACATTATTAGCAATCAATATTACAACTCGCCACTTGAAGTCATTAGCTCTTAAAACCTTGAAGGCTTGAACACAAAATAGATGACATGAATAGACTCTGTTTTCATTTCAAAGATCTACAGCAGAAGTAGCACCATTCTCGGTAACCTATACATGCAAATTTTGCTACAAAAGCAACCTTGTTGTATTTTCCCAAAATCGTAACTTCTTTTTACGTGAGAAAACTTTGGCATCCATGCTAATACAAATAAGGATTACGGATAAACTATAAAAGTAAAGTGAATAAGTTTACCATGAATACATATTGCATAAAAAAACATTTTAAAAACGGACACCATTCATGTAGTTTCTCTATTAAAATATACTTGTAAGTAAGTTCTTACAGAACTATAATCTGTTGTCTTAATAGAAGAGAGGAAGTCCTCTGGAAGAATATCGGTAGGCACTAGGTCCTGCAAAAGAAACAAGATATCAGTGTGGAAAATATTTACTTAATTATGCCTATGAAACTAGAGCTCATAAATCTTCACAATATTACATATTCAGAGTAGTTCTTACCACAAATGTTTTATATGGAGTGGCATTTGATAAAACAACTGACGAGTGCACCTCTGTTCCACTTCCATCGGCCAATGCTACCTACAAATTCCCAATATTTCAAGAGGATGAAAGCAATGAAATACACACATTTATTAGTTAGTCAAAGTACTTACCCCTTGTACCTTTCCAGTAGTTTCATCAACCATTACTTGGGAAACCTAGACAATAACACTGGAGCAAGTGAGGCAAGAAACTTAAAACGGAAAATTGGGCACAAAACTATACTTATGCCACTACATAGTAACTGACTTTTCCTATGGAAATCCAGTTAACCTTTGGGAATAAACGGCCACGTTTATTTTGTTCTGCTTAAGTTTGAATCATTTGCTCTGCCAAAGAGCAATCTTACGAATCAAAGAGGTAATATCATGGCATAACAAGAGAAAAGGCACCTCTGCATTTGTTACAATTTGCACGCCTGCTTCAAGAGCTGCTTTGCTTATAGCTGATGACACTGAACCCATGACGTTGTTACGCACCCATCGGGGAACACATTGCCCTTGATCGGGAGCAGTGCCGTCGAGTTTGGCCCCGCTGCGGCTATCTTCTTGAGCAAACTTGTTCCTGGCCTTCCTGCCATCGTCGTCATCGACTCCAAAGTTCAAACAAAAAATCTGTTGCCATATTTACATCTACACCTCAAAGAGCAAACTGTTGAACGACACCGACAGGTTGATGGCGATGCTTGCCAGGTTCTTGCCCCGGACGCACGACCTTGCAACCCTGTGTTGCTTGGGCACCCCGGGGCCTTCTTCCTCCTCACCTCTGAAGGCGGCCATCGAGGACGGCATCACGAAGGCGAAATGCAGCTCTCTAGCAACTACCGTCTGCACAGATCAAATTGAAGAAGGCAATGTTAGCCTACATGGACCACAAACCCACTGCGCGATATGGGTTAGGAGGATAAATGGATAAGGGATCAAAGTGCTTACTGCTTCACCGACTGGTTTCGACATGAGGAGCTGCCTCAATCTAGCCATGTAGAAGGAAAGATGCTGCAGCTTGGAAACCCACTGTTTTTTCCTCTTTCAAAAACCAAAAAAAATAAAATCTATCTATCTGTTGGCTTAAACAAACTGAAAGTAAGTGCTCAACTTGACTATTCAATATAATTAGTTCTCAAAACAATGAGAGCTTGTTCCCACTCCCTAGCAAAAAAGGGCTCTTTAGTTTTCCCATCCCTGCGATGCCATCATCGAAGCCTAAGTGGCTATGTGAGCCAAGCTAACACTATCATGCTGGGTTTGGTATGCGGTTCTGTAGGCATGTACAATTTGAGTTTGGACGAAGAAAAACAAGGCCTTTAAGACTACTCTTAGGTTGGAACGGGAAGCATAGTCTTCTCTAAGAATCGCATGGTCTTGTGGAAAGAGTTTCTAGAAACCCAACTATCCACAAATAAAAGGAAAAGGAAACAGAGATACATTGTTAAGCAAATCTACACATACAAAAATATGTTAAAGATAACCACATTGCAGTTTTCAAAACAGAAATAATTGTTTACATCAGAATATCAGCCAAAAATACCTTCATAGTCCACAGTAGTTGATCAACCAATATGTAGATGAGGCTGGGACAACCTGCAGAAACTATATATTTTCCCATTATACAACATCTCCACAGTTCCTTATAACATGAGTTCTTTCACTTAAATGTTCCAAAGTAGAAAGTAAGGTGTTTTGGAGCATACTCATTTGCAAAGCAAGTTAGGGTGACAACATAATCTAAACTCAAGTAAGAAATCATCTGATATCCAGTGCATATGTATATCATTACATTAAACTGCAGTTACCAGATTGACTTCCTAATGTGCTACAAAGACATGCCACGTAAACATAAGCTATTTAACTAGTCTACAAACTTACATCGTGAGCTACGATAATAAAATCGAAGGCCGGTTGTCAAAGGGAGATCCTCTAGAAGCATAGAAATATGAAAGAGAAAAAAATAGAGAGCAAGAAAGGGTTCCTGCCACAATACATTTGGGGGTAAATAGAAGTAGAAAGAGGACAAATTTTATTTTTTTGCTAAATTGCCTTCAGAAAGTTCACTCAGTTGTAAGGCCACCAAATGGATTATATACATGATTCACTTCACAAGGCCCAACTTGAACAACCGCAAAGCGTACATCTGCATCAATCAAGCAATTGTCCTCGATGATATGTCAAGCTTCAGCCAACAACCACAGCACCAACGTGTTTAAGAATTGAAATGTTCAACTACGATACACAGTGTCAGTGTGAGCTTCTCCTAACAAGTGACAAGTTGTACAGGCACCTCAAGTTCGCTATATCTAAGCATCGCCGAGAGACCCGATTTCCCAAAACTATCTAAATTCTCTTGATCAACCTCACATACCAAAACTGCAGTATCAAATAAGAAACGACAATGTTTCTCCATAGGCACACGGACCGTTCCATTCAATTGCACATTAGATTGATCATGCCTTCAGAGAAGCAAAAAAAATGATTGGAATTTGAAGGTACCTGCAGATTGCAGTAGCATCCACAGGACCTGGCTGCGTGGAGGCGTGGGGTGGCTGGCAACGGTAGTGAACGAGGGTGCCGTCGGGTGCCAGCTCATGCCCCCCACTGAGTCGTGCCCCACAGATCGCAGCTTCCTGGTGCCCCAGCGCGCCCTTCCTTCTAGTACGTGATGCAAGGTCGGGCATCATCGAGCTGGTGGTCACGCACAGGAGGTAGTGCGCGTGGGTCCCCGGCACCGGCGCGGGCCCATGGAGGCCATGAGGGCAGGCACCCTCACGCCACACCACACCCACGCAGATGCATCACATGAGGGAGAAGGGGCGGCCACCGGTGGCTGAATCGCTTGAGGAGGCGGAGGAGGCATTTACTCGAACGCGTGGCGGGTAGGCAACCAAGTAGGAGTGGCTGCTCGGTAATCATGCATGCCACTTCCACCTCCTCCGCAGCCTCCGCTGTCTCCGTGAGGCCCGTATCCAGCTCGCTGTGGTTGGGAGTTGCGGGGAGAGGAATGGATCTATACCTCGAGACAGAGCGCCACGCCCATGTAGCCGGTGGCCACCAACACTGGCGTCGATGCCACAAACGTTGTCAGTGCAATGAAGGGATGAAGCATTCCGTTGGCGGCGGTGTCCATGCGGAGGGGGAGATGGCTGGAGGGCGGCTCGGACTGGGAGGGAAGGAGTAGGGAGGGGGAGACGACGGGGCGAGGACTGAGGGTGGCGGGGAGTGGAGGTTGTGCTGCGGCGCGTGGGGAGAGGAAGCGGCGGTGCGACGCACGAGGAATGGCAGCACCGGCGGGTGGGAGGAGGCCGGTGGCGATGCCATTCAGTTGGGAGGGGGAGAGAGAAAGGGGAGAATAGGTGTGGGAGGAGGCCGTTGGCGATGCGGGTAGAATCGCTCGCTGCTTGCAGTCAGTTGCAGGGAGGTGTGGAGGCGTGGAACCCACGATTTATACACTGTTTAGGTGGAGAGGGAGTTGAGCAGATTTTCAGAGGAGGTGAGGATATTTTTCTTTAAACAATTTTAGAACTCACATGTTATGTTACCTTTTCTATAGAAGGTGGGGTCACTATAGATATTACCTTGCACAACCAAAAAATTGGTGAGATTAGAGATTGTGAGAGGGAAAATGGTGGGATAAAAAAAGACACGAGAAAAAAAATAGAGGGAAGGATTGGAGGGAGATGAAAGTAGTTTTGGGAGTTGCACAAAATATTCAATTTCAATTGAACTAGAATTGGGCCTAAACTCGTGCATAGTGCTGGATCGGCACCCGTGGCAATAATATTACTTCGTAACATATGCTATCTGTAGCCATCCACAATGATTTATGACGAATAGATTTTGCAACGCATATCATGCGTAGCCATAATATTATGTACAGAGCGTTGCAACGTACGCGTTGGTAAAGCGGTGTCCATCTTGTAGTGTAGGTTCAGGGAGGCGGCGACTCGTGCTCAGGGAGGAGGTGGTAGGCTCGGGTGAGGAGGCGTGCCAGGCTCGAGGAGGAGGTGGCGTCGAGGATGACAGCGATGGGCTCGAGGGACGAGGGATGTTAGAGAAAGTAAATCATTTGAGTGGGGGGCATGGGCAAACCCTAGAGTTCGAATATAAATAGGGTTAGACATCACAGACTGTTCTAAATTAGAACCATCTGTGATATACACAACACAGACAGTTCCAACAAATAACCGTCTGTGATAGCTAATGTATCACAGATGGTTTGTAGATAAAACCGTATGTGATATCTAATGTATCGCAGACGGTTTTAAGGAACCGTCTGTGATATTATTTTGTATTGCTAAATCTATTTCTGTTTATTGGCTAGCCTCAGAACATGCTAGCCATGCTCTCTAAAACAACCATAAACACAACAAGTACATGTATACATCCAATTCACATTCCTTTCAGAAACAAGCACATCCATTTCACAAATTCACAAATGACACATTCTCATATACATAAATGCAAATTCAGAACATATGACACATACGTAGCTAGTTTTGTCACGTTGTTCTTCCCTTATGACATTTTCGAAAGGATGCAACTCGTCAAATTGATTATATTCTTTCTCGTCCACTATATTCTTAACTCTGACAATCCTTCTTTTTTCATGAAGAACTATGTAGCGCTTCTTATTTGCCTAGTCGGTTACATAGAAGACTTGAATAACTTGGATAGCGAGTACAAATGGTTCACCTTTGTATCCAACACGTTCGAGGTCCACGGTAGTGACGCCGTACTTGTCAACCTTCACCTGTGAGAGATGGACCCAACGGCACCAAAACAGGAGGATCTTGACAATCACGTAGTCGAGCTCCCAAATCTTCTCTATGAGCCCATAGTAGGAGCTCCTCAACCCATCAGTACTGAACACATCTATGTGGACACCGCTGTTATGGTTAGTGCTATTTATATCCTGGGTTTGCGTATAGAATGTGTACCCATTTATGTCGTATCCTTGCCATGTCACAAATATAAATGTTGTTCCTTTTGCCAACCATGTCAGCATATCACTTAACGAGCTCCTAGCAAGTCGCTCCTTCAACCATTAGTTGAACCGACTGTTGTGCTATCTCGTGATCCAAACATCCCGCCACTCCAAATTCTGTTGCCGAAGCACGTCCTTGTGCTAGTCGATATACGGGGACACTTCAGTCATGTGTTTCAAGACCATGAAATAGGATTGAGCATATGCTTTCATCTCTAGAGTTATTGCTTTCCTTCTGATAGTCCCGATACCCTCGAGCCTCCCCTCATGGCGAGATCGAGGCACACCTATCATTTCGACTTGAGCCATGTAATCGACACTGAACTCAATGACCTCTTCGGTTGCATAACCTTTGACGATGCTGCCCTCCGGCCGAGATTGATTCCGTACATAGGACTTGAGAATTCCCATGAACCTCTCGAACGGGTATATGCTACGTAGGAATTGTTGGAAATATGCCCTAGAGGCAATCATAGAGATGATTTTATTTCATTATGTTCACAATATTTGATAATATGTTATCTTGTTCCTTGAATGAATCATCAGTCATGAAGATTAACGAGTATGTGACTTGTTGGTGAAGCTCTTTTTAACTTATGATGATGTCGTTCTAAAATATCCTCGTCGAAAGTCACCGGGTGAACACTAGTGACTCTCGACCAACACATGTATTGATTGATGACCACGCTTCACCGGTCATGGATATAGGATATTGAATCAATAATGTGGACACGTGTTAGAGAACACGGTGTTGGATAAGACCCACCTTGAGACACTATTGAGATTGTTATGATTCTATGTGTCGTTAGTTGGTCTCAAGCAATGATGATGTATAATCCTTAGACACGAGATCAAGATGATTTCCTACATGTGTAATAGCACTCTTAGGGGTTGCCAAATGCTTTGCTTGTAATCGGGTGGTTATAAAGGTAGCTTTGCATGCTATGAAACATGCAGAGGATGTGATCGGTGGGATATGGGATTTGCCCTCCTAACATAACAGAGAGATATCTCTCGACCCTCAAGTGGTCGGATAAAGAAAGTGCATGGCCATGCATCGGTGGTCAAGAGTTCGACCACATGAGGTTATCCGATACTTGATCGAGAAAGCATTGAACAGATCCATGGATGACACAACATCTCACCCGAGTTCAACCGAGATATCGTGAGGCAAAGGGAGAATACATGAGTAGGTCGCTTAGTTTGACCAGACCACGGACCGTCGTATGGAGATACAAGCAAGTCGTAGACCGGTCGAACGTAATCATAGAGTGGTCGAAACCAAGTCGTAAGGAGTTACGAGTTGGTCGTGATCGAATCTGACCGGTCGTGCTGAGATAGGACACGGTCGTAAGTGATGAGGACACGGTCGAGATCATATTGCATTAAGATTCGCCCCATATAATTTATGTGTATTCGAATCGTTATGTCTCGCTAGGAACCGCTTTACTCGTGGCGGAAGGGTTTCCGAGTCACAACCGAACTAGACATGAACCTAACGGGTCACACACTTAACGGGTTGGAACAAACCAAGATGCGAATACGATTCGTAAGCGTGTTTGGATAGGATCTGCCACGGGCACTATATAAGGAGATGCATGAGGTCATTGGGAGGTGGGAGTTGACACGAGTTGCCCTCTCAAACCCTAGCCGCCATCTTCTTGAGAGCCTTGCCGTCGAATTGGTGCTAGCACACCAACAGCTGGTTGTTCCTTCCCTGGACGTGTGGATACCATAGAGGCGCTTCTACGTTGTTGCGCTTAAGGACGATCCGCGATCTTCGCAAGGAACTGCAGAGGTGCTGGAGGAGACGATCGACCACGACCACTGCATCAACGTCTTTGACGCCGGACGATCGACTACGATCAAGACATCGACGCTCTTCGTCGGACCAGCCGCTCCAACACTTCTTCCGCTGCTCTGCGCGTCTAGTGGTAACGATCTGTGATCATCTTCTTGCTTGGCTTCCTGGTTTACGTGGTAGAAATTTTGAATTGTTGCCTTCGTAGCCTACCCATATCCCTTCAGGAACACGGGCCCGCATATCTTTATCTCCCTCACAATATGAACAAAGAGATGGACCATGATATCGAAAAACGATGGAGGGAAATACATCTCAAGATGACGTAGAGTCGTCACCACCTCGTCCTATAGATCATCTAGTCCTTTATGATCGATGGCCTTCTGAGCAATTGTGTTAAAGAAATAACACAACCTCATGATTGTCTCTCAGACCTTGATCGGCAAAATACTTCTAGTTGCAATAGGGAGCATATGGGTCATCAGCACATGACAATCATGAGACTTCATGCCAATTAACTTCAAATCTTCCATTGAAACAAGTTTCTTCATGTTGGTGGAGTAACCGGATGGAACTTTTACACCATGCAAGCACTGGCACAGTTTAGTTCTCTTGGCCTTGGACAGAGTGTAACAAGCAGGGGGAAGGCACATTCATCCTTTATCGGTCTTTGTCGGTGCTAACTCAGGTCTGATGTCCATATCAACCAAGTCATGCTGTGCATTGACACTATCCTTTGTTTTGTCACGAATGTTCAGTAAGAGAACAGTCAAGCTGTCACATACATTCTTCTCTACGTGCATGACGTCGATGCAGTGGCAAACTTCTAGGTGCTCCCAATAAGGTAAGTCCCAAAATATTGATCTCTTCTTCAAGATGTTCTTCTCATGGGTCATCGATTTACATCCCTTTTCGAGCACAACATCTAAATCCTTAACCATATCATAGACCTCTTTTTTGCTTAAATGTCTTGGAGCTCAATTATCCTTCTTCTCTTCATCGAATTGTTTCTTCATCCTGCGGTATGGGTGAGCCCTCCGAAGGAATATACGGTGACGTATGTACATGATTTTACGAGAGTGCTTCAGTCACACACTCTTAGTATCATCTAAGCAGTGAGTACATGCTTTAGCCCCTTTTGTACTCTAGCCCAACGGGTTAGGAAGGGCAGGATAATCATTTATGGTGCAGAACAACAAGGAGCGCAAAGTGAAGTTCTCTCGTTTGTACGCATCCCATACCTGTACTATAACGTCCCAAAATTTGGCTTTTCAAAAATCTTTTGAATAGTTTAGGTACCTGGAAAATTTCACCAATTTTATTTGAATTAATAAAGCTTAATTGGGAATTTCCTAAATTAAAAATATTTAATTTGACTAATCTAAACATCAATTTAAAGAAAATCAGTTTTAGTTCAGTTTCTTGTGCTCCATGGAATTCTTTGTGCATTTTTTGACTTTTTTTCTGTATTTATTTGCTATTTGTTTGAGCTCTTTTGAATTTCCATTCGCTTCTTAAATCGAAAAGTCATTTCTAAATCCATTACCCTTCGTGGGCCGAATTGAATCGGCCCACTTCACCTCTCTTTCCTCCAGCGCACAGCTCCCCCGTTCGGCCCGCCTAAGCCTAGCCACCCTTGGCAGCCCAGCCGCCATCACCTCCCAGCCGCAAACCCTAGTGGGCCGTGCCTCATCGCCCGGCCCAACTCCCGCATGCCCGCATGCCAGCCCGGCCGGTTGCGTGAGCTGGAACCCTAACGCTCACGCCACCACCCGGGCCCGCAAGTCAACCGCTGCCGCATGCATAGTCGACGCGGTTCCTGCCACTGCCGCCTTGGAGTCCACGCATCGTACGCCTCCCAAGCCGCTATAAATAGCGCCGCCCCTCGAGCCGCGCTCCCCTCGTCGCATCGTCTCCGAAGCCTAGGCACCGCCATCGGAGAGGTCGTCGTCGCGCCGCTTGAACTCGTTGGAGTTGAAGCCGAACCGCCTTCTCCATTGTTGAAGCTTGAAGCTCTTCACAGCCGCCATTCGGTGCCTCTCCACCGTTGCCGACGCCGCACTCGAGGTCCCCACGCCACCCGCGTCTCGGACCCATGGCCGCCGTCTTCAAGCCTCCGCCGGAGTGACGTTCTTCTTCAACCCGAAGCGTCACCGCTTCGGTTTCCTTCCTCACCCTGTGCGCTGGCTCGAGGCGCACTCGCCCTCACCCTCACCCAAACTCACCGGAACCGTCGTCGCTCGCTGGTGTTGCCGCGTCTAGTGCCGCCGCCACCGCCGCCAAACTCGCAGGAGCTCCGCCACCGTCGGCCATCACCGGAGATCCCGCGTCGGCGAGCCACGTTGACCATACGCCGGTTTGGTGCGCCTGTTTCTTCTCCATTGGTGCCACGTCATGCCACCTCACTCGGCCATGTCATGCCACGTCGCTGCCACCTCACCACGTCATCAGCCCTACCACCTCAGCTCATTGTCAACACATGTGCACACATAGATGCCATGTGTATGCCACGTAAGCGCCATCCTAGCCCTAACCCTAAAACTAAACTAAGTGGACATGGTTCACCATGAACCTACTCTATGACACCTAGGTCCCACCTTGTTAGCACTATTTCATACACCCTGACCACCGTGCACTATAAACCCCAGATTGTGGACTTGGTCTATCGACCGATAGTCCACATGTCATCCCCCAAACAAAAACCCTAGATTAGCTATCTCTCTTACGTGCGAGTCCCGCATGTCAGTCACCCTTGGTCAAACCCTAGCCATGAGCTTGGTCCACCGTGGACTAGCATATCTCCGTGGACCTGGTCCATAGACTAGTGGCCCACATGTCAAACCCTAATCCTATTTTCGGATATTAAATTAATTCTTGAAAATCTTTTTATCTTATTGGTCCCACGTGTCACTCTCTCTACCTTATTTCTGGAATTATTTTAATTCTAGAAATTCATAAATCCAGTGGGTCCCACCTATCATTCATCCATCCTTTTTCTAGAATTTCCAAAATAATTTAATTGAGGAATATTCTGTGGATCCCAGTTGTCATTCTCACTCTTTATCTTGTTCTCTTTCCAGCACCTCGGCCCACATGTCATCCATTGATTTCATCTCTCTCTCTCTTACCAGTGGACCCCGCTTGTAAGCCCCTAATTCTTCTTATTTTATTTAATCTGAAGGAATATTCTCTGAATATTTTTCTATCTCAATTTCATCATTTCATGTGAATCTTCCAAAGCTCATATCTTTTGCATCCGAACCCCGATTGAACCCATTCAAGCTCCTAAATTCATCTAAATCCATTATCTATCTTCCAGTACCATTTAATTTCAATTTGGAGTTTATTTGATTTGTCTTTTTGAATTTTGTTTGTTTTACGCTTTCTTCCCCTTAGACGTTGAAGTCTTGGAATCGTCCGAAGGAGCGAAAGGTCAAGGAGGTAAAAGATCAAAGATAAATAAGATCATCATTGCTATAGCAAGGCACGTTATACCTTTGATCATGTTGAATCCTAGTTTTCTAAAATTACTTTGATTCAAATTATTGCATTTACTTTAAGTATTTATTTAAATGCTTTTGGGTGTAGTTATTATCCAATTTGTTATATCCACCTTATCTATTGTTATGTCATAATCTTTTGTCACCCTAGATTGGTTTATTATTTAGTTGGTATTATCATGGCACCAACGTGGGTTGGTTAGATACGATTAGTCTGCTTAGTCATCCCACGAGTCATCATTTCATGTAAGTTGCAATTATCAACTTGACTAAGTGATTATGGAACTATGTGATAAAACTGCGTGTACTGTGTACTATTTCTCGTGATTGCATGTGTTGCACTTAACCAACTGGGTGGTAAAGGATTTAGACTGAGGCATGTGGTGGATACTGTGTGACATGGTGGCTGTGTGAATGGGAATATTAATCTGTGTGGTATAGTTAGAAATTAGAAGTCTTGCCTTGGTCAATTAAGGACTTAACTTTGTATGCCATTGAACTGAGCCTTACTGTACGACCACATGCCTGGTATGGGACGGGCCTAACTTAGTAAGTTATGGATTCTTGACATTGATTACTCAGGTAGTAGGTTAGGCTGTGTGAAAGGGTGGAGGTGTGTGCTACCAAGTAGTCGCATCGTGGGACGGTTCGCCGCTTCCCTGTCCAACGGTGTGTGTCATACCATCTACTGTGTATAGTTTGGTATGACGGTTCGTAAGCACACTGGGAGTATCAATACTTGAGATGAAGTTTCTGAAAGGTTTTATTGTGATCAACTCCGTACAAGTTGATTGCATCTTGTGGGTAAAGTATACAAACTCTATAGAGTGTAAATCAATCTATTCGAATAGCCACGTCCGCGGTCATGGACATGCTCGGGGATTTCACACGAGGGGTAGATTTTCATAAAACAATTGGGAAGGGACAACTGTGTGATTTAAGTCATATGGTTGTGTGAATAACTTGATTAGGCTGTGTGTCTTTGTGAAAACAAATGATAAAACTTAATATTGTTTATTCGTTTTGAATTATGCTTTCAATCTATTATTCATATTCAAATTGCAAATGTTGCATTTATGCAAAATAACCACAGAAGCCATTCCTTTAGAGTAAGCCATCATGTATACATTGCATTCTGTGGTATGACTTGCGAGTATGGTTGTGTACTCATGCTTGCTATAATCAATCAACAGAAGTGGAGGAATCGTCAGTCAACAAGGCCTACTTCAAGGATCGTGGAGAACGAGGTCGCACACCCCAGCCGATTGCCTGTGGGCATATGGATGGGCTTCACTGAAGTTATTTTGTTACGTTGCGCTGCAGCTTCATTGAGCTATTCGCCTTCTCAGGCGTTAATTGTAAGCTTTGACCTTAAGGTCTTTACTCTGATATTTATTGTTATTTGCCTATTTATTAGTTATCTTTGTATATGGAAATGATATTTCACTGATGTTGCCACTGTGTGCACTAGCGTGATCCTGGACAAGTGCATTATACACAGAGGGTCCATAATTGTATTTTTGGGTCCCGACATAGGTGGTATGAGAGCCATATCGACTGTAGGTCGTGACCTTTGTTAGAATGGCCATTTTTAGGAAAGTCCTCAAAACTTATTTTACAAATGGAAAATCTCTATGATGTGCTATTCTCATCTTGTCTAGCTTCTATGCTCTTCCATTCTATTCATTTCTCAGCAATATTCTTTCTCACCGTTTTGAGTATTAAATTGAACTCGCTTCCCTCATAACTTCTATAGTTGTTGTTATCTGTACCAAATATCTCGGTGGATGCCCAAGAGCTGTTTTAAGCAAATCTTTGAAGACCATGCGACCAACAACAACATATCAATATCTCCCCAAGTATTCAAGACAACTTCGTCGCAAGAATTGAAGACTAGAAGTTGTGTGTCACCCTTGCCTTCCCCAAGCTTCGCCTCTAAGGATCGCAAGCAGTCAACATTCGATGAAGACCGTGATCAGCCCGAGTTTTCTTCAGACCAGCCATATAAGATAAATCAGTGTTGGTTCCTGTCGGGACCCAAAATATGCAATTCTGGACCCTTTGTGTATAATGCACTAGTCTAGGATCAAGCTAGTGCACACAGTGTCAACACAGATGAATATCGATCCACACAAACGATTAATAACATAAACGAGTAATTTGATAAAAAATAGTTGTTTTGACCTTATGATCGAGTTTACAATTATTAAGCCACGCAGTGCTAACAAAGGAATAAAATAGCAGCGGAACAAAGAAACTTCAGCAGAATCCCATCAATTCACCATACGCAACTGACTAGGATCAAGACCCTACGATCAAGCACCTTCGATGAACTCCTCCTCATAAGCAGGCGATGACTCCTCCTCTTCTGTTGCATGTTTTACAACAAGCATGAGTACACAACCGTACTCGCAAGTCATACCACAGAAATGCAATTATACATGATGGCTTATTCCAAAGGAATGGCTTCTATGGTTATTTTGCAGAAATGCAATATTTGCAGTTTAAATACAAGTAATAGATTGCAAGCATAATTCAAAACAAATAGACAATAATAATTTGACAGTTTTATTTCACAAAGACACATAGCCTAAACAAGTTATTCACATAGCCATATGACTTAAGTCACACAGCTCCCTTCCCAAAGTTTTCATGAAAATCTACCCCTCGTGTGAAATCCCCGCGCATGTCCATGACCGCGGACGCGGCTATTCGAATAGATTTGTTTAACACTCTGCAGAGGTTGTACGCTTTACCCACAAGATACAACTAGTGTAGGTAGCACTAGCCGTAACAAAACAGTTCAGAAACTTCATCTCGACATTGACACTCCTGGTATGCTTAGCCACCACAGACGCACACCGTTGGACAGGGACACGGCGAACCGCTTTGAGATGCGACTACTTGGTAGTACACACCTCCACCCAATCCGACATAGCTAACCTACAACCTGAGTAATCAATGTCAAGACTCCATGACTTACTAAGTTAGGTCCGTCCCATACCAGGCATGTGGTTGTACGAAAGACTCAGTTTAATGGCGCACAAAGTTAAGTCCTTAATTCACCGGGGCAAGACTTCCAAATTCTAACCTATCATTCCCGCCAACACAGATCCACCATAAAAGTATACCAGACCACTTGCCCCCGTCCAAAACATTTTCCCACCCTGTTGGTTAAGTGCAACATATGCCATCAACGAGTAATACCACATAGTACACATAGTTTTTATTACATAGTTCCATAGTCACTTAGTCAAGTTTATATTTGCAACTTACATGAGATGATGACTCCTAGCATGGCTAAACAATCTAATCACATCTAACCATCCCACGTTGGTAATACAATAGCACCAACTAAACAAACCAAACTAGGGTGACAAAATATTATGGCATACAATTAGACAAGGAGGTCATAACAATCTGGATATTGACTAATCCCAAAAATATTAAAATAAATAATTAAAGTAAATGCAATAATTTAAATCAATATAACTTTTGAAAACTAGGTTCAATATGATCAAAGGTATAACTTGCCTTGGAATAGGTCTAAGTACTGATCTTGCTCTTGAGGTGCTCCTTCTTCTTCAAACCTTCCCGAAGTATCGACGTCTACTCGCAAACAAAAGCAAATAAACAAAACAAATAAATAATAAAGGCAAAACAAACTCCAAAAATTAAATAAAAATCTCAGATAAATAGATCTCGAATTTAGATGAATTTAGAAATTTGAATGGACTCAAACGGAATTCGGATGCAGAAGATATGGACTTTGGAAGTTTGAATCTAAAAGAAACCCTAATAATTGGATTATTCCGAATTCCCAATTATTTCTCTAAAGAAAAATCGGATTATTGCGCAACGATGACGTTAGCGCTCGGAATAAAGGAATTAAAAAGAAAATCTAACATGTGGGACCCACACGTCAGTGACTTGGCCCACGGTAGACCAAGTCCACCGAGCCAAGACTTTGATTGGATTCGATCCATTGCGTCGTACCGAGGTGGAGGCCGATCGGGCGAACGTGGTCGCCACGCACGCACAGAGACTGAGCTGGCTGCACACGTGGACGTACATGTCGGCGGGACGGCAACGGCGGCTCTGGAACCGATGGTCGCCGGCGAACGGCTGCGCTCCGGCGAGGGTGGATGGCACCAACGTATAGCTGGCGCTATTGCGCACCTGGTGAACCAACTCCGGGTGATCGGGGACGTCGGTGGTGGGCGGCGGCGAGGTTGAAGCGGCGGAGAGCTACAACTATTATCGGATTGGAGCTCCGACGGGATTCCGGGGCAAAGAAGACGTCCTGGAGGTTGCCACGGCGGTGAGGAAGCTGATGGCGAGGTCCACGGAGGCAGGGCGACATCGAAGGCGGTGCAATTCGAAGATTGAGCTTCGGCACCGAAAACCCTAAAACTCGGATTATGGCGGCGCTAGAGCGAGTGGGGCTCAATGGGTGGCGGCTCTGGGATGCGGAGGCGACCTCGGGGTACTATTTATGGGGCCGGGGAAGCACAGATTTGGAAACGCCCAAACAGGAGTCCGAGACGAACACATGAGGAAATCCTGAGATATAAGAGGATATAGTCCGTTTCGAGGACGATTGTTTGAAGATACGAACGCAGTTTAGCTAGAGATAAGATTTGGTAACAAAATCAAGGATATCTTAGTTGAGATTCTCCGCTGCAGAAATGAGCTCGAAGCTCGTCCATGGCGGACTCGGCGCTGGCTCACGTGCGAGGAAGAAGACCAAGACGGAGACGACGAAGGCACGGGGCCCACGCGTTAGAGAGAGCTAACCCACGCGCCCGATCGGGCCTCAAACCTTGACCGTCAAGATTTGATCGGACGGCTCGAATCATCGGTGATGTTCGGACCGTCTGGTCAGCTCATCAGATCCGACCATCAATCCTTGATCGAACGGTGGAGAACAGGTCTGAGCGCGCGAGGAGAGAGGGAAGAGGCGGCTGACAAGCGGGGCCCTCCTGTCAGCGGAGGTTAGGCGCCTGGGCGATCGGGTCAAGACAATACTGGCCGACCAAAACAGGAATGGGTTTTGGCCCTTTAGGAATTCTGAGATTTTAAATAGGTTTTCTATTTAGAAAAATAGCAGAAATTCAAATAAGCAATAGAAAATAGCAAATGAACTTGGAAAAATTCTAGAAAAATCTAGAAAATATATCCAAGTACAAAGAACCCAAATAAAATAGTGTTCACCCTTGTTGATGTTGACTT
This sequence comes from Phyllostachys edulis, assembly GCA_036346405.1. Lineage (NCBI taxonomy): Eukaryota > Viridiplantae > Streptophyta > Magnoliopsida > Poales > Poaceae > Phyllostachys > Phyllostachys edulis. Next base: position 10,713,001 of record CM070558.1, read on the forward strand.
TAATCATATTAAATTATTTTGATGTACAAAGTCCATGTTTAAGCTTTTGAATTAAATTCAAATAAAATCCAAATCGTGAATTTTCTCCTACTAACTATTAAAAGATTTTTAAAGCTCAGAAAATTGGGATGTTACAGTTCTCCCGTGTGTTGAGCCAAGTCACCCAGTTAAGTTAGAGTTTAATCGACCAGACGGTTAGATTTCGTCTTCTTTCTCTTGTGTGTATTTGGTTGTGAGTTTTATGCTTCTTAATAGCTTTCTGGCTATTTGTGTGTTTCTTGGTGTTCCTTGGGTTAAACCTGCTCCCCTTAGTAGATTGTCTTTCCTTACCTTATGTTTTCCCTCTCGTCTATTAGTCCTAGTCACACTACTACAGCAAGCCTCATCACAGACGGTTCGGAACCGTCATCACAGACGGTTTCCGAACCATTTGTATTTGTATGTCTGTGATAACAGGGGTTATCACAGATGGTTAAAAAACCATCTGTGATATGAATAACATAGATGGTTTTTTTTGTTAAAACCATCTGTGAAGGTACGTATCACAGACGGTTTCCATTAAAAACCGTCTGTGATAGTTCATTACCCTAACCACTTTTTTTATATTTTTGGCTAGCCTCAGGAATTGCTAGCCATGCCCTTTGAAAACAAGCATGCATAAAACAGATACATCACATATAATCAATTTTTGACAAATCAAAGTGATCATTACTCAAAATAAATTACAAAAGAATTTGTTCAAGTATTCTCACTATAGTTACAATTGGATTACAATTAAATCATTTGTTTGCACGTTGTTGAGAGGTGCCGACGGGGTGAAACTCTGCGTCGGCGACGGAGTGAAAGTCTCCGTTGGGGTTAATGATATCTGTCTTGATAAAGTCATAGAGCTTCCCTGATTCTATCGTCAAGCCCTGTCGCTAGCAAGAGTAAAGTGGTAAGCATATATATTTAAATTTATAATTCGGAAATAATTATTTCGAGCTTGACAAACCTAGGGATCCTTCGTCTTAGCATTAATGATTTGCCGCATATGATGGCAAATGTAGAATGCACATAGCTCATCAGTTTTTTGCTGGCGGCACTGCAAAAATAGAATTACATATATAGGTATAGTTAGTTCGAGACACATTATTACGAAGTATGATATAGCATTATTGTGTTGTAGCATGTACCGGAAATCGCGTCCTGTGTGTCAGTGTGTCGTTCGATCCCCCTTGTATAGTCCTCCGTCGCGAACATAGGCTTTGAACAACCTACATGATTCCAAAAAGTTATCCTCAGCCATTTCAAACGAAGGAAGACTACAATAGAGTTATGTATGGAGGAAATGAGCATACCTGTTGAGTATTCCGTCTGAATCTTCAAGTCGTGCTCGTTGCTGATTAGGGAATCAAGGTATATTACATTGTTCCTCTTTGGTATAATGACTAAAAGGATCCAGTGATTCCTACTCATGTATGTCGCTATAGTCATTAAACCTAAGTTCGTGCTGCATATAAAGAACAAATGAAATTTATATAGCAAGTAGTGAAGCACTTACCCCTGGTTGTAGGGCACCACTATGTAGTCCTTGTTGTCCTAACGAAGCAATCCCGCCGTTATGTAGTTCTCGACGAAGGATGCGTCTGCTTCGATGGTTGCATAGAGACCACGTGTGGGTCGAGAAAACCCACCTGTTCAGAACATTCCCGGGCTTTTTTCATCATGTATCTATACAGAAGTAATGAATTATGATATTTATCGATATTACGTGAATGCAGAACTTTATTGTACACACACTTACCATGTCCAACATCGTAGAAGCAAGGCGTCGAGGGCAACGAGGTTGTAAGCATCTAGGCCCCTAATTCGTGTTTTGGTGATTAATGACGACTTAATTATCGGGACTAACTTTTTGTTGATGTTGCATAAGTTCAAGTTAGGTCGCGATGATGGTTTGGTTATGTGGGCTATTTGTTGAGCCCTAATGGACTTTGAAGGCAAGCTTGTATTATTGTTGAAGATTAAGGACTTTGTTCTTTAGAAATGATCCAAGGAGTTGAGGATGGATCATTGTAGTGATAGGTCTTTTGTTTTTATTTTAGCCGCACTATTAAAGGGGTTTAGGCTAGTAGCTTGAGCTTGGTTAGGTTGAGAAGCTAGTTGTGATGCACACTAGGTTTATTTAGCTCATCTCTAGTAAAATGAAGCTCTTGGAAGAGTTGGAGTTGAAATGAAATCAATTTGGATCTTTATTTGAGAAGGATGAAGAGTTGATGATTGCATTAAGGATGATTCGAAGCTAACGAGATCATTGGAAGCGAAGGCTGTTTTTCTATGGTGAAAAATGACTAAGTCCTTACGGATGATTCAAGAGCTAACGGATCATTGGACCATAGCGTTTTGCTGAAAATTCATGCCTTCCGGATGATCCGCAAGCTAAGGGAGCATCAAGCGGATCATTGGAACAATGAATAATTCAGTTTTGATAATGCCTTCCGGATGATCCGCAAGCTAACGGAGCATCAAGCGGATCATTGGACCATCCGATTTTAAATTGGACATATGCCTTCCGGATGATCCGCAAGCTAACGGAGCATCAAGCGGATCATTAGACCAGATCAATTGGATTTTGACAAGGCCTTCCGGATGATCCGGATGCTATCGGACTATCAAGCGGATCATTGATCCGAGAGGAATTTTGGATGAGCTGAAAACCCGAGTACTTTATGAATGATCCGGAAGGAAAGGATGATCCGGATGTAAGGATGATTCGCAAGCTTTGGATAATACTTTAAGCCTTCAACGGCTAGTTTTGTGACCGCTGGATTTTGGGCTTCCAGGATGATTAGGAAGGCTTCCTGATGATCCGGAATGTGCTGATTTTTTCTGGATAGTACGTGTAACGGCTAGTTTCTTTGAGGAGGCTATAAATACTGTTCATGGACGTGATTGTAAGCCCTCTTGGCCACTCTACAGTAACATCTAATACCAAGGGAAGATCAAGGAGACCCAAGATCATTTATGAACATATTTTGAAAGATTTTGAGAGGTAGCATAGGCTTAGTGTGCATCACTCTAGTTGCTTGATCTTTCTAAGTTCAAGTGAAGGTCTAGGCTTGTTACCTTTGGAGATCGGCGTCTCCTAGACGGCTTGGAGGCGTGGTTCTCGGTGACCTTCTAAGGAGGAGCTTGTGGAAGGCACCGGAAGGTTGTAAAGGTTTGGAGTCCACCCATCCTGAGAGGAGAAGGACTACCACAAGTGAATGGCTTGATACCTTGCTAGGTTTCAAGTCGAGCAACACTCTTCTTGAGAGTGCTCCAACGAGGAGTAGGGAGATCGCCGAATCTCCGAGACCTCGGTAAAAATTGGTTGTGTCTCTTGTCTCTTTTACATTTACGCATTTACTTTCTTGCACTGCTTTTAAACTTCTCTAGAATTGTGTAGGAGTTGTTTGTCCACACTAGCATCCATAGACACATAGTTTTTGTTAGAACTGCTTAGTCTTTTAATTGTTCTTAAAAAAGATTCCCAATTCACCCCCTCTTGGGCATTCGATCCACTTCAATTGGTATCGAGCAAGGTTGCTCAATTAGGGCTTTACCGCCTTGAGTAAAGATGTCGGGTGAGGTGTGAATGTTGGTAGGGCTCCACTTTTGATGGCACAAATTATTCCTATTGGAAAGTTCGTATGGGTTGTTACCTTGAGGCTATGAGCTTGGGCGTTTGGCGTGTGGTTGAATATGGTTTTGCTGCTCCACGCAATCCACTTGCACCCACGGATGTGGAAGTAAAAACCTTCAATACAACGCCTAAGCAAAGAATGCACTTTTGGCTCTCTTAGTCTTGAAGTCTTCAACCGTGTTAGCAATCTTAGCACGGCTCATGAGATTTGGACTACTCTTCGTGAGATTCACGAGGGCACATCAAATGTGCGAGAGGCAAAATGTATGTTCTTAAAGAGCAATTCGACTATTTTGTGATGCGACCTCATGAGGCGGCTAACGAAATGTTCTCTCGCATGAATAGTATTGTGAATGAATTGAAGGGTCTTGGATTAACTCTTACTAACCTTGAAATTGTGAGAAGAATGCTTAGGGTTTTGCCCAAGGAATACAAGACGCTTGTGGTGCTACTCACAAATGGAGATTTGAACTCATTGACACCAACCGCTCTTTTGGGAAGGCTCACTGCACATGAGCTTTTCTTGAAGGAGTATGAAGAGTCTCCCACAAGCAAAAAGAACATTGCTCTCAAGGTCAAAGGAGATCATGAGGAAGATGATAGTAATCATGTTGAAGATGATGAGTCAGAGGACTCAGATGACATGGCCTTGCTCATGAAGAAGACAAGGCGCCTTCTCAAGAAGATAAATGATAAGGGGTAGACTTTGACAAGAGAAGAAGATCTTCATCAAACTATTTGTCGAACAAGAAGAACCCTTTTGCCAACACCATATGCTATGAGTGCAATGAGAAGGGCCACATTCTTTGCAAGATGTGAGAACAAGAAGAAGAAGAACAAGGACACATACAAGGGCAAGAAGAAGCAAGATGGTAAGAAGATAAGATTCAAGAAGCTAAATCGAAATGGAAAGGAGGAAGCTTACATTGGAGAATGGATTACCGATGAGGAAAGCTCCGAGGTTGACTCAAGTGATGAAGATGATGGTCTAACACCACCAAAAGGCCTTGCGGACTTGCTCTCACCGAGTCCACTCCACCACCTCCAACCTCACCATTTTGCTTCATGGCAACGCATGATGAGAAGGTACATGACTCTCTTCCCTCATATGATGAGCTTGTTGAAATCATTGAAGAGCTCAATTCGGCTCTTGGTAAGGAGAAGCAAAAGTTCAAAGTGCTCAAAAAAATACACACTTCACTTAGCACCGAATTTGAGGAAGTTCTTGCCAAATATGAAGAACTTGAGCTTGAACATGATTCTCTCCTTAACAAGGACTTTGTCGTGACCAAGGTTGATAGGGTATTGCATGTGATCTCTATCCTCAACAAATTGTCACTCAAGCATGCAATGCTTCCGTCATGGTCGATAGCTCTACTTCTTGTAATGATTTAATTTCTATGCCATGCTCTTCTAAAGTAGATGCTAGTCCTACTTGCAATATTCCTTCTTGTGGTGTTGCTTCGTGTGCCACTAACCTTGTGAAGGAAAACTTGGAGCTTAAAGCTAAAGTGGATATGCTTAACAAGGGCCTAGCAAAGTGCTATCAAGGAAGTGCCACTCTCGATCGGATTCTTGGGGAGCAAAGGTTCTCCTTGGGTAAGGAAGGATTGGGATACGTCCCAAAGGTTGTACCCAAGGGAGGTGGTTGGATAAGACCCAAGACGAAGTTCGTGAAGGAGGGCTATTTTTGCTACAAGTGTCATGGTGAAGGCCATAAGCCCGTTGCATGTCCATTGGCCTCTTCGTTTAAGAATGCTTCTACCAAAAGTTTCATCTACGACTCTCACTACTTGCTCCAAAAGGGCAAGGATGGTACATTTGTTGCTAAGTTCATAGGTGTTCCAATACTTAATGAAAAGAAGAAGGCCATTTGGGTGCCTAAATCCCTATGCACTAATCCAAAAGGACCCAAAAAGATTTGGGTACCTAAAGCAAAGACTTGATCTCTATTTTTGTAGGTGAACTACAAGACCGGAGGCCGGCATTGGGTGATTGATAGTGGATGTACTCAACACATGACCGGAAACTCGCGGATGTTCACCTCCTTAGAAGAAAGTGTGGACTCAAGCAACAAGATAACTTTTGGTGATAATAGCAAGAGTAAAGCAATTGGACAAGGAAAGGTGGCAATCTCAAATGATCATTCAATCTCCAACGTTCTATTGGTTGAATCCCTAAACTTTAATTTACTTTCCGTTGCTCAACTTTGTGATTTAGGGTTCCATTGTCTCTTTTCGGAAGAAGGTGTGTTGGTTTTAAACAAAAATGACCAAAGTTTGATCTTCAAAGGCTTTCGTTTTCAAAATCTTTACCTTGTGGACTTCTCCTCTAATGCTTCGTGCATCTCGACGTGCTTACTTGCTAAAGTTTCACTTGGTTGGCTTTGGCACCGCCGTCTTGGACATGTGGGGATGTCTACTTTGAAAAGGCTTTTCAAAAACGGTTTGGTTGTGGGCTTAAAGGATGTGAGATTTGAGAAGGATAAGTTATGTAGTGCTTGTCAAGCCGGCAAGCAAGTGGCAAACTCTCATCCCACAAAGAATTTTTTGTCCACCTCGAGACCGCTAGAGCTCTTACATATGGATTTGTTTGGCCCAACATCTTATAAGAGCATCGGGGGCAATTCTTATTGTTTAGTCGTTGTGGACGATTTCTCAAGGTTTACTTGGGTGTTCTTTCTACAAGACAAGTCCGAAGCCTCCGGTATTTTCAAAAGGTTTGCAAAAAGGGCCCAAAATGAATTTGAAACTCCAATTAAGAAAATCCGTAGTGACAATGGAACCGAGTTTAAAAATACTAACATTGAAGATTATTGTGATGAGATAGGTATTAAGCATGAGCTTTCCGCTACTTACACACCTCAACAAAATGGAATTGTTGAGCGGAAGAATAGGACTTTGATTGAAATATCGAGGACTATGCTTGATGAGTATGGTACTTCGGATCGGTTTTGGGCGGAGGCCATCAACGCATCTTGTCATGCTATCAACCGGCTCTATCTCCACCGGCTCTTAAAGAAGACATCATATGAGCTCTTAGTAGGGAGAAGACCGAATATCTCCTACTTTAGAGTGTTTGGATGCAAATGCTACATTTACAAAAAGCGCACTCATCTTGGAAAGTTCCAAAGGCGATGTGACATCGGGTTTCTCTTAGGCTACTCCTCAAATTCAAAAGCTTATCGTGTCTTCAACAATGCCACTGGACTTGTTGAGGAGACTTATGATGTAGAATTTGATGAATCTAATGGCTCTCAAGGAGAGCATGAAAATCTTGATGATGTAGGTAATGAAGGCCTAAGAAGTGCAATGAAGAATATGTCTCTTGGTGATATCAAGCCAAAGGAGAATGATCAAGAGGTACAAGTCGAAGCTCAACCCTCATCATCAATGGCACCTCAAGTTGATGAAGATGAAGCAAATAAAGATGATGAGGATATTGCACCTTCTCCCTTACCTCAAGTTAGGAGTCATCACACCATTGCCAAAGACCATCCCATTGATCAAATCTTGGGGGATGTTACTAAGGAAGTTCAAACTCGTTCTCGTCTAGCATCTTTTTGTGAACATTACTCTTTTGTGTCTTGTTTGGAACCCACTAATGTAGATCAAGCACTTAGTGACGCAGATTGGGTAAATGCAATGCATGAAGAATTAAACAACTTCACCCGCAATGAAGTATGGACATTGGTGGAACGTCCCCGAAATCAAAATGTCATTGGCACAAAGTGGATTTTCCGTAACAAACAAGATGAACATGGAGTGGTGGTCCGCAACAAGGCAAGACTAGTTGCTCAAGGGTTCTCCCAAGTTGAAGGACTTGACTTTGGAGAGACTTTCGCTCCGGTAGCAAGACTCGAAGCCATTCGTATCCTTTTAGCTTTTGCATCATGTTTTAATATCAAGCTATATCAAATGGATGTTAAATCCGCATTCTTAAATGGTGTTATTTCGGAACTAGTGTTTGTAGAACAACCTCCCGGGTTTGAAGACACTAAACACCCAAACCATGTCTATAAGTTATCTAAGGCGCTATATGGGCTTAAGCAAGCGCCAAGAGCTTGGTATGAGCGTCTTAGAAACTTTCTACTTGCTAAGGGCTTCAAAATCGGAGAATTGATTCTACCTTGTTTATTAAGCATTTTGATGATCATTTCTTCATTTGTCAAGTATATGTTGATGATATTATTTTGGATCAACTAATCAAGAATTTTGCAAGGAATTTGGTGAGATGATGTCTAGAGAGTTTGAAATGTCTATGATAGGAGAATTGAGCTTCTTCCTTGGATTTCAAGTCAAACAATTGAAGGAGGGCACATTCATCTCTCAAGAAAAATATATTATGGACCTCCTCAAGCGCTTTGAAATGAAAGATGCAAAGCCTATCAAAACTCCTATGGCTACAAACACACATCTTGACTTAGATGTGGGAGGTACCCGATTGATCAAAAACTATATAGATCAATGATTGGTAGCTTGCTTTACCTTACCGCATCTAGGCCCGATATCATGTTTAGTGTTTGTATGTGCGCTAGATTTCAAGCTTCCCCTAAAGAATTGCATCTTGTTGCGGTTAAGAGAATTCTTAGATATTTAAAACACACCCCTAGCATTGGTTTGTGGTATCCCAAAGGTGCAAAATTCGAGTTGCTTGGCTATTCGGACTCGATTATCTTTGGGTGTAAAATTGACCGTAAAAGCACTTGAGGGGATGTCGATGCTAGGTAGATCCCTTGTCTCATGGGCTTCAAAGAAACAAAACTCGGTTGCACTCTCAACCGCCGAAGCGGAATACATTGCCGCGGGTAGTTGTTGTGCACAAATATTGTACATGAAGCAAACCCTTCTAGACTATGGGATCTCCTTCAAAAGTGTGCCTCTATTGTGTGACAATGAGAGTGCGGTAAAAATAGCAAACAACCTGGTTCAACACTCGCGTACAAAGCACATTGATATCCGGCATCATTTCCTTAGGGATCATGTTGCAAAAGGTGACATTGTGCTAAGCCATGTCCGAACCGAGGATCAACTTGCGGATATTTTTACCAAACCCTTAGATGAGGCTCGCTTTTGTAAGTTGAGGAGTGAGTTAAATATCATAGATTCCTCTAACATTGCATGATCATATTCACTTCTCATGTAATATATTGTCATTGTCTTGTGTGTTCTATTTTCCTTGCTTGTTTAGTTGTTTGAAGTTTTGAGTGTTTTAGTTGCTTCGGTTTTTGTGAGCTCAAATGGGATTATCACATTAAGGGGGAGCATTATACCTCTCATGTATTCTTGCAACCCTAAATGTGAACAAATCAATACTTTGCTAGATGCATCTTGAAAAATGCTTTTCTCATGCAAATGTACTATATTGTATCAAATGCTTTCTAAATGTTTTGCTTTTCAAAAAGTTTCATCATAAAAAGAAAATTTGATTTGCTTGAAAAAGAACGTATGTCCAAAACTATTTTTTTTAAAAAAAATTATCTTGAAACGAAAAAGGTTGGTCAAGTGATTTCTCAAATGCTTTATATTGGCCAACATCTTAAAAACAAGTTTGACAAAGTTACCAAAACCCTATTATGTGCTAAACCGTGAGCTTTCTAGCATAACATGGGTCTAAGTCACTTGAGCCGGATGTTTCCATCTCTTGGTTCTTGGTGGCACAAAATTAGGCCCATACATTTCCAAAGATCCCAAACCCAAATTCATTTGGTTCACTTGTATTTAAAAAAAAAGGTGTTTTGAAAAACTATATGCATATAGCAATATCTTTTCAAAAATGTCTCAAGTTGGTGTTCTAGATCTTTTTCATCGTTTAACCATGTCCAATTAAGTGTTTATGTTGATTGCTGCAATTTTGGACCATGGGAGAACACAAATTCTCACTTAAAATACCCTCTTTTCTTACCCAAATGTTTGGATCATCCAAAGGATCGGATCATATGGATATGTGGACAATCTGCTCCTATCGGATCATCTGTTACATAGGGTCTTCAAGTTTAACTCCTTATCCCTCTTAATTTCTATCTGAACCAATGGATCTCCTTTAAGTCACTTTGGATGGTTCAGATGCTCTCGTACCCCTTCGTCTTTAAGGTTTGTTTCTCATCCGTTAGATCTTTCTTGATCAGTCCGAACCATTGGATGCCACTTATTCCTACCCCTTCTCTTGGTTCTCATCCTGGCCACTGATAGTTTGTTGCTCAATCCTAGCCCTTGATCTCCTCTCTATTCTTTGCCAACTCTCTACTCGGTCAAAATCCCTATGTCCTCAGTCAAGGGTGCGGTCGCTTTGTTCCCCATTCGTTTCCTCCTGAGCGCCATGGGATAGCGCCGCCGCCTCCACCACATTTCTCGCCGACGGCCCGTCGCAGTCACCGGCGACCACCAAATCGGACTCCCCCTCTCGCGCGCATTCACCGGCTGTCTTCGGTTCCGCGAGGGACGCTCGGTGTCGGCCGCATTGTGTACCTCCTCCACCGCCCTTGGTGTCTTCCTCGGCTCCGGCCGGTTTGCCGCTTCTCCCTCTCTTGAGTAAGTCCCTTCTTGTTCTTGAGACCGAGGCCATAGTGTGTACCTTGAAGCTGTGGATTGTTGCTTAGTGTTAGTTCGGTTTGTGCTTCACAGGGGCAGTGGTAGTCGGTTTGTGGTTCTTAGGGGCAGTGGCAATCGTTGTATGTGTTGAGATTGGATGTTGCTACAGAGGCTGCTATAATTTGTGCTTGGAAGGGGATTGGTTCTCAGAGATCCACTTCAACTTCTGATTCACTGTATGCCTGAGATTCAGCATTGCTTGTATTTGTGATCTGTGAGTTCAATGAAGAAAGACCAAATGGACAAAGGCAAGGGCAAAAGAAAAGCAAGTCCAGATCCTCCTCAGCGCAGTCTTAGACCTCGACAGCAGGGCATTGCCATCACTCAGTCGCCTTCAGTGCATACTCCAGTCAGTGAGACAGCTACACCTTCATCTCGTGGTCGCTCAACTTTAAGTCGACACCTTTGGAAGAAGAACAGACCCAGTAGGTCTGGAGGATCTCTCACTGGTGTGGCTCTTCCCTCTCTTGAGCCAAATCGCAATGCAAGATTTGCTACTGTTGATTACTCCACTTACAAGGCTGACAAGATGAGAAAAGTGAGGAAGGTTGATGAGTCCAAATGGTTCCCTCAAAAGCGAGATAAGATCACGAGATGTTGGGACTGATTTGTATTGGACGATGGTGCGAAAGATATTGTTTGTCATTCTTGAGAGATGAACAAAATCCGTAATCACAAATGGATTGACTGGACAGCTATTAATGAATATGCAAATGGCACAGATATTCGTCCTCATTTTGCAGCGACTCGTGGTCTCACAGACCTTCTTGAGACTAAACCAATGAGGTGGTTGGATAACATTATTTTCCAATTCTATGCCACTCTATGGATCCCTGAAAATCGAGAGTACATTTCATTCATGTTTGGAAGTGAGCGCCGCCGGCTTGATCGCAAAGAGATGTCAGACCTACTTGGTATTGTTCTTGGTGGCGACTCTTTGCACAATCGTGCTTTTCCTTCTGGACGTAGAGGTCATGCAGATGGTGTACCCCCTTCACTTGAGCTGATTCAACACATGTACACTGATCCTGATGCAAAAGATTTTAATTGGAAGGTTCAAGCACAGCTTTCTCGTGAGGCTTTTGTTACTTTGTGTGTGACTAGATATACTATTTTGCCAAGGAAGGGATCTAGAGAGGAAATTAGTGCTCTTATGGGTTGGTTGCTCTTTTACTTGATGGATGACATGGAGATAGATTTCATTGACCTTATGGTTGGAGAAATGCAGGATGCTATCAAAACCACCAACCGCATGCTTCCTTTTGCTCCATACATTGTCAAGATGTTTCTTAATGCCCGTTGGATACCTCAGTTAACTCATGATAGATATCCAAAATTTCTTGCTCCATACAAAGCTTTGTCTCCTCAGGATAAACGCCTTAGACAAATAGCGTCTTTGCTCCTCCACCATTAGATCCTCGGCCGATGATGCTATATATCAAGATCCTCTACCTTTTGATCATCGTGAGCCACATGGATTATTTGACTTTAGGGATCCACTTTCAGATGTTGATTTGGATGATGATGATGATGGTGACAGTGATCCTAGTTTTAATCCAGCTGATAATCTACCTTCAGCAGTCCCTCCAGCAAAGAAGTTCAAATCTGGCACTCATAATTCTGAGGCAAGTAGTTCTGGTTCAAAAGCTGCCTTTGATCGCATTGAGAAGAGGTTGGAAATGCAACACAAAGAAAATATTTCTCTTCGGAACTTTCTTATCAGTTTTTGTGGGGACATTCGTCTTCAGCAACAAAACTTGACTAGAGCTATTTGGACACTAAATGATCAACTAAACTGTTGTTGGGAGGATGTTCGGTCGCTTCTTAAGAAACAGGGCAAGAATGCTACTAATCTTGGTCGCCCTAGTGGCAAAGATGAGGAGCTCCAAAAGCTAATTCCTTATCCGTATGTTTCTCCTCCAACTCAAAATCAGTCACCCACACACTCTCCCTTTCAGCATCAACCGGCCTCAGTCTCACCAGCAGCTGTAGATCCCACTGCACCGAATCAGTCGCCTACTCATTCGCACTCTTCTTTTCAGCGACAACCGGTCTCGGCAGCAGCAGATCACTTTGATACTCAGTCGCCAAGTGCACAGCCTCCCACAGATCTTCACCAACTTGTTGATTCTTTGATTTCTTCAGCTCCCTTTTCTTCTACAAGTGATTTAGTTGGCCGTGTTCTTGACTATTCCTCTTCTCAGATAGAGCTCTTTGTTGATCAAGAAGAGGAGAAAGATTTCACCCAGTCAGCTGCTCTAGACACTCCTGTTCCTTTACATATTCTTCCGGCACCTCAACTGTCTCCAGCAGCTCTGCATCTTTCTTCTGTAGCTCCCTCTTCTCCTGCTTCCTCAGTGCACACTCTTGTTGTTCAGGGCTCTCCCACCGATGATCCTCAGGCTGGCGACTCCGTTGCGACTATTCAGCTCCATAATGACGACTACGCGTCCGACGCCGGCTTCTGACTTTTGGGCAGCCCTTTTCCTTTTGTGTGCTTGATGTCAAAGGGAGAGATTGGTGCTAGTGTTTGGTTGTTTGAGACTATGCTTGTAAGATTGGTGCTTGTGTTTTTTGGTTGAGTCTATGCTTGTATGAGTACTATTTGCATCATCATGTATCATGCATAGACTTAGGGGGAGACTTTGTTATTTTGTGGAGCTATCTTATGAGCATGTGTGTCTCATTGTCTTATCTTGTATCCTGCTCACTTATGCTTTATCCAATGCTACTTGAGATATTTGCTTAATCATGTTCTGTTATTTCTCTATATATTGGATCAAAGCTTTCATGTGCTTATCATGTCAAGTATATGCCTTGCTTTTGCTTATGTCATATACTTAAAATCCTTTATATCACTTGTGTTGGTTTGGTTGTCATCAATCACCAAAAAGGGGGAGATTGTAAGCATCTAGGCCCCTAATTCGTGTTTTGGTGATTAATGACGACTTAATTATCGGGACTAACTTTTTGTTGATGTTGCATAAGTTCAAGTTAGGTCGCGATGATGGTTTGGTTATGTGGGCTATTTGTTGAGCCCTAATGGACTTTGAAGGCAAGCTTGTATTATTGTTGAAGATTAAGGACTTTGTTCTTTAGAAATGATCCAAGGAGTTGAGGATGGATCATTGTAGTGATAGGTCCTTTGTTTTTATTTTAGCCGCACTATTAAAGGGGTTTAGGCTAGTAGCTTGAGCTTGGTTAGGTTGAGAAGCTAGTTGTGATGCACACTAGGTTTATTTAGCTCATCTCTAGTAAAATGAAGCTCTTGGAAGAGTTGGAGTTGAAATGAAATCAATTTGGATCTTTATTTGAGAAGGATGAAGAGTTGATGATGCATTAAGGATGATTCGAAGCTAACGGATCATTGGAAGCGAAGGCTGTTTTTCTATGGTGAAAAATGACTAAGTCCTTACGGATGATTCAAGAGCTAACGGATCATTGGACGATAGCGTTTTGCTGAAAATTCATGCCTTCCGGATGATCCGCAAGCTAAGGGAGCATCAAGCGGATCATTGGAACAGCAGCGAATTCAGTTTTGACAATGCCTTCCGGATGATTCGCAAGCTAACGGAGCATCAAGCGGATCATTGGACCAGTACCGATTTTAAATTGGACATATGCCTTCCGGATGATCCGCAAGCTAACGGAGCATCAAGCGGATCATTAGACCAGTACCGAATTGGATTTTGACAAGGCCTTCCGGATGATCCGGATGCTATCGGACTATCAAGCGGATCATTGATCCAGAGAGGAATTTTTGGATGAGCTGAAAACCTGAGTACTTTATGAATGATCCGGAAGGAAAGGATGATCCGGATGTAAGGATGATTCGCAAGCTTTCGGATAATACTTTAAGCCTTCAACGGCTAGTTTTGTGACCGTTGGATTTTGGGCTTCAGGATGATTCGGAAGGCTTCCGGATGATCCGGAATGTGCTGATTTTTTCTGGATAGTACGTGTAACGGCTAGTTTAGGCTATAAATACTGTTCATGGACGTGATTGTAAGCCCTCTTGGCCACTCTACAGTAACATCTAATACCAAGGGAAGATCAAGGACACCCAAGATCATTTATGAACATATTTTGAAAGATTTTGAGAGGTAGCATAGGCTTAGTGTGCATCACTCTAGTTGCTTGATCTTTCTAAGTTCAAGTGAAGGTCTAGGCTTGTTACCTTTGGAGATCGGCGTCTCCTAGACGGCTTGGAGGCGTGGTTCTCGGTGACCTTCTAAGGAGGAGCTTGTGGAAGGCACCGGGAAGGTTGTAAAGGTTTGGAGTCCACCCATCCGGAGAGGAGAAGGACTACCACAAGTGAATGGCTTGATACCTTGCTAGGTTTCAAGTCGGAGCAACACTCTTGCGAGAGTGCTCCAACGAGGAGTAGGGGAGATCGCCGAATCTCCGAGACCTCGGTAAAAAATTGGTTGTGTCTCTTGTCTCTTTTACATTTACGCATTTACTTTCTTGCACTGTTTTAAACTTCTCTAGAATTGTGTAGGAGTTGTTTGTCCACACTAGCATCCATAGACACATAGTTTTTGTTAGAACTGTTTAGTCTTTTAATTGTTCTTAAAAAAAAGATTCCCAATTCACCCCCCCTCTTGGGCATTCGATCCACTTCAGAGGTTGAATAGGTCGTACAAGTCGTTGAAGCTCACAATGAAGTGGCCCGACCTGTTGAAGCAATGCTCATTCTTCTACCTGATGGTGATTCCAGTATTGTACCCCTTATCTTTGGTCTTCCACATGTACCAAGCATGCAAATCCTGACAAGCTAGTCCACTGTGGAGTAATTCTGCGTTGGAGCACAACGGTTTTTCGATGGAGTACTTCCCAGAGTTGGCAGGCGCCTTAATGTTCATCGATTTCGATTTGGCCTTAACGATTGGCAGCGTCTTCCTACGAGACGACTCGGGAACCGATACGGTGGAACACTTTTCTTGTTCCTTCAGTGTTTTCTCTACCAGAACTGATACGACGGCACGTGTGAGGACCCCGGTTTATTAGGCTTGCAATGCTTAACCATCCACTTGGTCCTAGCATCACAAAACAAATAAACCAAGCCTCGAGACATATGTACTTCCCAAGATGCAGTACATACACCTCTTTACAAAAGCATGCATCAATTCCATTCAAACACATAGAACAGAAGCAAAGCAACAAACCAGAAGTTGATATACTAAAGATAGAGTTATTACAAAAGAGAGGCCGACCGGCCAAATAACAATACAGAAGTACTAAGTAAATAGCGAAAGCAAAAGTGCCATAAAGATGGCCATAACAAAAGCCAATCAGTGTGCCTTAACCCACAAGGCAACTAACCAGACCGTCAAGCTAGTCTTCCCAACCACAGCACATCTCACAAAAGTAAAGCCCTTGGGGTTCTACCTCCTCTGCAACAAAGTTATTAAGCAAAGCAAATGAGTACAAAAAGTACTCGCAAGACTGACGTGTAGTATAACAGAACTATAGATAGCTACATGCAGGCTTTATTTAAGTGGAACGCTTTAGGCTCATTTAGCATAAAGCAAGTTTTCATTTGCAATAATTAAATAGATTCAAGCAGTTTTGCAATTCATTTTTAATTTGCAATTAACAGCGAGACAAAGACAATAATAATAATAGATAGATGACAACAACAATCCTAGAAGTGACTAACCCAATAGTCACCACAACAATAGCATGAATTACCCATTCATACCACCCATGTCAAGTTTTAATTTAATGGTTGTAGTCTAACTCTTGCAAAACCTAACCAAGCATGTCCATAACCTAGGACGAGGCTATTCGAATAGTTTTAACCATGCAGGGGTGTACCAATGTACCCACACGTCAGATCGCCTTTTCGCCAAGCTATTAGCACACTTCCTTTGGTATGCTTAAGACGGCTAAGTCCTACGAGACATTTCCAATGGATGATGCTAATTAAGAGCCGCAACCCACAAGAGAAGGATACATTAGCCGACTTACAGCTGATCTGCTAATGCTCCCCTCGAATCACAACACATTTTTAAAACACCCACCAACCAGCTCATAATTAACACCTCCCAAAGTACTTAGTCAAGAGAGGTCCCATATCCCTCTCGTGTGGTTAGCACGCAAAATTGCTTGGAGAGTGTGACACAAGATGTTCAGTCCTTGTTGACTTAGGCACCATACCATTCACACCAAAAGATCACACCAACATTCCATTGTGCTCAAGTCCAATTCAGTTTTTCATTTTCAGTTTTTAGCTTTACAAAATAACAAAGCACAAGTGCTGGACATAATAGAGTAGTAATTTCATTTCTGTGATCAAGGTCATCGACATAATGTCAACAACCACCCATTTCTACCGTTATCTAAGCATTTCTAAGCATTATCAACGTAAACTACTAAGTGATAAGAGTCCATCCATCGAACTCTAAATCACCGCAACATAATCCTAGGCTTAGTGGTAGAGAATGAACATTTACCTACAGGTTATGCATCTATAGGCTTGACTAATCGATAATTTAACACAAAGTAAGCATGCATACATACAAGTTAAACAAAGTATTAGACTTTAAAAGTAATGGGACATAAGGGATATGATCAAACTGCTTGCCTTACTGATTATGCTCAGTTTGCTGCAGAGGAGTGCTTTGGTTATCAATGTGCTCTTCGGAATCTAACGAAAGAATCGAAAAAGAACCGATAAGAACGAAGAAAACGAAAAGACTCAACAGCAAACTTTCTCCGAATGCTCTGAAAATTTTACAGAAGCAAGAGCATGATCTTTAAGGAATTTAGCAATAAGAACCAATTGATTTGGATTCTCAATGCAAAAGATATGATCAAAACAAATCTGCTCAGCCTGGAAATTCAAATCTGTTACTATTCATTGTAATTAAATTGTTTAGCAAAAATTTCTAGAAAGGTAGTGTTTCTGAACTTTTTAGGGTAAAACAAGCACCTCATGAGATGAACAACCCAATTGGATTCATCTCATTTGGGGCTATAATACATTTTCTATAAATTTTTAAAGACATGAAAATGAGCAAAAGTTAAATGCATAAATAATCTCTTTGAAAACTGAAACATGTTCAAAACTAATTTTAACAGCAAGTTCATTAATAGAGGAAACCAAAAAACTTGGTTTCACTCAAAAATAAGTTACAGAGAAATAGTTATGCATTTTACAAGTTAAATGAATTTTTGATATAGCAAATAAAGCCTAAACATGGATTAATCTATTAACATATTTTTCTGGAGTTACAAGGGGCTTAAAACTATTTTTAGATTAAAGTTTAGCTTAAAACAGAATTATCAAAATTTATTTCAACCGAAAATGTATTAGTATGAATTAGTTATGAGTTTCTAAAGTTTAATAACATTTTTAGTTGAGAAATAAACCTACCGGGAAATAATAAAACCTTTACCGAAAGGAATAAGGCGTGGCCTAATCTGGGCCCCTGGCGCACCATCGCACGGCCCACAGCGCCGCCCAGCACAGTGCCACGCCATCCTAAAACGGCAACAACGGTTGGATCCAAAACGAATGGTCAAGATTCACTGGGCATTGTTCATGGTCCGAACGGCCCCATGAACCTCGACCGTTGATCAAGCGATGGAGGGCTGCGATTGAAGGAGCGTTCGGGCGGTCCGAACGTTCCTTCGATCTCAGCTGCAGATCTGGAAATCAACGGCTAGCATTGACTTGGCCATTCGGGATGTGAACAGACAAGGCGACGGAGGGCCTTGCGCGTGACTTGGAGTCACGCTACGCTTGAGCGCACGCTACGAGAGAGAAAGAGGGCAGCCCCACATGTCAATGGCACGGGGCCACATAGGCTTTCACGCGCTCGCACCCACGCGGTTTAAAACGGCGGGCCCACAGGTCAGTGAGACTAGGACAAGGATTAAAGACAGAGATTAATGGCAAGCATTTAATTAGCCAATGATTAATGATGATTAGAATTTAATGGCCTGCATCCTAACCTTAATGACATGCACGCAGTAACCGGGAGGATTTAAAGCACCCGGGAGGTTTTGACGGCGCCGGGCCCACATGGAAGTGACCCATTAAGCCATTTTAAGACACGTTCTCATAACTAACCAATCATTAACAGAAATCAACAATGATTAGCGCTATTAATGGGAGAATCAATGTCCGATCAAGCGCGACACGATCTGCCGATTTTCATCCGGCAAAATCGATGGACAAAATGGCTCTTGCGCCGGCACTCGACCTCAGCAATAATCGAAAACATGAATGGGTCCACAATAACCTCACGGACCCAATGGAGGTGACCTCGCCGGCGGTGGCGGCGTAAATCGCCGGCAAGCCGGAGAAGATGACGACAACACATATGGCCAAAAATGAAAATAGCAAAAGAGCTCCGCATTGTTCACTTGAGCGGGTGCCAAAGCTTCCAAGGGCTAATAGGGAGTTACCTTGGCACAGTGGAGGCAAAGAGATGGCCGGGGTTGCTCCTGCGACGGTGGAGCTTGCCGGCCGAGGAGAAGATGACAAGGGGGGGTGACGGCCTGAGCATAAAATGACAGCACCGGTGGTAGGGTTAGCTCCAGCATATCACAAAGAAGGTGCATGAGAATCTAATTGGGGAATGGAGCCACTTACCGGCACTGAGGAAGAAAGGGGGTGATTTGGCCGACAAAGACCCAACTCCAATTCAAGCTGCCCCTGTAGAAGCAAACCTAAATTGAGTTAGGGGAAGGCATCAAGATGTTGAGAGGAACCAGCTGGAGCAAAGAGCTGAGCAAGAGAGCCACTGGAAGATGGGTTGCACCGGGGAGCTCCAAGTGCATCAATGGCGTCCAAGTGCTTCTGGTTGGGTTGAGCTCACAAGCAAAGGGAAAGTGAGTGAAAGTGTGTAAAGAAAGCCAAAGAAGGGAGCCGAGAGCTTCTTATAGTGAGAGGGGTGAGGTTGCACCACAACAAGCTATGGGGGTCAAGCTTGCTGCCCTAGCCGAGTGGATGGGGGCAGGTGGAGAGCTGACTAAGAGGGCGCACTAGCACGCATTAATGGCTAAGAGTCGTTGCCAAGGACAAGGATTGGACAAGGGCTTGAGCTCCCATCCCACACAAGCCATGACTCTGGCACACGCACGGGCGCGGGGAGAAGATGACCATGGACGTCGATGGCCCACCAGGCAGCGAGCGAGAAGAGAGCGGCTCGGATTAAGTGGCTGGGACGGTTGAGTCCAACCCAGTCGGTACCGACCGTTGGATTGGATTTGAACGGCCACGATGCACGCGCCACTCTAAAATGACCGGCGCGAAGGGGTAAGCTCAAGCAGCGTTGGATAAAGATCCTACGGTGGAAAACGCACGCGCGGGAGGTAAGCTGAGCTGCCTGGGTTGCACCGAGAAAGAGAACGGGCTCGAGTCTGACTTGAGCCCGAGCAACAGTGCTAGGACCAAGGGATTTAAAATGAAAGCTGATCTTTGGAGGGTCATAGAGATAGCAAATCAACTCCAAAATTTATGAAATTTTAACTGGAGCTTGCTGACTCTAGGATCAATCTTGTGTAAATTTTCCAGAGGTTTTCATGAATAGCATTTTCCTCCAAAAATTTCAGAAGGCTTGTTCTAAGGTTTGACCAAGCTTTTGACTGGTTTGACTTGCCCCCAAAAATTATCAATTAATTTCCGAAAATTATGAAATAATTGAGAGGTGTCACACAGCATCTCAAGAACCTAGGAAAGATATTCCCCCAAGATTGGCACAAGATTTGTGACAAGTTGAATAAGGATTTGACTTTAGTTAACAAGAGCTTTGTGTTTTTGAATACCACACTCTTGACAAGAATTTGTAGCAAAGTTCAAGAGTTTCAAGATGTGAGAAAAAGTTTTAATTTCTACACGTTTTATTACATTTGAAACAAACACCCATAATTGATTACATTTGAAACACAAACCTAGACTTGGTTCCATTTGTACATTTGGGATGTTACAGCACGCTTTTCTTATTCCTTCAGCGTCTTCTCTACGGGAACCGATACAGCAGTACGCTTTTTTTTGTTCCTTTGGTGTCTTGTCACTACTAGAAATCCCCATTTTCCCTAGTGAGTAATATACTAGGGAACACGCAAAAAAACTGTAGGAAAATGATTTCCCTAGTGGCATTCGTAGGGAACGGCTACTAGGGGAAAGAATGTGGGGAAAGAAAACGTTCCCTACGGTTTTTTTTTGGGAAAACCTAGGGAAAGAATCGTTCCCTAGGATTTTAAACGGTAGGGAAATCTCGTCCACGTGGCATTGCCATCTGACGTGGAAAGTTTCTTTCCCTACGTTACCTTTCTGCCAGCCTAGGGAAAGAATCCAACAAATTCCCTACGTTATTTCTTGTATGCCTTAGGGAACATTTTTATATAAACATTATTTTCCTATTGCTAATTCGAAATTCATCCCCTATAGTTTAGCATGAACACTAGTGGTACTGAAATTATTATTATTTTTAAATATACATACATTATTCAAATACTTATTTATATGCCCAGTTACAATCAAAATACACTAAATTCACATTATCACTCAAAACAAAGTTTATACAAGAGATAAACATAATAATATCTTGTATTTCCAATAAACCATCAAGTACTATTTGAGGCACATTTGCACCAACATATCTAAGTGTAAATATCACACTATTAGAAAGTCCAAAAATAATACCCACGCTTGCACTACAAGTGCACAACACACATGCAAATAGAAGTACAAATGACCAGCTAGCAAGGTTTCACAGACATCAAAATGCAACCCTTACATGTTAGTCATTCCATAAAAGAAGGCAACATGCACCACTTGCAACAAAAGTATTCTTCCACGTGTAATTGGATCATGCCTGACATTAAAATAGTGCAAGATCATCATCCAGCGGAGAAGAGTAGCTCCCATCAGCACTAGCAGATGCATTAACATAACCTCCAAACATTCCTCGAGCAATCCTATTCAATGTATCATCCGGATTCTCTACTCCAATAGCTGAACCGTTGGTATGAAGCTATACAACAAAAATAATTCGAAGTTCAGTAAAAAAAATTCAGAAAAGAAATACAGTTATGCTGACATGATCCTTCTTGGTGTGTCTTGCATTCTAGTCTGTGTATGTTCCTATATGGTCAAGATAATTCATTAAGTTCAGTTTTGAGCTGTTTCCTCTCTACTTGCTTCTAAAGCATTACTGCATAAGTCATCATGTATCGTCATAAATGTGTTCCTTTCAACCAATTTTAATGGCAGACCTCATGTTTGTGCAGGTTCAGGAAATAGAAGAAAAACTAAATAAATTGCGGAGTGGTGTCATCTTGGTGAAACCTGAGGACAAGAAGATCATTGAAGAGTCCTTCTCTGATAAAGTTAACCAGTGGAGAAAGCGAAAGAGGATGTTCAAGGAGCTATGGGATAATATTACTGAGAATAGCCCCAAAGATCAGAAGGAATTTAAGGTTTTGGTGCATTTTCTTTTACAGTGACATGCTGACGAGTCTCAATAAAAGGAGAAAAGTTTCCTGCTGATGATGTAGCTTGGGAGTATCTCAAATCAAAAGTATGTTACAGCAATTTTATCAGCCAAACAGTTTCATGGTTTTACTAATTTCATAGGTAAGGTGTTTATAGCTGAGTTGTTCCAGACCAATGACGTTGTCCTCTGTTAATATTTTTGCTCTATGAGTATTCTAGTTGGTAGCAATGCATACTAATCGAAATTTACCGAAATTCATATTTTTGTTGGGCAGACTCCCTTGTTATACCTGCAACACAAATCATTATTTAATGTCAGTACATCAACAAAACTATGATAATGAGGAGCAGAAAGTGATGTCCTGTGGTATAAATTGGACCTTTTTCACGGACGGTTCGGTATGTATCCCAGATTAAGCTACCAAAAGTTTTGCCAGGGGAAAGAAACTACAGATCAATTGCTCTCCTACAAGAGAACAAAACAACCATATTAGCACCTTAAGCTGCTCAGTCTGAGGGCCTGGAGCAAAAGTTCAAGAAAATGAATTGGCACTCGAAAATTACTACATTGTTTTTATCTGATTTTCCTGAAGATTGGAACATCCTAGCAAATGCCTTCCGCTCCTGACCTCTTCTGTCGGCAATCTGTAATAGTTTCCAAAGAGTTGGTAACAATAAACATTTATACAGGCTCCACGTTCACAAGGCTATCAGACCAACCTTCTTCTTTGCAGCAGCCAGCTCTCATTTAATTCCTCCTAAGGGTTGTCAAAACAAATCCATTAGATTCTCAGTTGCCAGTGCCACTAAGAGATGAATTGCCAATGAAGAGGAAAGAGACAAACCATCAGTTGGCCCCAACTCCAATGCATGCTTGAAGCTCTCCACTGCTGCATCAATGTCATTGAGTGCCATGTGTGCCTGCAAATAACATTTATTTAAGCGACCACAGTTACACAGATATCAACAGGTGACAACATTATGATATTATGGTTGTTGAATGCTATAGACAGATATGTAATAAATATATTTTCTAGCTCAATCGCACGTATTTAAGACTGTTGGAATGAGAATACTTATCTATTCCAATGGACCAAAGGCCAATATAACATGTAATGGGTAGATAATATGCAAAAAACACCCTAAGCTATATACAAATGTAACACACCCTCAAACTTATGGTGGATCAACAAGACCGAGCCCTAATCATTTCAAAAGCATGAGCTGAAGCACAACTGTAGGCGAAGAAATAAGTTCAAATGAATGGTAACTGAGTTTGCAAACTTTACATGCAGCTAAGGGCAAGTGCTACAAGCCTACAAGCAAAGCTATACATTTCAATTGTCAACAGTTGTGAGTTAATGTTTGTAGTCCTAACACGCTCCGATGGTAAAAACAGGCAATTAGTACGTCAAACATATTCAGATGACTAAACAACCATGCATGCAATCCTAAACATACATTATTTTGTTTATAAAGTTTAGAATTTGTGGTATCATGAATCATCTATTTGAGTTCTGTTCCAAAGGACAAGCACTTGGCTAGTACTCCAAACATTTGAATGAGTTATTGAGTACAAAGATAATATATATGATTTGTGCTTACCAAGTACTTATCAAATAAATATCTGACAAACAGCTATATGTGGAAGTAGCACACGCTCACAACAATTATAGGAGATTTTGTTTGCTAACATGTCGAAATAGCAGTGTGCAATAGGAAGAAGCAATGCATCATTCCCAAATTTTGAGGGTTGTACAGTTTATTGACCCCCTTACTATCCTTTCTGTTCCATTTATTATTAGCTAATTGCATCTGATTTTTTGCTTCCCTTCAACACAAATGGATGAACAACAATTGCGTGATGCACTACATGAACACGAACATGAACATGCAAGCATGTGAAGAGTAACATACCACTCTTTGTACAATTTATCAGCTGAACAGTGACCTCTGTTTGGTTATCTATGGCATCTCTTATTTTCCTTACCGTCTCAGGGTCAGTTTTAGGACTTTGGAGAAACCTGCAAGGAGCTAGGGAAGCATCAGGAAAGTGATACATTAGTCTTTTGCATGAAATGCTTACTTACACCAGTCTACAACATGCAGAGCAATAAAGGTCCAATTTTAGGATTGCCCTATGCAACAGTTAATTTATAAGAGGTTGAAATTTGCTAAAACTTTAAAAAGTTGCCAGTGAAATTGTGCAATAATAAAAGAAGCAAGATGAGATCGTCATTCACCTGCAGTTTCTTCCCAATATTTCTTCACGGCTATATTATGTCAATTGCAGAAAACTATCAGACGCAAATATCTGAAACATTGACCAAAGAATAAATACAGATTCAAGAAAAGTTGATGTCGATATCAATAAAAAGAACAGTGGATTCAGAGGTACAAGAGGTTCGAGTTGAATCTTACAATAGGATTATCAGACAATCTTGGGCCAGTGATGCAAAATTCTTCTCAATGCGTTCAAGTTTAGTAGCCAAATCTATACCCCTTCTCATTTCTTTCCTCCTTAGGTCATCATCAAAGCTCTCAGGTCTTTCATCATCACTGTCAAGTAGAGGATCTTCATCTCTTGGTTTCAGCATGTTCTTCTCTACATTTCCATGGCCCATACCAAGAAAACTGCACGTACAAATTGAATAAGACTAAATAAAATCAAGGAATAGGAATTGTGCAAGGAAATTAAGAAATAAGATGGTGCAATTTTATCATTTGATTTGTATGAACTTAGTGTACCCCATAAATGAACGCATACCAGATTTTCTAGTTTTGTTCCCTCCTTCAGGTATTTAACTAATCTTCTGCATTGAGCTCCTTATTCCAGTACGAGAGTTACGGCGAGATCCACTTCACCCGTCAACACGCCGAATGAATCCTGTGATTTTGTTTTTAAGGTGCTATTTCTTGATTCTGACAATGAACGTGGATTCTTTATAGCCAACACAAGCTCAGACACTGAGCTACGGGCCTGATCCTTCTGTCTAGCTACAAACATAACATATATCTTTTTTCACTTTGAAACAAAGTTTCTGAAAATTCAAAGACTTCCTAGCTACAACTCTTTCGAATCTATACACTAACATAGCAATAGTACCATCTGATGAGTGATTCTGGTAGTCCATTTGGACGAACAACCGTATCCTTGCTCCCTTCGGTGTATAATTGTATTTACTCACTTCCACTTGCATCCTAGAATAGCAGTACACATAAATGGTCAATACAACACAATTTGTCTCCGTAGTGCATATGCAGTGATCATGAATAATCTTGCGGCAAAATGGTGCGAAAATAAGAATAAAGAATCACTTGCAACAAATAATGCCAGACGGTCAGAATAAACTCTTGCAAGTGACATATGGACTGGGGAGTGGTGGCAGCCGGGAGCACCCAAACAAGTTACCAGCTGCGAGCGGCGGCGGCGGCACCAGAGTCAGGAGAGGACCGACGGCGTCGGGCTGGAGTGAGGAGGCAAAGTTGCAGCGGCAGCGAGAAGCACCGAGAGTGAGGAGCACCGGCGGGAGGGACCGGCCGACGGTGGCGGGCAGCAGAGAGTCTGCTCTGGCGGCGTCGGGGAGGCGATTGCTGCGTCGGGGCCGACAGTGATGGCTCGGGGAGGAGGAGAAGAAGGGGTCTTGGCGGTGGCGGTGGCGACTTCAAGGAGGACGAAGAGGAGGAGGGCAAGCGGCTCGGGGAGGAGGAGGAGGAGGCGGCACCGCTCGGGCGGCGGCAATCGTGGTGGCGGTCCGTGGGCGGCGGTTACTCTGGCTGAAGAGGAATTTGGGTAGGGCAAGTGATCGAGGTGGAGGGATCTGTTGGGCGGCGTCGGGGAACAGTTGCCGCGTCGGGGCCGACGGCGACGGCTCGGGGGAGGAGGAGAAGAAGGGGAGCGGGGTGGCGGCGGCAACGACGACGACTTTGGAGGACAAAGGGCAAGCGGCTTAGGAGAGAAGGAGGGGAGGGGGCAAGGCGGCGGTGCGTGGGGCGGCGGCTGCTACAGGCGATGAAGGGGAATTTGGCATGGGCGGCGGCTGCTACGGGGCAAAGTAAACGAGGCAATAATAAAAACTGGCGTGGTGCCGAAAAACAATTAGCGCGCTGAAGAAAAAAAAATAGCGCGTAGCGCTCAGCCAAAAAAAAATGGCGCCTAACAAAATAGCAGGCAGAAAGAAAAAAATAGCACATAAAAAAAGTAGCATGCAGCAAAAAAAAATGAGGCAAAAACAAAAAAAAACACATTCCCTACGGTTTAGTCCATCTGAGCAGGGAAAGTTGTCACCATGGCGCTGACATGGCATAGTATATTTCTCTTTCCATTGTCTTTCCCTAGTAATTTATGTAAACAGTAGGGAACAATTTCGTTCTCTAGGTTTTTTTTATCTCACCCTAGGGATAGATACTTTCCTTTGGATTACAATTCCACTACTAGGGAATGTTTTAAATTGTAGGGAAAACGGGGATTTCTAGTAGTGTCTCTAGGGGAACCAATGAGGTGGCCTTCTGGGGCGAAGGATGATGAGGTGGAGTCATCGAGGGTCCCATTGGAGAGGAATGGTCGTGTCGAGATCGCGACACTGCTGGGTCTAGGGCAATGTCCTTCTTGGGCCACTGGATAAAAGTGTGCATGGCATCCCCTAGTGTTCTGATGTCTTCGTTCGGGCGAATCTCGGTAGGGCGGCCATGAAATTGTCATGTACCATGTCCACTGGACCTGGCGTAACCTGCCAGACTAGGCACCGTCTTCTGCTTGTCCCTTCTTGGCATGGATCGCCACACCCCAAACCTCAATAGAAATAGACCCAACCATCCTCACTTGGAGCTTGCAGGGCGTCGGCTCCTACAAAACGATACACAATTAGCTAAGGCGTCCTATAGGTCTATCTTTGGAGTATTCCAGAGATGTACATTACCTTGATGTCATCAATAGGTAATTGCACGTCATCATGTTTAGAATTATGCATGGACGCGACGCTACTGGCTCCCAAAATAACAGGGGTGGCTTGCGACTAGTTCAGGAGTTGATTTAGTTGATCCTACAATTGTGTTATCCGTCCTTCAAATTTTGCAATAAGCATCTGTACCAACCGGTCCTCGTGCTCGGCCTTCGATCTCTTCCTACTCCTATACGTGTCGTAGTCACCTCGGAATCCATAACTCCAAGGTATGGTAACCCCAAGGCCTCGCGTGTGACCCGGGTGCTCCTTATTTCTCAGGGCCGTAGATAGCATATCCTTCTCCATGTCTTCTTGGAAGGAGCCTTGGGAAGTTTGGGTAGTCAATTCATGCTGCAAGAGGTCATCATGTTATTATAGATACTATGAAGTTATGGACTTATTAACAACTAGGTAGTTTGACATATTTACCACACGTTGGGACACTTCCTGGTCTGCCGGGTTTGTGAAAGAGATGCTACCCAAGGCGAGACTTTTGCCCTCGCTTTTAACCAACTTAGGGAGCAGTGTCTGTGATCGAAAATAGCCGATTCGTTCCCTCCTCCGCCACCCATTGCATGGATTTAGCCGCATACCCAGCGGTGCCGAGTCTGCGGGGGTGAGTGTTTCGTGTCTGGAGAGCTTTGTGCGCCGCACTTTGCTCCTTAAATTCGAACATCGTCTTCATAGCCACAAAGGCATCCCATGTTTCCCGCGTCAAGAATCCATACTTCGCGAAGGGCGTCTCACCGGTGCTCACATACTTTGTGACAAGAACGCTCTTGAAGGTCCTTCACGCGTTATCCATCGAGAGCAACGCCTGCCATTCCACGCGTACCATGTCTGCTTCTGGGATAGTGAACTTGCTTGAAAGTTCTGTCCACAGCGCACCTCTCTGTTCTTTCGTTAGAGACTTCCAGCTTGGTGTGGTGATGGGGACCCGTTCCCTTGCAAGTATCCGGTAGATGGTCTGGAATCTCGCCGCTGATCTCTGGGGACTCAGAGGGATCCCAACGTCACTGACCTCCGTGATGATCAGTTGGCCCACAGGCAATTTCGATTTTCCTCTGCCATCTCGCTTACATATCATTATCGTCGACGGAAATCCAGACGCATTAGGCGGTGTCGGTGGCGGCAACGAAGACGGCGCCTCTGCCAACTCAACCAGTCTATACTCTTCATTAATTGACTTTGACAAAACAATATAAGCATTTAAATGACCAAATCAACATAGGATTGTTGCAAGCATTTAAATGACCAAATCAACATATACATATGAAGTATCTCCATGTCATACAAAAAGCTCAGAGTATTGATGTTAAAGAGTGCTCTCGATATCTTTGGATGCAAAGGATTTAACCTTTGCAATCTCAGTACATCAGTCAATATATCTTCACTAATCAAATTTAACAATTATCAAACAGATCTTGAGCTGAACCTAAAACTTTCCTGTTGAATGTCAAATGAACATAATTAATTCCAGCAATCACTATTAGCCATAAAGCATAATAACAGCATGAAGTAAATGACCATAATAACATGTGCCCATGAAATTCTTTCAAGTCATTTAAACACAATATTATGCTCAGCATTAATAGCAACAAACCACCAATTAGCGGCATAGGACACTGAAGATTGATGTTATTATGTGCTCTCAGAAGGAGAGTAGTTAAAGAACAAGTCTTTGCCATATCAATCCTATTGTCTATACTCTTCATTAAATGAATATGATAATATAAATTCAAACAATGAGCTCTAAACAATACTTTGCTTAACTATCAAATGATCTCAACTGTTAACGAAAACAGATTAAACTTCTAGTCGAACATACTACTAGAAGAATCACAAACTGGTCGTTAGATTACCAACAAAAACTAAATACTCTCAATAGAACTAAACATGAAGTCACAGGTTCAGTGATAAAGCCGATTGGCTGACATAAGAGTATCCACTTCAAATGCTAGAGATCAAAAGAACCAAAAGAATCAGAATAACTAGCTTTCAACCGAAAGTAACCAATTAACAGTATATCAAATTGACAGTAGCAAGTAATACAATAGAGCTCAAGAATGAACTAACTATCACATTCAATCTCAGTATAAGACAGAGTTCATCACAGAGCATGTCAACAAAGCCCACTGATCAATTTGCAATATCTTCAGTACTAGATTCAGAAATCAGAACTAATACAGATCAAGGTACCAACTAGCACTGCAAATTGATTTCAGATTTGACATTCATCACAGAGCTAATCAACCGAGCCCACGTAACCACTTTGCTATCTCTCAGTGCATTATCTAATATAGAATTTGAAGTCAATCCAGCACGTAAGTATATAGCCCAAGTGATGCACAAACGTAATATAGGAATACTCACAGAGAGGATGCCGCACAAGAACTCACGGCGCAAGGAGGAGGCCGGTGCAGGGGAGGAGGCCGACGCGGGGAGGAGGGAGGCACGGGGGAGGAGGCCGGTGCAGGGGAGGGGGCCGCGGGGAGGAGGCCGGTGCAGGGGAGGAGGTCGACACGAAGAGGAGGACGGTGTGGGGAGGAGGCTGGTGTAGAGGGAGGACGTCGACACGGGGAGGAGGCCGGTGCAGAGGGAGGAGACCGGCATGGGGAGGGGGCCGCCTTATCAAGGTGGCGTAGCATCGTTCATGTCGGGGGCGGCAGCGTCAAGGTCGGAGGCGGCGGTGTCGGTGAACGGGCGAGCCCTAGAGGAGGAGAAACGAGCGCGCGAGAGCTTAAGGGCTAAGTGCACTGGGGAGAAGAACGGACAAGCCCTAGTGGTTTTTATAGAGGCATATCACGAGCGGTTACATTGCGGAACCTTTGTGATTACTTATCATAGACGGTTCCAGTAATAAACCGTCTGTGATAGTCTAGCATATCACACACGATTCGTAATAAGAACCATGTGCGACTTATCACAGACGGTTCCAATGATAAACCGTCTGTGATAGTCTAGTATATCACACACGATTCGTAATAAGAACCGTGTGCGACTTATCACAGACGGTTCCAGTGATAAACCATCTGTGATAGTCTAGCATATCACACATGGTTCGTAATAAGAATCGTGTGTAACTTATCACAGACGATTCCAGTGATAAATCGTTTGTGATAGGTACATATCACAGACGGTTTCTTTGGAACCGTCTATGATAATAATAACACAGACGGTTCCAAATGAACCGTCTATGATGAGGCGTCTTCTACACCCTATTTTGTAGTAGTGTCAGCAAGCAGATGAAGAGCCAGTGAAGCCAGCCTTGTCAATAATTTTGAGACAATCTGTGCCAGCTTAGACCATGTCAATCCCAGTGGACAGTTGTTAGTACCAGGAGTAGCAAATCCAGTCATGGAACAATTTTTGGTAGCTCAGACTCAATTCATGAGCGCGATGATGCAGAACATGAACAACATGATGACCAAGCAGAATCGGACTACCGCTACTTTAATCAATTTGTTGAATTCAAGTAATCGAACAAGCCATCGCACTGTCGCTAGTGTCAGCACTAGAGCAGACGTTAACCAACAACTATCTCCAATGCCAGTAGTGACACATTAGAACCTGAGCCAGTTCCCTGCCACCCAGAACCAGCTCATGCCAGTGACTATGCAACCGTCAGACCGTAGTAACTTCTACAAGGAGGCACAACTCATTGCTATCCCAACGGCACGCCCTCAGTTCAAGTTTGCAAGGTTCATGATGACCAAGCCGCTTGTCTTTGAAGGATCAGTCAAGCTCAAGGATGTAGAATATTGGATTCGCACAATAGAAGAAAATGCTAACTATTGTGCAGTGCAACGATAATGAGAAAGTTGTCTATGCTGCTCATCAATTAGAAGGAGTTGCATTAGATTGGTGGGAAAAATTTCGCGCCACCCATCAAGACAAGCAGACCATCACCTGGCTAGAGTTCACCACTGCTTTTCGTCATCAACATGCAACATCAAGCAAGTGTGATCAAGAGAAACTTGCTATTCCAACATCCTACACCAAATCTAGCCGTTGTCATTTGAAGTGCTGCCAACCAAATAAGTCAGAAGATTGTGCATGTATCCGTTGTGGAGAAATAGGCCACAGTGTTGATGAGCACGATATAATTTGTTCTAGTTGTGAAGGAAACCATTCCGTTGAAGAATGGCCAATGAGCAAGATCACATGCTTCTTATGTGAAGGCGATGATCATTATCTGAGATAGTGCCCTATGTAATCAATGTTGACTTCTGCAACACAACTTCAGCAAGAAAACTTCCAAGCTGCAGTCAAAGCATTAGCAGAAGAAGGCAAACCATTATCAGTGCAAGATATGTCAGCGGAAGAATCACAAAAGCAGAATATTGACCTTACAACCCACCTCAGAAGTGAAGCAAGCCAGTATCGTCAGGAGGTTGTTTCGAGTGTGGTAAGAAAGGCCACTATGCCAAGCAATGCCTGCAAAGCGACAAGCTTCAACCTTCAAGAAGGATAGTCATTCTTCCGTAGTCTCATCAGAAAAGTAACAAGATTCGACACGTTTATGCTATAACTGTCATGGAAAAGGTCACTACAGCCGCTAGTGTCCTCAGAAGAACCAGTCACTCACTCCAGATGTAAGAATGCCAGAAATTGTGTTAGTCAAGATCGAAACTACCAGAGCAGGTGGTAATGCCGTAGGACCCATGTGTCTAGCGAATCAGTCAAAGAAGAGACGTTTGTGCGATGATGTTACCAAGAAAGCCTAGATTGGTGATACCAGATTATGCAACGCCATGTTTCTGTTTGTGACAATAAAGTCAGCGAATCGTTGTAACCTTTCTTTTGTTGAGAATAAAAATGTGGACATCTTTGTATGCAAGTTATGAAGAAAAAGAATTGTTGGACATTAAATCATTGGATATCTCTCTAAGCATATGCCATTGCAAGTCGAGTAATCAAGCTTTGAGTCATGTTGTTTGAAGGCCATACAGTCGTAACCATGGAATATGATTTTGAATTCCAACTCATCATTTTCCATAGCAGTGAGATACCCGTAAATGGTCGAACAATCTAACCATTGGATAATGTTCATATCCGCAAGAGAGTATGCAATTGTCATTGCAAATGATCTATACAGCATGCAACGGTATTAGAAGTCAAGTTTATCTTTGTCTTGGTACCTAGGATCAGCCAATTTCAGAAGGAATTACGTTAGAGATGAATTATGACAAAAGTTCTTCAGTTTGTCAAGCACCAATGTGAGTTGTTATGATGAATGGTTGACACAGGATGTGCGAGAAATTAAGTTTATCTAAGAGCTAATCTTCTGGACCTCAGAATCAGCTTCTTTGAGTTTTCAGTCAGAATTTCAGTATTCCCAGGATCGTCCGTGAACAAGACAGTGTTAGTTGAAGACAAGTGAGACAGTCGTTTCAAGATAGCCAAGACCCTTCACCAGTTGTAAAAGAACAAGTTCGCCCAGATCGCCAGAAGTGAACTGAGTCAGTGAGAATTCCAGAAGAGATTAATCACCACTTCAGTGTTCGTACTGCCAGATATCAGAAAGAACCTTGATAGCTTTTATCACGGAACATCCAAAAATCAACGTGTTAAGAAGTTTGGCGTGCACTTCCTAACAACTAAGTTTCAAGAAGTTAATTATCCTAGTCATAATTCAAAGTTTGCTATCGTGAAGAAACAAATATGGTTATTGGATTGAGAACCATGAAGTTGAAATCCATTCCCTCGAGATAGACTAGTATTGTGGCAGAAGCTTTGAATTAGAAGAACTATCGCCAAAATCTGTTGATCAGCAAAGAGTCAGCTAAAGTTACCTTTGAAGTTCAAAAGCCAAGTCTTGAGTCAGTTCCAAGAGCATATCTGTTGAACCCCAGAGTTCAAACCGATGCTAGAAAATCAGGCTTGACCAGACAGTTTTGTCAAAGAAATCTGTCATTTCATTCCTATTAATATCACCGAGTTTGGAGACCGTCTAGCAGAGTGGTATACGATAGAGATTGTATACGACAGAGATGGTATTCACCAGAATGGGTATGGTGCCAGATTGACAGAGATAATCAATTTGCACGATGTGTTAGAAAAGCTAGTGTCGGACCGAGGATCCCAATTTACCTCGTGTCAGCGACAGAGTGTATATGAAGCCTTGGATGCTCGTTTCAGTTCAGTACTATGCATCACCCTGAACCGGCGGACAGATTGAAAGAAATATGAGTTGTGCCTTAACTCATGGTACCAGGTCGAGCAAGTAAGTGTTGTGCGCAGAGTTCCCCTACAACACCAGCTATCAGCAAGATCGCAGATGTCACCATCTGAAATTCGAAGTGATTGGTCGTAAGTCATTGCTCAGTTAAGGGCAGATCAGATCACAAAGTATGTGGATTTTTGCATTAATCATGAAACAGAAGGCCAAGTGTCTTTAATCCTAAAGGGATTGTAGGTAGCTTAGTTCAAGCAAAAAAGCTACGTGGATTATGCAGATTATCACCCTCGCAGTCAAGTCTATCGTCAGGATACCTGTTGAAGATCTGTGTTAAGGATTGAGACAGAGGTGACAGAGATGTGTCAGCCAGTTTTGATTTCGAAGCTCGGAAGAAGAGTTAGTTGTCAACCTGAGTTACCAGTCAGCAGCATGATCTTCTCAACTCCAGAAGTGCCTTCGAGCACTGATCAAGTAGCCCATCAGAAGCAATCGAGTTCCGTGATGCCTTCCTGCCAAGAGCCAGTTTGTCAAGTTTTCGTTGACGCGAGAAGTTCAGCAAGAAGCAAGGCGTTGTTCTGTAAGTGTTCAGAAGAGCAATTCCATCAGAGTCAAAGAAGTTTGAAAGCAAGAAGTGAACTCGAAGGCTGAGTTCTTTAACCTATTCTATAGCCGGCCTGAATCTTGGGGACGAGATTCCTTTAAGGGGGGAGATTTGTAACGTCCCAAAATTTGGCTTTTCAAAAATCTTTTGAGTAGTTTAGGTCCTTGGAAAACTTCACCAATTTTATTTGAATTAATAAAGCTTAATTGGGAATTTCCTAAATTAAAAATATTTAATTTGACTAATCTAAACATCAATTTAAAGAAAATCAGTTTTATATGGGTTCCTTGTGCTCCAAGGATTTTTTGTATATTTTCTAACTTTTTTATGTATTTATTTGCTATTTGTTTGAGCTCTTTTGAATTTCCATTCGCTTCTAAAATCGAAAAGTCATTTCTAAATCCATTACCCTTCATGGGCCGAATTGAATCGGCCCACTTCACCTCTCTTTCCTCCAGCACACCAGCTCCCCCGTTCGGCCCTCCTAAGCCCAGTTGCAAACCCTAGTAGGCCGTGCCTCATCGCCCGGCACAACTCCCGCATGACCGCACGCCAACCCGGTCGGTTGCGTCCGCTGGAACCCTAACACCCACGCCGCCACTCGGGCCCACAAGTCAGCCGCCACCGCCCCACGCGTAGTCGATGCGGTTCCTACCGCCACCGCTGCCTTGGAGTCCACGCGCCGTACGCCTCCCAAGGCGCTATAAATAGCGCCGCCCCTCGAGCTGCACTCCCCTCATCGTGCCGTCTCCAAAGCCTAGGCGCTGGCGTCGGACAGGTCGTCGTCGCGCCGCTTGAGCTCGCCGGAGTTGAAGCCAAACCACCTTCTCCATTGTTGAACCGCCTTCTCCGCCGTTTGGCGCCTCTCCACTCTCACCGACGCCGCAGCCGAGGTCCCCGCACCGCCCGCGTCTCGGGCCTATGGCCGCCATCGTCAAGCCACTGTCGGAGTGACGTTCTTCTTCAACCCAAAGTGTCGCCACTTCGGTTTCCTTCCTCACCCCATGCGCTGGCCCGAGGCACACTCGCCCTCACACACACCCAAACTCGCCGGAACCACCGTCGCTCGTTGGTGCCGCCGCATCTAGCACCGCCGCCACCACCGAACCCACAGGAGCTCCGCCACCGCTGGCCATCACCGGAGATCCCGCGCCGGCGAGCCACCTTGACCATACGCCGGTTTTGTGCACCTGTTTCTTCTCCATCGGTGCCACATCATGCCACCTCACCTGGCCACGTCATGCCACATCGCTACAACCTCACCACGTCTTCAGCCCTACCAGCTCAGCTCCTTGTCAACACATGTGCACACATAGATGCCATGTGTATGCCACGTAAGCGCCATCCTAGCCCTAACCCTAAAACTAAACTGAGTGGACATGGTTCACCATGAACCTACTCTATGACACCTAGGTCCCACCTTGTTATCACTATTTCATACACCCTGACCACCGTGCACTATAAACCCCAGATTGTGGACTTTGTCTGTGGACTAATAGTCCACATGTCATCCCCCAAAAAAAAATCCTAGATTAGTTATCTCTCTTACATGCGGGTCCCGCATGTCAGTCACCCTTGGTCAAACCCTAGCCATGAGCTTGGTCTACTATGGACTAGCATATCTCCGTGGACCTGGTCCATAGACCAGTGGCCGACATGTCAAATCCTAATCCTATTTTCGGGAATTAAATTAATTCTTGAAAATCTTTTTATCTTATTGGTCCCACGTGTCACTCTCTCTACCTTATTTCTGGAATTATTTTAATTCTAGAAATTCATAAATCCAGTGGGTCCCATCTGTCATTCACCCATCCTTTTTCTGGAATTTCCAAAATAATTTAATTGAGGAATATTCTGTGGGTCCCAGTTGTCATTCTCACTCTTTATCTTATTCTCTTTCCAGCACCTTGGCCCACATGTCATCCATTGATTTCATCTCTCTCTCTCTCTTACCAGTGGACCCCGCTTGTAAGCCTCCAATTCTTTTTTTTATTTAATCCGAAAGAATATTCTCTGAATATTCTTCTCTCAATTTCATCATTTCGTGTGAATCTTCCAAAGCCCATATCTTTTGCATCCGAACCCCGATTGAACCCATTCAAGTTCCTATGTTCATCTAAATCCATTATCTATCTTCTAGTACCATTCAATTTTAATTTGGAGTTTATTTGATTTATCTTTTTGTGTTTTGTTTGTTTTGCGCTTTCTTTCCCGTTAGACGTTGAAGTCTCGGAATCGTCTGAAGGAGCGAAAGGTCAAGGAGGTAGAAGATCAAAGATAAATAAGATCATCGTTGCTATAGCAAGGTAAGTTATACCTTTGATCATGTCAAATCCTAGTTTTCTAAAATTACTTTGATTCGAATTATTGCAATTACTTTAAGTATTTATTTAAATGTTTTTGGGTGTAATTATTATCCAATTTCTCATATCCACCTTGTCTATTGCTATGTCATAATCTTTTGTCACCCAGATTGGTTCATTATTTAGTTGCTATTATTATAGCACCAACGTGGGTTGGTTAGATGCGAATAGTCTGCTTAGCCATGCCACGAGTCATCATTTCATGTAAGTTGCAATTATCAACTTTACTAACTGATTATGGAACTATGTGATAAAACTATGTGTACTGTGTGCTATTACTCGTGATGGCATGTGTTGCACTTAACTAACTGGGTGGTAAAGGAATTATACTAAGGCAAGTGGTGGATACTGTGTGACATGGTGGCTGTGTGAATGGGAATATTAATCTGTGTGGTATAGTTAGAAATTAGAAGTTTTGCCTTGGTCAATTAAGGACTTACCTTTGTGTGCCATTGAACTGAGCCTTACTGTACGACCACATGTCTGGTATGGGACGGGCCTAACTTAGTAAGTTATGGATTCTTGACATTGATTACTCAGGTAGTAGGTTAGGCTGTGTGAAAGGGTGGAGGTGTGTGCTACCAAGTAGTCGCATCGCGGGACGGTTCGCCGCTTCCCTGTCCAACGGTGTGTGTCATACCATCCACTGTGTATAGTTTGGTATGACGGTTCGTAAGCACACTAGAAGTATCAATACTTGAGATGAAGTTTCTGAAAGGTTTAGTTGTGATCAACTCTGTACAAGTTGATTGCATCTTGTGGGTAAAGTATACAAACTCTACAGAGTGTAAATCAATCTATTCGAATAGCCGCGTCCGCGGTCATGGACTTGCTCGGGGATTTCACACGAGGGGTATATTTTCATAAAACAATTGGGAAGGGACAGCTGTGTGATTTAAGTCATATGGCTGTGTGAATAACTTGATTAGGCTGTGTGTCTTTGTGAAAGAAAATGATAAAACTTAATATTGTTTATTCGTTTTGAATTATGCTTTCAATCTATTATTCATATTCAAATTGCAAATGTTGCATTTATGCAAAATAACCATAGACGTCATTCCATTAGAATAAGCCATCATGTATACATTGCATTCTGTGGTATGACTTGCGAGTACGGTTGTGTACTCATGTTTGCTATAATCAATCAACAGAAGTGGAGGAATCGTCAGTCAACAAGGTCTACTTCAAGGATCGTGGAGAACGAGGTCGCACACCCCAGCCAATTGCCTGTGGGCATATGGATGGGCTTCATTGAAGTTACTCTGTTACGTTGCGCTGCAGCTTCATTGAGCTATTCGCCTTCTGAGGTGTTAATTGTAAGCTTCGACCTTGAGGTCTTTTCTCTGATATTTATTGTTATTTGCCTATTTATTAGTCATCTTTGTATATGGAAATGATATTTCACTGATGTTGCCACTGTGTGCACTAGTGTGATCCTGGACTAGTGTATTATATACAGAGGGTCCATAATTGTATTTTTGGGTCCCGACATGTACCCCTTTGATCCACAGTATTTTTAGATCTTCCATTAATGGTGCTAGGTACACATCAATATCATTCCCAGGTTGCTTCAGCCCTTGGATAAGTATCGACAGCAAAATATACTTTTGCTTCATACACAACCAAGGAGTAAGGTTGTAGATACAGAGAGTCACGAGCCAAGTGATATGTCGGCTGCTTATATTACCGAAAGGATTCATTCCATCTATACTCAATCCAAACCTTATATTCCTCGATTCCGCACCGAAATCTATAAACCTCCTATCAATATTTCTCTACTAGGTGGAATCAGCAGGGTGTCTTAGCTTTCCATCCTGCTTACGCTCCTCCGAGGGCCAACGCAGCAGTTTTGCCTCCTTTGGGTTCGCAAAAAACCGCTTCAAACGGGAAATTATAGGAAGATACCACGCCACCTTAGCAGAAGGTCTTTTCTTCACCTCAATTCCCTCTCCATCATGTGATTGATTCTTACGCTTGTATCGGGATGCGTTGAACACCGGACATACATGCAAGTTTGTGTACTCTTTACGGTAGAGGATACAGTCGTTCGGACATGCATGTATTCTTTCTACTTTCATTCATAATGGACAAAGAACATTCTTGGCTCTGTAGGTGGTTCTGGGCAACTCGTTTCCATCCGGAAGCATGTCCATTAAGAGACCTAACAGCGTCGTGAAACTCTTGTCGAACCAACCATTGCTTGCCTTCAATTTCAGCAGTTCAAGCATGAATGATAATCTGGTGCATTCTGGCTTGCAGCCCGGGAACAAAGGCTTCTCCGAGTCCTCCATAAGCCCTCGAATTTACCAAACTCTCTCTCACTATAGTTCACTTCTGCATCAAGAAGCATCTAATCTAGATTGTCATCGTGCAGCCTATCTGAATCGGAACCACAACCGACATCATCCGGCGACATATCGTTGACTTCGTCGGCGATGTCGTTATTACTACCTTCATGTATAATCTACTCTTTACCATGACAGGTCCAACGTGTATACCCATTTTTTAAACCCCTTCGAATTAAGTGTGCTTCGATCTATGCTCGGTTCTTAAACATCTTCAGATTCTCGCAGTCAATTCATGGACAGTACATATATTCCGCCCTCTTATTCAACATATCCTCCACGGTAGCTCTTGTAAAAGCAGACACACCATTAATGTACTCTTCACTCACGTGGTTCTCAGCGTACATCCAGCTTCAATCCATCATACGGTTCATATTGAAAACTCTGAAAATAAATAAAAGGGTGACATCGAAAGCAGTAGGATTTGAAGCTCAATTTGGGCTCAGGGTGCTATCGCATTGCTAATAGTCATGGCTCGGGGCCCTAAGTTCACCTAAGGTGAGCCGTCGGAGATGTCCCATGGCGGCGCCATGGGCTTCACTAGCGATTTCGGTGTAAACGCCTGAAACTACTCAAAGTAAAGAATGCTTATGCTCTAGTAGCTCACCTCGATCACGAGGAAGGTGTCAATGAAGTCGGGGAATGTCCAAGGTGGTTGGTCGCCGGTGAACAGAGGCGACAATGGCAAGCTCCTCGGTGACAACTCTTCTAGGTGGAAATAAACTGAAATGAAGCACATGCATAGCTTTTTGGGGACATATAGGTGGGGAAATCGATATTGGTGGGGTCGAGGACTCACTGGAGAAGAGTTAGGATGGATGGCGGCGGCGGTGACAAAGAGGTCCACAGTGATAGCTCGGCGTGTGCGACAATAGCTGAAATGGATCACACGAGCGAGCTCGGTGTGGTGAGACGATACCCAAAACGGGCATGGAATGGCGATGGACTCACCGGGCTTGGAGATCTCCCGCAGCTAACGTAGCACCAGAGATAGAGAAGAAGACTCTATTGAGGAGATACACTGCACTGGATGATTAGTAAGCGGGAAAAATGACAAACCGTCTGTGACGAGTTAATTATCAAAGACGGTTTTAAGAAAAAACCATCTGTGATATGTAGTAATATCACATACGGTTATTGTTAAGAACCATTTGTGATACTTCACAGACGGTTTTCAACATGAACCGTCTATGATATTACCTCTTCCCAGACGGTTTTTAGCGCAACCAGTAACACAGACGGTCTCTAAACCAAAACCGTCTATGATTGTATGTAATACAGACGGTTTTGGTCAACCATCTGTAATGAGGCGTCCAGTATTAGCCTTTTTGCAATAGGGACTTGAACCAACATCTCGATCTACTCGGGGTTGCTCTTCCTCCACTCCAGATATAATAAGCACCAAACCACTCACAACACGCCAGGCCTTCTCACAAGCTTCTTGAGAAGATCATCGGACCACGACGCCTCCACGTCGTCTAGGTGCAAGCAAACCCCAAGAGTAATAAGACAAGTCTCTTGCTTGACTCTCACCAAATGCAACACACGCACAATAGGATGCTCAGTCCAATTCTAGTTACAACACATACAATTAGAACCTCTCCCTTTGCTCACAAGGTGCAACACATGCACAATAGAGAGGAAAAGCTTACACTAGCTCAAGAGAGTAAAATAGAATGTCAAAACCAACCGACCATGGTGAGTATTTATAGCCCACACCAAAAACTAGTCGTTGGAGGCTAAAAGGGCTGAAAACAACAAAACCTAGTCAGACCACAGGCATAGGGCCAGTCAGACCGGTCTACAGTAAAACAACTATAAAACTAGTCATTACAGATAATTCCCGGTAAGTTCGCCCTCACAGGGCCGAGTCTGACCAGACCCCCGGTCAATCCTGACTTCGGGGTGGAAGAAAACCAAAAAAATATACCCTCTGGAAAAGGTTGACCGACCTTATAAGGGCGGTCAGACTAGACTTCCAGTCAGTCTGGGCCTGATTTTTAGCACAAGCGACACTCAGAAAAATAGTCATAACTTTTGACTCCAATGTCGGAATTAAGTGATCTTTGGTTCTATGGAAAGCTTATTCATAGGGCTACACAACCCATCTATTTGATTCATCTCAAACACATTTTATCAAATCAAGAATCACAACTCCAAAGAGCCAACACATGACCTAAGTCCAAGAAAAGAGCAACAAGAAATCTTAGACCATGCTAAGGAATAATGCATGAACTTTAACAATTTGCAAAACACATTTCCAAATTTTAGTACCATGCCACAAGGAGTAGGTGCATGGACTTCAACCATTTGTAAAAACACATCTGCAAACTAAAGTCACATGCTATAAGGATTATGCATGAGCCTCGACTATTTGCAAAATACATTCACAAATATCGGCAACATACCACAAGGAGTAGGTGCATGGACTTCTACCATTTGCAAAACACATTTGCAAATTATGGTCTCATGCTACAAAGAGTTAATACATGAGCTTCAACTATTTGCAAAACGCATTTGCAAACAATTGTATCATGCCTAGAAGAGCTAGGGCAAGCGAGACTGAGCTATCAACACATGATGAGACTCAAGCTACTAAACAAGACCACTCTTAATAGTACGGCAACCTATACTACCAATCCGACCTTCCAACCAAACACTGAGACCGATAAAATAATCAGAACACATTCTTAGCCTATGCTAGCCATACCCTTGCCTTGAGCATCCATTTTGAAGTGATCACTTGATGATGAATATCTCCAACCCAAGTCCGGGTTCTTGAGTTCATAATTATCAACACACGATAATTTTCTCTACTCCAAGTTCTTGTAAGATAATCATCAACACATGATGATTTTCTTTACTCCAAGTTCTTGACTTGAATATCATCAACACATTATGATCTTCTTCACTTCGGGATATTGTCTTGAATATCATCAACACATGATGATATTCTTCACTTCGGGATCTTGTCTTGAATATCATCAACACATGATGATCTTCTTCACTTCAGGATCTTGTCTTGAATATCATCAACACACGATGGTTTTCTTTACTTCGGGATATTGTTTTGATGCTTATCAACACATGATAATATCATTTATCTCGAATCTTGACTTGATGACAATCAACTCACAATGCCACCTAAATTCTTCATCATCATGGGACTCAACATGTTTCACCAACTCATGGAAAATATTAGTCCACATGACGATTGTCAATAATTACTAAAATACTCCATTAACTCATAATGGTGGGTCTAGATTATTCAATCTCCCCCTTTTTGGTGATTGATGACAATCCAATAGTAAATAATTGAAATTGAATTAACATGAGTATATATCAACTACAAAAGCTTTATATTCTCAAGGATACATTTCAAAGTAGAGATCAATAATATAAGTGGATGGAAGAATGAGATCAATACTAGTGAAATCACAAAACATAGAGTGAACTTCCCCTAAATGTGTGCATACAAATATATGGAATGAAACTAAATGCACATATTCTTGTTTGACTCTTGGTGGAGTTCAATCTATATTTTGGATCCAAAGAATGCAACAATTTTAGGATACGACTATTTAGCTCATGCCCATGACCAAAACATCCATTCACAAAAATCCATAAACCATTTTGGGCAAATTATAAATTAGTTTTCCCAAATAATAGTTTACCCATTTTAAACAAAGCCTAAAATGTTTTCCATTTTCACCAAGAAAAACCCCTTTTTAGGAAAACTCCCCTTACACAAAGGTTGTACTCCTTTAACACACAAAGGCTTTCTCCATCCAACTAATATCTCCCTGTTTGTCATCTCTTTGAAATATATCAATCTAAGACTCATGATGACTTCAAACTCTCTCTTTTGACTATTATTTGCAACCAAATTCTCCCCATTTGACATTAAGCACCAAAAAAATCTATATGTGGATCACACTTGAAAGATAGTCCTTAAACACCGATGAGATTTGAAATTGCAAGGTGCTTGAACTTCTCTCACAAAGATCCTCAAAGAAAGCATCCAAAGAGAAGAGGAAAAGAGAGAATTCACTTGAACACGAAGAGTACTTGAGCTCGGTCAAGAGAAGTATGCTCGGCGAGAAATAAGATAGACAGAGCAATTGCCGAGGTCAAGATCAAAAGAAGCTACCACCTTAAAGAATACCACTTGAAAAATAAAATTACATTTGTAATCAAGGAATGTTGGACCGTAACGGCAACTAGAAGGGGGTGAATAGGAGCACGATCCCTTTTTCACCTTGATCATATTCAACACCTTTTTACTCCAATAGCTATGAGAGCTATGGTAATCAATGTACAAGCATAGCGGAAGACTTGTATTGAATCCAATTGAAACCCCGAAGCAAAACAACCAAAATCACCAAAAACTCAATTCATAATGAGTTGGGGTTAGACCTCTCAGCCTAGCGGTCTGACCTCTAGCCTGATGAACAGTAAAATTAGCACGAACTCAAAATCACAAATTGGCTCAACTTTTGATTCGGTGATCCAAATCCCCTCAAATTTCAACCATAGCTCATCAAGAAGGTTAGGAACCTATTCCAATTGATGACCGGGAAGATCAAGGATAAAGTTCCACAAATTTCAAGGATGAGGGAAGGAAGGCACAAGAACCGTGCAAAACCTAAGATTGATCCCAAAAGTTGCTCATGGGTAGAAGATGATCAAGATGATCCTACATACATTCCCACATATCACAGCAAGGAAGATCACGGCCAGAAACCAAAGGATCAATGAAAACCCCAAAATCACAAAAGAGAGAGCAAGAACAAGAATAGACGCATCTTGAGAAAATCTTACTTAGATTGATTTGAGATTGATGTTGGTTTACAGCCACTCCAGTATGGAGAACAAAATCTCAACACTTGAGCACAGAATCAATCCAACTCTTCAAGAAACCAAGCTTCTCCACTTTCCTCTCCTAACCCTAAAACACAAATTAGGGTTTCTAGATACAAAGGTTGGGAGGTGCACAACCAGCACCCTTCCCTTTTATAGTGGAGGCTAGGCTATGAGAGAAAACCCTAATGGGCACCCGTTAGGCCCACACACAAATAGGTCTAACTCATGCACGCTTCTCAAAGCGCCATCTTCATCTTCAATTGACCTAAACCACCTCTCCTTGCGCCGTCTTGCGTCGCGGTTTAGCCAAAGGCCATCAAGGCAGTATTTTGGTGAAGTTACCAAAATACCCCTTCTCGATCCTTCTCCGAAGATCGAGTCCAATCTTCATGAAGCAATCCCATGTTTCGCCACGTGTAGGTTGATCAACGCCTCTCTTCATGTCGGCAAGTATCTCCCATCCGGCTCCCACCGACCCTTATGCCTGTTGATGCAACTCGTCGCACTAAACATCTCGTTCAGTCATCCTTATCCATTTTGCACCATGCTTGAGTCTACTGACTTCACCCGACATACTCGATCGTTCTGAACCTCAGCTCTCCAAGCCTAGTCCAGATCATCCTCGTCGTTGACCATCATTGACCTCCAAGCCTGCACAACAATAGACCAAGAAATCAACCTATTGTCTGACAACAACTGAACTTTGCCGAAAACACGTGTTTCGACGAACCTTCAACATCATTGCCAATTGTATCATCATCCTAAGATCGTGAGCATATCCCCATGATATCCACAATCTCCCCCTTGATGAACACATTGACAATTTCTCAAAAATGTAAGTTTAAGGTTTGAAAATAGAAAAACTCAATGTTTTCGTGCAAAGGCATAACTTGGTTCATAAGAAAGAGAACGCAATGGAATTGACCAAGTTGGCTTCAGATTAGCATAGGCAAGCAAGCTAAGGAAGAAGAAAGCAAAACGCTTCCAGAGAAGATTCAAAGATCTCACTTAAGGTCCATATGAAAGAACAAATGTTCAATTTGACCTTTGATCATTGTGAGGTTCCAAGAATTGCAATTCAAGTTCAGAAATAGCAATAAGATCATAAGAATGCAAATTAGATGCTCTCTCTCACTATGATCATCATTTTTCAAAATTTCACCTTTTCTCCCTTTTTTTTCCAAAAAGCTCTCCCTTTTAAATTTTTGCTATATTTTCTCCCCCTTTGACAGTGGAGTCATTAAGGAATCAGGTCTTCTTCTCATCCAAATATGACAAATGCAGAAATGAGAAAAAAGTATAAGAAGGAGCATGCATGAAATCCAATGGAGTGACTTCATTTTTGTATTTTTTTTAATTTTTAGTACAAGAAGCTTTAGAGATTACCCAAAAGAACAAGCTAGCATTTCTACTATTACTCAATAAACATTAGGCCTGAAAG
Organism: Phyllostachys edulis; assembly: GCA_036346405.1. Lineage (NCBI taxonomy): Eukaryota > Viridiplantae > Streptophyta > Magnoliopsida > Poales > Poaceae > Phyllostachys > Phyllostachys edulis. The sequence continues at coordinate 10,757,447 of CM070558.1, forward strand.
CGCTAGCAAGATCATGTTAAGACATATATATCAAAGCTAAGCTAGAATGGTCAAGATAGAATGATAAATTGTAACAATTTAAGCAAAGCTTCGAAATTAGCAAGTTCATCAACAGGAATCATAAAGTGATAATGGCCATGTCAAAATGTAAATGTGAGATCAAGAAGCTAACAATGACCATCCTAGAAACAAAACATCCTAAATTGAATCATTTTTCTCAAAGAACCTCAACCACCTAATTTTTACAACAGTTTTCAATTGCAATGAATATTGATATTGATTAAAGGTCTATCTTAGTGAAGAAGATCCTAGACTAGGAGCCATATACAAACTCTTCCTAAGCACCAGGGCGACAAATCTTGAGGTTCATGTCAATTTTGACAAGCAGTCCACATGAGATCGTCTGGATCATCAAACTATCTCCAAGTCTAGGTCTTTGGCATGCAGTCTCGTGAGAATAGTTTGGCACAATTTAACCACATGAGAATTTTAAATTTTGATTTTTCATTTTGCACAAGAGCAATTTTAGATTCATAAAGGAACAAGAAGCTTAAGAAATGTTCAATCCTAGATTCAAGATGTAATATCCCGTTTCGCTTTAGATATGATTAATGATTTACAGAACAAAATTAAAATGGTTTAAAGGGGGTTTTTCGCTGAAGTTGAAAAAAAAAACTGGGCTGCGGGCTCTTAGTCAAAGGTGGCTTGGCCCAAGCGAGAGACGGCCAAAATGTGATGCAAACCCTAGCCGCCACTACCCCTGTGCCTCAGCCCCTGCCGCCCCTCCCTCCAGCCGATGCCTAGCCTCTACCTCCTGCCGCAAAATGCATAGTCCCCTGCCTCATGCGGCTGCTTGCGTAGCCCTCTCTCCCCTACCGCAGCATGCGTAGCTTTCTCTCCCCTACCGCAGTACGTCTTTGATGAAAGGGTTTTAGTAGAACCTTTAAATTTGTGTGGTAGATCTCCTATAAAATAAAGTGGTTGTTGTAGTGAGGTTATAAGGTTTTGATTTACTCTCAATTTGAGGATGGGATGATACAGTAGTATAAAACAATTTGGTGAGCCATTGAGGGGTGTTATAATGGAAGAGTAGACGATGACGATTCTTATTAAGAGAGTATTATTCTTTATGTTTGTAAGATTGTCGGCAGTGCATTGTGAGTGTGCTGTTGATTCTCATAAAAAAGGGGTAATTTGATAGTCTTTCATGGTATAGCTCAAATGAAATGCTTCGAGCTTTGCATTCGTGAACTTTTAGAGTTCGTGATTTATGTAGTAACTAAAAATTAGTTTGAGCAAGTGACCTGTTGAAAAATGTTATCGGTTCTTAAGTGATTCATGTGATTTGGTCTTTAGAGCTCTTCTTGTTTGCGTTGGCAAAGTGACATTGTAATCAAAGAAAATTATTTTCTTTGTTAAGGGAAATAGTGTAGTAGAGGTATTTGAGGTTGGAATCAAGTTTTGTAACTTACAGCTTATTAGAGTGTGCTTAACCTTTATGTTTTGCGGCATAAGAGTTTCTCGAATTTCAAAAGCAATGCTTTATTCTTATTTAAGGTTTGATATTCTCTTCTTGTGGGACTTGTGCCCTCTTCTGTGGTCTCCTCTTTTGCTTTTTCGAGATCATTATTATTTGACTATTTTCCTTGGTCTTGTGTTTACTGCAAATAGAAAATGTTCTTTTTCTATGTGCTAAAAATTATTTTATTTGCCTCTTCTTTTGAGAAAGGAATAATCAAATTATTTTACAAAACTTTAGAGAGTACATAGTGGCATTTGGGTAGTAGTGGTCAAGAATATGATGTTATGAGACCTTGGGATGCAAGTTAATTGAGGAGCATTGGATGATGAATTAATGTTGTGATATAGGCTCTGATTATGTTGTTACAGCTAGTAGACCCTATAGTGAATTGTAATCTAAGAACCTTTGTTCATGTTGGTGGAATATTAAAATATTCAAAAGTTGAATTTTGGTCAATTAGTTAGAGTATTGAGGAGGTGTATGTTGTGGTCGTGTAGGTGAAATGGAATGGCGTGGTTTAGTGAGTCCAAGATTGGTGAAGTTAATTGTTTTGGACGATTACTTGATTGGTGAGGAATGTTGATATTAATGATCGAGGATATTGATTGGATTGTGGGAATTTTAGTCATCGGATCTAAGGATTTCCTATCAAGTATACCAGAAGTTCATTGTAAGAGTCTTAGAGGTTGAGATTGGGCTTGTGTTTTATACTGGACCATTGGTTGCCCAATGATTATGTGTAGAAGAAGTAAAACAAAAGTGGGTTCCGAATAGTATGATGATCATTGATAGAACCCTTTGGGTGCAGTAAACGAGCGTGTGTGCTGAGAATTTCAAGTTGTTTATCCTTAAAGTATTGAGGTGATGTGTTTGTGGGTGAAAATCTTTATTGAGGTGTTCTTGGATCCTATTTGAGCTTTCTGTTTATGGCAGATGCCAGTTGCAAATTGAGTTCCTTTATGTTGGTGCGTAGTCTTTTCCGGTCAATGAAAAAAATGGTTGTTTTGAGCATTCGAGTGATTTTCGTCTTTGGCTTTTGCGGTGTTTATTTGTAAACTGCCTACTTGCAAACTGGAAAAGGTTTTCATGATGAAACTTCAATTTTGGATTTAACTCTTCTAGAGGATAGTTGGTGTTGTGTAGTTGCGATGAGAATCCTTCGTTTTTCAGTTGGGTTCTTTTTGCAAAAAAAAAAGGATGGTTTAAGACAAGTTCTTTGTGCGTCTCTTGTTAAAGGGGTTGCTCCTGGCAAAGGTGAATGGTCGATTGAGAGAGAGAACAAGAGATTCGTGTGTTTTGTGCAGGTTGTGTGGTTTTTTACCAAAGGAAAGGTTTGTCCAAGGTACATTGGTTTGTGTTCTAGAAGTTGCGGGGATTTTGAAAGATACCGTATCGCTAGGACCGTCTCGAGTCCATGCGCAGAGTTCACAATGTCTTTCACGTCTCGTAGTTGAGAAAGTACTTAAGAGATCCGAAGTTTGAGGTTACGTTAGAGCTGTTGACCAACGAGTAAGACCTTACCTTGAGTCTGTCGATGCGTGTTAATCTGTTGTTAGTTCGATTCTATGTTGTTCTTGAGTAGAACGACGAGTAGAATTCGGTCGAATTCTATTTAAGGGGGGTAGAATGTAATATCCCGTTTCGCTTTAGATATGATTAATGATTTACAGAACGAAATTAAAATGGTTTAAAGGGGGTTTTTCGCTGAAGTTGAAAAAAAAACTGGGCTGCGAGCTCTTAGTCAAAGGTGGCTTGGCCCAAGTGGGAGATGGCCAAAATGTGATGCAAACCCTAGCCGCCACTACCCCTGTGCCTCAGCCCCTGCCACCCCTCCCTCCAGCCGACGCCTAGCCTCTGCCTCCTGCCGCAACATGCATAGTCCCCTACCTCATGCGGTTGCTTGCGTAGCTCTCTCTCCCCTACCGCAGCATGCGTAGCTCTCTCTCCTGCCGCTGCACGCGTAGTTCTTTTCTCCTACTGCGTCTGTGTTTATTCTCTGATGCTTGCCTGTGTAGCTCGCCCGCCGCCTATAGCTGCTACCGTGCGCATGTTTTTTTGCTGCATGTCCTCCGCTGCTAGCTGCTCTGCATGGCAACCGAATCATGTGCTGCTGTCCTTGCATGTTGTGGAGAGAGAGAAGAGAGTTGTGGCAGCATTTTCATGTTCACGTGATGCTACATGCATTGGATAGGAGAGAGAGAGAGAGAGGAGAGGTTAAAGGAAAATGTTGCAGGCTGTATGCGCCACTAGGGAAAGAGAAAAGCAAGGCAAGAGAAGGGGGAAAAAGGAGAATCGCATGGAAAATCGGAGATCCTTGTCGTGATCTCTGGGGTAACGATCAAATTTTTTCCCTCAGATGTTTATTTTATCTAGAGATTAAAGAATCAAGATTAGAGAGGGTATTAGCAATTTTCCAGTTGGTAGAAACCGATTACTAGATCTGTTTAGTTTGCTGTTCTCTGTTGTACGTTGATATTCGTTTAGATCAATGCCGAATTAGGATTTGTGATCTGTTAGAGAGTTGTAGATTATTTCGTCAGGTTTTCATAGCCTCTGAGTTCACCTGAATCCGAGTTGTCGTTTGAAAAATACGGCCATTTATGTACCACTGTCCAGAACATCGATTAATTCCCAGCAGTCACTTTGCGTAGCAAATTGAGCCTTGTTAAGGTCCGAATCAGGAATCCTCCCTATTATAAGAATTGTAGTTTATTGTATTAGCTTTCCATAGCCACCAAGATCACCAAATTCCGACATACGGATCAAAAGTTATGTTCGTTTCATTCTTGCTGTCCAGATTTCTGACGAGATTAGTATGCTGATTTGTCTTGTGAATTATGTCTATGTTAGAGGCAAATGGAGGGTTTCCACCCAACTAGAATATTTTAGAAAATTTCATAACCTTTCTAGAATGTTAAAGAACTCCTTAATCGGAGTTGTAGATCAATAGTTGTGTTATCTTCTTTACTGCTGTACGATTCGTCGGGACAGAATCTGTCTTTTATGTTCAGTTGCTAGTTAGTATTTTTCTTTGGCCGATTTGGGGTATCTCCCCAACTAGGTTTTCGTAGATATGTTTGTTAGGTTTCTCTAGGAACTGGGCTCGCCTTGTTCCGAGTCCCAGGTTAATAGATATGGTCTTATTCGTGCCGCTGTCCAGATTCACTTGTGTTGGTGTTGTCCGTTTTAGACTAAGTCTATTAGTTAGCTCTTGGGTGTTCGGGAATGCGTTGTAGAACATTGATGGAAGCATCCTATTATATGTTGTTCTTATTTCGAGTATATATTGTGTAGGCGGAGAGGCTTCAGGTTTAGGAACACCGCCAGTGCCTACTAACGCGTCGCATCGTGGAAGGCAAGTACTTTAACGTTCTTAATCATAAAATGTGAATGCCTGATATTGGTATTGTGTTCATAAGATCCATGTTAATATTTAATGTTCATGTTACTTCCATATGCTTTATCTCCATGATTATAGAGTTTGTCTTTTCAATATTCATATTTTATTCCATGCATCCATCATTCATGTTTCATCCACGGGAGTGGATTATAGAGACCCATCAATTCCAGTATGGGCACGTAAGACCCACCATTCCAATGTGGGCAGTTTGGGACACCCGTATGAAACGTTCTTCATACGGGGCTTGGATCCCCGTATTTTGTTAAATGCGGGCTTAGGTGAACACCGACGGGTGTGTCACCAAAGAATACCGTATATGCATGTGTGTAGTCCTTCATTTCATCCAAATTATTCATTCCATTCATTCAAATGTTAGCTTCGTGCTTATTTCATATTCTTCAATGATGTTATCATGATCATGGTTGTTGAATGTATTATTTATTTCTCGTACTTTGTTGAGTCTCGGACTCACTCTTGCATTGTTCGTTTATTTTAGGTGATCTTTGAGGTTGGCTCCATTGGGAGGGAGTAGACACGCACTACTCATTCACTTCACCTTAATCAAGTCCAGGATTACATTTTAGTTCTATTTTTCATTCATTAATGATGAACTGTAATAAATAACATTGGCTGTGGTTGATAACCCTTCCCCGTTAAGATTGATTAAGTACTGCGTGTGATCTTAGTCCTTCCTTTTGATATAATTGCTTGAGTTCAGTCTATACTCCTGAGATGGTTCTGATAATTGTTGATTCCTTTATTGTCTTGACATTTTTTTACTGTTGGAACCTCCGGTATAGTTAGCTATACAGCGGAGGTTCTGCCGAAATTTAGAATTTTGTCTTCTGTTATAGTCTTGTTAACATGTTACCTTAGTAGCATTCTAGGTCCTTGTCGGACTAGGGTGTTACACAAGAGCTAACAAAGCAATTTTAACAGGGCTAGTGTCACAAAAAGATCACTAATTATGCAACTAGCTTAAGAGATCCACGAATTACAATTTTTAGTTCAAATTGTCTTAAAGTTCTAGCTCATTTAGCAAAGACTTAGCTACACATGTGAAAGCATGATAATTCTAGCAAATCAAAGAACTAGACATGGAACTGAGCAAAAATTGAAACACTAAAGCTCAAAAGGGTAATAAGCAAAGCTTAATCATTTTAAAAGACAAGCAGTAAAGCTTATATTACAATGCATCTTTTTGTGATTTTCATATGAATGCAATATGATACAATGAGATACAAGAAAAACTTTAAAAGCCTAAAAAGATAAAAAAAATAGCAAATTCAGAAAAAGATCAAGGAAAGCTCCAAAGAGAAACAACTCCCCCTCAAACAAACCCATAAGGGTAAATTACCCCTAACTCACTCCTGAAGGTGGCAAACCTAGTTGGGTCTAAAGGCTTGGTGAGTGTGAGGACCTAGCATCGGATCTGTTTCAAGCCAAGTGATTGCGCAACACTTAACATGAAACATAAGCGATTCCGAGTGCCCGGATATGTGTCCCATGTTAGCTCCCAAGGATCAGTGGCTAACATGCACATATCCTAGTACACAACATTGCAATCACATACATACACAATAGTACAAGTGTAAAGGAATTGTAAATACAACATCATTGAGCGGAAGACAAACTTAAAATAAAAAGAGAATATCCAAGTTGGCATGCCCACAAACCCACAAGCAACCGACTGGGATTAAAGTCGTAGCGTCTGAAGTACTTTAACCAATTCGAATGGCTTCTCACCTGAACAATAGATAATTTTTAAGTACAAAGTTGTACTCGCGAGACTTTTCAAGAAAAATAAGGATGCATGTAAGTGTCAAAGGAAGGCTACTAGACTAGTCAATTTTCAGCATAAAGCAAGTTTTGCAATTAGATAAATAGTATAGATTCAAATTGCCATTTTTAAAATATTTAGAAAACATTGTATAACAGTAAGTAATGATCAACAACAATATAATCTCCAAGTATAATCATCACACGAATATACCATTCGTGACACAAATCATTCCATAACAAATTAAAAAGCGAACATCCCGTTCGAGATAGCATTTCAGATCTGGACAAACTAACATAAAGATTTATTTCAGATCTGGACAAACTAACCATAACCCAAACTTTATTTCCCATAAGCTAACTGTGCATGCTTTTCCACAAGTGATGTCCATAACCGGGGACACGGCTATTCGAATAGATTTATTTGACTCTGTAGAGTTGTACAGCTTTACCCACACGATATGAATACCTTGTAATGTCGCTATGCACTCTTCCATAGGAGTGTGACTAAGATATCATAACGAGGCCATTACAATGTCATGTCCTAACTATCAAACCACCCGGGGACAGTCCCATGGCAGACTGTCAGTCGCCTAGAACCACAGGGGAACCCCGTTGTGTAAGTAAGTCCCTTGCGCAGTTTCACGGCAAACGCAAAAGACCCTTAAAGGCAAGAAAATAAAAGTGCAACATGCCCCCCCACCAGATTGACAAGAGAGCCATTAAAACCAAACAACAACAATTGCCAATCTGATTGTGTTTTGATAGCTAACACACAACAAATTATTAAGCCAAGCCTTCGCCATTATCTCGGCGTGTGGTTGTACGTAAGACTTGGTTCATCACACCACAGACCAGTCCTCAAATACCCGGACGGGGCTACATGAATCCAGGACCACCCCTTCATCACCCTATCACCCGTCCAAGTCCAACACACAACAACAACCCATCAACAAGTTCATAATATTCAGATACGAAGATCTGGACATTTTCCTCAAATTCAACATCATCAAATCCATATAATCCTCAAATTTCAGTAAGATTCGATTCGATCCATCGGCTGATGGACTAGCTCCATCAACCGTTATCGACTACAACTACAAGCATGACTAAGCATCGTTCTACAAATTAGCAAACACTCCCATATAACATATATCCTTAATCATTCAAGGTAAAAAGGGTAATCAACATTCAAAGGAGAGCCAATGCAGCAAGTGGGAAATTAACTACTTCTACCCATAAACAAACTTTTCAAAATAGCATGCAATTGAGAGATTAAAGTTCATACAAAACATTTTAAAATCAGCAGGAGCAATATGTTCAAGAGGAGGGTGCTCGCACCTTTGCTGTACCACTTGCTCAATCTCAGTTTACACTCAATTAGGTCTCATGAATATATCGGTATCGTCGAAAAACCTAATGATAGACGATATTGCAATAAATACCAAATAATGCGGAAAATTCAAAATACTCAAAAATGCATGAAATTTGTACAGCAAGTAGATCATGATTTTAGATGAATTTAGGTTAAAGAATTATTCTATTTGGATCTAGCATGTGACAGTTATGATGGTTTGAGTTTTAGTTTCCAATATGTCTTAATTCATGTAATTTAATTATTTGGCCAAAATTTGTAGAGTAGTGGTGAGGCAAAGTATACATAGATAATTAGAGAATAATATTATAAGACCAAAATAGTTGAGTTTATCTCATTTGGAGTTTTTATGAATTAGTTATATATTATCAAAGTTATCACCTTTTTCTATAGTAAAGATAATAGAGTTAATGGATCATTTTTAAAAAACTATATACTCTACTATAGAGACAAGTTTGAAACCTATTTTAAAATAAATTTCACTTAAAATGAAAATTATCAAAACTAGTTTCATCCATTTTGGAGTTAAGATGAAATAGTTATGGATTCTTAAAGTTAAAAGCATTTTCTAGTGTATAAATAAATGGGTTTTGGATCAAACTCCAATAACTATATTTTCTGTGACAGGGACAAGGTTGAAACCTATTTTCATATATAGTTCATTTAATATTAAACATAACAAAACTGGTTTCTCTGTTTTTAGAGCTAAAATGAATTAGTTATGCATTTTAGAAGTTAATTGCATTTTTCAGCGTGTAAATAAACCATTTCGGAATTTCTATACTTCTTTAGTACTTTTTCTATCGAAGGTCACCTAACCAAAGCCTATGACAGGTGGGGTCCAGTGCACAGATCCAATTCTCTTTTAAACTCGGAATTAAATAGAGCTGACATGTGGGCCCTACTTGTCAAACTCTACTAGCCATTTACAACTCAGCCAACCATCGGACCCACCTGTCATCCGGTCAAAGCTAAACCAGGTTCTTTAACTCCTCACTTTCTGTGCAAGGGCCACAAACCAGTGTAACACTAACACATTAACTCAGCAGCTAAGCAATGATTTCCGACCGAGATTCTACCATTAATCGTTAATCATGGTCACTAATTACTAACTACGCGGCTACAGGACACGGTCGGGAAATCCGACAACAGCGTCGCGCGCCCGCGACTTTTGCTGACGGCTCGCCGACACTGTGGTCCATGGCCGCGTGATCCAAGGGCACGGGTGGGAACACAAAAGCTATGCGCTTCTAATGGTACCGACGGCGACCTCTACGGTGGCCCATAGCGGCGGCACGCTGGAGAATGGCGGCGGTGAACCTACAGTGCAAGTGCATGTGACGGCTCGGTGCAAAATCGAACTAATCAATGCATGCTTAAGCTACAAGGGGTTTCCCTGAGGCTCACCAGAGAGGTGGAGTGGCCAGGGAAGCTTGGAGAAAGCTTGTCGTCGTCAATGGCTGTGGCGGCGAGGAGTCCACCGAGGAGGATGCGATCTGTGCAAGGAGAAGGACAATGAGGGGGCAAGAAAACTTAAGTGAGGTCCAAGGAGGGTGTGAACAGGAGCAATTGGGTAATGCCTTACCAGAACGTCGCCGGAGAAGAAAAGAGAGTCTCACGGGCGTGAAGGGGAAGAACCAAAATTCTTGAGCTCCTGTGTAGCATCCGACAAATTGATTGAGGGGAAAAGATGCTAATACCAAGAGGCATAAAGTGACGCGCAAAAGAGAGGTCAAGACTCACTGGAGATGATATTCGCATGGAGGCGGCCTCTAGTGCGTGCTCTGGAGAGAGTGGGAGCACGAGTTTGCCTCGGATTCTACAAGCAATGACCAAGACTTAGATTAGCGAAAATAGAAAAGGCACACAAGATAGAAGCTGTGGGACTCGGTTGTGGGATATTTACCGAAGAACTGAGCAAGAGCAAACCTCCCTCTCCTCGGCCAGCCAGAGGAGAAGTGAAGGAGAAAGGGGCACCCGAGGTGGTATTATACTCGGGCGAGGACGGAGATGGATGCGGCGTTAGCAGGAGACACTCTCGGGTTGGTCAGTTTGTGCGGTGGCTTCATAGCGTCGTTGGCACCAACGGGAGAGTGGCAGAGCGCGGCGGCCCCGTGGCATTCAAGCCCTGACCGAGCCGGCGAGAGGTTAGGGGAAGGGGCTGACAACGCGGGCCCAGCGTGTCAGTGGCAGAAAGAAAGGTGGCTCGGGATGGTGCGATTAGGTGGTGCAGTCGAACCAGTTGAGTTGGGTCCGGGTCAGTCCGATCGGCTTTAGGGCATATGGGCGCACGATAAGAAATGGTTGGCCAGGATTTGAGGGGTTTAGGCGGTTGGGTGGCACTGCGTTCGTCGGGTTCAAGCGAGTCGTTTGGTCGGTGAATAGTCTTGAGCCCGAGGTTTTAAAATCAGTTGACCAAATAAACAACAAGTTTGACTAGGGCTTAAGAAATAGAAATAAAATTCTAAAAATTCTGAATTAATTCAAGGGTGTTCCTCGTACATCCTAGCTACCAAATAAAATTTGAAAACCCACTGTTCAAGATTTAATTTGCATAATTTAAATTCAAACTTGGGATAGGTTATTGATTTGAGTTTGAATTTTTTTTGGGTCAATTTAAGTTCCAAAAATTTGGGAAAAATTATATTTATTCATGATAATTATTCTAGTATTTTAATAAATTGTTTTCAGAAGATAATAATAAGTTTTTGTTCTTGTTTTCTTATGGCGTTTAGATTTAAGTTGTATGTTTAAACTTGTTTTGAGATTTTTCAGGTGCAATAATTTATGCAAATATTTCCAAAATATCATGCATGCTGATCAGATGCATACTAATTATTATTAATTAACTTGGGGATGTTACAAACCTCCCCCTTTACAAAAGATCTGGCTCCCGAGATCTGGGTAGAATAGAAGTTGGACAAGAAGGTTCTACAGAAGATACAACATCTGTTGTTTTGATTTCCATTAAAGATAGTGCTAAGACACCTTACAAGGTTACAAGGAAATTCTATTACATTTTCTTTTCCTTTGTTTTGCTTAACCTTTCCTTTCTTGATTCGAAGGCACTTCAAACAGAAGGAAAAAGGTCAGGATATTCGGTTCGCATCCTGTCTTCACATTCCCAAGTTGCTTCATCTTCAGTATGGTTGCTCCACTAAACCTTCAAGAACTTGATGTTGCGATTCCTTGTCTTGCGTTCCTTTTCTTCAAAAATGCGTATCGGGTGCTCCCGATAAGAAAGATTGGGTTGCAAATCAAGGTCTTCTAAGTTGGTTGCTTTGGTAGGAACTCGAAGACACTTCTTCAGTTGAGAGACATAAAATACATTGTGCACATCTGAAAGTGATGGTGGCAGCTCCAACTGATATGCCACCGATCCTCGCTTCGCTAGAATTCGGAAACGACCGATGTAGCGAGGAGCCAACTTGCCTTTGACTTGAAAGCGTTGCATTCCTTTCATCGGGGAGATTTTAAGGTAAACATGATCATCCACCTCAAAGCTCAGCTCACGACGACGGCGATCAGCATAAGACTTTTGACGAGATTGAGCCGTTCGTAGTCTCTCCCGGATCATACGAACTTGCTCTTCGGCTTCATTGATCAAGTCCGGCCCAAAGAATTGTCTCTCCCCAGACTCGGACCAGTTGAGTGGTGTCCTACACCTTCTCCCATATAACACTTCAAAAGGTGACATTTGGAGGCTTGCTTGATAACTATTGTTATAAGAGAATTCCGCGAACGGCAAGCACTTATCTCATTTCTTGCCATAGGACAGCACACAAGCTCTCAACATATCTTCCAAGATTTGATTCACCCTCTCAGTTTGACCTCCGGTTTGTGGGTGGTAAGCGGTGCTAAAGGATAGTTGAGTTCCCATTGCTTCATGGAGGCAATTCAAGAAATGCGAGGTGAATTGAGTGCCTTGATCGGAAATAATTATCTTCGGCACACCATGGAGACATACAATTCTGGAGATGTACAACTCCACCAATTGGTTTCCCAAATAAGTGGGCTTGACGGGAACGAAGTGAGCAACCTTCGACAATCAGTCGATAATTACCCATATGGAGTCATACCCTTGTTGAGTCTTTGGAAGTTCGGTGATGAAATCCATTCCAATTTCATCCCACTTCCATTCGGGAACGGGGAGGGGTTGAAGCATACCCGCTGGCCGTTGCTGTTCGGCTTTCACCCATTGACACACATCACACTCGGCAACAAAGCGAGCAATTTCCCGCTTCATCCGAGTCCACCACAATTTCTGCTTCAAGTCTTGATACATCTTTGAGCTTCCTGGATGTATGGAGAAAAGAGAGTTGTGGGCTTCTTGAAGGATTGATTCTTTAATCTTCACGTCATTTGGCACAACCAATCGCTTTTTGAACCACAAAACACCTTGGTGGTCTTCGGAGAAACAGTTGGCTTTGTCGGCCTTCATTTCGTTCTTGATTCCTTCCATACCCTTGTCATTCTTCTGGGCCATCTTGATCTGGTCCTCTGGGGTAGGTTTCACTTCCAAGGCAGCGAGAAAACCTTCGCTAACCATCTCCAAGTTGAGCCGTTGAAATTTGTTGCATAGGGCTTCCGTTTCGGGTCTAACCAAAATACAGTTAAATTGCGATTTTCGGCTCAAGGCATCGGCAACAACATTAGCTTTCCCTGGATGATAATGAAGTCCTAAATCATAGTCCTTGATCAATTCAAGCCATCTTCTTTGCCTTAGATTCAGATCGGCTTGAGTGAAGATATACTTCAAACTCTTGTGATCGGTGTAGACTTCGCAACGATTGCCGATACGAAAATGTCGTCATATCTTCAGAGCATGAACCACTGCTGCAAGCTCAAGGTCATGAGTGGGATAATTCTTCTCATGAGGCCTCAATTGCCTCGATGCATACACCACAACTCGGCCTTCTTGCATAAAGACACAACCAAGACCAAGGCGAGATGCATCACAATAGATATCGAAGTTTTTGTGAATATCCAGCAGGACAAGCACAGGTGCAGTGATTAAAAGATCCTTCAACATCTGAAAGCTTGCTTCACAATCCGCTGACCAAACATACTTCTTTTCTTTCTTCAACAATTGGGTCAATGGCCTTGCAATTTTCGAGAAATTCTCGATGAAACGGCGGTAATAACCTGCAAGACCGAGGAAACTGCGAATGTCGGAGACGGACTTGGGCTGTCTCCAATTAAGTACATCTTGAACTTTGCTTAGGTCCACAGCAATTCCTCCTTCGGATAGTACATGACCCAAAAAGGCGACTTCTTTTAGCCAAAACTCACATTTGCTGAATTTTGCATAGAGTCGATGTTCTCGAAGCTTGGTCAACACAAGCTGAAGGTGTTCTTCATGCTCCCTTTCAGATTTGGAGTATATGAGAATGTCATCAATAAAGATGACTACAAATTTATCCAAGTACTCCATAAACACAGAGTTCATGAGATTCATGAACAAGGCCGGCGCATTCATCAAACCGAAGGACATGACGGTGTACTCGTAGAAGCCATAACGAGTTGAGAATGCCGTCTTGGGAATGTCTTCAGATCTGATCCTAACTTGATGATAGCCCAGTCTCAAGTCAATTTTGGAGAATATACGGGCACCGGTCAATTGGTCGAACAAACCATCAATTCGAGGAAGCGGGTACTTGTTCTTGATGGTGACCTCATTCAACGGACGGTAGTAAACACACATGCGCAGACTGTGGTCCTTCTTCTTCACAAATATAGCTGGGCATCCCCAAGGTGAGGAACTTGGCCTAATGAATCCCTTCTCTTGAAGTTCCAGGAGTTGTTTCCTCAATTCGACCAACTCATTTGGCGGTATTTGATAAGGTCGTTTTGATATTGGAGCAGTTCCGGGCTGCAGCTCGATCACAAATTCAACTTCTCATGAGGGTGGCATGCCTGGTAGTTCCTCAGGAAATACATCCGGGAAATCACACACCACTGGAACTTCACTTAGTTCTGGCAATTCTTTGTCGTTAAGAGCATAGAGATGTGGATGCTCTAATTTCGGCACCATTTCAACTTGAAAGCCAAGAGGACTTATGAGAGTGATAGACTTGCAAGCACAATCAATTTGATCATTGTTCTTGGACAGCCAATTCATTCTAAGAATAACATTAAGGCCCGCTGAATTCAACACAATAAGATTGGCTGAAAACTTGACCCCTTTAATATCAATCTCGACTTCACGATATTCATGAATGCTCCTCATTTCTAAACCCGGTGATTGAATCATCATAGGTGCAGGCATCATGCTGAGTGATAAGTTATGGAGTGAAGCAAAACCTCTGGACATGAAGGAATGAGAGGCTCTAGAGTCGAACAACACGGTCGCGGGAGTCGAGTTGACTAGAAATGTGCCCAACACGACGTCGGGTGTTTCCTGCGCTTCCTTGGTGGTGACATGATTCACATGAGCACGATCGGTGTTCTGAGGAATGACATCGGACTGCTGATCAAGGGATGTTCCCAGGTCTTGGTGTTGATCGGGAATGGCTTGGTGCCTCTTCGGACAAAAAGCCGCAAAATGACCCGGATTGCCGCAAGTGAAACAAGTAACTTTCTTGTCTCGATGGAGTCGGCTTCGACATTTCTTTCTGGGCTGCCCTTGTTGGATTTCTTGCTGAGGTGGTTGATACACTTGCATGGAAGCTCTCGGAGGTGTCGGATCTTGAAATCCAGGAGAAACCGGCGGCCAAACACCCGGTTCTTGAAAATTGCAGCTTGCTGAAATTTGTGCAGCCTTCTTGCGCTTTCGCGATTCTACAACCGCTTGCATCTTATTCTCCACCACAATAGCCTTGTCAACCAATTGTTGGAAGTTACGAAAGTCATGTACAGCAAGTGCCAACTGCAATACTTCCGATAGCCCATTCAAGAACTGGTCTTGCTTCCTTGCATCAGTGGAGACATCGTCCGGAGCGTAACGAGCCAAATGATTGAACTCGTTGAGATACTCCAATACGGACTTATCGTCTTGCTTCAGCTCGAGGAATTCACATCTCTTGATACTCACTAGGCTTGAAGGAACATGTGCCTCTCAGAGAGCTGTCTGGAACTCGTCCCATGATGGAACGTGATTGGCAGGCTGCATGGCGCAAAAATTATCCCACCATGCACCAACTGCCCCTTCAAGTTGGTTGGAGGCGTAGAAGACCTTCTCGTTGTCGGCACATTGAGTGATGATCAACTTCCGTTCAATGGTACGAAGCCAATCATCAGCTTTGAGAGGATCCTTCGAACAAGAGAACACGGGAGGCTTCGTGCTAAGAAAATCAGCAAATCGGGAGCCATAAAGGTCGGCTCCTCTCGCTGCCATTTGAGCACCTTGGATACTGGCGGTGTTCTGAGCAATTTGCTGCAAGATTAGAGTCTGGTCTTGCTGACTCTGTTCCATCTGGGCCAACACTTCGGTCATGGATGGCTGAGGTGGAGTCACTTCTTGTTGCCGACCCACGTGCTGAAATTGCAGGTCGGGGTGCTCCGGATTGCACCGTTGAGGATTCGGGGGCTGATCATCGGTGATTTGAGAACCCATGGGCTGTGAGTCCTCCATTACTTCTAACATTAGACGAGTTTTAAGACCTGACATCCTGTTGCCATACAACTTGTTAGCAACCGACAAAAAGGAACGAGGAAAAAGCATAAGGTAAGTAATTGATAGCAGGGGGTGACTTAACCTAGCATGGATGCACAATGAAAGCACATTTATGCAATAGGAAATGGGGTGCTAAGGTCCATGTGGACAGCACAAGATCCAAATGAAAATGCAGTTAGTTTCCCGACATAGTTGCGATACAACCTGCCCGTAGGCGATGCACAACTACTTGGAACAAAAGAGAGCAAATGATCTTTACAAAATCCAGCGTCTACAAGCTAATGAATATAATAAGGGTGTATAATATGTAAGGATAATCCCTAACATAATGTTAACATCATAGCAAGGATTCGTTCTTTCTTTCTTCCACCAATTCTCTTTACTGACAAACTATTTAGCGTTTCTAGTGTTGGAAAAGAGAGGCAAGTAATAGAGAAAATGATTTTTCTCAAATCAAATGAATTGGGAGGTAATAAATAGATGCTAGGATGGGTAAGGAAGAAAGGAATTATATTACTTGCATTTTTGCCAAACTTTTGATAGTTTGAAAAAAACATTCTTTGCAATTCAAAATCCTAGTAACGACCATTGCTACGGCTTCAACCTACAGTTAGTATGGCTCTGATACCAACGCTGTGAGGACCCGGCATCGGATCTGTTTCAAGCCAAGTGATTGCGCAACACTTAACATGAAACATAAGCAATTCCGAGTGCCCGGATATGTGTCCCATGTTAGCTCCCAAGGATCAGTGGCTAACATGCACATATCCTAGTACACAACATTGCAATCACATCCATACACAATCGTACAAGAGTAAAGGAATTGTAAATACAACATCATTGAATAGAAACATAATGTACAAGTTTGCATAAGAGGGCCAATCGGCCAAAAGTAATTATCAAATGATAAATCACAGCAGAAGACAAACTTAAAATAAAAAGGGAATAACCAAGTTGGCATGCCCACAAACCCACAAGCAACCAACTGGGATTAAAGTCGTAGCGTCTGAAGTACTTTACCCAATTCGAATGGCTTCTCACATGAACAATAGATAATTTTTAAGTACAAAGTTGTACTCGCGAGACTTTTCAAGAAAAATAAGGATGCATGTAAGTGTCAAAGGAAGGCTACTACACTAGTCAATTTTCAGCATAAAGCAAGTTTTGCAATTAGATAAATAGTATAGATTCAAATTGCCATTTTTAAAACATTTAGAAAACATTGTATAACAGTAAGTAATGATCAACAACAATATAATCTCCAAGTATAATCATCACACGAATATACCATTCGTGACACAAATCATTCCATAACAAATTAACAAGCGAACATCCCGTTCGAGATAGCATTTCAGATCTGGACAAACTAACATAAAGACATAACATTTTTAACCATAACCCAAACTTTATTTCCCATAAGCTAACTGTGCATGCTTTCCCACAAGTGATGTCCATAACCGGGGACACGGCTATTCGAATAGATTTATTTCACTCTGTAGAGTTGTACAGCTTTACCCACACGATATGAATACCTTGTAATGTCACCATGCACTCTTCCGTAGGAGTGTGACTAAGATATCATAACGAGGCCATTACAATGTCATGTCCTAACTATCAAACCACCCGGGGACAGTCCCACGGCAGACTGTCGGTCGCCTAGAACCACAGGGGAACCCCGTTGTGTAAGTAAGTCCCTTGCGCAGTTTCACGGCAAACGCAAAAGACCCTTAAGGGAAAGAAAAGAAAAGTGTAACATGCCCCCACCAGATTGACAAGAGAGCCATTAAAACCAAACAACAACAATTGCCAATCTGATTGTGTTTTGATAGCTAACACACAACAAATTATTAAGCCAAGCCTTCACCATTATTCCGGCGTGTCGTTGTACGTAAGACTTGGTTCATCACACCATAGACCAGCCCTCAAATACCCGGATGGGGCTACATGAATCCAGGACCACCCCTTCATCAACCTATCACCCGTCCAAGTCCAACACACAACAACAACACATCAATAAGTTCATAATATTCAGAGACGAAGATCTGGACATTTTCCTCAAATTCAACATAATCAAATCCATATAATCCTCAAATTTCAGTAAGATTCGATTCGATCCATCGGCCGATGGACTAGCTTCATCAACCGTTATCGACTACAACTACAAGCATGACTAAGCATCGTTCTACAAATTAGCAAACACTCCCATATAACATATATCCTTAATCATTTAAGGTAAAAAGGGTAATCAATATTCAAAGGAGGGCCAATGCAGCAAGTGGGAAATTAACTACTTCTACCCATAAACATACTTTTCAAAATAGCATCCAATTGAGAAATTAAAGTTCATACAAAACATTTTAAAATCAGTAGGAGCAATATGTTCAAGAGGAGGGTGCTCGCACCTTTGCTGTACCACTTGTTCAATCTCAGTTTACACTCAATTAGGTCTCATGAATATATCGGTATCGTCGAAAAACCTAATGATAGACGATATTGCAATAAATACCAAATAATGCGGAAAATTCAAAATACTCAAAAATGCATGAAATTTATACAGTAAGTAGATCATGATTTTAGATGAATCTAGGTGAAATAATTATTCCATTTGGATTTGGCATGTGACAGTTATGATGGTTTGAGTTTCAGTTTCCAATATGTCTTAATTCATGTAATTTAATTATTTGGCAAAAATTTGTAGAGTAGTGGTGAGGCAAAGTATTACATAGATAATTAGAGAATAATATTATAAGACCAAAATAGTTGAGTTTGCCTCATTTGGAGTTTTTACGAATTAGTTATATATTATCAAAGCTATCGACCTTTTTCTATAGTAAAGATAATAGAGTTAATGGATCATTTTTACAAAACTATATTCTCTGCTACAGAGACAAGTTTGAAACCTATTTTAAAATAAATTTCACTTAAAATGAAAATTATCAAAACTGGTTTCAACCATTTTGGAGTTAAGATGAAATAGTTATGGATTCTTAAAGTTAAAAGCATTTTCTAATGTATAAATAAATGTGTTTTGGATCAAACTCCAATAACTATATTTTCTGTGATAGGGGCATGGTTGAAACCTATTTTCATATATAGTTCATTTAATATTAAACATAACAAAATTGGTTTCTCTGTTTTTGGAGCTAAAATGAATTAGTTATGCAATTTAGAAGTTAATTGCATTTTTCAGTGTGTAAATAAACCATTTCGGATTTTCTATACTTGTTTAGTACTTTTTCTACCGAAGGTCACCTAACCAAAGCCTATGACAGGTGGGGTCCAGTGCACAGAAACAATTCTCTTTTAAACTCGGAATTAAACCGAGCTGACACGTGGGCCCTACTTGTCACACTCTCCTAGCCATTTACAACTCAGCCAACCATCGAACCCACCTGTCATCCGGTCAAAGCTAAACCGAGTTCTTTAACTCCTCACTTTTTGTGCAAGGGCCCACAAACCAGTGTAACACTAACGCATTAACTCAGCAGCTAAGAAATGATTTCCGACCGAGATTCTACCATTAATCGTTAATCATGGTCATTAATTACTAACTACACTGCTACAGGACACGGTTGGGAAATCCGACAATAGCGCCGCGCACCCGCGAGTTTTGCTGACGGCTCGCCGGCACTGTGGTCCACGGCCGCGTGATCCAAGGGCACGGGTGGAAACACAAAAGCTATGTGCTTCTAATGGTAACGACGGCGACCTCTACGGCGGCCCATAGCGGCGGCGCGCCGGAGAATGGCGGTGGTGAACCTACGGTGCAAGTGCATGTGACGGCTCGGTGCAAAATCGAACTAATCAATGCGTGCTTAAGCTACAAGGGGTTTCCCTGAGGCTCACCAGAGAAGTGGTGTGGCCAGGTAAGCTTGGAGAAAGATTGTCGTCGTCAATGGCTGCGGCGGCGAGGAGTCTACCGAGGAGGATGCGATCTGTGCAAGGAGAAGGACAATGAGGGGGCAAGAAAGCTTAAGTGAGGTCCAAGGAGGGTGTGAACAGGAGCAATTGGGTAATGCCTTACCGGAATGTCGCCGGAGAAGAAAAGAGACTCTCACGGGCGTGAAGGGGAAGAACCAAAATTCTTGAGCTCCTGTGTAGCATCCGACAAATTGATTGAGGGGAAAAGATGCTAATACCAAGAGGCATAAAGTGACACGCAAAAGAGAGGTCAAGACTCACTAGGGATGATATTCGCATGGAGGCGGCCTCTGGTGCGTGCTCTGGAGAGAGTGGGAGCACGAGTTTGCCCCGGATTCTACAAGCAACGACCAAGACTTAGATTAGCGAAAATGGAAAAGGCATACAAGGTAGAAGCTGGGGGACTCGGTTGTGGGATATTTACTGAAGAACTGAGCAAGAGCAAACCTCCCTCTCCTCGGCTAGCCAAAGGAGAAGTAAAGGAGAAAGGGGCACCCAAGGTGGTATTATCCTCGGGCGAGGACGGAGATGGACGCGGCGTTAGCAGGAGACACTCTCGGGTTGGTTAGTTTGGGCGATGGCTTCACGGCGTCGTCGGCACCAACGGGAGAGCGGCAGAGCACGGCGGCCCCGTGGCGTTCAAGCCCTGACCGAGCCGGCAAGAGGTTAGGGAAGGGGCTGACAATGCGGGCCCGGCATGTCAGCGGCAAAAAGAAAGGTGGCTCGGGCTGGTGCGATTAGGTGGTGCGGTCAAACCAGTTGAGTTGGGTTTGGGTCGGTCCGATCGGCTTTAGGGCATATGGGCCGCACGATAAGAAATGGATGGCTAGGATTTGAGGCGGTTTAGGCGGTTGGGTGGCACCGCGGTGCGTCGGGTTCGAGCTAGGGTCAGGTTCGGATCGAGAACAGCGATCGAGAGCAGGTTTTAAAAATCGATTGACCAAATAAACAACAAGTTTGACTAGGGCTTAAGAAATAGAAATAAAATTCTAAAAATTCTGAATTAATTCATGGGTGTTCCTGGGACATCCTAGCTCACAAATAAAATTTGAAAACCCATTGTTCAAGACTTAATTTGCATAATTTAAATTCAAACTTGGGATAGGTTATTGATTTGAGTTTGAATTTTCATTGGGTCAATTTAAGTTCCAAAAATTTGGGAAAAATTATATTTATTCTTGATAATTATTCTAGTATTTTAATAAATTGTTTCCAAAAGATAATCATAAGTTTTTGTTCTTGTTTTCTTTTGGCGTTTAGATTTAAGTTGTATGTTTAAACTTGTTTTGAGATTTTCCAAGTGCAATAATTTATGCAAATATTTCCAAAATGTCATGCATGCTGATCAGATGCATACTAATTATTATTAATTAACTTGGGGATGTTACAGTGAGGATATCAGCTAACTGAGTCTCGGACTCCACAAATTCTAGCACAACATTACCCATCTCTACATGGTCTCTAAGGAAGTGATAACAAATGTCAATGTGCTTAGTCCTAAAATATTGCATAGGGTTCTTAGCAATATTAATGGGAGAAGTGTTATCACAGAGAAGAGGAACACTATCAAAAGCTAACCTAAAGTCCTTAAGGGTGGACACAATCCACAGAATCTGACTACAACAACTAGGGGCAACTACATATTCAGCTTCTGCAGTGGATTAAACAACTGAGGACTGCTTCCTAGAAGACCAAGAGACGAGAGAAGTACCTAAGAAGTGAAAAGTGCCTGAGGTACTCTTCCTATCTAGCCGACAACCTACAAAAACAGACTCAGAAAACCCTCGAATGGATAAGGAAGATGAGCAGGAATACCAAATGTCATACTAGAGGGTAGAGTGAAGGTACCTAAAGATGTGCTTGATGGCTTGGCGATGGGAAGTCCTTGGAGACGCCTGAAACCTCACACAGAGGCAGACCGCGAAGTGGAAGTCCGGTCTTAAGGTCGTCAAGTAAAGGAGGGCGCCAATCATGTTGTGGTACTTGCGTTGATCCATGGCTTCTCCTTCCTCGTCTTGATCCAAAACAGACGAAGTCGCCATGGGAGTGGCGATCGGCTTGTAGTCACCCATCTCGAAGCGCTTAAACAAATCCTTGGTGTACTTGGTCTGATGGATGAAGATCCCTTCCTTGCATTGCTTAATTTGTAGCCCCAGAAAGTAGTTGAGCTTTGCCATCATACTCATCTCAAATTCTCTAGACATGGTCTCAAATAAACTAGAAACAAGAGCATGAGAAGAACCACCGAAGATAATATCATCTACATAAATCTGAACAAGTAGGAAATCATTGCTATGTCTAAGAATGAAAAGAGTCTTGTCTACCTTACCCATCTCAAAGTTATTCTTAAGAAAGAAGGTCTTAAGTCTATCATACCAGGCTCTAGGGGGCTTGCTTAAGACCATACAAGGCTTTGGATAGCTTGAAGACATGATGTGCATGCTTTGGGATTCTCAAAGCCTGGGGGTTGCCTGACATACACTTCCTCCTCTATGTAACCATTAAGAAATGCACTCTTGACATCCATCTGATACAGTCTAAAGTCCTTAGTTGCAGCAAATGCAAGCAGAATGCGAATGGCTTCTAATCTAGCAACAAGAGCGAAGGTCTCATCAAAATCTAACCTGTTAACTTGGATAAAACCCTGAGCTACCAATATAGCCTTGTTTCTAACCACATAACCATCCTTATTTTGCTTATTTTTTAACACCCAACAGCTTCCTATAACATTATGACCACTAGGAGGTTCAACTTGGTTCTGGTCCTTGTTCCTCTCAAAATTCTCTAACCCTGTATGCATGGCATTAACCCAGCTCGAAACAGATAAAGCATCTGATATATCGCGGTGTTCGAAAGAAGCAACAAATGCAGAATGAGAGTAGAGACTTAGATCGTGATACCTAAAGCGAGTGACTTGCTCATGAAGATGACCAATCATCTGATCCAGAGGGCGACGCCTCTGAATGTGAAGTGGAGTGCCCAGGGAGATAGCATCTCTTCGACCTCCACAGGTACTGCTGATGATGAAGATGAAGTAGAAGCCTCAACTGAAGGTGAAGCAGTCGATGCAGGTTCTTGAGCTAGAATAGGAGCGTCGGCAGCAGGTGGAAGAGCATCATCGACTCCATCATCATCTTCCTGTACAAAAATGCTCTCCATCGCCTGTGTGTCACCTGAAACATCTGATCTAGCTCCAGGGCTAGTCTAATCAAAGGTGACACTACATATCTCCTGAATAATGTTAATCTCAACATTAAGAACCCGAAAACCCCTCGAATGTGCAGTATAACCTAGAAATAAACCATCAGAAGTCCTTGACTCAAATTTATCTAGATTTGCTGTCTTGAGAATGAAACACTTGGCTCCAAAAACTCAAAAATGAGAAATAGGGAGTTTTCTACCAAATCGAAGCTCATATGATGTCTTGCCCAAAGATAGTCTCAAGAAGACACGATTGACAATATGGCAAGCTATAGTAATAGCTTCGGCCCAAAACCTCCTCAATGTGCTATACTCATCTAGCATCATCCTAGTCATCTCGACTAAGGTCATGTTCTTCCTTTCCACCACGCCATTATGTTGAGAGACGTGTGGAGAAGAGAACTGATGCTCAATACCACGCTCAGCACAGAAAGAGGCAAATGAGGTATTCTTGAACTCTGTGCCATTGTCACTGCGAATCGCTCTTAGGGCACCTAGGAGTTCAGAAGCCAAGCGAAGAACAAGATCATGAAAATGATAAAAAAAACTTCATCCTTCAAAGCAAGAAAGAACACCCAAGAGTATCTCAAAAAATCATCGACTATGACAAAAATATAACGTTTGACACCGGCTGACCGAACCCTAGCAGGATCAACAGTATCCATGTGAAGCAACTGTCCCGGTCCATCAGTCATGACCATAATCAATGAAGGATGTGAGGCAGCAACTTGCTTGTCATGCCTACAGGGCGCACATACACCATCCTTGACGGCTTTGAGTTTGGGCATACCTCTCATGAGATCAAGGCTGCTTACTCACGTCAAATGATCAAAACCAATGTGTGCCAAATGACGGTGCCAAAGCTAGAACTCAAAAGAAGATGCAATCAAATATTTGAGAGATCCTACAAGAGATTTAGAAAATTCAGCTCCAAAGATCCTACCAACTCTAGAAATCCCAAAAATAAGCTCACCAACTGAATCAAGCACACGACAAGCATTTTTCTTAAATCTAGTTTCATAGCCATCATCAAGAAGCTGCGAGACAGAAAGCAAGTTGTACCTTATATTGTCCAAAAGGGCGACATCCCTAAGGACGAACCTGTCATTCGTCCTGATCGATCTCGTTCCTTCAATCTGCCCTTGTGTATCATCTCCAAAGGTGATGAAGTCATCACCCATCGACTGTGTGAAGGAGGTGAACCATGTTGAGTCTCCAGTCATGTGGCATGAACAGCTAGAGTCGACAAACCACGTGTTCTTCCCCCTTCCGTGGCGATCCTGAAAATCAAGGCACAGAAGATCGATGTGCAATACTGGGGTTAGTTAAACATGACTTTGGAACCCAGTACTAAGACACACGTCTGCGAGTAGTATAAACAGCAGAATTGCTAGCCTTGATCTTACTTAAGGTTCTATCATGAGTAATGGTTACACAAATATGAGAAGCTTCCTATGTAGGAACATGATGATGATGAGCATGTGAAACAAATTATAGTCTAGGTTTCTTCTTTTCTAGATGACCATGCCTCATGAAGGCTCTAGGTTGATGAGATGAAATTCTAATAAGATTTTTCCTAGCCTTTTTCAACCTACGCCAATAGAACTCAAGCAAATGTCCATCCTTCATACAATAGGTGCAATGGTACTTGGTACCACTAGGAGAAGCACCTTTTGACTCAACAGATGGTTGGGCAAAACCTGCATATTTGAAAATGGTTTTTGCAGGTTGGGTTTTGAACTCAACTAAGCCATTTTCCAAGACTTCAACGACATTTGGATTGGACTTGTCTTGGCCAAAGTTGTATCCTAACCCTTGCTTCTTATAAGGAGTTTTGGACTTGCCAGGAATCATGTTTAACTGTTTCTTACCCTTAGAGAATTTTTCTAATGTATCCTTAAGATAAGCATTCTCTTTTACAAGGTTAAAACATGATTCACAAGTTTTGGCCTTAACGGCTCTAGCATGCTTCTCCTTATGAATAGCAACTTCAAGCTTAAGGGCTTCATATGAAGCACAAGGAGTAGAATTAATTTTGTCCTTAAGCTTGGCATACTTAGCTCTAACTGTTTCTAATATGTTTTTAACTTCACGTTCACATTCTAAGCAAAAAGAGTAAGTGCTAGACTCAGCCTTATCAGAAGCGACCAACTTGCTAGATACTAAGCATTTTTCACATGGAGCAGATTTAACTTCAATTAACTCAATCCTAGCATTTTCTAGTTGGTGCAAGGCAACATCATGAGCATTTTGTAATTTCGCAAGTTCAAAGTGTAGAGCATGGCAGGATGAACATTCATTAGTATCAAGGTTTTTAGCATTCACAAGTTCTAATGTCAGATTATCAACTTATGACTCTAAGTCCTTATTCATAGCTATAGTAAACTCTAAAGCCTTATCCTAGCTAAGCAGTTGCTCAAAGATGGTATCAAATCTAGCTGAAAGAACTTCATAGGATGGAAGTACCTCATCGATATCATTGACGTCGACGGAGTCGGCCATGAAGCATACGCCAGTGAAGTCCTTTGTCTTCCCTTTCTTCTTCTCTTTAGGAAGCTCCTCCTCCTTGTCCTCCTCGCTCCCGGAGTCCACATCGCTCATGAATTGCTCTCCAAAAGCGGCAAGAACCCGGTGAGCGGCCTTCATGAGCTTGGCAGCATCAAACTTAGACTTATTCCCTTGAGGCTTCCTCCAAGCTACCTTCTCCTCCTTGTGGTTGCACTACTACAAAAAGGCTAATACTGGACGCCTCATCACAAACGGTTGACCAAAACCGCTCAGATACATTCAATCACGCATGCTTTTGGTTTAGAGACCATCGTATTCTTCGGGTCGCGCTAAAAACCGCTCTGTGAAGAGGTAATATCACGAGCGGTTCATGTTGAAAACCGTTTATGAAGTATCACGAGCGGTTCTTGTTAATAACCGTCGTGATAATACTACATATCACGCGGTTTTCAACAAGAACCGCTCAGGAACATCCTGAGCGGTTCTTAACAATAACCGCTCGTGATATTACCACATATCACAGACGGTTTTTTGTTATAACCATCTGTGATAATATCGCTACACCTCCACAAGGAGTTCTTAAATCGCCGGCGCGTCGCTTGTCGCCATCCGCTTCGGCTCTCGATGCGTCTCTTCGCCTCACGCCCAAATTTATTCCTTGTTTTATAAAAGGATTATCTCGCCATCCAAGATGATCATCCCCACATACTTATAAAAAACGTAAATAGCTGCCTCTTCCTTGTCGCCGCATTGATGGCCTTCTGCCGACTGCATTTGAGTACCTCTCTCGGTGTCACGTTGAACCATCTTTGCGGAAGAACACTTTTGATCAACAGTGTCTTCACTCCTCTGCAGCAGAGAAATTGCGGAGCAGTGATGCCCACCTTCCGCCGCCTTGACATCCTCCTCCGCCGTGTCTTCCGGTGATCTCCTACTTTCGGCGAAGTTTATCGCGTCATCAACGTAGTCCTCCAAAACGACGTTGCACGTCTCCGGAGGCTTGCCATCACTTGGATCACAGAATCGAGGCGCAAGAAGCGGCGAAGTCGACTGTGCCGAGACCCTCAAGCAAGGGAAGAGAGCCTATGGGCTCAATTCTTCTTGGTTCAACAAATCAGAGGGTCTTGAGAGACACTTGAACGAGCGGCGTCGTGAGTGGACGATTTCGTGCTTCATTCGCCGATGATCGTGAACCGTCCGATGCCGACGCCGCCGCCTATAAAGTATTGAAGACAGAGATAGCACCTACCTCCGCCACTAGAAAAACTTTGTTTATTTATAGGTTTCTACTTTTTTTAATCTTTTTGTGTTTAACGCCACTTGCTTAGCCATATATATGAAAATTCCAAAATAAAAAAAGTTTGGAGGTGAAGTTACTATATTAATTATATGTTGAGTTATTGCTATATATATATATATATATATATATATATATATATATATATATATATATATATATATATATATATATATATATCGTAGACGGTTTTGTGGAAAAACAAAATCTAGTTTGGAGGTGAAGTTACAATTAATATTAATTATATCGAGAGGCGGTTTAGTGGAACAAATTAATTATATATATATATATATATATATATATATATATATATATATGTATGTATGTATATATAGTTAAAGCAAATTTTCAAGAGTATTTAAATGACAAAATTGACATATAAACATGTAATTTCTTCATGTCATGTAAGTGTATATACAAGATAAATATACTTGAGAAAAACCATATCATCGACGGTTCCATTATGGAACCGTCGTGATATAGGATATATCACTGACGGTTCTATTATGGAACCGTCGGTGATATAGGGCATATCACGAGCGGTTCCATAATGGAACCATTCGTGATAATTATCACCGACGGTTCCATAATAGAACCGCTCGTGATAAGTCTCTTTATTAGTACGAGCCCGCCGCTAGGGTTTGCGCCGCCCTAACTCTCGTCACTCCCCAGCCCGCTTAGGGTTTGCGCCCGCCCTAACTCACATCCTTTGCCACAAGATTTACTCCGTTCCTCCCACCTCGACGCCACCGCTCGACCCCGTCGCCATCGCCGCCCAACCCCGTCGCCGTCGCCGCCGGTTGTGACACCACTCTGCACTACATAAGACACTCATACGATAGTAGTGTCTTGTGCAGTGTCAGGGTCGTGCCACAACTATGGTGACGCCGCCACCCAAGCCATTGGGCTTGGCCCCGCGTGTCGCCTGCGCCGCCATGGATTGGTTCTCCTGCTCGGCCTCCTGCGCTCGGGCCCTGGCCGGTCTTTGCTTTCCCCATCCTCCCTCTATTCTCCTCTAGATCCGTTAGCTTAATGTCTTGTGTTGAGTTTGACTTTTATGCTTGAGCCTTAAGTTGTGTCCTGATGTTTGTGTGATTTATGCAAGGTGAAGGAGATGGATGAGGGTTGTGCTGGTGGTGGGGTCGCGCCGTGGTTGCGCTGTACTGAGGTAACCCTACCTTACTCCCTCTCTGTCTCTACCCCCCTTGCTCTGTGATGAAAATGGCTAGTGCTCTGCGATGGATGCCGAGAGCTACTACTGGTGTGGTGGCCGGGTTTGGACACCCTTGGTCTTGCTGTTGAACTGCTCAATGATGTTAATAGTCTTATGCTGAAATTGAATTGATAATTAGTTCATATTAATAGTCCCCTTGCTCTGTGATGTAATGATGTTAATAGTCTTATGCTGAAATTGAAGTGATAATTAGTTCATATTAATAGTCCCCTTGCTCTGTGATGTAATGATGTTAATAGTCTTATGCTAAAATTGAATTGATAATTAGTTCATATTAATAGTCTGTAGGACCGGAAAGGCGACTAGAGGGGGGGTGAATAGACGCTTTCTCTATTTTTCACCTCGATCGAACTCAACACTACTTTCACTCCAATAACTATAAAAGCTATGAAGATCGTATCTGAGCCTGTACGGATGACTGTGTTGAATCCGATCATTCCCGACACAAAAGCCTAATTAACTCAAAGTCTGCATCAAGCACATCAACATGTCATAGCCAAGATAAACAAAAACCAAGGTGTCAGCTTGCTAACATTCACCTCTAGATAAACAAGCATTTGCCCAACTCGGATCTTTTCAATACGCTACAAGCTGCCGCCAAGATCAACACACAAGACAGAGCCGAGCATCATGAATAGGCAAGGCAAGAAAAAGAAACCTCATGAGTATATATATATATATAATTTGCAGCCACAAAACAAGGAGCTTGTATCATCAAATCAAACGATGGCGAATTTGACTACAATCGCCACTGCAGATTCTCGGTTTCTTGAGGGCGCCGCACTGAGAGAAAGATATAAGCCGCCACAACTCCCGATATTTTTCTCGGGACACACACAGGAAGGACGCAAAGACAAACATCAACGAAATAAAGAAACTATCGCCGATGGAGGCAAAGGACTGACACCAAGCCAAAGTAATAAAAACTCAACAGAACCGCGCATTACAAGATGAGAATTGGACGCTACCAATAAGACGTAAAAATAATCTTAACACATGATGCAAAAAGCCGCTCTCCACTCGATTTATCTATCTACTCATAACTTACAAGCGAAAAGGCCACTCAGATTTTTGCGGATCGCTACACGCGCACGAAGCCGAGCGCAAGAAGATGGAATTTGTCTGTTAACACGAGACAAGTTGCAGCCAAGGAAAAGATCTTAAACGAAAAAACAACAACTTGAATCGAAATACCGCCAAGATCGATTTTCTTTTACGTGGCTTAAGAGAAACAAAGCCGTTGATTAGCGAACACGGCATCATCGAAGTTTTCTCGGTGGCGAAAAAACTGAAATCAAAACACGGCAGGAAACAGCAAACTAACTTTGATCTTTCAGATTTTTCACCGAGGCTAAAAGCCGCCACCAATCTCTGGATTCTATGGATTTTTCTTTGGGCCAGAGGCCACCGCCACAAGGACTTCCGATTTTTGCATACACAGCTACGCAAAAACAAAAACTGCAGATCAAAACTCAAGAAAATCATTCGGTTTCAGATGACCATCCACGATCATTACATCTGGTGCTCAGGGACAAGCACAGAAAAATCCAACCCGCATTAAACAAAACCGAACAGCAATAACAAGTCTAATCAACAGACCGCACAGATAATTAAAAAAGGATCCAAATGCATCAATGAAGCAGGCCAAGGCAGGCAAAAAAATAATCAACAAAATGACTAAGCAGCCGCCAAAACACTCTCCCAGGCGCGCAAGACAGCAGCAACAATCTCAGAGACTGCAGATCGACACACGCATCAAGATGAGACACCCGAAGCAATAAAATAAAAATCAAACAAAGCGATTACCGATCCGGTTTTGGGAGAACAAACGCGCTCTACAGACTGCCAAGACTTCATCAAATTTTTCTGCAGGGATACAGAGGCGCGGCACTCAGGTGCTCACCAGCCGCCGCCATTTTTCTCCAAGGCAGCAATATTGGGGGCGCCGCCGCCATCTCCAAAAACGCACCTAACCTAAAGCCTCTGCATTTTTTTGCAGGGCAAAGCCAACCCAACAAATGACCATCACAGCTCCTTTTATAGGGCAACAACAAACCCTAAAGACCTTCTAGATGATTTACCCTAATAGGCTTCCGTTAGGGCCCAACAACAACGGAACACACACGCACGCATCTCAAAGCGTTGTCTTCATCGTCGATTGATCTAAACCGCTTCACCATGCGCCGACCCGCGCCGCGGCTTAGTCAAAAGGTCACCAAGGCGGTATTTGGTGAAACTACCAAAATACCCTTCTCGATCATTTCCAAAAGACCGAGTCCACAGATCATGAAGCAATCACCGCCGCCACGTGTAGGTTGATCAACGGCTCCATGTCGTCAAGTCTCTCCCGTCCGGATCCCACCGGCACCACTGAGCACTTGCAACGACTCGCGCCGCTTGATCCAACCAACAGCCGAACCGCCTGCTTCGGTCATCCTTGTCCATTCTCAAGCCACACTTGAGTCACTTGACCTCACCCGGCATCCATGATCATTCTGGACCTCAGCTCTCCAAGCTTAGTCCCGATCCACCTCGCCGTTGACCGTCATTGACCTCCAAGCCACCTGCACAGCAATAGACAAGCAAACACGAATCCGGGAACAAGTTCTTCACAACTTGACCCACGTTAGTGAAAACATGCAATATGCAACACATATGCAATAACAATTATGGATATGACCTATCCCAAAATCAATCCATAACTAAAATCAACATTCAGCACAAAAGCCGGTCAGACCGCCGCTAACCTGACAAATCTGAAACTTTGTCGAAAACACATAAAACTTCAAACCAAAAGCACCATTGCCAATTGTTTCATCATCCTAAGATCATGGGCATATCCCCATGATATCCACATAGTCCCCTTGCTCTGTGATGTCAACTGAGGGCTATTGGTGTATGTGCATTCTATGCATCTTGCTTAGTTCATGTTGTGGGTTCGGATGGGGCTTGATATGTTATGACTTATTGGGTTGTTGATATGTATGAGCTGTTGATATGTTATATTGTTATGAGTTATGACTTATTCAAAAGTGTCAAGTGTTGTCTGCTATTGATAGTGGAAACTTGCTTGGTGAATCATGGGCCGTTGATATGTATGATTGACTATTTGCAAAAATAGATGTATAAAATGTGTGATATGTATGTTATGACTTATTTGTCGATTTGTCATTTTGTCAAGATGTCATATGTTGCTTCTCGCCATTCATTTCACATTTGTCTGTGTAACTGTGTTCATGCAGGTCAAGTTCTCCTACCTTGCGTCCTAGGTACGTCGTCCTACCATTCCATTCCTAATCTCTTCTCTATAAAGTCTCCAAGCAGTGGCTGCTTGTGCCTTTAAAACCGGCATTATATATATATTATATATATATATATATATATATATATATATATATATATATATATATATATTATATATTGTTCATAGTCCTCGGCCACTTTAGGAAATGGCGTCCATGCTGACATGAGGAAGAGGCCGCGGCAACCACGGGCAACCTCATTGAGCCCTGCAAATTTAAGAAATCATGTATTAGCACAGAAGCGTCGGGACATCCAATTACTTGGTTGCTAATACATGATGCCACTTCGATCAGAAGGCTCAATGAGGTTGTTAAGTTGTGGCGTCTCTTCCTCATGTCATGGGACGCACTTCAAAGTGGCCGAGGACTGGCAATAGAAATATATATATATATATATATATATATATATATATATATATATATATATATATATATATATATATATATATATATATATATATATATATATGATGCCGGTTTAAAGGCACAAAATAACGCTGGTGGCTTTATATAGAAAAGTCATCACAGATGGTTTGTAGCACAAACCGTGCATGATATAGATATCATGAGGCGGTTTGTAGTCAAACCGCTCAGTGATATATAGTCATCACTGCATTTGTGAAACCGCTAGTATGCATCATGAGCGGTTTGAAAACCGTCTGTGATGACCTCATGCATCACAGACCCATAAACTTAGACGGCTCAAGAAACCGTCTGTGATGACGTTTTTGAACCATCTGTGAAGGCCTTTTCTGTAGTAGTGTTGCTCTTTCCTTTTAGCTTAGGGCAGTTTGCCTGGATGTGGTCGAGCTCTCCACACTCATAGCAAGTCACAGGGCTGCCTCTCGTCTTGTTTCTCACATTATTATAGGTCTGTGTGAACTTTTTGGCTAAGAGGGCTAACTCGGGCTTAGGGATACTCTCAAGTTCCACTTCATGGATTGTAGATAAATAAGCAAGTAAAAATCTAGAGGAAGATTCAGAAGAGCCATCAGAGGTTTTCTTGAGAGGGTCAGCGACCAAAGCCATGTTCTCCTTCTTAGGATGATTAACTCTCTTGATCTCTTGGGTCTTGAGCTTACTATAGAGCAACTCCAAAGTGAGATCAGAGAGATTGACATTCTCCTCAATGGCAGTAGCATTCATCTCCCACTCCTTGGTGTTGATTGCAGCCAAGAGATGGGTAGCATTCTCAGACTGAGAATACTCGATGCCAGCCGCTCTCAGCTGATTGAGCACCTTATTGAAGCAAGTGAATGCATCATCGATGCTCTCTCCAGGACGCATCTCAAACTTATTGTATTCTCGCTTGAAGACCATTTGGCGTACTTTCTTGATTTGGAACGAACCCTAATGGTAAGTTTTGAGAGTATTGCAAATCTCGTACATGGTCTCAAGGTGACAAATCCTGTCGTACTCCTATCTACCAAGCCCAGCATATAGAAGGTTATTTGCCTTGTGGTTGTTAGCCAAGAGGCTGTTGAAGCCGGCGTAGCAACCTCGGACAAGACGAGCGGGGCTTGAACAACCTCCCATACAGCTTGTCCTTCACTCTGAAGGTAGACACGCATATAATTCTTTCAATAGGCATAGTTTAGCCCATCGAAGACATGCGGCTTGGTGGAGTACTTCTCCATCGCCAAGTTCAGTGATTAGTTAAGATCAAGATTGAACTAACCAGGCTCTGATAGGAGCACGATCCCTTTTTCACCTTGATCAGATTCAACACGTTTTTCACTCCAATAGCTATGAGAGCTATGAAGATCAATGTACAAGTATAGTGGAAGACTTGTATTGAATCCAATCAAAACCCCGAAATAAAACAACCAAAATCACCAAAAACTCAATTCACAATAAGTTGGGCAGTCAGACCTCTCAGCCTAAAACGGTCACACAAGTGCGGAGTTTTCTCGGGCATGCTGGTTCCTATCGGCATTTTGTTTAGGATTTCAGCACCCTCGCTACACCGTTGAATGAGCTTACAAAGACGGGTGTCCCTTTTACTTGGGGCACCATACAGCAACAAGCTTTCGACACTCTCAAAGATAAGTTGACACACGCCCCTTTGCTTCAACTTTCTAATTTCAGCAAGACTTTTAAATTAGAATGTGCTGCTAGTGGCATAGGTCTTGGTGGTGTGTTAATTCAAGAAGGAAAACATGTTACTTACTTTAGTGAAAAATTAAGTGGGCCTAGTTTTAACTATTCTACCTATGATAAAGAATTATATGCTCTAATTCGAACTTTAGAAAAATGGCAGCATATTTATGGTCCAAAGAGTTTGTCATACATTCTGATCATGAATCTTCGAAGCATATTCAAAGTCAAACCAACCTGAACCGTAGACATGCTAAGTGGGTTGAGTTTATTGAGTCTTTCCCCAATGTCATTAAATATAAGAAGGGGAAAGAAAATGTAATAGTTGATGCATTGTCTAGGAGATATACCATGCTTTCACAACTTGACTTCAAAATCTTTGGATTAGAGACAATAAAGGAGCAATATGTGCATGATGCTGATTTTGAAGATATGTTGCTCAATTGTCAAGAGGGAAAGGGTTGGAATAAATTTGTGGTGCATGATGGGTTCATGTACCGTGCTAACAAGCTATGCATTCTAGCTAGCTTCGTTCATCTTTTGCTGTTACAAGAGGCGCATCGAGGAGGATTGATGGGTCATTTCGGCGTGAACAAGACTGAGGACATTCTGACCCACCACTTTTACTGGCCAAAGATGAGGCGTGACGTCGAACGCTTCTTTGCCCGTTGCATGACGTGCCAAAAAGCTAAGTCACGACTTAATCCTCACGGTTTATACATGCCTCTTCCTGTTCTAAGCACACATTGGGAAGATATTTCTATGGACTTTGTTTTAGGGCTGCCTGGAACTAAGAAATTTTTGTTGTCGTGGATAGATTCTCTAAGATGGCTCATTTTATACCATGTCATAAAAGTGATGATGCTACAAATGTTGTTGATTTGTTCTTTAAGAAAATTGTTCACTTGCATGGTATTTCGAATACGATAGTTTCATATCGGGATGCAAAATTTCTTAGTCATTTTTGGAGAACTTTGTGGGCTAAGTTGGGGACAAAACTATTATTTTCTACTACTTGTCATCCTCAAACCGATAGACAAACTGAGGTAGTCAATAGAACATTGTCTACTATGCTTAGGGTTGTGCTTAAAAAGAACTTCAAAATGTGGGAGGAATGTTTGCCTCATGTGGAATTTGCTTATAATCGCTCGCTACATTCTACCATAAAGAAGTGCCCTTTTGAGATTATTTATGGTTTCATACCTCGTGCACCTATCGACTTGTTGCTTCTTCTAGCTTTGGAGAAGGTAAATTTTGATGCGCAACAACGTGCTGATTTGATACTTAAGATGCATGAGACAACTAAAGAGAACATTCAGATCATGAATGCTAAATATAAAGTTGCTGGGAGTCAGGGACACAAGCATGTTACTTTTGAACATGGTGATCTTGTGTGGTTACACTTGCGTAAAGAACGATTCCCAGAATTGAGAAAGTCTGAACTCATGCCTCGTGCAGATGGTCCTTTTAAATTGCTTGAACATATTAATGATAACGCATATAAGTTAGACTTGCCTGCAGATTTCGGGGTTAGCCCCACCTTTAACATTGCAAATTTATGACCTTTCTTGGGTCGAGGACAACTCCAATTCAAGAAGGGGAGGATGATGAGGACATCACTTCTACTGATATGAACACTCCTCTTGCTACCGCCATGAATGATGTGCAAGGTCCAATAACTCGAGCATGTGCTCGTCAACTCAATTATCAGGTAAATTCGTTTCTAGGGCTGAGTGTATTATTTAAGAAATCTATTATGCTGCCTAATGGAGATGATTTGCTTGTGCTTAGGAATCTAAGAATGGACAGCAAGGAGTTGATGTGCATCAAGGAAGGAGAAGGCAATAACAATGGCCACAATTCCAGTAAGGACTTCAGGACTTTAAAGCCACCCTAAAGGGGATGAAGAATTCGTGTCCTCCAACTCAAAGAGTTTTAGCCACCCTCTACTTGGTGCTGCGCCACCTTTCCTTAGCCTACAAGGCTTGTATCTAAATCCCCTTAAGGGTTAGTTTGAGTCAAACTTTGTAATGGGTTTATTTGGCCCATGTAGCCCATATGCTAGCCGGCCATCCCCCTAGACGCCCCCACTTTGTGTGCCACCGTTGTAAAGGGATGGGCCACTTCATGAGAGATTGCCCAAGTCGTGGCGTACATTGCATGTAAGGCGGTGGTTACGTAAGTGCTAGTAATGTTGAAGATGAATATGTTCTTGCAGCTAACCTTGCAGGTAATGATGATGATCATGAGGCAGATAGTGATGGTGAGAAAATTTTAGGTGCCGCTGCTACGGAGAATTATAGGACCATAATTGTGCAGTGAGTGTTGAGCACTCAAAGGGAGCAAGCGGAGAAGCTACAATGACATAAGTTGTTTCAGATATTCCTCATCGTCAAGGATTGTTATGTTCGTGTCATAATTGATAGCGGGAGCTGTAATAACTTTGTGAATTCCGAATTGGTCAAGAAGGTTGGCTTGACCACACGTGCGCATTCTCATCCATACCACGTTCTGTGGTTCAACAATAGCGGTAAGGTGAAGGTAACACAATCTGCGAGGGTGCATTTTTTCCACTGAGTCCTATCATGATGTTGTTGATTTCGATGTAGTGCCTATGCAAGCCTGCTCACTTTTATTAGGTCGTCCATGGGAATTTGATACCGATGCAACTCATCATGGTAAGAGTAATAAGTACTCTCTTATGCACAAAGGAAAGAAAATAATTGTGCTACTTTTGACACCTGCCGAAATTGTGAAATGTGATAAAGAGAAAGCTGAAAATGAGAGGAAAGAACGAGAACATGAATCTGAAAATCAGCAAGTAGTGAAGAATGCTTTCCCACCTAAGGAGAAGTTGGCACCTAGTTCTAGGACTGAGGGAATTAAATTAAAGGGTTGTGTCATGCTTGCAACTAAATCTGATCTTGCTGAAATTTTTGATAATGATATGCCATGCTATGCTTTGATATGCAAAGATGTTTTATTTTCACTTGATGATATATCTAGCTCTTTGTCGTCTGCTATCACTAACCTCTTTTGCAGGCATATAAGGATGTGTTTCCAGCTGAGATACCCCCGGGACTACCACCTATTAGAGGGATTGAACACCAAATTGACTTAATTCCAGGAGCGACATTGCCAAACCGTGCGGTGTATAGGACCATCCAGAGGAGACTAAGGAAGTTCGGCGACAAGTCCAATATGTTTTGGACTAAGGGTACGTACGGGAAATCCTTAGTCCTTGTGTTGTTCCTGTTCTTTTAGTTCCTAATAAAGACGGTAGTTGGCATATATGTGTTGATTGTAGAGCCATTAATTATATCACAATACGGTATCTTCATCCTATTCCTAGGTTAGACAACATGCTTGATGAGATGAGTGGTTCTATTCTTTTCACAAAGATTGACTTGCGTAGCGGGTACCACCAGATTAGGATGAAATTGGGAGATGAATGGAAAACAGCATTTAAAACTAAGTACGGGCTATATGAGTGGTTAGTGATGCCTTTTGGTTTAACTAATGCACCTAGCACTTTCATGCGTTTGATGAACGAAGTTTTGCGTGCTTTCATTGGAAAATTTGTGGTGGTTTATTTTGATAATATTCTGATCTATAGCAAGTTATATGAAGAACACCTGGATCATCTACGTGCTGTTTTTAATGCTTTGAGAGATGCATATTTGTTTGGTAATCTTGAGAAGTGCACCTTTTGCATGGATCGAGTCTCTTTTCTTAGTTATGTTGTTACTCCACAGGTCATTGAAGTTGATCAACCCAAGATCGTCGCTATCCAGAGTTGGTCGCCTCCTAAAACGGTCACACAAGTGCGGAGTTTTCTCGGGCTTGATGGTTTCTATCGGTGTTTTGTTTGCGATTTCAGCACCCTCGCTGCACCGTTGAATGAGCTTACAAAGAAGGGTGTCCCTTTTACTTGGCACCATACAGCAACAAGCTTTCGACAATCTTAAAGATAAGTTGACACACACCCCTTTGCTTCAATTTCCTGATTTCAGCAAGACTTTTGAATTAGAATGTGATGCTAGTGGCATAGGTCTTGGTGGTGTGTTAATTCAAGAAGGAAAACCTGTTGCTTACTTTAGTGAAAAATTAAGTGAGCCTAGTTTGAACTATTCTACCTATGATAAAAAATTATATGCTCTAGTTCAAACTTTGGAAACATGGCAGCATTATTTATGGCCCAAAGAGTTTGTCATACATTCTGATCATGAATCTTTGAAGCATATTCGAAGTTAAACCAACCTGAACCGTAGACATGCTAAGTGGGTTGAGTTTATTAGGTCTTTCCCCTATGTCATTAAACATAAAAAGGGGAAAGAAAATGTAATAGCTGATGCATTGTCTTGGAGATATATCATGCTTTCACAACTTGACTTCAAAATCTTTGGATTAGAGACAATAAAGGAGCAATATGTGTATGATGCTGATTTTAAAGATGTGTTGCTCAATTGTCAAGAGGGAAAGGGTTGGAATAAATTTGTGGTGCATGATGGGTTCGTGTACCATGCTAACAAGTTATGCATTCTAGCTAGCTCCGTTCGTCTTTTGTTATTATAGGAGGCGCATGGAGGAGGATTGATGGGTCACTTCGGCGTGAACAAGACAAGGACATTCTGACCCACCACTTTTATTGGCCAAAGATGAGACGTGACGTCGAACGCTTCATTGCCCGCTGCACCACGTGCCAAAAAGCTAAGTCACGACTTAATCCTCATGGTTTATACATGCCTCTTCCTGTTCCAAGTACACCTTGGGAAGATATTTCTATGGACTTTGTTTTAGGGCTGCCTAGAACAAAGAAGGGGAGCGATAGTATTTTTGTTGTCGTTGATAGATTCTCTAAGATGGCTCATTTTATACCACGTCATAAAAGTGATGATGCTACAAATGTTGCTGATTTGTTCTTTAAGGAAATTGTTCGCTTACATGGTATTCTGAATACGATAGTTTCATATTGTGATGCTAAATTTCTTGGTTATTTTTGGAGAACTTTGTGGGCTAAGTTAGGGACTAAGTTGTTATTTTCCACTACTTGTCATCCCCAAACCGATGGACAAACTGAGGTAGTCAATAGAACATTGTCTACTATGCTTAGGGCTGTGCTTAAATAGAACTTAAAAATGTGGGAGGAATGTTTGCCTCATGTGAAATTTGCTTATAATTGCTCGCTGCATTCTACCATAAAGAAGTGCCCTTTTGAGATTGTTTATGGTTTCATACCTCGTGCACCTATTAACTCAAGGTAAATTTTGATGCGCAACAACGTGCTGATTTGATACTTAAGATGCATGAGACAACTAAAGAGGACATTCAGATCATGAATGCTAAATATAAATTTGCTGGGAGTCGGGGACACAAGCATGTTACTTTTGAACCTCATGATCTTATGTGGTTACACTTGCGTAAAGAACGATTCTCTGAATTGAGAAAGTCTAAACTCATGCCTTGTGCAGATGATGGTCCTTTTAAAGTGCTTGAACGTATTAATGATAATGCATATAAGTTAGACTTGCCTGCAGATTTCGAGGTTAGCCCCACCTTTAACATTGCAGATTTACGACCTTTCTTGGGCGCAGAGGATGAGCTTGAGTCGAGGACGACTCCAATTCAAGAAGGGGAGGATGATGAAGACATCACTTCTACTGATATGAACACTCCTCTTGCTATCGCCATGAATGATGTGCAAGGTCCAATAACTCGGGCACGTGCTCGTCAACTCAATTATCAGGTAAATTCGTTTCTAGGGTTGAGTGTATTATTTAAGAACTCTATGATGCCTAATGGAGATGATTTGCTTGTGCTTAGGAATCTGGGAATGGACAGCAAGGAGTTGATGTGCATCAAGGAAGGAGAAGGCAATAATAATGGCCACAATTCCAGCAAGGACTTCAGGACTTTAAAGCCACCCTAAAGGAGATGAAGAATTTGTGACCTCCAACTCAAAGAGTTTCGGCCACCCTCTACTTGGTGCTGCGCCACCTTTCCTTAGCCTACAAGGCTTGTATTCGAATCCCCTTAGGGGTTAGTTTGAGTCAAACTTTGTAATGGGTTTATTTGGCCCATGTAGCACATAAGCTGGCCAGCCATCCCCCTGGCCAACCCCTTGGGCTGCACTATTCACGCCATACTGTTCATGTGAACAGTACCACATGAATAGTACCACCCCTTATTCCTTAGCTATGTGCAGATCCTCCTCCCCTATTTAAGGAGACCGCACCCCTTTAGTTTTCCTCGGGTTTCTTTTTAGATTTTTCTGCATAGTAGTCTCGCCGCACGTTCAGTTGAGGAACCCCAACTTTGTGAGCTTAATCATTATTCGCAACACAATTTCATATTGTATCTTCTACTCTCTTGCTTGTGTTCTCGATTCGCTTGCGGGAGATAGCCTTCTTGGCGAGGTCAACTGCGTTCGGCATGGTTGATAACCATCGGAGTAGTTGTGTAGTGATTGCGAGGGGTTCGATCCATTTTGGTCGGAGCCTTTGGATCATCAATGTCGTGTTCTCCACAATCAACATATCAGTACCTTTCGGAAGATCGGGCCACCGTCACATTACTTGATCTAACTTACAAACATCGCCGCTAAACCGACCCGGTAAACAGAGGCAAAACCAGTCAGACCACCACCCATGGCCGATCTGACTGCCCCCTGGCCGGTCTGACCGCACAGCAAGGGGACTTAGCCAAATTTCCTAACTATAAATCCGAAACCTCTCTGGAAATTTCAAACGAATAGAACTTTTAACTCGAAACTCCAAAAATTATGAGACCAAGTGTAGAAGAATCCCCTTTCTTGCCTACACCCCCTATTTTTGGCTCGGCTTAAAATTCAACAACACCTTTCTGGCCGATCTGACCACTAGCCACTTGGCCTGAGCCTTGGTCGGTCTAACTGCCAGTGGTGGCCGGTCGGACAGCCACATAGGCTGGTCTAACCACCTATTGCCTGACAGCAACTGAATTTTGCTGAAAACACGTGTTTCGATAAGCCTTCAACGCCATTGCCAATTGTATCATCATCCTAAGATCGTGTGCACATCCCCATGATATCCACAATAAAAACACTAGAGGGAAGCTTGAAAAGATAGCAACGAATAACTTGACCAAAGAAAGCAAACAAGGTGGCTGAAAGAAGTAGAAATTGATAAATAGGCCATCTACTGTTGTTGTCAACAGGGACCGATCAGACCGACGTTCAACAGGCGGTTAGACCGGAGAACCAACAGTGGTTAGACTGGGGATACACAACGGTCAGACCGGTTACGCCTGACGGGGATTCAACATATTTTGATTTTGAAAATTTTGAGTGATGGGGATTCTACACAACTCCAAATCTTATCAAATTGAAATACAAGCATGATTGGAGAGTTTTGAATCAATAATCAAGATTTGAAAATATTTTAAACCCATTTCGGCAAAATAAACTCATTTTCATTTAAATTGTCTCCATAATTACCAAAATGAGCATATGAGGGTATTTTTAGCATCCTTTCGCATGAATAAATTTGAAATACCCTTATGAACTGTAACACCTTGGCTATTTGGAAGCCAAGATGTCACTTAAATACTCTAACATACAGCCACATTGCGGAAGAATCTGAAAGATATGACATCTAAAAGTATAAATAAAGCAACCCAACATGGAGAAGGTATCCTTCCTTCACCATTTAAACGTACTTATTACAGTTCATCAATAATAAGTGAAAGATAGAACTAATTTATAATCTTGAACTTGAATAGGATGCTGTGATTTAGTGCGTGTCTACTCCCTCCCAAAAGAGCCAACATCAGTGTTTACCTAAAAAAACAAACAACGCAAGAATAAGTTCAAGACTCAGCAAGTACAGTGAATAAATGGAACATACCACAAACGTTAACAAGTCAACATCATTGAACCATATGAAGAAATCACGGAACGAGTATTTGAATGAATGAAATGAATGAAGTGTATGGAATGGAGGGACTACACACATGCATATACCGGTATTCCTAGTGACACACCCGTCGGTGTTCACTTAAGCCCGCATCTTAACAAAAATGCGGGGATCCAAGTCCCGTATGAAGAATATTTCATACGGGTGTCCCAAAACGCCCACATTGGAATGGTGGGGCCCACATTGGAATGGTGAGTCTTACGTGCACATCCTGGAATTGATGGGTCTTTTTAATCCACTCCCGTGGATGTATCATGAATAATGAATGCATGGAATGAAATATGTATATTGAAATGACATGCTCTCTACTCATGGAGATAACACACATATGGAAGGATCATGAACATAAATATTATCATCTCCAATCATGGATTCAATACATATGAAAGACCATAGACAACCCAACTTCTCTTGAATCATAAGAACTCACAGTATAATCATAAAAGCATTCATCAATCACAATTCTAAGATAAGCAGTGTACTTGCCTTCCGCGATGCGACGCGTTAGCAGGCAATGGTGGTACTCATAAACCCGAAGCTTCACCGCCTAAACAAACAAATAAATAACTGAAATAAGGATACGATGAACACAACAATACTGATTAATGTTCTACGATGCTTCGCCGGCGATTCAAAATCTAACTAGAAACCCTAAATTGAAAACCAACGCATTCAGCCATAAACTGCCTCTGGACAGCAGCACGGTAATTAACATAACTCATGATCTGGAACTCAAAAAGAGGTGAGCCTAGTTTCTATGGATTCTTAACTGACAAATCTACAATACTCTAGTTGACAAGATAATCCAATTCAGCCAAATTAGTACGCTAACAGACAGATGAACTTTCAGCATAGAAACTGTCTAACAGAATAAACAGCAGCACTAAAATGATCATAACTTTTAATCTATAACTCCGAATTGATCGTTCTTTAACAATCTGGAAAGGTTATCAAATTAAATATAATAACCTAGTTGGGTGAAAACCCATATTCCTCCAATTACATTTTCATATTTTACGAAATAGCAAAACAGATTATTCGCGTCAGGAATCTGGACAGCAGATACTAAATCTATCATATCTTTCGACTCGAACGTTGGAATCAAGTGAACACAGCGGCCACAGAAACTTCAGAACAAGACCCAGATATCTCTAGGAGATTAACTCCTCTGATTCGGCCGCTAAGGCGTCGAAACAGCTCGCGCAACATACTGGACAGATTCGATCTTACTGCAGAACGACTTTGATCCAAACGATTCTAATCGGTTTGAACTCTACGATTAATCATAAGACGACAAACAATGCTCGTTACCCTTGGAGCACCCAGGAAGACGAAGGATGAACCATGGTGATGTCCCCCGCCGTCTTGATCAGCAACCTAGCGAGGCTCCAATCAAATCTTCGCGGGAGGCCGGCAACGGAAGGATTGGCACCACGGGCAGCTCCAGGAGATGGGGCGAGCACCGGGATCTTAGGCGGCAGCAAGGGAGGTGGAGGAGGCGGCTCCTGCTGGATGGTGGCGCAAGAGGGAGGGAGGAGGTGGGAGGAGGTGGCGGGTAGGAGGGGGAGGGAGAGGGAAAAAAGTGGGGGGGTGCTAGGGTTTCCCCCCTTTTATTTGGCCGGCCACTAAAGGGCCATGGGCCCCACGGCTGCCCCTCCCTTTGGGCTGCAAGGATGCCCCCCCTTGGCCCATAGGGCCCCCTCTCGGGCCTGCTGGCCAAAGGCCCAGGCCCAAATATGGAAGAACAGACGAAACGACGGAAATTTTCTCTTTTAAAATTCAAATTCGAACTGAATTCTTTCTAAACGAAAACGGAGTATTACATTCTACCCCTTAACAGATTAGACCGAATCTAAACGCCGATCTACACGAAAGTAAACCGCGATTAGAACTTAACAACGGTAAGCAGATAACCGCTTGCGACGAAGTGAATAATGCTCACGCATGTGAAACTCCAACTCCCAAGTGGCCTCTCTCTGGGGTGAGGACCACGACACAATGACGTGATCTGACGTTTGATCTAACACTCAACCCAACATTCCGGTACATTCATCGATAAGACTCGAAAGTAAGATACTACTCGGTGGTACACGATGAATCACGAAAATCAAACTCTAGATCTCACAAGTACTCACTCGGCACCAGACATGCCAAAAGTTGCATTATCAGCAGATGGACCCGAGATGGCCATAGCGCCTCATCTACCTCCTAATCTCCAAGAATCGATTTAAAACAAACCAATGTACCTTGGGCCAACTTCCTCCTTGGTACTAAAGCACGCAACATGC
The DNA here is from genome assembly GCA_036346405.1 of Phyllostachys edulis. NCBI lineage: Eukaryota > Viridiplantae > Streptophyta > Magnoliopsida > Poales > Poaceae > Phyllostachys > Phyllostachys edulis. The sequence goes on from CM070558.1 coordinate 10,800,938, forward strand.
GCAACACACATGGAACACTCGTCCCAAATCTCCATCGATTTATTTATTTTAACAAGGAGTTCCTCTTTTAACCCGGAACACACAACAGAACTCGCTTTAAACCGCCCCTTAACAAAACAGATCCCAAATGAAAATAACGAATTTTCATCACAACCAAGAAAATCAACTCCACACCAAAGGGTCAAATGCAAAAGCGAAGATTCGTCACGAAATTCCTTCCGCTTTCCAAATAGGCAGTTTACAAATAAACACCCTTAAACCGAAAGAGAAACTTCGCAAATACCCAAATTGAATACTTCCTTTAATATTTCTGAACTTATAAGAACCACACATGCCAAACATAAAGTCAAACTCAATTTGCGAAAGACAACCGTCAACGACACATTGCTCAAACGGGAATAAAACAAAACGTTGCACTACTCGAGGAAACAACCGTTTCTCAGGTTCTCCCTTAGAAACAAAATTTCTCTCAAACCTTGGAATTCCAATTCATCGCATAACACACTAACTCATCTCTTCTTAACTTAGCATTCTCAACGCTATGCTCAAGTCGAAATATATCACCCACACCTCTCAGATAGAGGCTCTATCGACTCCATAGAAACTTTCTCTCAACAACTCCTCTATTAACATAATTAATTTGTCAATTGACTCTCAATGTATCTCAGAATAGATCTCACACGTAATCACATCACCTCAATCTTTTAAGAGTAAATAACTCGAATCCTCAAAGACATACATTCATATACTTCATCAAAAGGGTTCTATCAATGATCATCCCACCGCTCAAATCCACCCTTAATCTACTTCCTCTACACATAATCATTGGGCGACAAAAGTCCTAGCATAAAATCTGAAGCCCAAATTTAAACTCCAAGACTCCTACAATGAACTTCTTATATAGAAGATAGGGGAAACCTTAGATTAAATCCTAAAATTCTCACAATCCAAACATACTCAAAGCATTAACATCAACACGAAAACATTTCCTCGACCCAATTATCTTTAGGAAGACTCTAACTCGTAGAGAGTTACTTACTAAGACCAAGACATTCTTGGCAATAATCCAACAATCTCAGCTATCTCTTTAATCGCTTTAACGATCAGATTACTTCGCTGATATTACTCTCATTACAACACCATCATACTTCATCTGCACAACCGTGCAAGGTACTCAACCGCGACACTCTAATACATTGATCAAGATTTCCATACTTTGGATAATTCTGTGCTTCATTGAAATGAACAAAAGAACTTGGACCACGTCTCACTATAGATTCTACTAGTTGTAACAATGCAATCAGTTTAACCTCCAAAGACACTCTTCTATTGAGATAACCTTCTCTCAAAGAATTATTCTACAAAATTATTTCATCCTCCAATGCTTATCGAATAACTTACAACCCAAGGTCTCACAATCACATTGAATAAACACTTCGAAAGACTCCTATAAAACGAATCGATGAATCCTTTCTCAGAAGAAAAACAAATGAAAACAATTTCACCACATAGAAAAACATTTACCACTCGCGGTGAACAGAGGACCAAGGGGAAAAGTCAGCAGTTGAGGGCACAAGTCCCGCACGAAGGGAAGATCAACCCTAAATAAGAAGAAGGTATTGCCTTTGAAAATTGATAAACTCTTATGGAACAAATGCATGAGGTTTAAGCACACTCAAATAAACTGCAAGTTGCGAAACGACTTAAATCTCAGATACTTATACTTCACTCCTTCCATTAACAAGGAAAGTTATTTTCTGTGAATACTACATCAATTTGCCAGCTTAAACATGATAAGCTCTTGAAACCCAAATCACAGGAACCACTTAAGAACCAATAAAATCTTTCAATATAACACTTTGCTCGAAACAACCTCAATCACCACATAACTCAAGAGGTCCAAATGATCACAAACGCAATACTCAAAACACCCTCACTAAATCAAAATTACGAAAGACGATCAAATTACTTTATTTCTAAAAGAATCATCACCACACACACAAGCCACAATCTCTTGCAGATAATCTTACTAACATCAAGAATAATACACTCTGAACACGAATCTTTAACATCAACTATTCCATTAGAAAGCCCCAAATTTCCACCAAATTGTTTCATACCACCTTTTCATCTCATCTTCAAAACGATTGTATACCAAAACCATACAACCTCACTACATCAACCTCTTAAGTTTAGAAGAGGTCTACTACACAATTGAAAAGGTCCCACCAAAACCTTCTCATCAAAGACACATTATCATCCTATGATTTCACAATCATGTGGGCATAAGCCCCCTATTATATCATATCAGTTCAACTTTTAGTGAGGCTTAACATCAAACTTCAACACATAACAGTTATACTCCAACCATTGTTGTTATCATCTGGCTTCATTATGAAATCTAGTTGCTACCTTCTTTCCTTCCCAAATCACATGGATATTTACGAACACATATTCAACTGTTCCTCCTCTTATTTGGCTTTCGGCAGAAATACACTAACACTTCAAAAATCGAAATCTTCTATCGATCAAAGTCTCAACAACACTACAACCGAATTCATCACATCATTCTATATAGAAGAACTATATTGAACTCCTCCCATAAATTCTAGATTCACCTATATTCAATCCCTTCAACCGGTTGTACACAATTCCAATATTTAATCATACTAAGGAATATGTAAATCTAGCATTTCCTCTAGTTTCCTTTCCACTCATTTAAATTAATCCATGGAACCAAAGAACCCAACAAGTTTAGCAACCTAAACAATGTTAATGGCCGAGCTAATTCAATCAATGTTTCATACTTCTTAATATCTCTCGGTCACTACTCTTATATACAGTTCATCAAGATCTAGTAGAAGACAACGTCATCTTAATCAATTTCACTTCAATGTTACTAATTAACATTAATTATGCACCACACCAATGACTCAACTTGATACCCATACCATATCAAGTTATTTGATTACAACCTCGACTTAACCATAACAAGGCATCACAAAAGGTTTTAACAATTTCCATCGAAAAAGGGATGCATTAAGCTTCAACACTCGGGGTAATCCAAAAGAAATACACAGAGCCAAAGCTTTCTCATGTTAACAAATGTGCAACATAAAACTCTCATTATCCAAACTATCAAACAAATAAACGAGTCAATCTTTTCTAATGAGAAAGAAGGAACAACCATGGAATTATCTATATTGCCAAAAGACGAAAATCACAAGTAGTAAAAATAACTCAACAGTCGAAAAACAATAATTGTTTCAGAGAACCATTAGAGACCCATTGAAACAAAACAACTACCATGAACCACGAACCCAAGAGAAATTCATCATTCACCACAGAACAAGAATTTGTCAAGATTAGAGGTCAAGAAAGAAACAACTTTCTAAAACAAAGACACGCTCAACTCCTGCAACTATGGTATTCGGGTAACTACTCTATTCGCTCTACCATGAGCGGTGGTGTAGCTGGTGAATCCTGGGCAACAACCACGACCTCAACTTCTTAACCTCCTTTATCATCACACATAACCAATATAATCAATTATGAATATAAGGTCATCTCATAGTAATCATAGAATAATTTCATGGATATAGAAGATCATAGCGGATCATAGATTAACAACAAGAAAGATAGTACGAAGCAATTCAACAATTGCTCAACGAATGAAACATAGTAATAGAAATGCGGAAGCAACAATTACCCATCCCACCCATCGCACAAGGTGTCATTTTAATATATTTCTATTAACCACGGACCTAAAGCCCGCTCTGATACCAACTGTAACACCCTGGCTATTTGGAAGCCAAGATGTCACTTAAATACTCTAACATACAGCCACATTGCGGAAGAATCTGAAAGATATGACATCTAAAGGCATAAATAAGGCAACCCAACATGGAGAAGGTATCCGTCCTTCACCATTTAAACGTACTTATTACAGTTCATCAATAATAAGTGAAAGATAGAACTAATTTATAATCTTGAACTTGAATAGGATGCTGTGATTGAGTAGTGCGTGTCTACTCCCTCCCAAAAGAGCCAACATTAGTGTTTACCTAAAAAAACAAACAACGCAAGAATGAGTCCAAGACTCAGCAAGTACAGTGAATAAATGGAACATACCACGAACGTTAACAAGTCAACATCATTGAACCATATGAAGAAATCACGGAACGAGTATTTGAATGAATGGAATGAATGAAGTGTATGGAATGGAGGGACTACACACATGCATATACCGGTATTGCTAGTGACACACCCGTCGGTGTTCACTTAAGCCCGCATCTTAAAAAAAATGCGGGGATCCAAGTCCCGTATGAAGAATATTTCATACGGGTGTCCCAAAACGCCCACATTGAAATGGTGGGGCCCACATTGGAATGGTGGGTCTTACGTGCCCATCCTGGAATTGATGGGTCTTTTTAATCCACTCCCGTGGATGTATCATGAATAATGAATGCATTGAATGAAATATGTATATTGAAATGACATGCTCTCTACTCATGAAGATAACACACATATGGAAGGATCATGAACTTAAATATTATCATCTCCAATCATGGATTCAATACATATGAAAGACCATAGACAACCCAACTTCTCATGAATCATAAGAACTCACAGTATAATCATAAAAGCATTCATCAATCACAATCATAAGATAAGCAGTGTACTTACCTTCCACGATGCGACGCGTTAGCAAGCAATGGTGGTACTAATAAACCCGAAGCTTCACCGCCTAAACAAACAAATAAATAACTGAAATAAGGATACGATGAACACGACAATACTGATTAACGTTCTACGACGCTTCCCCGGCGATTCAAAATCTAACTAGAAACCCTGAATTGAAAACCAACGCATTCAGCCATAAACTGCCTCTGGACAGCAGCACGGTAATTAACATAACTCATGATCTGGAACTCAAAAAGAGGTGAGCCCAGTTTCTATGGATTCTTAACTGACAAATCTATAATACTCTAGTTGACAAGATAATCCAATTCGGCCAAATTAGTACGCTAACAGACAAATGAACTTTCAGCACAGAAACTGTCTAACAGAATAAACAGCAGCACTAAAACGATCATAACTTTTAATCTATAACTCCGAATTGATCGTTCTTTAACAATATGGAAAGGTTATCAAATTACCTATAATTACCTAGTTGGGTGAAAACCCATATTCCTCCAATTACATTTTCATATTTTACGAAATAGCAAAACAGATTATTCGCGTCAGGAATCTGGACAGCAGATACTAAATCTATCATATATTTTGACTCGAACGTCGGAATCAAGTGAACTCAGCGGCCACAGAAACTTCAGAACAAGACCCAGATATCTCTAGGAGATCAACTCCTCTGATTCAGCAACTAAGATGTCGAAACAGCCCGTGCAACATACTGGACAGATTCGATCTTACTGCAGAACGACTTTGATCCAAACGATTCTAATCGGTTTGAAATCTACGATTAATCATAAGACGACAAACAATGCTCGTTACCCTTGGAGCACCCAGGAAGACGAAGGATGAACCATGGTGGCGTCCCTGCCGTCTTGATCAGCAACCTAGCGAGGCTCCAATCAAATCTTCGGGAGGCCGACAGCGGAAGGATTGGCACCACGGGCAGCTCCAGGAGCTGGGGTGGAGCACCGGGATCTTGGGCGGCAGCAAGGGAGGTGGAGGAGGGCGGCTCCTGCTGGATGGTGGCGCAAGAGGGAGGGAGGAGGTGGGAGGAGGTGGCGGCTAGGAGGGGAGGAGAGGGAAAAAGTGGGGGTGCTAGGGTTTCCCCCTTTTATTTGGCCGGCCACTAATGGGCCATGGGCCCCACGGCTGCCCTTCCCTTTGGGCTGCAAGGATGCCCCCCCTTGGCCCACAGGGCCCCCTCTCGAACCTCTTGGCCAAAGGCCCGAGCCCAAATATGGAAGAAACAGATTTAAAGCAGAAATTTTCTCTTTTAAAATTCAAATTCGAACTGAATTCTTTCTAAACAAAAACGAAGTATTACATGAACCTTTTCATGAAGATTCTGAGCTCATATTTTCAACCACTTGAAAATATGCAATATCAATGTCTAATTTTTCTGAAAATAGACAAAATCGAAGACAAACTCTTTTATGCGTATAAAAACTTGAGATATACATGCTCCAACAAATCCGATATAAATCATAGAGCTAGCAAAAATAAACTTATAAGTTTGGTATTAATAGGATCACCCAAATCCCAGCCATTTTCAAGATACAAAAATCATAAATATCCAGAAAACTGAAAGTTTCAGCTTTTCAGATTTTGACGTACCAGTTGAGCTTTGAAAGAGGGATGAAAAACTGGACAAACAAGGTTCAATAAATCCAAGATAAGTTTACAACAAATGTCAACAATGGAGGATCAAATCTTATTATAGTATGTTCCTCCAATTATGAACCCATTGAGAGATACAAAAATCACAAATCAGCTCAAAACCATACAAAAGTCTAAATTTTTAGCATGTCGATCAAGGAGAGATTAAGTCAAAAAAAATTCAAATCAAGTCTAAAAGCTTTGAAATTTTGCATAAATAAAATTTAGACTTCCAGGAATCTTTTACAAAAAGAATTTTCAAAAAAGGAGTCTCGATTCAAAAGATGTGCCACATTTCGCATTGAATACATTATTTTTGTTCCACGAGTGGAAAAGTCAAAACTTTTTCAAATCAACTCTAAATTATTTTTAAATTTTGTAGAAATAAAATATAGACTCCTAGGAAGCTTCTCCAAAAGAATTTTGTAAAAATGAGTCTCCATTCAAAAGATATGCCAAATTTCGCATTGAAGGCATGATTTTTGTTCCATGAGTAGAAAAGTCAAAATGTTTTTAGATGAAGTCCAAATGGTTTGAAACTTTCCAAAAAAAAACATATGATTGCCTAAATAGTTTTCAAAAAAGAATTTTTGTAAAAAGAATTTTATTTTAAAAGATAAGGCAAAATACGCTTTGTAGGCATATAAAGAGAATGATTTTGCCTAGACCCTCAAAACACATCTAAATATGAATTTCATAGAGTTTTCCACTTTCGTAGCTTTATATGGCTAAGAAATATTACTTCAAGCCAAGACTCACAAAGAAATCTGGCTCAAATAACTAAAATCAACCAATGGCTCGGGAAGAAGATCCAAGGCCGTAGAGAGAGGCAGCCGAAGGTGAGAGAGGATGTGCCCTTTTTGATGGAGAAGAAAACAATCGAAGGAAAGAAAAATGGTTCGAGACTGGAAGAAAAGGATTCCACTTCGCAAAGCCGGTCTGACCATTGGGCACGGGCCGGTCAGTTCAGCGGAGACTAAATCTGTCAGTAGTTTTTAGTGCAGATTTTTGGAGAAAAGTTGGAAATATTGTATTTTTCTCCAAATTTTCTCACAATCAAACACATAAACATATTTAGAGCATTTCCAACTTATATAACCGTTAAAATCCAATTATCAAATATTTTTATAAATTAATCTTTTGTTTTCAGAAAAAGGATCTTATTTTCATGAAACTTCTCCAAAAGAGCCAAATTGAGCATTTGATGGTATTTAAAACATCCAATCACATCTATGAGTCATGAATACCATTATGGACATATTTATGTGAATAATTTTGGCTCAAATGGAAAAACTCACTTAAGTGCTAGAAAGTGACCACTTAGGTCAAAATAGAATTTTGGATGAGTTTCGAAATCAAATAAATTTTGTTAGGTTGGCCTTTTGGAAATCTTTTGAATACCAAAAAGGTTTAGAATAGCCAACTCTAGGATATTCCTTTTGGGATAGTTTTTAAATTCTTTTTAGAATAGATTTTACACAAAAATCTATTTTATGTAACAAACAAGATACTATAATCTAGAATTTTGGTTAGAAACTCATTTTCGCTTAAAATAGGTTTTTCTTGAACAAAACCTTTGAAAAGCAATTGTATAAATTTTTCAACTGGTTTTTCGCAAGGTTACCAATAATTATGAAAATTTTGACTTTTGGCTAAACGGCTCAATTTTGAAAAATATTACTAGCACTTAATTTATTTGGGCACACTTAGGGATGTGATATATATGTATATGACTCAGCACTCCCCCTTAATGTGCCACTTTGATCTTGCTCAAGTATTGCAATAATGAAGATTTTGAATAAGAGCAATAACACATTTTTGAAAAAGATTTTCATGAATGCTACCTACACAAGGCTATGGGTTGGATACTTCAATGTAAGTATTTGTTACCGAAATGACATTGGTTCTTTATATGACAAGATCATTCTCATGCTTGGCTCCAAAATGACATATGGTGGAATCCACCTCTATTTGAATGAACCAAGCCTCCAATACCTCTCGAGGTACCTATTTAACATTTTAAGCACATTTTGGTACGCAAACAAGGTTGGGTCCTCGAATATTAGTCACAAGAGATTTGGGCACCCAAATAGCCCTTGCTATAATTTTAGGTGAACAAACAAATCTAGCAATCACCCTACCATTTTTATCTTTCCTAAGAAAATAATGATCATTATAAAGAATAGGCTTAGGAGTGTTACCCATTGGACATTGTTTACCAATATGTCCCTTTTTCCGGTAATTGTAGTAAGTTGGGCTTTTACTTCCCCTTCTTGTCTTCTTTTTTTTTGCTTCTTGCCAATTTGCCTCTTTTTTAAATGTCTTAACTTGACATCCACTTGATTTAGGCACACCAAGGCATAGTGACCCTTCTCGATTCAACAAAAGCACTTGATGACCTTTGTATGTCTTTGATTGTGTCTTGTCTTGCTATTTTCTTTCTACTTGGGAATAAAGATGATTCATCTCTTGTCGTTCAATATTTGTTGCTTACTTAATATTTTGTCAAGAGAGGCCTTCCCTTTGTAGCACTTTTCCAAGTCAATTGTCAATTTCTTGATGTGAGCCTTGAGCTCTTCATTTTCCTCTACAAGATTAGTCTCAACAAGCAAAGAGGAAATAGAAACATTTTCACTAGAGCTACAAGGCATATCTAGCAAGTCCTCACAAGAGGTGGATATGCTAACCTTAGATGTAATGTAGGCGTTAGCAGTTACACATGACATATCATTTACTATATCACATGGTATGTCTATATCCACCTTGGACTTATTGAGCTCATTGAGAAGGAGATTTTCGTCAGCATCCTTTAGCTCCTCATAATTATTTTGAAGTGAGACATACTCTTTCTTCAAAACATTGAATTTTTATTTCTCCTTCCCTAGATACTCATTAAGCTCCTCAAGTATATCCATCAACTCATCGTATGAAAGCTCTTCACCATCATTTACCTTCTCATTACCTTTGGCTATAAAGCAATGAGGTGATGTGGATGGGGTTGAGGGCTCCTCATTGTCGGAGCTAGAAGTTGAGTATTGTTCTCCCAACGTCTATTCTTTTATGCAATCATCATTAGTGGAGGTGGATCTTTCATAATGATCTTGAAGATGGGTCCACATCTCATGAGCGTTCTTCAGATTGCATACTTTATTGAACACCTCCACACTAAAAGCACTAAATAAAGTGTTAATTGCTTGAGCGTCGAGATGTAAGCTTTTCTCTTCCTCACTTGTTGGAGCTAGAGGATCCATTGGAGGAGAAAAACTCACATCTACAATCCGCCATATTATTTGGCTCATGGCCTTAAAATAACAAGACATGTGGATTTCCAATAAGCATACTTTGTACCATCAAATAGAGGTGCTTCACCAAGGTGCACTATATCACTAGTGGACATCTTTTATTCTCTAGACGGCTAAGTCTAACAAATGAGAGATTAAACTCTGATACCACTTGTAAGATCGAGGAGGCTGACTAGAGGTGGGTGAATAGGTGGTTTTAAAAATCTCTAAGGCTAAAATCGAGTTTTATGCGAAAGCAAAAATTAATTCAGTTTGGCACAATTAAAACCTAAAGATACTAGTTTCTCTTAAATGAACCAACACCCTAAATCTAAGTCAAGGTTCACAATTTTAGTTTGACATGCAATCAATTTAATTCTAGGAATGTAAATTACACAAAGTAAATCACAAGGGAGCAAACCGCAATGGCACAAGGATGTTTTACCGTGGTGTTCAAAGACTTGCCGGTCTCCCCTAATCCACATTAAGGTAAACCCAAACGAATTAGACCGGCTCCACGAATTAAGCCAACATCTCCGATGTAAGCCCAAACAAACTGAATCGGCTCACAACTTGAACCGACATCTCAATCCACTTGGGGTTGCTCTTACTCTACTCCGGACATGACTAGTACCAAACCACTCACAACACGTCGGGCCTTATCACAAGCTTCTTGAGAAGATCACTGAACCATGACGCCTCCACGCCCTCTAGGTGTCGGCAAACACTAAGAGTAATAAGCCAAGCCTCTTACTTGACTCTCACCAAGTGCAACACAGGCACAATAGGATGCTCAATCCAATTCTAGTTGCAACACATGCAAATATAACATCTTCCTTTGCTCATAAGGTGCAACACATGCGCAATTGAGAGAAGCACACACTAGCTCAAGAGAGTGAAATGGGATGCCAAAAGTTGACCCCAAACCAGCCATGGTGGATATTTATAGTCCACACACCAAAAACTAGTCGTTGGAGGCTAAAAGGGCTGAAAACAACGAAACCCAGTCAAACCACAAGCATAGGGCCGGTCACAGTGGACTACAGTGCAACGGCTATAAAATTAGCCGTTACAGACAATTCTCGGTCAGTCCGCCCTCACAGGGCCCGGTCTGACTAGACCCCTGATCAGTCCTGACTTCTGGGTGGAAAAAAACATGCCATCTGGAAAAGGTTGGCTGGCCTTATAAGGGCGATCAAACCGGACTTTCGGTCAGGCCAGGGCGGTTAGTCTAGGCCTGATTTTCGGCATAGGCAATACTCAGAAAAATAGTCATAACTTTTGACTCCGATGTCCGAATTGAGCAATCTTTGGCTCTATGGAAATCTTATTTAGAGGGCTACACAACCCATTTGTTTGATTGATCTCAAACATATTTGATAAAATCAAGAAGCACAACTCCAAAGAACCAACACATGGCATAAGTCCAAGAAAAGAGCAACAAGCAATCTTAGACCATGCCAAGGAATGATGTATGACCTTTAACAATTTGCAAAATACATTTGTAAATTTTAGTATCATACCACAAGGAGTAGGTATATGGACTTCAACCATTTGCAAAAACACATTTGCAAACTAAAGTCACATGCTATAAGGATTATGTATGAGCCTCAACTATTTGCAAAATACATTCACAAATATCAGCAACATGCCACAAGGAGTAGGTGCATGGACTTCAACCATTTGTAAAACACATTTGAAAATTATGGTCTCATGCTACAAAGAGTTAATGCATGAGCTTCAACTATTTGCAAAATACATTCACAAACAATAGCGTCATGCCTACAAGAGCTGTTGGATGTAAGTAGATCTTTAAAAATAAAATAAGGCCTGACAGTACTATTGATAACTATAAGGCAAGACTAGCAGCCAAGGGTCATACCTAGAAAGAATGAGAGGATTATTTTGATACTTATTATCGTGTAACCACTATTAGAATGCTCATTACATTAGGTGCTTCCCATGGTCTATACATCCATTAAATGGATGTAAAGATAGTTTTCCTTAATGGAGAGTTGGAGAAAGAAATCTATATGGAGCAACCGGATGATTTTGTGATTCCTCGATAGGAAAATAAGTTATGCAAATTATTCAAATCCTTGTGTGGCCTAAAGCAAACACCTAAGCAATGGCATGAGAGGTTTGATAAAACTTTGATATCTGCTGGTTTTACTGTGAATTAGGCAGAAAAGTATGTATATTATCGTTATGGGGGGTCAATGAGTGATTTTGTGTTTGTATGTTGATGACATACTTGTATTTGGGGGCGAATACTGTCGTAATTAACGAGGTCGAATCTTTCTTATGTACATGCTTTGATATGAAATACTTGGGAGAGGGATATGCTATTCTGAATATTAAATTAATCAAGAATGAGGATGGGATCACATTGAACCAATCATATTATGCTGAGAAAATATTGAGTCTATTCGACTTTGAGAACTGCCAGATTTCCCTAATACCTTATGATGCTAGTGTTAAGCTTCAAAAAATCAAGGATTAGAGAAAGATCAATTGAGATATTCATAAATTATTAGGTCTGATCTAGAGGCAACCACAGAGAGAGATGAGGGGAGGAGGAGGAACGATGAGGAAGGAGGGGCATAATGGTCTTAAAAATTCTACAGTGACATATGTTCATTTTCTATGACTAAGTAGTGGCATATCTCAGAATAGAAATTTTGCGATGATATGTATCAAATTGGCCACTCTACGATGACATATATCTACATTTTTTTCAAAGAGTTTGATCCGTGAGGTTGACGTATACATTTGTACGGTACGGGCGCATTGTGGTCGCGTGTAATTAAGTCACGGACGCGATAAGCTAGCGAGCACTGTTATGCCTAACTGCTAACTAGTTAATTAACCAAACTTACGGAACTTTACTACTTGAGTATCATTCCCGGCCGGCAGGAACCGAACTTGAGAATCTAAATAACTTTTTTTCCAAGAGTTTGATCCATGAGGTTGACGTATACATATGTACCGACGCACAGTGGTCGCGTGTAATTTGGTCGCGGACGCGATAAGCTGGCTAGCACTGAAGACATCTCTAATAGTTTTTTTATTGTCGTTTTTTAGCTATACCACATTAATAAAATTCTATATAGAAGAAGGAGAGCACATATCGTCTCTCCCTGAAGAGACTATCGTGCACGTAAAATAAGATATGATATATTAATCTACTCTAGTTGACATGTAGGTTTCAAGAGAAAATTATAAAATATAAATATTAAAGAGTGTGTTAGAGACTATCTATTGGAGATGTTGTCTCTAAAGATGATGTAGCATATGTTAAAGACAAGGTTATCTCTAACTATTGGAGATGCCCTGATATGCTTGGCTGCTACCTAGTTAATGAACCAAACCTACGGAACTTTACTATTTCAATAAGTGGCGGGCCCGGAATTAAAATTTAAGGGTGTTAATAAGACGCTGCCGTTTACCTACTTGACCGCACTTTCGCCCTGCCGCCCGATTCTTTGGTCTGCCTACATCTTTGTCTTGGTTTGCATATAGGCTTGTGTTACACAACACTACCCGGTTGCCGCTGCCTCATGCCTATGCGAGCCGCTTAGCACGACTAAGCCCACGCGCGCACGCCGGCAGCGGTGCTAGTCGCTAGGGTTTGTCATGATGGAGATTGTGGAATTGGTTAGGATTTAGAGTGGGACTCGATGCCTGATGGGAAGATAGAGCAGAGTTAGAGTGAGATAGATGAATTTAGTGGGCTTAGCCAGTTAACCCAGAATAGAAACGACCAGCACTTACTTGACGTAGCCTATACAAGGGAATTATAGCCCAAATTATTTTCTTATTCTTCCTCTACCTAAAGCAGCTAAGTTTTAAACCATATCGTCCGATGGATAAGGGTGATAGAGAGCAGGGGCGGATCCAGTAGGGGTGCCGGGTATGCCCCGGCACCCCCAAAATTTTGAAAATGCAGCAAATTTCAAGTCTTCAGTAGTTCATATTTCAGCTCAGCCCAGTTGCTAAATCACTAGCCCAGCCGGTCCAAGTCCTCTCCTAGTCTCCTCATCTCTCCATTCCCTAATCGGCCAATCCCCAACCCTAATCTCTCCTCCCCACTCCCCAGACCCCAATTTGGGAACCAAATTACGGAAGGAATCGGCCTGCTGGAGCAAAGAGCGGCGCCAGGCCCGAGTCGACCATCGGCCTGGCGCGTGCGGAGGAGGCTCTGACTGCTGACTTCTTGGCTAGACGCCGGAGGCGGAGGCGGGTCGATCGCCCGTGGCCTTGCGTCGTCAGAGGTCAAGGCCGGCCGCTTCAGTGGAGCACAGTAGTGGTCCCGTCTCCTATGGTCCACCTCCACCTCACCGCCTGTCGCCTGATCCCCTCGGCTGGTCGCCTCTCGCCTGGAGCAGTGGAGCATTAGCTTGGCAGAATGCCCAAATGAGCAAATGACTTGGAGTTGGACAACTTGTACCGTTGAGTTGAGCCTCTTTTGATATTTTATTGGTATGTTTGTCTTATTGTCTAGCTGTCTTGATAGCCGATAGAATGATAGACCATTAGACATTTAGTCATTTAGACCATTGATGATTGATCATATGACATATGGTAATATGGTATGCCATGTTTGTGACAGTTTGTCTAGTTGTCTTATAGTTCATAGACTATCAGAATTCAGAACTATTTAGCTAATGTAGTAAATTAGTAATGTACTAATTCGAAAATCTTGTTATGATATGTCAATGTAGATTATAAAGACGCATAGAGTAGTATTATAATTTTCTTTGCATAGCTACATATTTTGTAATTTTCTATTCATGTAAGACCCTATTTGAACTATCTGCATTGTGCTTTTGGCAAATTTGGAACCTATGTGTTGGATTTATGATATTATAAAGGAAGAAGTCCATTCTACCCCCTCAAGTATCAACGTGCGGACACCGAACCCCCTGAAAAAAAATCGGCCCTTTGACCCCCCTAAGTTGCAAAACCGGACAACGTGCCCCCTCCGGCTGTTTCGTGCGGTGGTTTTGCCCATGTGGCGTCCGGTCAGAGCGGTTTCGCCAGGTCAGCTAAGTGACCTGGTTTCTTTGGCACTTGGACCCACTTGTAAGTGAGCCCACAGCTTCTCTCTTTTCCTCCATTGCTTCTCTCTCCATTTCTTCCTGGCGTTTTTCCCTTCTAGCGCCGCCCCTCCCCAGGCTGGCCTCCGGTCGTCATTCTTGGCCCGTCGCCCCGCTTCCCGTCGCCTCCTCTTAGCCCGCCTCCCTAGCCGCGACCTTGCACGCCGAGCCCTACCGGCTTGTCCGACAGTCCAGCTCCACGCCCATGGCACGCGTCGGCTCCCGTTCCGTCCGGCAAAGAAGGCACCTGTCGCCGACGCCCGAGCTCTCCTTCCACGTGCGCATCACGAACGCGTCGTTAGCGGAGACGCGAGCCACAGTGTCCACCCCCTTGGCGCAGAGCTCCCCGGCCTTGGCCACGAACCCCAGGAGGTGCTTCTGGGTGCAAGTGGGCATGAACGCGCCCGGGATCGCGAATAGGACCACCTTCTTGCCGACCGTCACCGTCTTGATTCCCGTGAAGAGTCAAAGTAGGAGAGCATCGCGTTTGGGAGCCGGTCGCCGACTACGATGGTGGCTACGGCCAGGGGCATGGACGCCGAGGCGGCCCTCCTCGGCGCGTGGAGGAGGAGGCCGGCGCGGAGGGGGCCTGCGGCCACGAGGCGGCGGGAGGCGAAGGAAAGGGAGGAGGAAGAGGGGGGCGACAGGAGGAGGCGCTTGCCCGCGGCAGCGGCGAGGGCGGAGGTGGCCCTAGAAGGTTGGGGGATTTGGGTTGGAATGGGTACGCGATTGCGAGCGGAGAGAGGAAGGAGATGAGGAAGAGAAGAAATGGAGGAAAAACGCCACATCAGCTCCCCTCCTGGCGAAATCGCTCTGACCGGACGCCACATCATCAAAACCACCGCACGAAACAGCCGGAGGGGGCACGTTGTCTGGTTTTGCAACTTCGGGGTGTCAAAGGGCCGGGTTTTTTTTCAGGGGGTTAGGTGTCCGCACGTCGATACTTGAGGGGGTAGAATGGACTTCTTCCTATTATAAAATCATTGTACAAACTATAGAATTATCAGTGTGAAATGTGCACCCCCATCATCCAATTTCTAGATCCGCCACTGATAGAGAGGATACCTATAGTCTGATCAGCCATAGGGGTGCTCTACCCCTAGCCCTGTTGAGTCCGCCACTGACTTCAATATCGTTCCCGGTCGGCAGGAACAGAACTTGAGAATCTTTCATCTTAATATCCAAACAGGCTTTATATACACGCTTATGCATTATCATCTTACACACACACGACGATATATAGGAACGTAACAGCAAATTGAGCTCAAGTTAGGGATCCACGTTCAACAAGATCGATTTTTGCCTTTTTTTTGTTACGTATTTGTAGATCTAACCACGGCGAGAGCGTATTAACACAACAAAATCGCATAACACGCGATACTATATGGCTCACTCATCCGAGCCACTACTCTCTGCCTGCTGCAGCTACGTCCGCGTGTGCGGCTTTGTTTTGCGCCGAGCATGACCCGTGGAATACGTCCACCGGTCCGGAGAGAGCATGTGTCGGTTCAAAGAGGCAGAGGTGCACCAGTAGGCTGACTCTGAAGCAAAGTCTGGTAGGCGTACATATCGTCATGATGAGCCATGCCGACCTGGGGGACACCTTCGAAGAATTCATCCACGACGGAGGCTATAAAATCACTCTAGGGGTACGATGCCTGCAACTTCGGTTGCATGGATGAGCTCTGGCCTTAGACGTACGGGGTTCCCGGGTACCCGAAGGAGCTCTGGCCTTGAACGTACGGTAGGGCAGCGAACCCGAAGGAGCTCTGCCCTTGAACGTACGGTGGGGCAGTGAACCCGGAGGAGCTCTACCCTGCGTACGCTAGAAACCCTGGCTGCCATTGGCCATAACCTGGCGTCATATACGGCTCCCTGACAGGAGCTGGGAGACTCGTATCGTCGTCGTCGTCAGTCGATGTGAACTGGCCGTCACCCCCACGGCCAACTGAAAGCTGCAAGATGGAACGATGTTAGTAAAAATAAATACTCTGGACGTAAACTAAGAACATCGTACCTCTCGAATGTGCAGTGCAGATGACCGAGGGGGAGCACCAGTCTATGTACCGGGTCCGGACGGTAGAAGTTATTCATCCCGACGGACCTACGGCAGCAGAACGACATGATGTTAGCGGAATGTAAGGCATAACCAAAAAACTGAACGTAGATTTGTACATAGCGACTTACCTCCGCATTGACTTGGCCCGCGGATGACCGACGGGGAATCCTACGACGTCTGCCGGACTCGCTAGGCCGTGGTGACCTAGCGGGTGAGCATAGCCCACCCACTTGGTGCCCGATGCACAGGACGTCATCCGTCGAACGACCGCAGTTCAAATTCTTTATTATCTTCTTCATCTTCGCTGAGATGTGCTTTAAAACTTTTTTATATCCCTTTGGAGTTCTATCTAGGCTGCGGAGAGCGGCCTCCGATGCGCTATGGACGTGCTACGCCCGCTCCAACTGTAGTGACATACGTAACAAGTTTATTAACAAAAAGTACGAATGTCGTCAATGAAATGACCAGATGTTGTAAGTGTTATACGGTGTCGTCATGCCGTGAAGCGCTGTGACTGTCCTGTGTGCGGCAGAGGCTCTCGTGGTGCGTGTCCGATGTCACCCAACCCGGGTGCTTCGGTGGAGGAATGGTGAGTCTTCTGCGCGTCCGTGGCGCGTACCAGTCCAAGTACGCACTATACGCCTCAAGGTCGTACGGACGCGGCTCATACCAGACATCTATGTGCGCCTTGTCCGTCCATGCTGTAGTCCACTCCCGCTGGACCGGGCGCCAGTCCTGAATATGCCCACCTGCCCTCGATTGCTTGCATTTCTAGAAGGATTGATGTTAGAAAAGAAGACGTAAGGACTGTAAACATTACTCGGATGAAGTTTGACTCACAGGTGTATAGCTCACTGTAGGAGCCTACCGTTCGGGGAGGGCACGAGCTGGTACTGACCAAACTATCGCATTACGCGCAGCGGCGTGTAAGACTCCACCATATGTGCGAACACCAGGTGGTAGGACATCAACCACAGTCCTCTGTCCTGGATGCATTGCACAGGCAGCCCGTGCGGCACTACCGTGCGTAGGAAATCATGATATCATGGACACCAGATGATGTCGCCCTCGTGCAACAACTCGAACTCGTGGTACAACGAATAGCACCTCGCTAGTCTTCTACTGGCCCAGCGTAGACGGGCAGCAGTCCACCGTAAGCCCATGGTGGGCCCATCTACCTGGTCATGCAGAACGGGATACGGGTGCATCACTATCTCGATGGTCGAGTGCCCAACAGAGAAGTGCTCCCAACTCCACAGCTGCAGGAGCACGTAGCAGACGGCTAGGTTGATACTAGCGGGGCCGCGCCGCGAAGCAACACACAACCCCAGTATGTGGCGTAAAGGACAGCTGATCTCCAGCTGTACTGAGGCATCAGCCCAGCCCCGCATGAACCAAAAACTCGGCGACGCGGATGAAGCTGGGGTACAAAAAATCGCCCTTTGTCGTTGGAAACAGGACCCAACCAAAAAGTTGAAGAAGGTAAGCAACGAGGTATGTCCTAACGACCTCGTGAGGTGCACCCAGCGGGCATTCGCTGAACTACCTTAGCCAAGCCCGGGGGACGCCACGTGCACCCTCCGGAAGAGGTTGGCCGAACCACTGCTCCAGCCTGGCCTTTCAGTTGGCACCCGGAGGGCCCGGAACAAGCGGCTCACCCTGGATCGGGAGACCGGTCAAGAATAAGACGTCCTGCAGGGTGACCGTCATCTCATCCCACCGAAAGTGAAAGGTGTGCGTCACGGACCTCCACCTATCGACAAGTGCCGACAGCAGACTGGCGTCCAGGGTGAACTGACGTCCGACGGAGACCATCCTCGCAAGTGGCAATAAGCCCGTGTCCCAAAGGATCGGGACGTAGCTATCGTCCAGCGCCAGCCAGCCCCTCCCGCTTCGAGCGCCACAAAGTGAGGTCCATCCGCGTCAGCGGTGAGCCATAGCTTGCACTAGCTCCAGTAGAGACATGGCTTGCAACACATAAAATAGAGGGAACATAGTGAGAAGGTGGCTAATGAACATAAAAGATTGTAAATTAATTGCAAAGTAGTTTTTCTAGGGTGATAAGCTACATGATAAGCTAGCTTAATTAAATTATGCTCCTCTGTTCTTCAGTGAATGCATTTCTTATTATTTGATTTCGCTTTACGACCAAACTAACACTATAAATTAATGTACACTATTTTATTAATTAATTACTACTAATTATTTTGTAACTAATAAACACTATAAATTAAAAATTACTACCAAACTACCTGCAAACGACGGCGGTTAATAACGCCCAAATGTTCCCAAAAATATAATCGACAGAGCAAGAGAGCGAGCGACTACGAAATAAAATAAATGAGCGGAAGAGCGAGCGACTGCGAAATAAAATGAACGAGCGGAAGAGTGAGTGAGTGACAGTGAATTGAAATCGCGCTTGCTCCGTCTAATTTATAACCGCTGCTCGAAGGGAATTCTTATCCCCAGCGCGCTAATGAAGCCATGAATTTCGGATAACAAAGATTTGATATATGAGACAAGGAGGTGACAGGATGACGAGTGATTGATACTTTAGGTGAAAAAGTAAGGCAAAATAGAGGGAAGACCTCATTTAGATGTTTGAGCAATCAACATGGCACAGTTTTCTATTGATTCGTACGAACAGGACACTTATACGAAATAGCGATAACAATTCTGAACGAATAAAATTATGAAAAATTTACACAAGAAAATACACGGTGTCAGGAGGCTCTACAAAAAAAAACTATAATTTTTTGAACTCATTGCTATGTTTTAAAACTCCTTCAAATTTGACCCTGACACTAACTAACCTAACTAACTAACTAATTAACCCAATTAACCCTAAATGACCCTGGCTACTAATTGGCTGGCGCATGGTGACCATCGCTAATAGCAACGGCTAGCGATAGCCATCGTCGTGGTCAATAGTGAGGTGGCGGCTTAGGGTCGCAAGCCCGCGTTATACGCAACCGGGGCGGGGCGTTAGCACATCGACACCGTACGTCAACACCATGTGGCGTGATATCCGATGTTAGCGTATAGTGATCGTGCGCCAGCGACGTCAGATCTATAAATACGTTTCTGCCATGATCAAATTCGTAAATAGGTGACCAAAAACGCGATATCTCTCGTAAGATCAACACGAGGCGACCATACATATAACATATCGTCATACACGTGTATAGTGTATACACAGATTCGTACGCAACAACAACTGCATGCATGCTAGGCTGCCTAACCTGCGTGAATGCCTGCATTAGGCATGCGAAGTCTTTTCAGGTAGCAAAGTGACGCGGACTGCACGTGCTCTAATTTTGAGTGCCATCCGGATTTTATTTATATTTTAGAAGTATGTTTAGAATTTAGCTAATGAGTCGAGTTAAAGCGTAATCTAATTTCATTCGAAATCGACTTATTTCAATAATTAACTAATTAACAAGTGTAATTGAAGCAATTTTAAACCGATGCAATGAGCCCTACCAAAGTGCTTTTTTTCACCCTACGTGCGGTCTCGCGCATGCATACATGGTGCGTTTAATTTGATCCATCGATCGAGCTACCTAAGTGCTCCTTGTGGAGGAGTATCCTGTTTAATTAGGGATGGGTGTCGTTTTTATTTATGAGGAGGACGAGGATGAAGGTTGAGGGGCCTTGGATGTAGATCCGGTGGTAACAAAAAAAAAAAGCTAATTGATTTTCTCACACAAGCTTGACATTCCCTATATATAATAGCGCGGGTGGCATATAGTCCGCGATAGCAATTGCATAGGTAGAGTATAATATACCTATATATATATATGAACATCATACACGTCCTTAATTATTCTTACACAAATATCCATGCATATAATTTAATGAAATCTAAACAATTGTTTAAAACACAGTAATTTTATAGGGAAGAAAATTATAGTTCTAAAAGGGCCTAGCTAAGGGCCTGTTTGGCACAGGTGTGGCTTTCCTGTAAAGCGGCTGTAGGGCTAAAGAGATTTGGTGTTTGACTGTCTAGTTTTTAGGTAGGCTAATAGTAGCTTTCGAGATGAAAAATATCTTAAATGTCCCTGAGGACAGTAAAGGCTTGTTTGATGCCGTCTAATGTAACTAACAACATTTAACGAGAACTAATGCCAATTAACAATAATTAACGACACGAAACGCAATTGACGTCAACCACCGCAATTAACGATGATTAACGCAATTGACGGCAATGAACGATGACTACCGCAATTGATCACAACCATTAACGACAATATACCCCAATTAACGACAATCAGCGCAATTAAAAAAATTGTTACAATAAACAATTATTACATAAATATTATTACAACAAATAATTATTATAAACAATTATGACAATAAATAATTTTTAAAAACAATTATTACAATAAGTAATTATTAAATACAATTATTACAATGAATAATTATTACAATAAATAAATAAAATAAACCATTATTACAAAACAATATATTGACAATAGACAAAAGAAAAAAGGGGAGAGGCGGCGGTGACTAGGGTTTTGGCCGCCAGTGGCGGCAAGAGAGGGGTTCCGCGGTGGGGTCGATGGAGGAGGCCGACGGCTCAGGGGAGGAGGCCGACGGCTCAGGGGAGGAGGCCATCGGCTCGGGGTAGGAGGCCGACGGCAGGTCGTGGCATAAGCCGACGACGGGTCGAGGAGCCGGGAGGAGGAGGTGGCAGTCTTGAGCAGAGAGGAGGAGGAGGAGGCGGCGTCATTTGGAGGAGGAAGGAGGGCGGCGCGCGCGTGGGTGCCAAATCTGGCTGGGGCTGAGTGAGGAGGGAGGTGGTGGCACGGGCAAAGCAGGATGGCATTGCCGGAGGAGGGAGGAGGATGGCGTCGCTGGAGGAAGGAGGAGGAGGGCGGCGTCGCTGGATGTAAGGACCCGGGATTAACACTCCCAAATCCTCTGTGTATTTCACAGTAGTCCCGTGATCAGTAGCTAGTGTACACAGTTAAACAAAAGTGATAATAATCCATATCACACATTTATTAAATAATAATTAGAGTTTTATTACCAAAAAGGCTTACGAGCCAACAATGATGAACACAGCGGAAAACGAAGAAAAAGTAGAAGAGCCCAGCTAATCTGTCATAGGCAATTGACTGGGGTAGCGGCCTAGTCGTCGAGATCCTCAACAGTTGCAAAGTCCTTTTCCTATGATCAATATTTTATTAAGCAAAGTAAGTACAAATGAATGTACTCTACAAGTTACACCCAATAACAGATTATAATGTATGAGAGTATAACAAAGGATGGCTTATAGGGTTTATTTTGCATAAAGCGATGTTTTCTTTAAATACTTGTACTAAGTTCCAAGGCAGATATTTTATAACTAAAATCATTTTCTAAATTCTCAGTTTCATAGCCAGATAACATTCACACAAAAGTGGTGAAAGATACCCTCCTATCACATGACTACCCGCCCAATTTTCCATTTGGATAAATCATTTGATAAAGTCTTTTAAAAACAAACCAAAATCTAACTTTGCTTTGGTTTTTCTAAGCATGTCCATGACTGTGGACACAGCTATTCCGGATAGTTTTACCCTCTGCAGATATTGTACAGCTTTACCCACAAGAGATAATCACTTGTAATGTCCGCTCACATACTTCCAAAGATGTGCGACTAAGAGATTATTACAAGGCCTTTACAATGCACCATCCCACCGTAGTCCCGCCTCGCTAAGGTTTCGCTTCCTTTGGATTGAACCATCCGTCGGATTTAAGCCCCCTCTTGCTCCACGTGGGAATATATATAATTAGGTCATAATGACACCCACGCAACCGGATGGCACAACCACGGCGAAATGTTACAAATTAGTTGGCCAAGTCCTACCCACTTCAGACTTGTGATAGTACGTTAGGGCTTAGCAAGATGCGACTTGAAGACCGGTCCTTAATTGACTTGGACGACTTTCCAAAAGAACCCCTGGGCCTCGATCGTAGAAATGAATTGATCCTATGCATAAACATGCACCCACCAAATATCCATTTTGCCCAAGTCCAAACCAATTTTTATTTTGTTTTGTTTTTCAGAAATCATTTGCATAAGTCCTATGGTAAAACAATATCATAGGCTCAAGTAAATCATATTTGAATATTTGGCTAAATTCCCCAAATTCAATATTTTTGGTTTAAGCATGACTAAGCATAAAGTTTTTCGATCAAGAGCATCTTGTCAATACTATTGTATTAACCAGAGTTTTATCTAGGGTGACAAGGCTATAATCCAACTTCCAGTAATCCAATATCTATAAATCACATATCTCTATAATCCGACATTGACCATCCATTCTCCAACAATATTCTATTTCTACAATCCAACATCCGATGATAGTATATTTATATTACCCAACCATCATGTCAGGCTATAATCCAATAATCATGTGATCCTATAGTCCAATATTCCATAACAATCTACTCCTATAATCCAACATTAATCTATTCCGATAATCCAATATAACCAATTCTTCCCACTACTTCCACAAGGTTTTAAACATACTGCTTGATTCAACTAATCCACCAACAATTTAATGTCATGATTCGCTAATCCTATAATCCAATCATCATGTATTCATATTCTTCATTATCCAATAATCATGTGATTCTATAATCCAATATCCATCCATAATGTATATCTACAATCCCATGTTCATCAATTATGTAATCCTATAACTCCATCTCCGACAATCCGATGCCCAATAATAATATATTTCTATAATTCAATCTCAACAATAATCAAATTTTATAATCCAATATCTAACAATCATGTATATCTATATTCCACATCCGTCAATAGTCCAATATCAATAATTACCTATTTCTGTAATTCAACATTCATTAATCCGATATCCATCAACAATCTTCCTTTATTATCAAATATCTATCAACAATCTACTTTTAGTCTCCAAACTCCATCAAATTCTAACTCCAGATTATTTCGCATTCGGAAAGATTCTCCATACCACCTCTCTTGACAATTATTGGACATACAAGGGAATTGGGAATAACTATAAAGCTTAAAATGGGAATTTAAATTACATGAATATAAATACGCATGCAATAATAATTTTAAACAGAATTTAAATAATTTAAAATATTAGGATTCAAATATGATCAAAGGATGTAACTTGCCTTGCTTATTTAGTTGTTGTTCTTAAACGACGTTTGATATGTGGAGAAGTGTCGAAGTCCGATTCTCCGAAGTCGTCATAATCTATACGCGAAATGAGCCAAATAAATATAACAAATCCAAATAAAATCCAAAAATAATAAAATTAGTACCTGTGGATATCATAGGGATATGTGCATGATCTTAGGATGATGATACAATTGGCAATGGCTTTGAAGGTTTATCGAATCACGCGTTTTCGGCGAAGTTGAAAAGTTGTCGAATCGAATGCGGTCGAGATCGCTGGTTCGATCTGGCCAAACCGATGAGCTATGAATCGGCCAGACCGACTTGTTTGATTCTTCTGCCATCTTGGAAATTTGGCTTTGGGATAGGTAATGTTCATGGGCTATAGTGCATATGTGTTGCATGATACATGTTTTCATTAACGTGGGTCAAGTTGTGAAGAACTTGTTTCCGAAATCGATTTATTTGTCTATTATTGTGCAGGACGCTTGAAGGTCAACGACGGTCCACGGCAAGGATGATCGGGACTAAGTTGGAGAGCTGAGGTCTAGAATGATCAAGGATGTCAGGTAAGGTCAATGGATTCAAGCATGGCGCAAATTGGACAAAGGTGACCGAACGGGTAGTTCGGTGCGACTGGTTGGATCAAGTGGTGCGGGAGTCGGTGCAAGTGCCATGATGGTTTCAGCGGGAGCCGGACGGGAGAGACTTGCCGACATGATGAGAGCTGTTGATCAACCTACACGTGGCGAAGCAGGCGAGTGTTTCACCAAGATTGGACTTGGTCTTCGGAAAAAGATCAAGAAGGGGTATTTTGGTAATTTCACCAAATACCACCCTTGGTGACCTTGGGCAAACCTGCGGCACAAGACGGTGCGTTGGAGAAGCGGATTAGGTCAAGACAAGTGAAGACGGCGCTTTAAAATGCGTGCGTGTGTGACCCGTTTGTGTTGGGCCTTAACAGGAGCCCATTAGGGTTTAACTCTTCTAGAAGCTAGGCCTCACTATAAATAGGAGGGGGTGCTGTCAAGCAGCCCCCAAGCACTTCATTTTGCAAAACCCTAGTTTGTCTTAGGGCTTAGAGAGAAGATGGAGAGGTTAGGGTTCTAGAGAATGGATTAATTTGAGTGCTTATGTTGTGAGCTTTGTCCTCCTTGAGGGAGTGGCTGTAATCAGCAATAATCATGAATCAATCTATGGGTGATTATTCAAAGATGAGTCTTCTTGCGTTCTTCCTTCTCATTTGGTGATTTTGGGTGTTTCTTTGATCCAATGGGTTTCTAGTGGTTTCTTGCCCCTATCTACCTTGCTGTGACATATGGGAATACATCTAGAATCATCTTGATCATCAATCTCCCACGAGCAAGTTTTGGATCAAGTTTTTCGTTTTTGCTCGGTTTTGAACCCTCCTTCGTTAAAACGGAAAAATCTCAAAACTTTGACATGGATCTACTCAATCTTCGCTTGGAATAGGTTCCAGATATCCTTAGGAAGGTGTGTTCCAAGTTTGGTCAAGTTTGGCTATGTAGATCAAAAGTTTGATCAATTTTCGTTTTGGAACCCGAGCTGCCTGTTCTGTTCATCGTCAGAGCGGTCAGACCGAATTTTATACGTCGGTTAGTTCGGATCCCGATCAGACCGTGCCTAAGCCGTCGGTCAATCCGCACCTCGGCCAGACCGAGCCTTGAACTTCGGTCAGACCGACCTGAGGGATTAAGCTCTTGAGTTTTGGTTTTTTTTTTTTTGCTTTGGGGGTTGATTGGACTCAGCATAAGGCTTTCACTATGCGTATATACTGATCTTCTTAGCTTTCGTAGCTATTGGAGAAAAGTTCGTGTTGAATCTAATTAAGGTGAAATTTGAGCGAGCGTCTATTCACCCCCCCCCTCTAGGCGCCTATCTGGTCCGATAGTACCAAAAGAAAGATATCGCCTTTAGATGAATTTAGGAATGAGAATCGATGGAATCGGACTTCGTATGAATGAGAATGAGCATCCGGAAGTTCGAAAATCACATGAAATGATAGAAATCAGAAATTGGAATATTCATGGAATCTGATTTTTTAGGAATTAAAATTAAGATAAATGATGACTTTGTGGGCCCCTCTTGCAAGTGAGAGAAATGGATAGATGAGTGGAGGGGTGTATGACATGTGGACCCAACTTGGAAGTGACTCAAAAGGAAATGAAAGAAGGAAGAAGAAGAAGACTGCAGGGCTGAGCTCCAAGCGGCTCGGTCCATAGGGCGTCGCCGGTGAGGCGGGCGGCGAGGCGGCTGGCCGAGGGGGAAAACGGGACCCGGTCGGTGGGGTTCCCAGAGGTGGCGACGCAAGACAGGCAAAGATGGGGTCGGCGGCGGCCCTTGTGGCGGCGGCGAGTGCACGGCCGCAGATGGCGCCGTGATCAGGCGGTCTGAGGGAAGGAACCAAAGCGAAACCTGGCGATGGCTGGTCATGGGGAAACCATAGGTGAGGTTGAGGAGGCCGGAGACGGCTCGGAACAGCAGCGCCATGGCGGCCATGGCCGGCGGCAAGGAGCATGCGGCGGCGGAGCTTCTCGATGGTGAAGGAGATGAATGGAGGTGGGGGAATGGAGGAGGAGGTCCTAGAGCGCAAGATGACGCAGATAGGGGGGCAAGAGGATGACCGGAGGTGGAGTTTGGCTATGGGGTGGTGCGCCCGGCGGTAGGGACGAGGAATGGAGCTTCTTGTTTTGGTTTTTGGGGGGAGAGAGGAGGAGGAAATGGAAGGAGGATGAGGTAAGAGCTGGAAACGGCTTTTAAAGGAGGGGAGGGAGAGAGCAAGGCGGCATGGGGTGGCGGGAGTTGCACTCGGCAGACGCCGGCGGCGCTGTGGCAAGACAACAGGAGCTCAACGCGGGCGCGAGCGACCACGAGGCGGCGTGGCACTTTCAGGCGATGTAGGGAGGTGGCGCAGCGTTAGGGGGTGAGAGCCACTTGGTGCACTGGCGACAAGGTGCTATCGGCAGACATGGGCAAGGCCATGGGATGATGGGTAGAAGAAGACAAGAGAAAGGGAAGAGAGAGAAAATGAAAAGAGAAAAAGAAAATAAAACTAGAAAATAAAAATAAATCCAAAACTTCAAGAAAATTTTATAAAATACTTTGGAACCTGAATAGATCAAATAAAATATTTATTGATTTTTTGAATTTTATTTTAGCCATTTAAAATGTTTTTCCTTTAGAAATTCAATTTAAGCCTTAAATTAAATCTATAAAATACACATGATTATTTTTATCTTTAAAGTTTCCAAAGGAATCCCCACTTTAAATTAATTCAAATTAAATTTTTCAACAAATAAAGTAACTTTTGGGAAAACAGAAAAGAAATAGAATAAATTGGGTTACGAGAACAACAAGGAACTTGGCGAAAATCCAAGAGACCTGGAAAATTCAAAAGGTTTATTTTATTTTTAAAGCTTCTAAAAGGCCTTAAAATATGGGTGTTAGGTTTTGGAATTTAATAAAATTATTTCCAACTTAGAGTTAGCTTTTATTTCTACACATAATTTATTTTAAGTTTTTGGAAAATGGAAAAAAACCTTTTAAAATCAAGAAATTAATTTAGTTTTTCATTTTTAACTTTAAACCCAATAAAAAATCAGTAAACTAAATAAATTTTTTTTGACTTTTTAAAACTCAGGAAATACAAAAAAATAATATTTTATTAATTTAAAATTGGTAACAGAACTTTAGGATATTACACCGTCGGAGGGAAGAGTACGGCGGCATGCGTGTGGGAAGGAGGGAGGCGGGCAATTTACCCCTAGCTTCGGTCGTAAATGCTGAATGGGGGCTGCGGGAAGCCGCGGTTGCTCCTCCCGACCGGCTTTTGGCTTCCACACGTTGTAACGCGAAGCTACTTCGAAAAACAGCGGCTGCGAAAAGCTAAGTGTTTGAAACAGTTTTCGACTTTTTCGAACGAAAAACCAAAGCTAAAGCTGTTCGAAACAAGTCCTAAGATTCTACTCCAGCCGGTTGAAATTTGAGAGCCTCCCGCAGAAAAAAAAAAGATGATTGAGGTCAAGAAGAGGGCCCACCGCATAAACCTGGTCGATCCAAGCCATCGACCAGGTGCCGTGTACCCGTCAGACCGGGATGGATGCAGGCTCAAACATACTACGTGGACACGGTCGCACACGGCAGAGCCGGCCATCGTCGGCTCCCGACACAAGGCGGGAATGGTGGGCCCACCGGCAGCCGACACAGCCGCCCACCTGGCATGGACCAGCAGTAGACTAGTACTAGTTGCAGACTTGCAGTACGTGCTCATCTCTCATCTCTCTCCCTCCCTCTCTCTCTCTCTCTCTCTCTCTGCGTGTCCCTCGCTTACTCTCTCAATCTCAGTGCAGTAGCCACGCTTTTCAGGTGCGTATGTCAAGCCCGTACGTATTGATCTCTTCATCGGCCATGCATCAAGGACGAAACGATAGTCAGATACTCAACCTCTTGCTGATTGAGCTAGCTAATTAAGCACGATGAATGAACCAAATTCATCTGACATGCCACATCTGCAAGCAACTTAACACTACAGACAGCTCGTGTCGTGCCTAATGCTTTGCGCTAGCCACACTAAGCTGCAGAGAACGTGGATGGATATGCATTCTTCCACACGTGCATGCAATGTGCCGAGTGTACGTCATGCATGGCGTCAGTTGTGCATATATATACTACATCATGCGTGCCATGCGTGTAGGAGTCGCTAGCTTAATTTTGTGCTTAAGTTGGGGAATATCAATAGGCATATTCATGAATATTGTGGGGGGTGTACTTGTGCTCATGCATGTGTAGTTATCCCCCACGCAAAGGATTCATCGGCAGAATTCCAAGATTAGTCACTGGGACAAGCGTGATTCCTACGTCCAACCAAGTAATCTATTCGTTCTCGATGCCGTTTTAGAATACGTGCAGTAATCTATTCGTTCTCGATGTCGTTTTAGAATACATGCAGTCGATATTTTAAAACTTTAACTATTAATTTCTACAAAAATATTTATATTTGTCATTAGAAAATTATATGGTAGATTTGTCATCGAAAGTACTTCGATATTATTATACATTTTTATAATTTTTAGTTACATATGGTTAGGAAAAATTATAATCAAATGCATGTATTAAAGACCATATCGATATCCCAAAATGACAAGTGAAAAAGAGCGCATCCTAGCTAGCTCTAACTACTCCTACTTAGGAGAGATGCATGCATTAGTTCATGGACCATGGCATGCAGTTAACGGGGTCCATGCAACCACCGCCATTCATCGATACATATCCATGGCACGGATTTTTTTTTTTTTAAATAATCTAGTTTCTATTCCGAATCACACTAATACTAATTTTTTTTTCTTTTTACAGGAATAATCATCTATCGCTCAACAGTTGAGCGACTTATACACTTGTCGCCCAACGGTACACAATGCATGTCCTGCTAGCCGAGCGAGCTCTACAATAGGACCAATTGTTGAGCGACAAGTGTCCAAGTCGCCCAACCGTTAAACGATTTGGGCCTAGTCGCCCAACAGTTGAGCAACTTGGGCTAGTAGCCCAACGGTTGAACGACAGATGATTATTCCTATAAAAAAAAATATTATTACTGTAATTCGAAATAAAAACTAGATTATTTTTTAAAAAAAATTCCATGGCACTGCCTACATATACAGTATATGCACCGTGCTTCAGTCTGCCACGTGTCACTTGCTTCTGGCTGATCGAGTGGCTGCACCTGCATAAGTACTAGTGTACTACGCGAAGATCAGGTCTTGCGTTGTTGGAGCCTAGCGATAACATGGTATCGACAACTCCTGGACGTGTAGCTATCGTCAATCCTACGTGTGCATCGAGCCATTTATACGCGTGCATCAAAAAACATCACACGTAACTTACTATTCGTCACAATCGCATCACCAAGACTCGAACCCACTACACACACGAGGTACCATCAAATTATACGTAAGTTACACCGTACCTGGTATATATACCATGTTGATTTCAATCTACCAACAAAAAAAATCCGTACAGAGTATGTACTCTGCAAGTACGTATAATCTACTTATTCATATAAAATCTTTCACGTAACTTATGTATATATGAATATATTTATCTGCAAAAAATCCCACCAACTCAAGAACAGGAGAGGGTAGACGTCAACCACCGAGTCCTTTCATAATACTAGCAAAGATTAAGGAACGGAGTGTAGTTTCGAACGTAGAACTTTAAGGGAAATTTTGATTGATATTTGTCGCTCCAAAGATTAGCGTGAAACACCTGAAAAATTCAAAATTCAAAAAAAAATATCAATTTGAGTTCAAGTTTGATTTTCAAATTTCAAAATCAAATTCAAAATCCGGTCAAATTCGGCCAAATCCCCAAACCCTAACCCTAATTTCCGCCTTCCCCTTCTCCCTCCCCGTTTTCCCCCTCCCGGTCGCGCTTTGTCCGAGCCTCCCACCCGTCTCCACGCATCACCTTGCCATGCCATCATCCGCCACCTCCGCGCCACAAGCATCACCTCCAAAGACCTTCCACCGCCGCCTCACCTCACCCCACCACTCGCCGCTCGCGTGCGGTCGCCTTGCCACCGCCTACTACTCCCACCGCCTCAATGCCCTATAAAAGGCCACCCTACCTACTTCTCTCCATCCTCACCACCGCCACCTCCACCCACCTTTCCAAATGGCGGCCGGACCCCAAGCCGCACCCTCAAGCCCCACCAAAAACCCTAGGTAAGAGGGCCTACAGTGGAGCTCCTCAGCGCCGCTTTCCTCCGCATTGTTGCCGCCGCCGCCGGTCGTCGCTGTCGCTCCCGGCCGGTCTTGCCCAGCTGGCGCCTTTGCCCTCCACCCTTCCTCCTCCAAGACGCCAAGACGCTGCGCGCGTGCCAAGGTTTGGTTTTGTGGCCACGCCCTTAAGGTCAAGACGGGGTTTGGGGCCCATGGCCGTTTTCGGCAGTGGGCATCAAGACAAGATGTCGTGGAGCCCATTCTTCGCTCACTTAATTCGCCTTTTATCTTTGTTCCTTGCACAGTAATTTTATTTACTGTTCATTCCGAATAAAAATAGAAATTCCTAATCCAATTATACATTATTCATTAGCCAAAAACAATAAACCCTAGCCACAGTCCAATTCAGCTAAACACAAATATTTCTATTCGCTGATCCATTGTCGTGTATGAATAGTATTTTAATACTATTCATTATCTGGCAATTTTCGCCCGAAACCCTAATTCGACATTATATGTCATTTTCGATCGTCTCGAGCCCAGAAAACCCTATCTTAACTCTGTTCAGCCATACCAAGCTCCAAAATAAATCTTTCCACCTTCCTATAGCTTTATTTATCCTTTACAATATTTTTTGGATCCGAATCTCAAACTCATTCCAGTCCAAATAAACATCAGATAAATCCCACCAATCCGCACCACCCTTCCTTTAAGTCTCTTTTTGGTTTTATTTACTTGCTTGTCGTTTCCAGCTCATTCCTTGTTGAGCTAGTTTTTACTTGTTTTCTTGCATTGCTTCTCGTTAGGTTACGATCTAGACGACCAGACGCCGGACAAGACCAGCATCAACAAGACCTTGTGCAAGAAGGCAAGTCGCATTCCTTGATCATTTTGAACCCACATGTCATATATTTATATTGATACTTTCATTATTATATTTGAGCCAATTACTTTAATTATTCAAATAATACTTTTGAATGCCATGATAATTAGATAATTCCTATTACCCCACATATCAAGCAACCCATTCTTGTAGACCATATTCACCTTGACAAACTTGGTTCACATAAAATAATAGCAAATATTCTGCAATATCATACAAAACTCTGTTCCAAATACTGTTAAGAAAGGTTGGCTTTAGGCCAATAGGTTTTGGGTGTAAGTTGAGGGTTGAGACCAAAATGTTGGACAACCCAAGATACTTGGTAAAATGAGTCATCAGTGAGATATAGAGGTGGGCAACCGCGAGTTGGGCCATCGCCTCACTGGGTGACAAGTAAGGACAAGAACCTTGTACCAAGTAACAGACACAGTAAACCGCTCAACCACATGCGTGGTCATTACTCCCTAGCTTAGTACACTGCTCATCCAATTGAATATCTACAGTATCAAAGGTGAGACAGGGGTGGGCCTTTAAGGACACTCGCTGGTTCTTGCAACGGTATGGACCCGTCAGCATCGGGGTACAAAGTCCACTATTGGCCGGTGGTCTCCCGAGGGCTGTATGGATTAATATCTACCGGGTAGAGGCTAAAAAGGATAAGCAGTGAAAAGGCTTTGTTATCCTAACTCAGTTGTACGCAAACGCGATGCGTGTCAATGTGGGTTTGTGATATCGTGTGGGTAAAGTTGGGCAACTCTGCAGAGTGTAAATCAATGTTATTCGAATACGTCGTGCTTCCGGTTAATGAAGCTGTGTTAATGGGTGATTCCAGTACACGAGGCATAAGTAGAGTTTGGAGATGGTAAGTTGGTAATTGTGGTTTGTTGAGAAACCCCTGATGTTATTATGTATTATCGTTTCTTGTGTTATAAATCGCTTTAAAGCGCAAATCGCATCTATATATGCCTGTTAAGGTAAAACCTAACCATCCTTTGAACTCCTTGCATGTAATTATTTAGCTTTTCCATGTGGCTTGTTGAGTACGGTAGTTGTACTCATTCTTGCATAATCTACAAATAATCTACAGAAGGAATCTGGGAAAATGCAGAGGTTCTGGTTGAACAAGATTTTGGTGGACCCACGGTTGGCAACAACTACTGTTATTAGGTCTCAGCCGCACTCAAGTGTGCCTGTGGTTTGAAGTTTTTTGTCTTGTATTATATCAACTTTGGGCTTGGATGCCCGTGTTAGTATCAAAACTGGCTGTTAAGTCTTAATCTTATGTAATAAAATGTTGGATTTTATTGAAATCGAAAGCTTGCTTGAGACACTGTTTACTTCGCAACTGCACATCCTAGACGGTTGTGAAGAGTTTAACGTTCCCAGAATTTAAGAGCGTGACATAGCGCTCTAAAAAATACCACTCCACGACGACACGACGACAAGTAAAAAAGAAGGCATCCTAGCTAGCTCTAACTACTCCTACTTAGGAGAGATGCATGCATTAGTTCATGGACCATGGCATGCAGTTGACGGGGTCCATTCAACCACCACCATTCAACCGTTCATCTGACATGCCACATCTGCAAGCAACTAAACACTACAGACAGCTCGTGTCGTGCCTAATGCTTTGTGCTAGCCACACTAAGCTGCAGAGAACGTGGATGGAAATGAATCCTTCCACATGTGCATGCAATGTGCCGAGTGTATGTCATGCATGGCATCAATTGTGCATATATACTACATCATGCATGCCATGCGTGTAGGAGTCGCTAGCTTATTTTTGTGCTTAAGTTGGGGAATATCAATGGGCATATTCATGAATATTGTGGGGGTGTACTTGTGCTCATGCATGTGTAGTTATCCCCCACGCAATGGATTCATCGCCAGAATTCCAAGATTAGTCACTGGGACAAGCGTGATTCATATGTCCAACCAAGTAATCTATTCGTTCTCGATGCCGGCCGT
Source organism: Phyllostachys edulis (assembly GCA_036346405.1). Lineage (NCBI taxonomy): Eukaryota > Viridiplantae > Streptophyta > Magnoliopsida > Poales > Poaceae > Phyllostachys > Phyllostachys edulis. The sequence continues at coordinate 10,834,469 of CM070558.1, forward strand.
TTTAGAATCGTGCAGTCAACATTTTAAAACTTTAACTATTAATTTCTACAAAAAATATTTATATTTGTCATAAGAAAATTATATGAGTAGATTTATCATCGGAAGTACTTCGATATCATTATATATTTTTATAATTTTTAGTTACATGTGTTTAGAAAAAATTAGGATCAAACACATGCATTGAAGACCGTATAAACGCATGCTAGCTAGCTCTAACTACTACTTAGGAGAGATGCATGCATTTGTTCATGGACCATGGCATGTAGTTAACGGGGTCCATGCAACCACCGCCATTCATCAATACATATCCATGCATGGCATTGCCTACAAATACAGTATATGCACGGTGCTTCAGTCTGCCACGTTTCACTTGCTTCCAGCTGATCGAATGGCTGCACCTGCATAAGTAGGAAGGAAATCCTATGAGGCCCGGTCCTCCGAGCCGTTGGATCAGAGGAGAGATGATAGACGGTAATAGAACGGGGCCTCACGATAAGACCCATCCCACTCATAAGTACTATGCGAAGATCAGGTCTTGCATTGTTGGAGCCTAGCGATAACATGGCATCGACAACTCCTGAACGTGTAACTATCGTCAATCCCACGTGTTGCATCGAGCCATTTATACACGTGCATCAAAAAACATCACACGTAACTAACTATTCGTCACAATCGCATCTCCAAGACTCCAACCCACTACACACACACGAGGCACCATCAAATTATACGTAAGTTACACCGTACCTGGTATATATACCATGTTGATTTAAATCTACCAGCAAAAAAAAAAACCATACAGAGTATGCACTCTACTGCTTGTATAATCTAATTATTCATGTAAGATCTTTTCAAGTAACTTATATATGTATGCATATATTTATCTGCAAAAGATCACACCAACTCAAGAACTGAAGGTAGACGTCAAACTTAACACCACCACAGTATCCTTCTTTCATAATACTAGTAAAGAAAATTTTGACCCATATTTGTCGCTCCAAAGATTGGCGCTCTAAAAAATACCACTCCACACAATGTAATTGTTCTAGCGCCACTCCGAAGATATGTAACTTTGGCCCTTTTGAAATCATTTTTGGCTTTTCTCTCGACATAAAATGTTGTTTTTGCTCCTATATAGAAAAAGTTGAGGATGAGGCCACGTGCATGTGGGCTAGCTACCGCTGCCTTGCTGCATGCTGACCTTGGGAAGGAGAAAGCGGAGCTCGCCGCGCGGCGGCGGAAGGAAGGGCTCTCGTCGGCGCTCACCCCATCTCTCGAGGAGGAGCTGAGCCGGGTGACCAATCAAAGGAGAACGGCGAGGAGATGTAGCATGATGAAATGTGGACAACTCGGCGAGGCACGGTGAGATGCGGATGGTCTCCGTGGCGTCGAACGCCACCATGTAGTTGCCGCCACGCGAGGAGGAAGAAGACGAAGCGTGAAAAGCTGGAAATGATTATATAAAAAAAAGGCAAAGTGGCAGAAAAAAAAAACATTAACATACGTCCGTTCATTTGGAGTGGAGAGCGTCAATATTTAGAGTGGCAAATGTTCAAATTTCGCTAAGTTTAAATCGCCACAACCTTAGTGTGCTTTACCATTGGGCAACCCCTTGGCATCTCGCGACGGTGACTACCAAACTTGTATTCGTAAGGGCATGTACAATGATATAGACAGCTGCTGTCTATACCAACTCTCAATATCATCTGTATACAGCACTAAAGACAGCTTATACAATGAGTTGTGGTGACATAGTTGGCTACAAGATTGTAGACAACACACAATCTTTTAATGTTTTTCTTGGTTCTGGTGCTACAGTCGGCTACAGGATTGTAGACAGCACATTTCCCTCTCTTTATTCTCTTTCATCCACATAAGCTTAAATCCTACGTAGCAGAGTCTATAGACAGCTAATGTGAGCCTATTGTACATGACCTAAGGGTTAGTAACAATCTTTTTGTCAAACACAACCTTATTACAACATAACCAAATAGACCAACATAAGGCACTAGCTCTTACCAGGAGTTGTGCCTTTAACTTTTTTGGAACGCCAGTTAACTAATTCCCAAAAATATTTGCTATATTCATAGGATGAGATAAAGTAAACGCATATGGAACAACCCACCATGCAAGGCGTACAAAAAAGACAGTGAAAAGCCCATTATACATGGCCTAAAGTCAATGCATACAGTGCTTCCTCCACTCAGTTTTGCGTGACAAACTGGTTAGGGCACGGAAGCAGAATGCCGTCGTTGGACTATTATATGTGCTAGCTCTTTGACGAGCCATTAATTTATGCTGTGTAAAGCACTAATTACTTGACTTGATGCATGGAAGGGAGAGTAGTTCGATCGAAAGCCCCCGACATAGGAAAATGAAGTTGACTAAACTCCAACATAGTGGTAACATTTGATAGGCAATTAAGCTAGATCAAGGGATCGAGCTAGGTGGCGTACCGTGCAAAACTCTAGCTAGTTTTCCATGCGTGTGTGTTATGCTCTCACGCACAAGACCATGCAAAGTTATAAGGGTAATGATGGGCATCCAATGGGACATTACGCATCGGACGCGAAAGTTTCCTGAACCAATCTACCACCTCATCCATCCAACCATCTCTCTCTCAAGTTAAGCACGCCTCCTGCGAGCTCTTGCCGGGCGCACCTCCGCGAGTGTCGCCGTAGCACCCACCCCGCCGCTATTAGTAATCTTTGTACATATGATATATCTAAATTTTAAAGAGAGTTTGTTTTACGTAGTCCTACAGTATTTATACAGTATTCATTATAGATACTAGCTAGAGTTTGTTTGGTATCTCTTTAGGATATATAGAATCCTTTCCAGATACGAATAGTCGTTTGCTCTTAATAAAAGGGTACCTTGTAATCAGATTTTGTGAACAAGAGCAATAGAAGAAAAAAATTAGAAAAGCAGTTGTTGTTCCGGTGGCACAAATTTTTTTCTTGTGTTCTTACGTTCACGCTTTAGGGTTTCATTGTGTTCGCGTGTGTTCGTCTTCGGTTTGGACCAACAATTGGTATCAAAGCTCTAGGTTTGAAACCCTATCTGCTGCCCCGGGAGGGGTGATCTCGACTTCTAGGGTGGCATATTGTGACGCCCCGTGTCATTACCCAGGGGTAATCACACTTAGACATACGGATTACTATTCGTTTGCTCAGTAGAACACTACTCCAACGAATAGTAAGCCTTTACCAGAGTTAACGCAATAGAACAATAAGATATAAATTGTACTTTATTACAACAGTTTGCCACACAAGGCTAGGGTCTTACATTACAGGTAGTAATTTACAACTGCAAAATGGGAATAAGTCCCTCATTTGCTTGCCAAGCTCCCTTGGTCGCCTACTCGTCTCATGTGTCGAATAGGGCGTTCACCTCGCCCTACTCCTCCTAGTAAGGGTCCTCGTCTCCTGCGGTCTCATCTGCACCTGCACATCCCTCATCCCATTCGGGATAATTCCTAGCCGAACTAGGATCTAATAAAGGAGAATACTAACAAGGTTGAGTACAAATGTACTCGGCAAGCATTAATAGCAAAAGATGCACTGTATGACTTATCTCTATTTGTTATCATATTTTCTATATCATCTCTTTTCTGATAATAACAACTCGTGAAAACATTATGTGGCAGATTTTAATACCGAAAACACTACTTGTCACTTAGAGAGAAGATAGACCCCTAGCGGTTTCCGTAGACTCTAATCTAGGAGACTGGCATGAATTCATGATTTGATATTGCACTGCGCAGGCTTGTATCACTTTACCTATAGCTATTCTGAGCTCTCTCTGAGTTAGGTCGACCGCATTTCTTTAGATGCGGGTTCGAGATCAGAATACAAAATATTTTTCAAGTTACGTGATTAAGCCTCCACCCATTACCTTCCGTCGGTGCTAACCTCATCATGGTGCTAATCTATTCATCCACCGAGTTTCAGTAATGTTGGTTGGTGCGGCTCTCTGCCCCTGCGCCCAACACTCCACCTTGGTGCAGCTCACTTCCTGCTCCCAACACTCCAACGTGACCCGTTGTGAAGAACATAATTATGTAATAAGGTAGCATTTTCTGCCCGTCGAAACGGAAAAATGGTTGGTACTGAATTTACGGCCTCAGATCCGAGTAAGAGTTTTGTTGGTTCTTATATATTAACCATATGTAAAGAGGTCCCACCTCTTACCTCATCATCGTCATCATTTTCTCCTGCCCGGGCCCCCTTTACCAACCTAGTAATTGCTATCTCTTTCCTCTCTTTCATCTCTTTTCTTATCTTTCCAATTTCATCTTTTTTTATGAAAATAGTAGGAGAAGCTTCTACTGTGAAAATATTATATATAAAAAAGGGGGGAAACAGTTACAAAGAAGAAGATACAAAGAGGTACAAAGCGAAAGAAGAGAGAAGGGAACAGAAAGGGCAAGAGTTACAAGCTGCACAAGTCCACCCTTGCTAGTTTAAGTTGTTAAGCCAGGCGGAGTACAGTGGTTTGAAGGGAGGCCTCGTCCAATGGATAAGCAGACCAAACTCTCGGGTGAAGAAGGAGCGCCAATTCGCAAAGTCTGGAGCTAGATTTTTGAAATTCCAGTTGTTCCTTGTGATCCATAAGGCCCAAGTAGTTATCACAATGATTTCCATGAAGAACCATTGGTTGATCGAGTCTTTGAGATGAGGTAGTGCTTGTTGCGTTGTGGTGAGAGGTGATCGTTGTGGACATACCAAATCCCAGCATTGTTGGGCAAAAGGGCATGACCAGAAGAGGTGCTGAGTTGATTCCTCGATTCCAAGGTCGCAAAGCGGGCAGGAGTAGTCATCCAGTGCACAATTCTTGCGTCGAAGGAGGTTTCTGGTGTTGAGCCTGTCTTTGAGAAGGAGCCAGAAGAAGACTTTGTGATGCCAAGCTTTGACCGAAGAGAATTGCTCGGAGTTCCAAATATAGTGCCAAGAGTCTTCCCAATTTCATCTTAATCTGATTTAATTTTGAGACATAGTTTTGATGCAATAAACATATAATACAGCAATATACGGTTTATATTTAATTTAACTATATTTATGTTCAAGAGATAAGCTTGCCTTCGGAATTGTAGAAATGTTCATCGCCGACGAAATTGGTATCAGCTACTCCTGCCTGCGCCGGTTTGTCTGTTGCAATTACGTGATAAGCGAATAATACATAAGTAAGTAAATACTTAGCAGTATTTGTGTGCTATTAGGTGTACAATAGTTAGTTGGTTCTCCTATTTGGCATATTTTGGTTAATAACATTTTTCGGACTCCAGTTGGGTTAGTGCTCCCTACTGAGGTTAATCTAGTCCGTCGGCATTAGGGTCATGGTCGTCTAAATCCGAGTTTTATCGTGCAAGAATAAAATACTAGAAGTATCAGCATACAATTATGATTACTTGGTTTTATTTGAGTGCGTATGCGCATAGTTAATTTTCCAAATAAGCTCGGGTTGATTTATTTAATTATTCTAGCATGGTTATAGTATTTCTAACATGTTAGACTATTCGTCTCATACTTAAAGGTTTGATACTGATGCAGGCGGGGCGCCCGATCTTTCGATGAGATTGATAACTATCGATTTTGGTGGAGGTGACTCTCGCGATCCGACTACAACCGTACGACGACGCTTGCGCCTTAGCAATCGTTGAACCAACTCCGAGGTGTTATTGACCTTGTTGGAAGCGCGATCAACCTAAACATGAGATTCAATCCTTGCGAGCAATCGAAGAACTAGCAAGAATAAGATGTAGGCAATATGATATTGCGAATAAGATTGTAGTATAGATGGTATTGAAAAACAAAGGTGGGATCCCAAAGGCTGTCTTGACAGGTGTTCGTCCGACACAACTGAAGAACAGGAGTTTGCACAATGGCTAAACCTAAACTCAACGAAATCAGAGTTCTAGCAAAGGGAGGCGATGGCTCCTATATGGGGAGACGACCAGGGGTGGCGGCTAGGGAAGTGGACACACACCCCTAGGGTTACAAGGTCCATGGGCCCAAGTGGAGGTGGCACAACACCCTTTTGGCTCGGGCTCAGAAACAGATGTGGACTATTTTGATGATTGTGGCCGGCTCGGATGGAATTTGAAGATGAGGTTGGATCCGTTGGAAAGTAGACTTGAAAATATTTCCATGAAGTCCGAGAATGTCCCAAAATGAGTTCGTATGAAAAAGTTACGGCCGTTTAAACTTGGTACTATCGCAGCAGTCCGAATCCGAATCCAAAACGAGCCCAACTCGAAATCTTGCTTGACTCAGACCCAAAGTGACGTGGTGACCTCTATTATGCCTTCCATGCATATCCATGACTCCGCATGCCTTACTAAGCACAATTAAATCGCTTGCATTAGGTAGCGATCTATTCTCAGTAATATATAAACCTAGGAACGAATTCACCTGGTAATTAAGTTGGCCAACACGAGCTCGAGTAAGTGGTCCTTGTAACACTGGTTGTGGATGAGTTGCGTGTGTAGGCGCGGTTGTATCCATGGTAGGGATGTCTTCATCAGATACGCCCGTAAACTAACTTTTTATTAACAACACTTTATGATACTTTATCTTACTTTATTTTATTATGCACCGGACTGACTTATGACCGCTTATCCCTACGTGACTTAATTAATTTCGTTAGGCTGAAATAATTACACAGCACCAACACTTACTAATTTTATTGCTCCTTTTACTAACACCTGCATCACTTATTAAATTTCATTAGAAATTGCACATCTTTCCTAATTTTCTTCCATCCTTTTACTTAAGTCCTTAACCCTAATCCTAATTTCACCTAACCCCTTCTATTTCCCTGCCTTTCTCTTTCCTTATCTATTCACAGCCGAAACCCACCCCTGGCTTATCCTCTTGCCTCATTTTCTTCCCCCCATTTCATTCTCCATTACTTCTCTCTCTCCATCCATTCTTGGCGCCGCCACCACCGCTTGTTCGTCCATCGCCGCCTAGGCTCTTTGCCCGCCCTTAGTTCCCATGTTGCTTGCATGCGTCGCCTCCTCAACCCCTATTGCCACCCGTAGACCCCGACCCCCTCTAGTTCCCCCTTCCTGGCCCTGTTCCCCTATAGAGTTTTCTTCTCCCTTTTACTATCTCTACTACTGCTATTTCAGTTTTTTTTAAGCCGGGTTGATTTATTTTTGGATTGCTGATGATTGCTGATTTTTGTGGTCTTTTGTTCATGCATGGCGAGGTGATTGGGATGGCTAATGCATGCACCTTGCGAAGGAGATGAGCTAGTGCCATGAGGTGTTGCCGCTGTTGCTACCAAGGTATACCAAACTCTCTACTCTTTTACCCCCATTTGCTCTATGATGAAACTATCAGATGCTGAGAATACGATGCTGTTGTGGGGTTCGACCTAATCCCTATGATGGACACTAAGGGTGATGGGTTGGGATGGTGATATTGCTAGGGTTTCATGTTGGGGTTAATGTTAGAGACCCTTTGTGCATGTATAGCTTGTGTTGAGCAATTTGGCTTAAGCAACACATATAAATGGCAGTGAGGGTGTGTTACCTTGATGTCCTGATCTATTGTCTTAGCTAATGGTGGCTTGAGATGGGCTCTATTATCGCCTCCTCCTAGTGTGGTGGTCTCCTGTGCGGGCTCCCCTTCCTTGTGCTGGCTTGCTCTTGAGGGTTCTTGCTCTTGGTTGTACTTGTGGGAAGAGATGAGGGGGAATGGAGAGGTGGGTGCTTGGCTTGCTTGTGTTCTAATGGGTTCCTTCGGCTGGGAAGAAGTAGAATGGGGGTGGCTTTGTGTATGAGAGCTTGTGTGCTGCTTGAGGGGATGAAGGCTTATTAGGGGGGATGCATTTCGGCTGGCTTTCCTTGTGGCATGCTAATGACCACTATGCCCCTTGCCTTATCCTTATGCCCTCTCATGATACTATTGAGCTAAGGACCTTTTAGTCCATTGGTTACTAAATCACTTTGCGAGTTGATGAGGGCATCCCTTCGACACCTTCTTCTCCTCCACCTAATGCTCATGATATACACCTCGAGTTGCCGACAGGACCAACAACAAGAGCATATGCCAAAAAACTACAAACTCAGGTGAACTTACTCCTTAATGAACATGTCATTGATTTTAATGAGAATTTTATACTACCTAAAAACAGTGTTTTCCTTGTGCTCAAGTTTGAATATTCAACGATGGACGGAGATCAAGGATATGCGGCCGTCATCCAAGAAAGGCCATCAAATGAGGAGGTCAAGGCGCTGGCCTATGGCCCATTCCGCCAAGGAGGAGAGGGCCAAGGTCCATGTGGCCAAGCGAGGGATCAAGGCCCAAGCGGTCAAGCATAAAGCCCATGTGGAGGAACCAGGAAGGAAGCCCAAGTCCGCGGCGTGAACAATAACCAGGCTGTGAACAATAACCGCGCTACAATACCAGCCCGTGAACAATGCAGCGCCCCATGAGCGATAACCATCTTTGCAACAACGTGCCATGAATAAGAACAGCGCTCTGATACCATGCATGAACGGTGGCGCATGAATAGTCCACGTTGAACAGTAGTACCGAATAGTTCTTAGGCCAAGACTATATATTGAGGGGTAGACCCCTATTGTAAAGTAGACCATACTTTTGAGATAAAGAATAGAACACAAGTTATTGCTTGTCCTTTCATACAAGAAATTCATGCGAGGATTTCTGAGAGAGAATTAGGCGATCCGTTGTTCGTTCTACCTCACAGCTCAAGTTTGCTTTTCCGCTGGGAATTGAGGGCTTGGCGATCTCCGCTCATGGTCTAGCGGCGATCATCTTGGTGCGTATTGGCGAATATCCATAGAGCTGCAAGTTCGTGCACTAGCGCGAGGTGTACAGCTGAGCGTTGTTCGTCGTCAAGCACTATTTATCCACGGTTCTACTCGAGAAGATCGGGTCACCTCGTATCACCGTGGTATCAGATTCCAAGCCACTCGGTAGAATCTATTTTTACCCATATTTTAGTAGATTGTTTTTCTGTCCTATACACCCAACAAGCCACACAAAAAAAATCATTGTCGCTGTAGTTTAATTCAGTATTTTAGTGCATTTTGTTAGGTCTTAATCCACTCGTTCTTCGTGTTTAGTTGCTGGTCGTGTTCCGTTCGCATCTCTTTTTGTTTTCCCCTTCCACAAATTTTTGTGCTCGTACTTGATTCCTGTTTTTGTGAAACTACACATCGCTTATATCTAGTGGATTGCACGTTATTTTCTTCATGAACCCATCGGCCCGTTCGCGAACCTTTCGTACCTATTGAGACTAGCTTGTTGTCATGCTCGAGGGACTGCTCCTAGGATTTTTGAGACGGCAAGTTTTTTTGCGCGTCGGCACTGTTCACGTGAGGATACTGTTCATGTGTGAGTACTGTTCACATGTGGGCGTTGTTCATGTTTCGCCGCTGTTGATGTTCGGTAATCGGTAGCCCCGGCTTCCCGTGTGTGCACAAAAGGCAAATTCAGTCTTGTGCCTAGCTGTGACTCAAAAAAATAAAAAGATAAAGATAAAAAGGCAAAGGCTTGGCCGTGAGTGCATAAGGAGATCAACAAGTGCTTGGCCGTGAGTGAAAAAAAAAGCTAATTGGTGAGTGCTTGGCCGTGAGTAGCACTGGGCCAGGCGTTCAACAAAAAAAAAATCAGCATTGGTTAGTAGTCGTGCTTGGCCGGGAGTTAAAAAAGTGCTTGGTTAAAAAAACGGAGAGAAAAAAAGGAACAATATCCGTTACTGTTTACGTACCATCATATATATATATATGGAGCAATTTTGTGCCCTCATATACAACTTTTGAGCACTAGCTAGCATCTCTTCTTGAACTGTTGTAATACGAGCGTTCACCTCTATACAAAATTGTTCTTTTATCGCTCATTCATTTGATTGCAATAGTCTCATTATCGTTGTGCGTGTGTTGCTATCTACTCCTCACTTATATTATCGATTAGCAATTAGGCATTATGAGTCTCATTTGGATTGCTACCTAGCTCGACAATCTTTAAATTCTGAATTTGTTAGGTTGTTTTCCACACCAAGCTCCACCAAAAAACATCCATGTCACGTATTGACTGTTGTTCTTGATATTCGCTTGCACAATCTTGGTTGGTCGTTCGTTGCTACGAGCGTAAGTTTTTGCTACTCTTAATTTACTTTGGAACGGTACAACTTGCTTTGTTTCAGAACAGTAGTTGAGAGATTCCACTTATTTTTCACATATATTATCACTTGGTATTTTTGCTACTATAAAAATGTCAGGAAGTGAGCAGAACAAGGATCTGGATGGCAACCTTACTAATCCGGTCACCAAGATTTCCTTCCATACACTTCGTGCCATGCTCCGAGATGAGTTTCGGACTGAGGTCGACCTGGTCGCGGCAACCTTGGGCGTGTCCAAAACAACTTGGACGGCCTGGGGACAGATTTCTAGAAGTTGTTCGTGACCGTTGACGACAACCACAAGGTACTGCTCGATATTATTGCCAAGCTCACCGCTTCGATGCAGCTGGGTACACGTGGCGATACGGGGAGTGTACACCTCTCGTCTGTTGCCGCGGCGACGAGATCGGATCACGGAGGTCGCCGCTAGACAAAGGCACGAGGATGAACCACGCCAACGACAATTTGATTTAACAGCGCGGTGTCGTGGCGGCGCAATGTTGTGTTGTTCTTGAGATCGCGGCGCGGCCCCCTGCACAAGGGCGCGGCCGTGGCAATGGCACAAGAGGAGGCGGTGCCTACCTGGGCGCCAACGATGGCATCCACGACGGTGCCTATGGAGGTGCGCATGACGGCGTCTTTGGAGGTGCATAGTATGGTGCCCATGGAGGAGGTCGTGGCAACCACCACGCTGACGACGATGGCAACGAGGCCCTCCAAGTTCACAATGCCGTCCTTTGAGGGTACTACAGAGGTGGATGTTTATCTTGCATGGGAGCTGAAAGTTGATAAGTTGTTTCGCATGAACCGCTATTCTGATCAACGTAAGTTGGATCTTGCCATTGCTGCTTTGGATGGATATGCTGCTACATAGTGGGAGCGCTGTGTGCAACAGCGTATGGAGCGACACGAGCCACGTATTGTTACATGGGACGAGCTAAAGCGACAGATGCACTTACGCTTTGTACCTACACATTACAAGCGCTCGCTGCATGAGAAGCTGATTGGGTTGCGACAGGGATTGAAATCAGTTGATGAGTATTATAAAGAGATGGAGCAAATTATCATACATGTTGATGTGCGTGAGAATGAGGAACAAGCCATGGCTTGCTTTCTTGCTGGGATGAATTATGCTATTCGGCGGATCGTTAATCATCATCAATACAACAACATGGTTGAGTTGATGCATCAGACACGTGAGGCTGAGAAGCAGGTAATTGAAGATGCTAAGTATGATGCACGACAACGTTATTTAGCAAGTACGGCACCACCGTACAACACAGGACTGCCGAGCAAGTCCACCCCATCCAAGGGCAATTCTGCGACGCGCAGTTCAACACAAAAGAAGACAGATAGTACGCCGCCACCGACACGCCGACCACCGGCGCCCGCTACTAGCGCGACATCCTCGATGGGTTCTACAGGCCGTTCACGTGATCTGACATGCTACAAGTGCAAGGGAGTTGGTCATTTTCAAAAATATTGCCCAAATAATAAAGTTATGATACTTACTGATGATGGGTATATTTCAGCTAGTGATGAGGACAATACTACTCTATTTGCTGATTTTGCAGAAGATCCCACAGAGGATGAGAGAATAGACTGTAGGCCGGGGTCGCCAGATGGAGAGAATATGCTAGTGTGCACTCCTCGTGTACTTAGCGTGTCACAAAGCTAGTCTACCGCACAGCGGTGCAATTTGTTTCAGTCATGGGCGACAGTTGGTGGTAAAGTGTGCAAAGTAATAATTGATGGAGCAAGTTGTCATAATCTGGCCAGCAAGGAGATGTGCACAAAATTGGGCTTAAAATATTTACCGCATCCTCATCCTTATCATGTGCAGTGATTGAGTGATGTGGGCGAGGTGAAGGTCAGTCATATGGTGAAGGTGCACTTCAAGATTGGCAAGTATGAGGATACCATTGTGTGCGATGTGGTGCCCATGTCAATCTGTCACTTGCTGTTGGGGCGCCCATGGAAATTTGATCGCCATGTTTATCATGATGGGCATGCGAACTGCTACAAGTTTAAGTGGAGCGGCAAAGATGTGATTTTATATCCACTTACACCGACAGAGATAGTCAATGCTGATAAGAAGAAAGTTGAGGTGAAAATTGAGAGTACACCAAATAGCGAGATTCCACCTTCAGTGAGTGAGAGCCACAAGCCAAAATTGAGCGGTAAAAAGAAAAATGAGGGAGAGAAAGGTTTAGCAATGTTAGCCACCAAATTAATGATGAGAGCTTTTTGTGAGAATCCCAATTTGGTGCACTTTGTACTCCTGTACAAAGATGTTTTGCTTTCTACTGACGACTTGACGTCTCTTCCTAGTGGTGTCTCTTATGTTTTGTAGGAATTCAGCGACGTTTTTTCGGAGGAGGTGCCCGCTGGTTTGCCACCAATCCGCGGGATAGAGCATCAAATTGATTTGATTCCGAGAGCGCCGCTACCAAACCGACCACCGTACCGCACAAACCCCGAGGACACAAAGGAAATTTAGAAATAAGTACAAGAGCTTCTTGACAAAGGGTACGTACGCGAAAGTTTAAGCCCTTGTATTGTTCCTGTTATTTTAGTTCCTAAGAAAGATGGTACTTGGCATATGTGCATAGACTGTAGAGCGATTAATAATATCACTATTCGATATCGTCATCCTATACCACGCTTAGATGATATGTTAGACGAATTGTGTGGTGCTGTTATTTTCTCTAAAATTGATTTGCGTAGTGGGTATCATCAAATTAAGATGAAAGAAGGGGATGAGTGGAAAACTACTTTTAAAACAAAATTTGGTTTGTATGAGTGGTTAGTCATACCATTTGGGTTAACTAATGCACCTAGTACATTCATGAGGTTGATGAATCATGTTTTGAGGCATTTCATTGGAAAATTTGTGGTCATGTATTTTGATGATATCTTGATTTACAGCCATAATGAATCTGATCATATTGACCACATTAGACAAGTGCTATAGGTTTTACGCGATGCTAGGTTATTTGGGAACTTAGCGAAGTGTACTTTTTGCAAAGATCGTGTAATATTTTTGGGCTATGTGGTTTCAGCACAAGGAGTAGAGGTAGATAAGTCTAAAATTGCAGTAATTAAAAATTGGCCTACTCCTATAAATGTTAGTCAAATTAGGAGCTTTCATGGACTCGCTGGTTTTTATCGGCGTTTCGTTAAGGATTTTAGCACCATCATTTGCCTCTTGAATAAATTAACAAAAAGGTGTTGAGTTTACATGGGGGTGTACGACAAGCGATTTGATGAATTGAAAAAGCATTTAACTGAGGCACCGTTACTTGTTTTACCTGATTTCACTAAGAATTTTGCAATTGAATGTGATGCTAGTGGAATTGGTATTGACTGTGTTTTTATGCAAGAGGGTAGACCGGATGCTTATTTTAGCGAGAAACTCAAATGTGCACAATTGAATTATCCGGTCTATGATAAGGAGATGTATGCTTTAGTGCGAGTTTTAGAAGTTTGGCAACATTATTTATGGCCTAAGGAATTCATTATACATTCTGATCATGAGGCTTTAAAATATTTGCAAGGCCAAGCTAAGCTGAACAGTCGACATGCTAAGTGGGTAGAATTTATCGAGTCATTTCCTTACATTGTGAAATATAAGAAGGGAAAGGAAAACATGGTCGTTGATGCTCTTTCTAGGAAAAGTGTTATTTTAAATCACTTAGATGTGCAAGTTCTTGGTTTAGAGAGTTTATGTGATTTATATGCTAATGACTATGATTTCGCTTCCCCTTATGCGCATTGTAAAGATGGGAAAGGTTAGGACAAATTTCACATTCATGATGGGTTTTTATTTCGCGCTAAAAAACTATGCGTTCCAGAATCGTCCATGCATTTGTTACTATTGCAGGAATCTCATGCAGGTGGATTGATGGGACATTTTGGACGTGAGAATACGTTGTCTATGCTGAGCGATCACTTTTATTGACCTAAGATGAGGCGTGATGTCAACAGATATGTACAACGGTGCATCATTTGTCACAAGGCGAAATCGAAGTTGCATCCACATAGTTTGTATACTCCTCTTCCTATTCCTAATGCACCATGGGAAGATATTAGTACGGAATTTGTTTTAGGACTGCCTAGGACTAAGAGGGGGAGATATTCTGTTTTTGTCGTTGTGGATCGATTTTCAAAGATGGCACACTTTATTCCGTGCCACAAGAGCGACGATGCGTTGCATGTTGCTGACTTATTTTTCAAGGAGATCGTGAGGTTGCATGGCGTGCCCAGGACCATTGTCTCGGACCGCAACGTTAAATTCATGAGTTATTTCTGGAAGACACTTTGGGGAAAGTTAGGGACAAGGTTGTTATTCAGCACAACTAGTCATCCCCAAACTGATAGTCAAACGGAGGCGGTGAACCGCACACTTTCGATGCTGCTAAGGACCATGATCAAGAAAAATATCAAGGAGTGGGAGGACTATTTGCCACACATGGAGTTCGCCTACAACAGAGCCTTCCACTCTACTACACAGATGTGCCCATTTAAGGTGGTTTATGGTTTCAAGCCTATTACGCCACTTGATTTGCTGCCGCTTCCAAGTCAACAATGAACAAATATGGTGGCGTCAAAGAGGGCTAAATATGCGAAGAAATTGCACATCAAGGTGAAAGAAGAAATTGAACGCAAGGCGAAGTACTATGCTGACAAGGCGAACAAGAAAAGAAAGAAGATGATTTTTCAGTCAGGCGATTTAGTTTGGTTACACTACCGTAAGGATCACTTTCTAGATCGACACAAATCTAAGTTGCTGCCACGAGGAGATGGACCTTTCAAAGTGCTTGAGCAGATTAATGATAATGCATACAAAATCGAGATTCCAGGAGATGACTATGGCGTGAGCTCGACATTCAACGTTGCTGGTTTATCGCCGTTCTTCGGTGCTAATGATTTAGCGTCGAGGACGACGCTTTTTCAAGAGGGGGAGGATGATGAGGGCATCCCTTCGACACCTTCTTCTCCTCCACCTAATGCTCATGATATACGCCTCGACTTGCCGATAGGACCAATAACAAAAGCATGTGTCAAGAAACTACAAACTTAGGTGAATTTACTCCTTAATGAACATGTCATTGATTTTAATGAGAATTTTATACTACCTAAAAACAATGTTTTGCTTGTGCTCAGGTTTGAAGATTCAGCGATGGACGGAGATCAAGGATATGCGACCATCATCCAAGAAAGGCCATCAAATGAGGGGGTCAAGACGCTGGCCTATGGCCCATTCGGCCAAGGAGGAGAGGGCCAAGGTCCATGCGGCCAAGCGAGGGATCAAGGCCCAAGCGGTCAAGCACAAGCCCATGTGGATGAACTAGGAAGGAAGCCCAAGTCCGTAGTCTAATAAAGAATTGAGTCATAACAAGAATCGCTTCTGATGCGCTCCATGAACGATTCATGTGGCTCGTGAACGGTAAGCATGCTACAAAGATCGTCCGTGAACAAGACCAGCGTGATAATGACCGGTCCGTGAACAGTGCGTGTGAACAGTAACAGTGCATGAATAGTCTGCATTGAACAGTAGTACCGAATAGTTCTTAGGCCACGACTATATATTGAGGGGTAGGCCCCCTTGTAAGGCAGGCCATACTTTTGAGATAAAGAATAGAACACAAGTTATTGCTTGTTCTTTCATACAAGAAATTCATACGAAGATTTCTGAGAGAGAATTAGGCGATCCGTTGTTCTTTCTACTTCACAAGGTCAAGTTTGCTTTTCCACTGGGAATTGAGGGCTTGGCGATCTCCGCTCGTGGTCTAGCAGCGATCATCCTGGTGTGTGTTGGCGAATATTCATAGAGTTGCAAGTCTGTGCACTGGCGTGTGGTGTACAGCTGAGCGTTGTTTGTCGTCAAGCACTATTTATCCATGGTTCTACTCGAGAAGATTGGGCCACTCCGTATCACGAGTGATTTTCTGTGGTTGAGGGGAGTCGATAACACGTGAGTATCGGATTCGAATAGACGTCGGGTGATGAAACCTATGGAAGTGAACGGTGTTGATTGATCTAGGTTAGCCTGGGTATCTTGATGATCAAGGGGCCAACTGACCTAGGTTGATATGGGAATCCTACTAAGCTTCGGGGAAATTGACACCAACCTATTTTTATTCTAACTCATATTTACTGCATTTGGTTTGCTAATTGCTTCCTATGTTTTTTTACGAACAATGTACATGTGGATCGAATGGTGGTTCGATGGTTTGGCGATATATGGACAGATGGCAAGGAGGGCTTCAGCGATATGCATGCAAGAATTTGGATTGTTATTTAATTAAGTGTTGTAAGTTATATTTTGATCTGTTGTAAATCAATCTTGTAATAAATGTCGAGTTTGTAATATATTATTTTTGGTTTTGTAAATAATTATTATATGTTTTTCTAACTTAATTAATTAGTGAAATCAAGTTTGATATTATATTAATGCTATCTATCGCTTACAACGGATTATTTAATTAACGTAGAGATGGTATTAATGTGGTATGTCCTTTTGGAATGAATTCGCCTTGCAAATATTGGAGATGAGTTCTTATATTACTTTCCTGGGTAATGAGATCCTGTAACTAATGCTGAGCTTGCATTGAGGCTTTTACTTTTACTATGAGAATTCATTCTGTAAATTTTGCTAATGAATTCTTGATAATATATTGTTATATGAAATTGTTTGGTCATACGTTCGATACGAACTGAGCTTATGCTTTGTTTTTATTTAGGTGAATT
The DNA here is from genome assembly GCA_036346405.1 of Phyllostachys edulis. Lineage (NCBI taxonomy): Eukaryota > Viridiplantae > Streptophyta > Magnoliopsida > Poales > Poaceae > Phyllostachys > Phyllostachys edulis. Next base: position 10,851,377 of record CM070558.1, read on the forward strand.
TTATTTACTGCTAATCATTGATTAGCGTTGTTTTAGTTTAGTCGAGGTTTTCGGGTTCATAAATCTGAGTTTGTAAAGTCGATGAAAGTTGAGTTTGTTCTGTGTTCAATTTGTTGGTAATTACTGTGTTGATTAGTTTATTTTACTGTGCAATACTGTTTAACATTGCTTAGCTTAATTAGATTGTTAGGGTCCTCACACATATACAGCGTGGTGGCGAGCGCGATGGCGCCCGAGGGTGGGCGGCCGCGGCCGGCAATGCTGCAAAGACGACAGAGTGGTGGGCTCCGTAGTCTTGCGACGGAGTCGACGCTGTGGTTCTCCCGGCGGCGTGTCGGCAGCAATAGCCGCACGATGAGCACAGGCAGCCGGAGACGCGGAGGGCTGGCAACTTGGCGCGGGCCAATCTCGACGAGTCGGCAGCGATGCTGGGCATAGTGGAGCTAGCGGCGACCGCGTAGCACAATCTCGTTGGTAAGCGTATGCATGTAGTTGAGTCCATGCATGTAGGAGCAGTAGTGCGAGTCATATGTGTGTGTGCATGTTAGCACATTGAGTTAGTTATTTGCATGCATGCGTGCATGCATGTGGAATAGATAGTGGTACACGTCGGTGGAACGCAAGATGAGTTGCGCATTGCCAACGTGAAAGTGTTGTATTGGTACTAGGTGGTTGTGATGCCGTATTTATGTGTGTGTGTGTGTGTGTCCACGGAGTTGAGTCCGAAACGTTGAGGGCATGTATTCGCCGTCCTGAGTCGAGTCCGTGGAGTTAAGTCTGGGACATTGAGGAGATGTGTTTGCCGTCCTATATTGAGTAACAGTTAGGCAAGTCGTAGTTGAGACCGGTTGCCTCAATAAGTAAGTGCACAAAGATTAGAAAGTGATTTGTTAGTAATCTTTGTGCATATGATATATCTAGATTTTTAGGAGAGTTTGTTTTACGTAGTCCTACAGTATTTAGGCAATATTTATTATAGATACTAGAGTTTGTTTGGTAATTTAGGCAATATTTATTATAGATACTAGAGTTTGTTTGGTATCCCTTTAGGATACGTAGAATCTTTTTCAGATACAAATAATCGTTTGCACTCAATAAAAGGGTACCCCTGTAATCAGATTTTGTGAACAAGAGCAATAGAAGAAGAAAAATCAGAAAAATTGTTGTTGTTCTAGCGGCACAAAAAAAATTCTTGTGTGCCTACGTCCGCGTTCTAGGGTTCCATTGTGTTCATGTGTGTTCATCTTCGGTTTGGACCAACAACCGTCTCCATGCCACCATTCCACCCTCTCTCGCTCTCCCTCCCACATCTAATCCAGTGAGCCTTGAGTAACCCACCTCGGTGAACTCCGGTTGAGCCGCTACCAGTGACCTCTTCAATGAGCTCTGATCGAGAGGCTCCGATGACCCCTCAATGCCCTACCACCACCATGCACGCCTTCGACGAATTTCCATAGATGTTGCAAGTCTACCAGCATGTTAAGGCAAAAGGTTGGTTTCGATTTTGCAATAATTTGATCTAAATGTTGCAATAGTTATTCTGAATTGTTGTAGATTTGCACTTGTTGCAATAGTATTGTTGTGTCAGGTTTGGTCATTTGTTGCACAAAGTTTTTTGTTTGCACTATTTTGATTGTGTGTGTTTTGTTGTTGCAGTGAGTGAGTTTTGCTGCACACTCAACCTTTCAATGTTGCACATCTTCAAAATTCGTTGCACCACTGAAGAGGTAGATTGTGCAACCTAGAGGTGTCTTCGTAAGTGAAATCTGATGGCAGCCTTTGTTTGTTGCAATCATGTTTTGATTTTGTTGCACAAAAGTACACTTTTGTTGTGATAGAGATGTATATTTGTTGCACCAAGGAATCCGTGCTTATTTATCGAGTTGAGAATTTGTTATTTTTTTGTTGCAGGATTGCTAAATAATTATTGCGCCTCACCGATTTTTGTTGCATCCGATCGAATGACTGAGATCGAACATTTAAAGTTAGAACCGACGATACGGAGGAGCGTATACATCCTAGCGTTAGTTAGGCTGGTCCCAATGCTCCATCTTGGCAAGTTTCTTAAGGCTGCCACATAGGCAAAAGTCTGATGTGGCATTGTAATTAAGGAAGAGAGAGAGCAGACTGGTATCTTATTTAGATATCACTCATACACAGTATCCTAGGTAGAAATATTAGTAAATACTCTATATCAAAGGCCTAGGATACCACACTCTGAGATACCATGCATTGGAAAGGTGGTATCTAAATACTTTTCATGCAATAAGAAACTGTAGTAAGAAATCACCCATTAGGACCAGCCTTACCCCCGAGCTATAAACCCAAAGATTGGACATGCAACTTAATTCAGGACACGCATGAGCTAAGCTCTAGAAACCACGCGAGCTCCAAATTAATTAGACTCAGTGATTGTTCTGGCCTGACCAGATTAATTATGTGTTGGGTTTTCAAACCGACTGGGCTGCCCAGCCCGGCCCGGCCCGGCCCGATAGCAGCCCAGCCCATTTTGCTTCTTGGCAGAAGTGTATTCACCTTGTTCAGTTAGCAATGCTACAGTTCAAGAAAGAAAGAAGAAGAAGAAGTGTTTTTCTTGCATAGCACGTACTCCGGCACGGCCCTGCAAAATTTAGCCGGGAAAATAAAGATGCGCTCCACGTGTAAAACAACGTGGCCAGCGAGCAGTGGTCCACGTCAGCTCCCAATAGCTGAGCCAGCCCTCAATTCCCGAAGCTACTGCTAGTGCTAAACTCTGCTGCTTCCTTTTCACTTGTCGTCGCGCTCGGCTGGATCCCAGAAACGTGCAGCTAAGCTGATAGGTCCACTTCACCCAGAGGCCAGCTAGAGCACGTACGCAAAGATAAAAATCCAGCAGGCTGACTAATCAAAAAGTTTAACGCAGCGATCAATCACTTCCTAAATAGATGATGTTTTAGAAAAGGTATAATCAAACTTTCTTAACTCTAACCACTGATATATAATAATATAAAAAAACTATTTACATTCGTCACGTGAAAATGATATAATTAGATTAGTCATGAAAAATATTTTCATAATATAATAATTTTATAAAAATATTTATATAAAAATAATGATCAAAATTATGCATCGAAGCAAGTTTCAATATCCAAAATATAATATATTCTTGAAAAGAGATCATAGAAAGCAAGCACGCGTGGAAGGAACGTATATGCTGGCCAGTTTATGTCATGCTTTGCCATTGGTGTGGAATGGGTGGCAATGTCGTTCCTCCACGTGTGTCCCACCATGATGTCACGGCGTCTGATCCTAATTGTCAAGCCGGGATTGTGAAGTGAGCCCGACACATGCTTAATTAATTGCACTGAGGACACTAATTGGTCGTGACCTAATCTCTGAAAACGCCCTAACCTCCGCGTTGAAGCGGTCGTGCGTGCAGTGTACATGCGTGGATCGAAAGGAAGATTTGTTTCTCTTTCTGCCATCGAGTGTGTTGTGTGGTCGGTGCACGGAGCGGTGAGGCGTGGGGCAGAGGAGGTGTGACACGTAGTAAGAGCTAGCACGGGAAAAAAAAATCAGTGGAGGAGGGCCTCGCGCCTCGAGGGTTTCCCATACCTCTGTCCATTCGGGGTGATTAAAGAGGGATCAACGGCCACGGAGAAGGGTCTAACGGTCAGTGACGTAGTGAGCTTGTTCCTCTGGGTTAAGCAAAAAAGTCTACTTAGTACTAAAATTTATATATAAGTCTATAAAGTTTAAAGATTTTATAATAGTTGACCCCACAGGTTTCGATACCTGGCTACGCCACTGCTCACGGTGAGGCCCTCTCCCTGTAAATTTGCTTTCAGCTAGCACGGCCACGAAATATGTAAGGACTCAGCCCAACCCTACCCAACACAAAAGGACCCAGATCCTACATTGTAATGCAAGGATTGCTATGTGAACAGTATTCAACAGTGGTACCATAGCAACAGTGAAATATTTACACTACGATTTTACTAATATGGAACCTTTCCTTTTTATCGGACAATGAAAATCATGTGCTAATACATAACACTGTAGTTCCTCTGTATTCCAACACAAAACTCAAAGGTGTATCACTTCCTACTTTTTGATGCGGTCAACACGCATTAAGGTCTCCTCGCAAAAAAAACACGGATTAATGTCAGTAGCTAGCCAGTCTTGTAAGCACTACACTTGAAGCAACGGTTGTAGGAGACTAGGAGTAGGAGCTTGGTAGCTAGCCAGTCTTAGGTTGGGCACAAAGGCTTTACTTTTAACTTGTTTCCATGCATGCTTAAGTTACTCACAGATAACTTGCTTCCATGAATAACCAATTCACATATTACAACTACTGAGTTACTCGCAGAGCACAGAAACAGAATGAAGATTAATATTCACACATACATTATAATGCGTAGATCCACAATCACAGCCTACACTGCAATAGTAAGAGTAATACCAAGGAGTACTGGGGTGAATGGGGATTTCAGAGTGGGTGGGAAGACAGACGCTGAAAGAGAGTGAGTTGTGGTTGCTCTTGACGGAGCCCAACAACTCAACCAATTGTAGACTCATATCTGATGGCTGAAAAATCGACTGTGATTTCGAAAAAATAGGCGGCCGTGCACCAGCAAAACTATAATTTGAACCTGTTTCACAGCATGCGTAAGCTAAGATCAATCACTGCCGCCACGTGTTAGCAAAACTATAATTTGAACTTTCACTGCATGCGTAAACCGCGCTCCCCTCGTCCCGCCACGTGTCCTCCAGCATCTCTCTCTCAAGCCACCACTTACTTCCAAACCTTTTGACCAGCCCAGCGCAGGAGCCACCCCGCGTCCCCGCCCCATCCTATAAATCCCACCCCAAATCTAAGCTCCTCCCTCACCCCACTTCTTCCTCTCGCTCCCAACTCCACCTTCGGCCTACCCCAACAACAGAGCAACCCGCACGCGCACACTCCTACTCCCATCACCTCCGTCGATCTACCCACCCAGCCAGCTTAGCTCGGACGAAAAACTCACCTCCATCCTAGTTCTCCCTGGCTGATTGATCGCCGCAATGGCGTCCTCGCTCTCTGCTCCACCCGCCTCCTCTGCTTCCGGAGCCGTCGCTCCGCCGTGCAAGATTAAGCCGTCGCAGCACAACCCCAACGCACCCGCCGCCAAGGGCAACACGGCCGCTACCGCTGCTGCCGCTAGGAGGCCAATGCGCGCGGCTCCGGCGCGGCGGGGGCCCAAGTGGAACACGTTCCAGCACATCGCCGCCGCCGTGATCGACGCGGTCGAGGACGGCTTCGTCACCGGCCTGCTCGAGCGCGCGCACCCGCTTCCCCGCACCTCCGACCCCGCCGTGCAGATCGCCGGCAACTACGCGCCCGTCGGGGAGCGCCCTCCCCGCGGGGAGCTGCCCGTCTCCGGCCGCGTCCCGCCCGCCCTGGACGGGGTCTACGTCCGCAACGGCGCCAACCCGCTCCACGCGCCGCGCGCGGGCCACCACCTCTTCGACGGCGACGGCATGCTCCACGCCGTGCGCCTGCGCGCCGGCCGCGCCGAGTCCTACGCGTGCCGCTTCACCCAGACGGCGCGCCTCCGCCAGGAGCGCGACATCGGCCGGGCCGTATTCCCCAAGGCCATCGGCGAGCTCCACGGCCACTCCGGCGTGGCGCGCCTCCTCCTCTTCGGCGCGCGCTCTCTCTGCGGCGTCCTGGACGCGTCCCAGGGCATCGGGGTCGCCAACGCCGGCCTCGTCTACCACGATGGCCGCCTCCTCGCCATGTCCGAGGACGACCTCCCCTACCACGTCCGCGTCACCCCCGACGGCGACCTCGACACCGTCGGCCGATACGATTTCCGCGGCCAGCTCGATAGCGCCATGATCGCGCACCCCAAGCTCGACCCGGCCACCGGCGAGCTCTTCGCGCTCAGCTACAATGTCTTATCCAAGCCGTACCTCAAGTACTTCTACTTCACCGCCGACGGCCGCAAGTCCCCCGACGTCGAGATACCCGTCGACGCGCCCACCATGATCCACGACTTCGCCGTCACCGAGAACTACGCCATCGTCCCGGACCAGCAGATCGTCTTCAAGCTCCAGGAGATGGTGCTCGGCGGCTCGCCGGTGGTGTACGACAAGGAAAAGACAGCGCGGTTCGGAGTGCTGCCGAAGCGCGCCACCGACGCGTCGGGGCTCCGGTGGGTGGAGGTCCCCGACTGCTTCTGCTTCCACCTCTGGAACGCGTGGGAGGACGAGGCCACCGGCGAGCTCGTCGTGATCGGGTCCTGCATGACGCCGCCGGACGCCGTGTTCAACGAGTCGCCGGACGAGAGCTTCCGGAGCGTCCTCTCGGAGATCCGCCTCGACCCGCGCACCGGCACGTCTCGCCGCCGGCCGGTCCTGCGCGAGGCCGACCAGGTGAACCTCGAGGCCGGCATGGTGAACCGGCAACTCCTCGGGAGGAAGACGCGGTACGCCTACCTCGCCATCGCCGAGCCGTGGCCCAGGGTCTCCGGCTTCGCCAAGGTGGACCTCGAGGCCGGCACGGTCGAGAAGTTCATCTACGGCGAGGGGCGGTACGGCGGCGAGCCCTGCTTCGTGCCGCGCACGGACGGCGCGGCGGAGGACGACGGCTACGTGCTGTGCTTCGTGCACGACGAGAACAAGACCGACGGCACGTCAGAGCTGCTGATCGTGAACGCCGGCGACCTGCGGGAGGAGGCAGCCGTGAAGCTGCCGGGGCGCGTGCCGTACGGCTTCCACGGCACCTTCATTGGCGCCAAGGAGCTGCAACGACAAGCCTAGCTACTGACGTACTCTGACGTAGTACATAGCTACTTAGCTAGTGACGTGGCTAGTGAATTTACATACAGTATCGCTTAATTTTTTAATCAGAACGACAGTTAAATTTGTGATTAGGCATGTTAACTATATACACGGCCGTGTAGTACTGATTTTTAGTGCAGACGCCGGCTGTATACGTGCCTGTACCTTACATTGGTGTACGTATTCGCTTGTATTATACGTATATACATACTACTAGGAACAAATACAATAGCATTGCTGTGCAGAAATACAAAAGAGGTTATGTATATACCATTTTCGGTTTGTGTATATATAGCTAGGAACCGTATCGCTTGTATTATACGTATATACGTATTGCCACTTCAGCTATTTGCATTTGATTCTGCTGAATTTGACGGCTGTCGGCTTGTTGCAAACACATCCATGTTAACTAAACCAGCCTCTCATATATATATATATATATATATATATATATATATATATATATATATATATATATATATTCAAAGGGTTTTCAAACTGGCCGAAAATTGACCGAATTTTGTCTAGATTCAAAATTAGGATGTAATTTGTCCATATTCAAATATTTCCGAATTTTTTTTAATGAATCATAAAAATTTCGGAGGGAGGCGAAATCACCGAAATTTCGGTGAAATTTCAGCGAAATTGTTTTCCACGCCGCATGGATGGATTATCAAACAATATGCATCTTTTTTTTTTGACGAATGATGGACGAATCTGATGCCTAACTAACGATCCAGCCGACTTAACAATCCGACACGCTTCAACCAGACGACGCCGTGGAAATGAAGTGTTGAGTAAACATGGAGCAAATGACAGGCAAGTTAATGTTGGATGCGCCTAATAATCACCCTGTTCACTTTTCAAGAGGCCATGTGATCGATGATGGATTCATGGTGCGTTCCAAGTGCAAGTGGGTCGGGCAACCGAAAACGGCATCTGCACTAGCTTTACCGACAAGTGCGTGCGACTCTCAGCGTGCGGCTGAGGTGGCCCACTTCGGCTTCGAATTAGTCTCAGCCAGCGAGCCGTAAAAAAGAAGCTACACGAGCGCGCGCCGAGCGTAGTGCTCGAACGCGCGGGCAGGCGGAGACCCAGCGACCTCCCGTGTCTGTCCACTGGGCTACTGCCCAGTCATCGAGTTAATTAAGTAAAGTTTTATGCGGTTTAATTCGCATCTTGATTCGTCTGAACATTATCTATTTATCCATAAGCAGTATCTATCTCTGGTCCAGTGCGATCACATTCTCTTTTTTTTTCTTCCAACATGCTGGATCGGTGACAATTTAGGAAGAAACTGGGTTATTTATAGCCAGTAACGAGCTAGAAATTAGTTAATGGGGGTGCACACCTCCCACGCCGCCAGACGCCCTCCCGTACTGCGCGTCGCCCTCGGCGTCAAGGCTGCCGACCGCTTTACGCCGCCGGCCGCTCCCGTGCCGTGCCACGCGGGCCGTCGCCCGCTGTGACTTGTGAAGCTAGCTGCCGTCGGCGTCTCGGCGGCGTGCCAAGCTCGCCTCGCCGGACCTCCGGTGCTCCCACGCCGCCAGACGCCCTCCCGCGGACTCGCTGCTGCACGCCGCCCTCCCACGTCGCACCACGCCGCCGTTGACTGCTTTGCTCCTATCGCCTAGCTCCCGTGCCGCGCCGCGCGAGGCGTCGCCTGCCTGTGACTTGCAGTCGCCTGGGGAGCAACCGAGCAAGAGAGGATTAGAGAAGAGTTTAGGGTTGGCCGGTTGGGATCTTCGGGTTCGGGAGTAGGACTGAGCAGAGCTAAGGAGAGGATTGCTTCTAAAGATTTGGAGAATTGGTGAGCTGAGCTGAGCTGGACCGGCTGATGAGTTGATCCCTGGTTGCTTTTCAGAATTTTAGAGGTATACCCGGCACCTCACCTGATTCCGCCTCTGTTTATAGCTGTATAGCAAGCACAACTTTATCTTGAGGTGTTATAGTTCTGTGACAACTACAACTCATGCTGAAGGGCCGTCAAGTTTACTGAAATTTTCAGGACCCCAGTATCTAGCTAGAGGAGTTCGAGTGGGAATTTATGCACCATGGATTTCGCATTGCCTGATATTCTCACAAGCTTCACAAAGAGGATCTGAGGTTCGGGACAGATGGTGAACCGGGGCAAATCTGCATATATATTTTTTCAGTGCAAACTGACGGATGATATGAACAAAAGTTTAGCGGTGCTGGAGAGAGGTCTTGCTCAAGTTAGTCAATAGCACAGTCAATCCCAACATACTCATGAGCTGTTTTTTTATTGCCGGCGACGACATGCAAGAAGATAACTTCTGCGGTGGCAAGCTACTGGTGGGGTGGTACTGCTGAAAGCCGAAAGATCCATAGGAGGAAATGGTCTGAATTTGTTAGTTTATATGGCTAGGTCTAGAATATTTTAGTTGATGAATAACTGATAATATTGTTTACTGATATTATTTGAAACGTGTGGCGTGTGTGTGAACTTTTGTCGATCAAGTTGAGAAGAACTTGTGCCGAGAAAAGATACTGCTTTGGTCTTTATATGTGCAGGGTAACTCGGAGACGATCGTGGCCGGTCTACGGCAAGGACTAGAAGATAGATTAGTGCGAAGTCATTGTTCAGAAGGTCGAGAATGCTAGAGAAGATGGTAGAACTCGAGTTAGGGTGTGTGAAGATTAAAGATAGATTATACGTGTTAGAGTTACGGAGATGTAATTGGGCTTTGCGGTAGTTTCGTGCGTGGTGTGATGTCTAGAAGATATGCTGTGGGCGTTTCGGTGGAACAAGGCTGAGGGGACAGAAGGGGGAGTTGCCAGCGGCGGCTTGATGTTTTCCTTACGTGAGAATTTCGGATGTGATTTGATGTGTTGGCGGCCTGTGCGAGAATAGAAAATCATTCGAGAGATGCTTTTGCTGCGAGTATTAATCGGAAAAGCTTTTTGCTGTTTCGTTCTTTTGTTTTTGCCTTGAGTTAATCCAAACAATTGTGCTGTTGATTGATTGATTTCATTCACGTCGAGTCATCTATCCAGCTCATTGCATGAGCATAGCCGAGAGCGGCAACTGCACTGGTGCGTGCAGCTCGGGCAAAGGCGAAGAAGAGTGTGAAATATCTCTCCCAATCATTGCTTTATCTGATTGTTGTTAACGATCTTACCGAATTAAATCGTTCGAAAAATATTGGTGGGATGGGACTCAGGGATATGGATTAAATCGTTCGAAGAATAGTGGTGGGATGGGACTCAGGGATATGCAGAAGCTCAACCTGGAAATATAATGCTAGGGAAGGAAGGATGGCGCCTCATGATTAATCCGGATTCTCTATGCGCTACGGTTTTAAATGGCAAATACTTCCCTCATGGTGTAAGACCCGGGATTAACACTCTCGAATCCTCTGTGCACTTCTGAACTAGTCCCATGATCAGTAGCTAGTTCACACAGTTAAACAAATATGGTAACATCCATAAATCGCATAACTTTATTAATAATCAACAGAGTTTATTACAATAGGGGCTTACAAGCCAACAATAAAAACACAGCGGAAGACGAAGAAGATGTAGTAGAGTCCAGTTAATCTGCCACAGGCAATCGACTGGGGAAGCGGCCTAGTCGTCGAGATCCACACCGGTGGCAAAGTCCTTCTCCTCTGAAATTATTTGCATTAAGTAAGAATGAGCACAACTACCGTGCTCGCAAGTTACACCCGTCAAGTAACAGAATGACATGCATATATGGATATCTCAAAGGAAAGCTTAATATGGTTGAATTTGCATAAAACAAAGATTTTCGTAAATACTTGTACTAAGTTCCAAAGCGGTTATTCTATAACTAAAATTCATTTTATAAATCAATTTTATAGTCGATAACATTCAAACATGAATGGTGAAGGATACCCTCCTATCACAAGACTTCCCGCCAAATTCCCATTTGGATAAACCAGTTGATAAAGTCTTTTTAAAACAAATTCCAAGTCTAACTTTGAGTGGCTTTGCTAGCATGTCCATGACCGCGGACACGGCTATTCGAATAGTTTTACACTCTGCAGAGGTTGTACACTTTACCCACAAGACACGAATTCTCTAGTTTATCCGGCATATATCTATGCCACCGCTCACTACCTTAGGTAAGCAGTCTAGAGCACGTGCCAAGGCCTTTACAATGCGCCATTCCACCGCAGTTTCCCCTCGCTAAGGTTTCGCCCCCTTTGGAATAGAAATCCGCAGAGTTCCTAGCCCCCTCTTGCGCCAGGTGGGAACAATAGTCATCAAAGACTTTGTCAAAAGAAATGGCCATGAAAGACCGCCCACGTACAAACAGGGTCAACCGCGATGGAACTTTACAAATTAATTAGCCAAGTCCTACGCCCCATTCTGAGGACATGTGGTTGTACGGTGAGGCATAGCCCATTATAGGCATAGCAAAGGAACGCCAGAGGCGGTCCTCAAGCGACTTGGGCGACTTTCCACAAAACCCATGGGCCTCGATCATGGAAATGACTTCGATCCGTGCATTAACATGCACCATCCAAACAACCATTTCGCCCAAGTACAAACCATAATTTTATTTTATTTTTCTCAAATTCATTTACGACAAAACTTCCATGACAAACCAATGCCATAGATTCTTAAACAATATTTGTTTTTTTTGGTGAAAGTTTCCCAAATCAAATATTTTTGGGTCTAAGCATTGCTAAGCATAATCTTTCTCAAAATGTTCTAGTTCATACTATTGTATCAACTAGATTTTATCTAGGGTGAGGTTAAATGTCCAAGACTTGTCAAGAACAAGATCGTTATGTAATCCATCGGCATTGTGATATTCCAACCTTGAAAGAATCCAAAATTTATTAGTCCAATCTACACCGTATAAGTCTATTTCTATGATCCAACTTCAATTGATCCAAATATTTAACTATACTCAAATTTTATAATCCGATATCTATCAATCCAATGACTATGTAATCCTATAATCAAATTTTTAGATAATTTGATATCCAATGACAATCTATTTCTAGAATCCAATATCAACAATTCAAGATTTGACTATAGTATCTATCTATCATTCAATCTTTATTAATCCAACATCAACAACAATCTACCTCTAAAATCCGGTATCCAATAATTATTTATTTCTATAATCCAACCATAATAATCATGTATTTCTAATAATCCAACATCATTCAATCCAATATCCAATAATCCAATAATAATCTATGTCTATGATTGACATCTAATATCCAACAATCATATAACTCTAATAATACCACAATCCGATCATTAATAACAATCTATTTCCATAATCCAATACTAATAATCACCTAATTCTGTAATTCAACATGTGTTATCTATTAACAATCTTTCTCTAACTTCACACATCCATGTACAATCTCCTTTTATTATCCAAACTCCAAAATATATATGCATTCGATAATAGTCTCCATACCACCTCCCTTGACAATAATTGGACATACAAAGGCATTGGGAATAACTATAAAGCTTAAAACAGGAATTTAAATTACTTGAATATAAATACGCATGCAATAATAATTTAAAACAGAATTTAAATAATTTTAAATACTGGGTGCAAATATGGTCAAGAATGTAACTTGCCTTGCTTAATGGATTATTCTCAAATGATGTTGAAATCCGGTCGTCCGAAGTCGTCGAAATCTATACGCGTAAACGATCCGAATTCAAATAATATTCAAATAAAATCCAAATAAAATCCAAAAATTATAACATAAATACTGCTAGGAAGGTATTGACTTTTTATGAATTTAGGAAGTTGAATCGACGAAATCGGAGTTCGTATGAGGGAGAACGAAATTCCGGAAGGTTGAATGTCACATGAAATAATAAAATTCCGAAAATTTTACTATTCATCGAAATTTGTTGTTTCGGATGGCTAAGAACAAAGAAAAATCTTTATGGCCATGGAGAGAAAGTACGACGTAGAACACGTTGAGGCGAACTCAACGGTGTAGACGGCTCGGACAGATAACATTCGATGGCGACGCAGTCTGACAGAGAAAATCTTCGGCGGACGGCGGGCGAACGTCGGCATTGCGGCCAAACGGAGAGGAGTTAGCGGATGAGGTTTGTGGCGATTTGAAGGGGGAACCGCGGGGAACGGAACGCTCGCCTCGGTTGGGGTGGAAAGTGCACGGTCGGCCGGCGGCGGCAACGACGCGCCAAATAGACCGAAAAAATAATAGAAATTAAATAAAATCTAAAAATTATGAAATAAATACTAGGAATAGTAGATGAATTTAGGTGAAGGAATCAATGGATTTGGAGCTTGCATGTGAGAGAACAAATTTCTTGAAGTATAAAATGTGTGTGTACAAAAGTAACGCATGAATAGAATATTTGACACTGTTCACTATCTTCTCCAGGTAGCCGAACAGCACGCTTTGGGGAAAAAAAATGACGCCATGGTGGGTGGTGCTCTGGTGAGTTCCCAGCGACGAGGAGGTGAGCATCCCGAAGAGCATGACGATGCGAAGCCAGGGGTAGAGACGATGCGGCCGGCGCTAGCTCGACGGCGACGCAATTTACAAAAGAGGAAGCTTCGGTCTATGGTTTAAATGGCGACATTGTTGATTTAACGCAGCGGCGTTCGACGGCGGCGAGGGGTGTAATGGAGAGAGGGATGATGGGGATGCGGTGCTCACCTCGGTTGCGAGGAACGTGTATGGACGATCGGAGACGAGGACGACGACGTCGGCGCGGCTTGGGCTCACGGTGGCGGCGGTGCTCGACGATGATCCGGCGAAGGCGAGGAGCCTGGCGTAGAACGCGTCGAGGCGAAGCTAGTGGTGTGGTCGATGGTGCCGGGGCTTCACCGTAGGAGGCGCAATTGACCGACGAACGGCGTTCGGACCTCGAGCTTCAACTTCCAAATTCGGCCAAACTATGGGGAGAGGGGAGGAGAGATTTTGAGGATGGGTTGTGGTTGTGGAGAGGCACCTGGTGCTCCCTTTTATAGGGGCGGAGGGCCGAATCGGCGGAATGTGAAGAGCCACGCGGCATTTTGGTTGCAATTGAGGAACAAGTAAAACGATGAAATTAACGGTATGTAGTGGAGATAACATCCAATTGAAGGTGTTGTGATGTGCGTGACAATAATGCGGACGTTTACGCCTCGACGGATTTGATTTTTAATGCTTTGAGTGGGAAGAAAAGGGAAAAGGAGTGGCCGGCAGCCATTAATGGCCATTGGAGTTAACCGATCGCAGTGCAAGGGGAGGGGAGAAGAGGCGGTGCAGGTGGTCGGAGGAGGAGGCGGCGCGTGAGGGGCGGCGCCGGTGGCAAGCTGGAGGCGCTGCCATGGAGGAACGTCCATGCTGCTCGGTTTGAAGAAAATGAACACAGAAAAGAAACGTTCTGGGAAGAAGATGAATAGGAGAGAGAAAAGAGTATAGAAATAAATAAAATGGAGTATATGCATAATTGAAGGAAAAGAACCAAGATGGTAGCACATGCTTGAGAAACCTGGATGTTAAGTGTGCATGTGCTGGGAGTAGGAAAGTGAGGGGTGACCCGATGGGAAGTGAATAAATTTTTTTTTATTTTTTTATTTTTTTAAATTCGAATTACTGTTCATAAGTACTATTCATGCATTACTGTAGATAGACCGAACGGCAAGTCACTGTTCATATTTTCGGAATAAAGATTAAACAATAAATCAAATATTTTTAGAATATAGCAAATAGAGTCCAAAAATTCTAGAAAAATTTACAAAATTCCTAGAATTATTTTGAACTTAATAAAAATAATTCCAACTTAAATGGTAATAGTTTTTGCACATAATTTATTTTGGGTTTAAAATAATTAGGAAATGCTTTTAAAATTCCGAAATTAATTTAAATTTTTTTTTTAACTTTAACTCAAATACAACTTCAAAAACTTTAATAAATTTTCCTTTTGACTTTTAAAACTTCAGAAATTCAAACAAAGCAATCAAACTCTTTCAAATACAGAAAATCCAACAAAATAATAACTTTATTTAATTTTATTTTGGTAACAGCACTTTGGGATGTTACAAACTTCCCCCCTTAAAGGAATCTCGTCCCCGAGATTCGGAGTGGCTAGAAAGAAAGCTAGGGATACAAGGTTTTCAAATGGAATTGTCGTTGTCTGCATCCTGCTCTTCATTGAACAGGGCCTGAGTCGTGATGTTGTACAGGCATCTTTTTCCAGAATTCTGCGGCTTCCTGATTGCTTGCATGATGTTGATTTTTGAGGCTTGAGGGTTGACTGGGTTCGCTGCTCGCTGCTTCTTTGGACATTTATTGGCATAATGTCCTCTCTCATGGCAGTGGAAACAAGTGATGCTTACAACACGAGATGAGTTCTTCTGTGCTTGGCCTCCATCAGAGGCGTTGGGGAGCAACAAGCTGGCCGGTTGGTTCATGGTGGTTTCTTGAGGCATTGGTAAGCCTAAACTTATGTATTTCTGCAACTGGGACATGTATCTTCTGTTGTTTTTACCTCCTGCTTCTGGTGTTATTGTTGCAATCAGAGTGGCTTCTGGAATGCTGTCAGAGGTGAGTGCTAAACGTCTTCTTGGGCATCGATTTGCATAATGTCCCATATCCCGACAATGAAGACACTGTATCCCTGCCCTTGATGTTTTGTTCTGCTGAGATTGGCCACCCTTGTTGTCGAGGGATATCTGCGTTGGTGGAAGTGGTATTGATCCTGAAGTCTTGAGTGCGGTCGTTGTTGGTACATGGTTGGGTTGAGATTGAATCACACGAGCCTTGAAGTTTCTTGCATCATGTTGCCCTTAATCCACCATCTTCCTCTTGGAACACTTGGTGCAGTAACGTCGTTCTTGTGTTGTAGGAGCAGTGGTTGAGAAAACATTGTTGTTGTTCATTTGTTGTATCAACTGTTGCATTAGTTGAGCCTGGGTGATGAAGAACTGGTTCAAGTTCCGAAGAGTTTCTACCATCAGTGGTTGGTAGGCTTCAGCGTTGGCACCTCCAGGAACATTGTTGTCTTGCTTGTTTTCACTTTTCGAGCGACGAGTGTTCACCATCTATCGGTTATTCCAGAGTTTTTAGGAAAGGAGACAAAGGATAGGGAAAAGACAAATAAGAAGGACTAAGGGGATAGAGCGAAACAACACTCCCCAAACAAAAGAACCAACTCAAAAGCTTCAAGAAAACTTTAATAGCTTTATACAACATTTTATCAATCGAGACTCGTAATCTGGGGAAATAACTCATTACACAGAATGAGTCTTGGCAAACTTAGACTATATGGCTTGGCTGACACAACGATCTTCGGTAAGTCTTGTCCGTCTTCCTTAGATGGTGAAGACGATGATACTTTGTCGATGGCTCCATGTCTTGTGGTCTTGAACGTAAGGGTTAATAACGTGTTGACCATCTATAGAAGTTTTCCAAGGAAAAGAGGATCCATTTAACATTATAAAATGGTGAAAGAAAAAAAAATTAGATAAGAAAGAAGATAGATGACCAAGATGAGGAGAGAACAATTTCTTTTTCTTGTTATATAAAATAATTTTTGGAGTTTTTCAACTAACGGCCATTCTAACTAGGTCACGACCTACAGTCGATATGGCTCTGATACCACTTTGTAAGACCCGGGATTAACACTCCCGAATCCTCTGTGCACTTCTGAACTAGTCCCATGATCAGTAGCTAGTTCACACAGTTAAACAAATATGGTAACATCCATAAATCGCATAACTTTATTAATAATCAACAGAGTTTATTACAACAGGGGCTTACAAGCCAACAATAAAAACACAGCGGAAGACGAAGAAGATGTAGTAGAGTCCAGTTAATCTGCCACAGGCAATCGACTGGGGAAGCGGCCTAGTCGTCGAGATCCACACCGGTGGCAAAGTCCTTCTCCTCTGAAATTATTTGCATTAAGCAAGAATGAGCACAACTACTGCGTGCTCGCAAGTTACACCGTCAAGTAATGTAATGACATGCATATATGGATATCTCAAAGGAAAGCTTAATATGGTTGAATTTGCATAAAACAAATTTTACGTAAATACTTGTACTAAGTTCCAAAGCAGATTATTCTATAACTAAAATTCATTTTATAAATCAATTTTATAGTCGATAACATTCAAACATGAATGGTGAAGGATACCCTCCTATCACAAGACTTCCCGCCAAATTCCCATTTGGATAAACCAGTTGATAAAGTCTTTTTAAAATAAATTCCAAGTCTAACTTTGAGTGGCTTTGCTAGCATGTCCATGACCGCGGACACAGCTATTCGAATAGTTTTACACTCTGCAGAGGTTGTACACTTTACCCACAAGACACGAATTCTCTAGTTTATCCCAAGCATATATCTATGCCACCGCCACTACCTTAGGTAAGCAGCTAGAGCACGTGCCAAGGCCTTTACAATCGCCATTCCACCGATTTCCCTCGCTAAGGTTTCGCCCCTTTGGAATAGAAATCCATGAGTTCCTAGCCCCTCTTGTGCTCGGTGGGAACAATAGTCATGAAAGACTTTGTCAAAAGAAATGGCCATGAAAGACCGCCCACGCAAAACAGGTCAACCGCGATGGAACTTTACAAATTAATTAGCAGTCCTCGCCCCATTCTGAGGACATGTGGTTGTACGGTGAGGCATAGCCCATTATAGGCATAGCAAAGGAACGCTCAGAGGCCGGTCCTCAACTGACTTGGGCGACTTTCCACAAAACCCATGGGCCTCGATCCCGTGCATTAACATGCACCATCCAAACAACCATTTCGCCCAAGTACAAACCATAATTTTATTTTATTTTTCTCAAATTCATTTACGACAAAACTTCCATGACAAACCAATGCCATAGATTCTTAAACAATATTTGTTTTTTTTTTGGCTGAAAGTTTCCCAAATCAAACATTTTTGGGTCTAAGCATTGCTAAGCATAATCTTTCTCAAAATGTTCTAGTTCATACTATTGTATCAACTAGATTTTATCTAGGGTGAGGGTTAAATGTCCAAGACTTGTCAAAAACAAGATCAGTATGTAATCCATCAGCATTGTGATATTCCAACCTTCAGCAATCCAAAATTTATTAGTCCAATCTACACCGTATAAGTCTATTTCAATGATCCAACTTCAATTGATCCAAATATTTAACTATACTCAAATTTTATAATTCGATATCTATCAATCCAATGACTATGTAATCCTATAATCAAATTTTTAGATAATTTGATATCCAATGACAATCTATTTCTAGAATCCAATATCAACAATTCAAGATTTGACTATAGTATCTATCTATCATTCAATCTTTATTAATCCAACATCAACAACAATCTACCTCTAAAATCCGGTATCCAATAATTATTTATTTCTATAATCCAACCATAATAATCATGTATTTCTAATAATCCAACATCATTCAATCCAATATCCAATAATCCAATAATAATCTATGTCTATGATTGACATCTAATATCCAACAATCATATAACTCTAATAATACCACAATCCGATCATTAATAACAATCTATTTCCATAATCCAATACTAATAATCACCTAATTACGTAATTCAACATGTGTTATCTATTAACAATCTTTCTCTAACTTCACACATCCATGTACAATCTCCTTTTATTATCCAAACTCCAAAATATATATGCATTCGATAATAGTCTCCATACCACCTCCCTTGACAATAATTGGACATACAAAGGCATTGGGAATAACTATAAAGCTTAAAACAGAATTTAAATTACTTGAATATAAATCGCATGCAATAATAATTTAAAACAGAATTTAAATAATTTTAAATACTGGGTGCAAATATGGTCAAGAATGTAACTTGCCTTGCTTAATGGATTATTCTCAAATGATGTTGAAATCCGGTCGTCCGAAGTCGTCGAAATCTATACGCGTAAACGATCCGAATTCAAATAATATTCAAATAAAATCCAAATAAAATCCAAAAATTATAACATAAATACTGCTAGGAAGGTATTGACTTTTTATGAATTTAGGAAGTTGAATCGATTTAAATCGGAGTTCGTATGAGGAGAAACGAAATTCGGAAGGTTGAATGTCACATGAAATAATAAAATTCCGAAAATTTTACTATTCATCGAAATTTGTTGTTTCGGATGGCCAAGAACAAAGAAAAATCTTTATGGCCATGGAGAGAAAGTCGACGTAGAACACGTTGAGGCGAACTCAACGGTGTAGACGGCTCGGACAGATAACATTCGATGGCGGCCTTGATCTGACGAGAGAAAATCTTCGCGACGGCGGCGAACGTCGGCATTATGCCAAACGGAGAGGAGTTAGCGGATGAAGTTTGTGGCGATTTGAAGGGGAACCGCGAGAACGGCACGCTTCGCCTCGGTTGGGGTGGAAAAGTGCACGGTCGGTCAAGGCGGCAACGACGCGCCAAATAGACCGAAAAAATAATAGAAATTAAATAAAATCTAAAATTATGAAATAAATACTAGGAATAGTAGATGAATTTAGGTGAAGGAATCAATGGATTTGGAGCTTGCATGTGAGAGAACAAATTTCTTGAAGTATAAAATGTGTGTGTACAAAAGTAGCGCATGAATAGAATATTTGACATTTGTTCACTATCTTCTCCAGTAGCCGAACAAAGACGCTTTGGGGAAAAAAATGAGCGCCATGGTGGGTGGTGCTCGGTGAGTTCAGCGACGAGGAGGTGAGCATCGAAAGAGCATGACGATCTGCGGCGAGGTAGAGACGATCGGCGGCGCTTAGCTCGACGGCGACGCAATTTACAAAAGAGGAAGCTTCGGTCTATGGTTTAAATGGCGACATTGCCGACGAACGACGGCGTTCCGACGGCCGGCGAGGGGTGTAATGGAGAGAGGGGATGATGGGGATGCCGGTGCTCACCTCGGTTGCGGAGGAACGTGTATGGACGACCGGAGACGAGGACGACGACGTCGGCGCGGCTTGGGCTCACGGTGGCGACGGTGCTCCGGCGATGATCCGGCGAAGGCGAGGGGAGCACGGCGTAGAACGCGTCGAGGCGAAGCTAGTGGTGTGGTCGATGGTGCCGGGGCTTCACCGTAGGAGGCGCAATTGACCGACGAACGGCGTTCGGACCTCGAGCTTCAACTTCCAAATTCGGCCAAACTATGGGGAGAGGGGAGGAGAGATTTTGAGGATGGGTTGTGGTTGTGGAGAGGCACCTGGTGCTCCCTTTTATAGGGGCGGAGGGGAGCCGAATCGACGGGAATGTGAAGAGCCACGGGCGACAGCTTTGGTTGCAATTGAGGAACGAAGTAAAACGATGAAATTAACGGTATGTAATGGAGATAACATCCAATTGAAGGTGTTGTGATGTGCGTGACAATAATGCGGACGTTTCGCCTCAGACGGATTTGATTTTTAATGCTTTGAGTGGGAAGAAAAGAGAAAAGGAGTGGCCGGCAGCCATTAATGGCCATTGGAGCTTAACCGACTGCACAGGTGCAAGGGGAGGGGAGAAGAGGCGGCGCAGGTGGTCGGAGGAGGAGGCGGCGCGTGAGGGGCGGCGCCGGTGGCAAGCTGGAGGCGCTGCCATGGAGGAACGGCCATGCTGCTCGGTTTGAAGAAAATGAACACAGAAAAGAAACGTTCTGGGAAGAAGATGAATAGGAGAGAGGAAAGTGAGGGGTGACCCGATGGGAAGTGAATAATTTTTTTTATTTTTTTATTTTTTTTAAATTCGAATTACTGTTCATAAGTACTATTCATGCATTACTGTAGATAGACCGAACGGCGAGTCACTGTTCATATTTTCGGAATAAAGATTAAACAATAAATCAAATATTTTTAGAATATAGCAAATAGAGTCCAAAAATTCTAGAAACATTTACAAAAATTCCTAGAATTATTTTGAACTTAATAAAAATAATTCCAACTTAAATGGTAATAGTTTTTGCACATAATTTATTTTGGGTTTAAAATAATTAGGAAATGCTTTTAAAATTCAGAAATTAATTTAAATTTTTTTAACTTTAACTCAAATACAACTTCAAAAACTTTAATAAATTTTCCTTTTGACTTTTAAAACTTCAAAAATTCAAACAAAGCAATCAAACTCTTTCAAATACAGAAAATCCAACAAAATAATAACTTTATTTAATTTTATTTTGGTAACAGCACTTTGGGATGTTACACATGGTGACTTTCTGTCGGCAAGGACATTCTTTACATACTTGGAGAGCCATCCTCAAGGGGAGAAAGGCAGTACTGGAGCTAGGTAGGGATGTCAATTGTGCCTGATTATTCGTGTGCCCGCGGGTGAATACCCTAATGGAGACAGTTATGGGCGTCTTTCTTTGCCCACGGACATGAAAACAGGCACAATTTTTTGTCCGTCGGGTAAACGGGCACGGACATAGGTATGCTCCACCCGTGCCTGCTTTGCCCGATTACCCGCAACCTACACTGACAGGTGGGACCGTAGGACACCCCACTGTCTAAAACCCTAGTCACTCTCGGCCGCTCTTGCTCCAAGCCTCCCACTTCCCAGCCGCTAGAAGCAGTCGCTCTTTGTTGGGCCAAACTGAAGATGAAACACTCGCTCACAGCGGAACCTGGCACTCAGCAGAACAGTTGTTCTTGACGATGCTTCTAGTCTTCGGTTGGCTTCTTCTTTCCACACAAGTAACAGGTTCCAATAGATGAACACACGCACAGGTATTGGAAACTCACACACGCACGCGCGACGTAAGATATTTTTGCGCTTTGGAAAAGCCACACCTTTTTGTTTCTTCTCTTCAATATATATATGATGTTTACATGTAGCCGTAAGCTAACAAACTAACCGCATGCTCTCACGTGTAAAACAGCTAGCCCATCAACTAACAACTAACTGCATCAAATCTCATCAGAACTAACAAACTCTTAACCGACTAACTGCATGCGGCTCCAAACGGACCCATGTTTATCCAACTAATAAACTCAAAAACTAAATCTGTCAAGATTATGGCTAACAATTTCCCTCCTAATCTTGACACACCAACACTAATGTTGCGGCCCTTTGCACGTTGCAGATATTGGCGCCTCCGTCCGACCGCATCTCACGGCTCAGCACGTACTCCGGCTCAACGAATCACACGTATTGCCGAGCACTTCTTCTGGTACCACACACTACTACTATGCAACGACCTATACAACATGAGTCTTCACAGGAGAGCTGGCTCATCATCACTCTGAAATCCACAGAGTAGCGCTTTCTCCTTCTTTCCTTTCTCAGGACACTCGTATGCGAAATGACCAAGCTCTTGGCAGTTATAGCACATCATCTTGGTTTTGTCGAACTTTCTTCGACCACCACCACTGCTAGTGCTGCCAAAGCCCTTGCCTTCTTGCTTCGACGACCGAGCCTCCCACTCGGCCTTGGTGAGAAGCAGTTGCTCCTCATGCTCGTTCTCGCGCTTGCGTATCCGCTCCTCATATGCTTTGAGGCGGCCAATCGCCTCCTCGAATGGCATGGTATCCACATCGGGAATCGCTCTATTGCAGCAACAACTCGCAAAAACTTGTCGGAACCGAATCAAGCGCTTCTTCACGAGTGCGGTATCCTCGAGGTGGTACCAAGACCATTGAACTTGCTCGCTAGCCCACCGATTTGGCCAAGAACTCGTCGATGGAGTCACTTTGTTTCTTCTTGCAGGCCTCGAATTAGCTCTTTAAGGTCTCTGACGGCGCCTTCTTCACTCGATCAACACCGAGATACCTCGTCTTCAAGCTCTCCCACGCCTCCTTGGCTGTCTTCTTCTTGGCAACCTGGTGGAGCACGTCTTCGGGAATGGCTTGAAAGATGCACGCAAGTGCCATCTTGTCCTTCCTCCTTCCCACAACCACTCCGGCCGCAGGTTCGATCGCCTCCCAGATGTCCTGCGCCTCCATACAAGCCTCCATCTTGATCGCCTAGGTGGAGTAGTTGGAGGAGGTGAGCATCGGGTACTAGAGAGAGACGCCTCCCTCCCTCGTCGACCGCGCCGCCGTTGCCGCCGTTTGCTCGGTGATGGACATCGTGTTGAAGCGAAGGTACTTGGGCTTTCACCGAACCGAGAACACAGGCATCGAACCAGAACTCAGGCTCTGATACCACTTGTTGGGCCAAACTGAAGATGAAACACTCGCTCCAATGAACTCGGCACTCAATGAGCAGTTGTTCTTGATGATGCTTCTAGTCTTCGGTTGGCTTCTTCTTTCCACACAAGTAACATGTTCCAATAGATGAACACACGCACAGTATTGAAACTCACACACGCACGCGCGACGTAAGATATTTTTGGTCTTTGAAAAAGCCACGACCTTTTGTTCTTCTCTTCAATATATATATGATGTTTACATGCAGCCGTAAGCTAACAAACTAACGGCATGCTCTCACGTGTAAAACAGCTAGCCCATCAACTAACAACTAACTGCATCAAATCTCATCAGAACTAACAAACTCTTAACCGACTAACTGCATGCGGCTCCAAACGGACCCATGTTTATCCAACTAATAAACTCAAAAACTAAATCTGTCAAGATTATGGCTAACACTCTTCGCCTCTTCCTCACACGCCTAATCTAGAAATTCCCCCCCAGTCCTCCATCCTTCTCCTGGAGTCCCGGCCAGCCGTTGCCCCCAACACTCATCCTCCTCTCGGCCAGCGCCCCCCTCCCTCCCCCCCTGGGAGTCCTAGATCCAGAACTTCTTCCCCAGTCCTCCGTCCTCCCGGCATCTTCTTACACGAGCTCCTCTACAGCAAGACGCCGTTCAAGGTGTCGGGCAACCGCGCCACGCTATTCAACGTGGTCGGCCAGGAGCTACGGTTCCCGGAGTTGCCATTGACGAGCTACGCGACCAGGGACCTCATCAGGGGGTTCCTGGTCTCGCCTCGGCGTGAAGCGGAGCGCCGCCGAGATCAAGCAGCACCCATTCTTCGAGGGCGTCAACTGGGCGCTCATCCGGTACAGCGCGCTACACCAAGTGCAAGCTCGAGGCGACCTGCCCGCTCAAGCTGCAGCTCGCACCGCCTGGGACAACCGCGGTGGTGTTCCAGAAGGTGAAATGCAAGTTCGCCAAGGCGGAGAAGAGCTGCTAGCTAGAGATGAACTACTCGCCAAGGTGTTCCTCATTCTTTGGCTCTTTGCTGTAAGATATGAGTGACATTTGCTTAACTTGATGCTATCATCTTGTCATTCTTTATGTACTTCTTGATGCTTTCATGCTTTGATTCTTGTCAACTCCTAATTTTGTGATGCATATATATTGTGGTCGAATATATCACTTGTTGAAATTTTGGGTAGCCTCCTGCTAGCTGCGGAATTAATTAATGAGAATTTTTCTCATATGGAGGCAACGAATGCCGATGAGCTGGATGTTGAGTATGCTTAATTAGTTGTAAAAGTCCAAATTGCCAACACAAAAGAGAGTGGGTAAAATAGCTCAGTGCCTCAGTCACGGGCATCTCAAACACTTCATGGGCATGGACAAGGTTCGCGGGTACACGAGTATACCCACGGGCGACGGGGCATGGGTGGGGTTCTTCGCCCGTCGTCCTTCGTGGATATGCTTGTGAGGGGAAATCGGGGTCGCGGGCATGGGTATGGACGAGCACTACCCGTGCCTACCTCGCTCGATTACCATCCCTAGAGCTAGGACTTATTAGACGCATTGGTGAACCCTACCGAATAAAAAGACAAAAAAAATTCTAAACTAGACAAAACAAAGATAAACTCTACAAATACAAATACAAATAAACATATATATATATATATATATATATATATATATATATATATATATATATATATATGAAAATGGTATGGTACAGATGTACTCCCACCTCTCATATACCACTTAAATCGTATGATGATACATTGATACCTCTTTATCAATTTGAGTATACTCCAATAATGATTATAAGATACCCGAAAGTGAGTTCACTCTCGGAAGCAAGCACTTTGTCGAGTCTTGGGAGGCTTTGCGGTGTATTTTATCGGGCACTCGGCAAAGACGGTCTTTGCCGAAAGTGCCAAATAAAATACACTCGGCAAAAAAACACTCGACAAAGATGGATTTGCCGAGTGCCTTTTCGGCACTCGGCAAAGATGTATTTTGTTGAGTGCTATTTTTCGACACACAAAATCGTCTTTGCCGAGTGCCTTTTTTGGCACTTTCGACACAGATGTATTTTGCCGAGTGCCATTTTTGGCACTCGGCAAAATCGTCCTTGCCGAGTACCTTTGTTTTGGCACTTTCGGCAAAGAGGCATTTTGCCGTGTGCATTTTTTTTTTCGGCAAATCATTTTTCAAAGCAATTTTGAGGCCCTAAATGAATTCAAATGAAAAACTTTTCAACTACAAAGTTGTATAACTTCTCAAGATCTACAAAGTTTATTTTGGTCATTTCTTCATTTGACAAAGCGACAATAACGTTGTTCATAAAATCTACATCTCTCTCATATCTCTCATATTAGTTTCATGAAAGTAGAAGAGATATATAAGATTGTGAACAATGTTACTACCACTATGTCGGATGAACAAATGACCAAAATAAACTTTGTAGATCTTGAGAAGTTATGAAATTTTGTAGTTGGCAAAATTTTGATTTGAAATCATCTTGTCATGCAAAAACGATGTTTGAATTTGAAAATTTTAAAATTTGAATTTTTCAAAAGACCTCGGATGGAAAAACTTCCTAAATGAAAATTGTAGATCTCCAAAAGTTATGAAACTATGTAGTTGACAACTTTTTGATTTGAAATCATCTTATCATGCAAAACTACATTTGAATCTCTCAAATTTGAAATTCGAATTTTTCAAACGACCTCGGATGGAAAAACTTCCTAAATGAAAATTGTAGATCTCGAAAAGTTATGAAACTTTGTAGTTGACCACTTTTTGATTTGAATTCGTTTAGGGCCTCAAACAAGCAATTTACTCTCGGTTTAGTATAATATATGATAATAGATAACGGAATCTAGACACAAGTGACGATGTAGTGCGGTGGTAGAGCAGACGAACACGTGAGGAGAGGTCGTGAGTTCAAATCCGCCGGCGCGTTAGCCGCGAATTTTCGCAAAAAATGCAGCGACTTGATGGAGATCAGCGACGTTGGCCGGTGGTGGCCTCACGAAAAAAAAATTTGCTATTATTTTTGGGTTTTTTCGCATTTTCATTTTGCGAGTGTAAATCTTTGTCGAGTGCTTGGCACTCGGCAAAGGCTTTGCCGAGTGCCGACAAAAAAGCACTCGGCAAAGGCTTCTTTGCCGATTAATTTTTGCCGAGTGCCCTTTCTTGAAGTCGCACACTTTAAGAAAGCCTTTGCCGAAGTGTATTTAGGGCTTTCTTAGAGTCATGCAGCACTAAAAAGAGAGGGTGTCGATAGTGGTTCCATGAAAAATTTCATGAAAATCCACTGTTTATACCAAAATCCGTGTATAGACTTTTTTATATATGAAAAAGGGTATATAGCAAAAATAAAGGGCTCCAATGAATTTTTTTTTCAATCAAATCGTATTGGAGTATCTTATAATTAGTATTTAAGTATATTAGAAATGATAAAAAGTATAATATATTTTTAAAGTTGTATATTCGAAGTGGGAGTATGTATAGACAAAAGTAAATCTAGGTGAACCCTACAAATACAAAAATAAATAGAACCAAAAGTTATAGTAAAATTGTGCTAAAATTGCACGTTGTCCTGCGCTGCAAGATCGTCTCTTTTTTTGGTGGCGGCCACGAGGTGGTATCCTACGGTCTCTAATGCACTGACGACGGAAGCTTTTGCATGCCGTGATGTTGTATTGTTGATGGCGGGCTGGGAGGTTACTCATATTATTGTGGAAACGGATTCCAAAAGCCTAGCTAGTGCATATATGGAGATCTCGGCACGAGCATCGGGCGAGTCTTTTGCCAAATCTGACGCAAATCCAAGAGCTTAGCAGGGGTTTTTCTTTTTAGGTCTTCTGATCGATATTGTTTTTGTTAGACGGGATGCGAATATGGCGGCTCATCTAACCGTCAAACGAGCATCACCGAGTCTTTCTGGTTGTACTTGGGTGAATCAGGCTCCAGACTTCGTTGTAACGTGCGTTCGGCACGACCGTATTCCTGCTGATTAATGAAATGCGCCGCTGGTCTCAGAAAATATATAAAAACCACAACTCCACTTAAATACCAAGTTATACGTACTGTCTAACCACGGGCGTTGCGCGGATAATCCGACTAGTTTTTAAGTGCAAAAGTATAAATGCATGCATTATAATTAGCCGGCCTTCTCTTTTCTTCTATGAACCAGTTTCAGTTGCCTAGTCTAAGGACCAAATCTTGTACTAACAAAGAGTAGATTTGCGTGGTAACTCAGACGCATTATATTTTGTTATATAGTATAAGAAGCTGCTACACAACGCTATACCGTTGGAAGCACTTCCAACGGTATAGCAAAGTTACGTGGGCCAAGAAAGCAGTAAGCGAAGGAATTGCGGAGGCCTTTTTATCAGGTGATCGAATAGTCATGCGCTATCCCATTGTTTTGCATCGAAACGAAGTTTCAAGTAGATTTCATCAAAGTTCTGCAAAAATTTGAAGAAATTCTAAAATCTTTCGAGGAAGTTAAAAAAAATTCAAGCAAAAGTTCCATCCTTGTTTCATGAAGTTTAACTAAGTTTCAGAGAGTTTCAAACAGTTTCCAAAAGTTTCAGTGAGTTTTCATCCAGTTATTTGGGATTAAAACTTCATGAAAACTAATGTAACTATATGAAACTTAATGAAACTTGAGATGAAACTTAGGATGAAACTTAATGAAAACTTCATGAGACTTGGGATGAAACTCCATGGTACTTAGGATGAAACTTGATGAAACATGATGAAACTTCATGAGACTTGTGATGAAACTTAATAAAAATGCATCTCCACACCTACAACCCGCCTACGTCGTCCTGCACTAGCACCGTGAACACGCTGGGATCGATATGCTCCAGGCTGCCCACCACCCGTGTGTCGAGACCCCGAGTAGCACCCCTGAGACTCTCTGTGCTCACTGGACCAGTCCCATGATCAGTGACTGGTCCGCACAGTGATCAACAACGATGTCATCACAACCATACAACAAACTAAAGATGAAGCTGACAAATTAACAACAATCACAGCAAAAGACCTTATGGTCAAGCTTTTTACAGAGGTCTGCCGCACAGGGCTACAACAAAGAGCTCACAGCGAACACAAAAGAACGTGTGGAGGCCATTCAACATGCCTAGAGGCAATCGAGTGGAGGACGTCCTAGCACGCAGGGTCTTCAAAGACCTCCTCTTCAAAGAGGTCGGAGCAACCTGGGAGGTCTTCTTCAGCTGCTGATCAACTAGAGGGCACAAACTATGAGTACTTTGAATGTACTTAGCAAGCCGTAGGGAAATATATGCAAATATAATTCATGCAAGTCTCAACAAGGAACAGCTTTATGGTTACTTTGTAGAAAGCAATATTGAATGAAAATACAGTAAATAGATTGCAAGACTCAAGTTGAAAGATTAATACATAAGAAAACAAATTCTTTGAAAACAGCTCGTGACCACCCTGGTCACGAGCCAGACCACTCAACAAGTTTTGGGAAAGTTTACCCCTTGCGTGAAATCACCAGGTATGTCCATAATCGGGGACACGGCTATTCGAATAGATTTACACTCTGTAGAGGTTGTACAGCTTTACCCACAAGACACGAGTTCTCTAGTTTGTTTAATTAGCATCTGTCGATACCACCGCTCACTACCATAGGTAAGCAGTCTAGAGCACGTGACAAGGCCTTTACAAAGCTCTGTTTTGACTTAGTTCTGCCCGCTAAGGTTTCGCCATTCTGGACCCCCTCTTGTGCCATGTGATTCCATCCGGTAACTCGGGGATCACGCCACCATGACTGAACCAAACCAAAACATCTACTAATTAGTTGGCCAGGTCCACCCCATCCTGAACAAGTGGTTGCATGGTATGGCCAGGATCGAATGCTTACAAGGTTAAATCCTTAGTGAGTGCTCAGGCGAGACCTCCTTATCCTAGTGTGCTTCCTGCACCCCCTTTACTGCACGATCACTTGCCTGAGCAAAAATATTTTGGGTTCAACCCGGCCAATGACCACCCTAGTCATGGCGCCACAAATTTTATTAGCGGCCACGCATGCTAGGGCAATGCTTGCCAAGACAACACATGCCAAGACAACACAATGCCACAATTCCATAATCTCTTCGTCAAGTTTAACATCTTTGAGACAAGTGATTAAGAGACAACGCACAACTAAGCAGGTCTAAGCAATATACGCACCCATGTTGGTTATCACAAAGAGATCCAACTAAGAATACCCAAACTATGGTGGTCCAAAGGTACATGCCAACATGTCAATCTCAAGTATTCAAGGAGTCATATTGTCAAGAAGGTGTTTAGCTAATTCCCAAAACCAGTTTTATACAAATAGCCATGCATGTTGATATAAAACAATATACTTTTTGCAAACTAGGTTCAGCTTGATCAAAGGTCTATGACTTGCTTTCGATGAAGAGCTGGGGTTCTTCGGTAGAGGTCGCTGGGTCCACGAACTCTTCAGTGAAGCCGGAATCTACACGGGCGAAAAAGAGCCAAATAAATACCATGAATTCAAATAAAAACCAAAACTACCAAACTAGAACAAAAAGAGAAGCACTAAAACAGAAACGGACTCTCGAGAGAAGGTCCTGAGGAGGAGATCCACATGAGGCCCAAAGGAGGAGGTCCTGAGGAGGAGATCCACATGAGGTCCAAAGGAGAAGGTCCTGAGGAGGAGGTCCACAGGAGATCCAAAGGAGGAGGTCTTGAGGAGGAGATCCACAGGAGGTCCAAAGGAGGATACGACTACCCATGTGGTTGTAAAGACATACAACCACGCAACGTGGTCGTGAGAGCAAAAGAGAACAAGGCGCGGAGGAACTCACCCAGACACACAGATAGGGAGAAAAGATGGGAGGAGGACGGTGAAAGGCACGGGTGCTCCTGTGAATTCTACGGCGGCGAGGAGGTCGAAGACGGCGCAAGCTCCAGCGGGCTCCTTGGCAACGAGGAGGACTCCAGCGAACTCCTTGGCGAAAACTCCAAGAACGGAAAACTGGGTGAGAGATGGGTGAGGAAAAAGGGGATGAAAGAGGGTTGCTCAGGCTTTTATAGCCGGGGAAAATAGGAAGAGCAGCTGAGAGACTCAAAGACACACGTATTCAAGGGTAGGTGAAGGAGAAGATGGGAGCAGGTCGGGGAGGAGACAAGAGGGGGAACAGGTACTGCAAAAAGCAGCAGCATTTAATGCGATACAACAGCATTTAATACGCCAGAACCTTTGCGTCAGAAGTGACACGATGAGAGGAAGAAGAAGGTGAGCAGGACTGGCAGGTGAGGCCAGTCAAAGCTAGAGAGGGGTGGTCAAACCAAAGAGGAGGTCGTGACCAAAGGGGAGGTCGTGACCCAAGGGGTGGTCTTTGCGAAAAGACCGAGAGGGTGGTCTTTGAAAAAAGAACAAGAGGGTGGTCTTGACCCAAGGGAAGGTCGCGGCCCAAGAGGAGGTCACGGCCCAAAGGGTGGTCGCAGCACAAAGAGGTGGTCTTTGCAAAAAAAAAACCAAGAGGGTGGTCTTTGCAAAAAAAAGACCAAGAGGGTGGTCTTAACCAAAAGGGAGGTCCAACGAGAAGGTGGTCTAAACCAAAAGGGATGTCTAGACTGAGAGGGAAGTCCAAAGAAGAGGTGCGGGGCGAAGAGAAGCGCGGCGAAGCGGGGCCGTCCGATTTTGATCGTGCAGTTCAAAAAGGATTGGACATTCGGACCAGTTGAACGCGCCAACAAGATCGAGCCATCCAACACAGATCGGACGGTTCAAAACGAAGTGGACGTTCGGACTAGCCAAACGTACCAACAGGATCAGGCCGTCCAACACAGATCAGACAGTCCGCGACGAAGGAGGCGCGGAGCTGAGCCGCACGGGGAGAATGGAACAAACAGAGAAGGGAAAAACAACACCAGAGAACTCCAACAACTCAAAGTAACCAAACTCAAATTAATTGAAGTTTTGTTTAGTCATTTTAAACACTTTAAACTCCAAAACCTCCAGTTAAGTTTTAGAACTTCAACAAAACCGAATGGTTATTTTTATTTTGAAAATCTCAAAAACTCGGAAAAACTTGGGATGTTACACCGTGTCAGCTCGGGGCACGGCAGGTAGTAGTGGCACGCCATCTACCACATCCACCTACATGGCCCGCTCTAGTCGCTCCGCCCCGACGCCAAGAGCTCCTGACAGCTGCCCCTGCCATCTCCTCCCCGAACCCACCAAGAGCTGCTGGTACTCCAAAGAAGGCGTCCCAAGAAGCAGCGGGGACATGTCCAAGGTTAGGCTGCTCGGGCGGCGTGCTTTGGAGCGAAGTCGTGCGGGGAGGATAGGAGCGGACGGTGGCGACTGGTGCGGCGGGTTGGGGATGGTGGAGTAGGTAACGCCTCCGACGGGCTCGAGGAAGTAGAACGGCGAGCGGGCAGCACGGTGTAGCTCGTGGAAGGCACGGACGGCGGAGTCAACGGTGCCGGCCGGGACGCCGTGGTTGGTGACGTGGAAGAAGCCGCAAGACCGAGCGGCGGCGTGGATGAGCGGGACGATCACTGAGTGCGGGAGAGAGAGGTCAACGGTTGGTATGGTCCTCCATGGAGGTGCAGAGAGAGATAGTGATAGAAGGATGAAGAGGATGGGGGATAGAGGAGGAAATGGTTGGTTCGTATGAGAGGTGGATTGGATTGTACTAGGGAGAGAGAGACGAGGACGGTTGAGGAGGGGAGGTGCATACAGGGGAGGTGGGATGTGATCTGATTGTATGGGCTGTTGGGTTTGTCGGATCATACGGTAACGCTATATCCTGTTGCTTTGACTGAGAATGGTATAGTGTTTTGTAGCTTTTTCCTATAGTATAACAAGTAACACCAGCGGAGCCGGCGCCCCTCCGACTCGGGCACTTGCCCGGGCTTTGCTTCGCGCTTCGCGGTCGAACTTAGGAGACGAGCGAGCTGCTGTGGACTCGTGGTGTGGTCGTAGTCGTAGGCTTGCCTAGGCTTTAAAAGACTTTCTCAGACTTCGAAAAAGTTCTAGCTCCGCTGACAAGTAACATCATTGTATTTGGAAGGCATATAATGCCCAAGATGTTGCTCATAAAGCCTAAGCACAGTTTCCACGGGTGAAATAAAAGAAATATACCGGGTACTAGCAGAGTAGCAGTCTAGCCAGATGGTGGGAGAAGACAAGAATGAACAGGAGAAAGGAACAAACCCTAGCTAGCTTGCAGTATGATCTGTCATCTGTGAGACGTGTGTATGCATGCATGGTTCTCTCTCGTGTGTCTGTGTCGCCATGCATGCCAGTTCTAGGGTGACACGGATTTCGAGGCAAAGGGCCCATGCGGTTGGCTCATGCACGGGTTCCGCACTTCCATGTGGTTCAGAGATTTCTGGATGCAAATTGCAATTGATATAAGGGGAATGTGAGATCGTTATTAATCGAAGAAAAGGGTTTCATTTATTCTTATTGCGCTTCAGATTCGGGTGCTTGCTTCAGCCATATTTAAGGGCGGATCCAGCGTGTGAGCATTGGGTATTTTTGTTAAACTTGACACAAATTTTCTTTGAAGATAATAAATGCCACTTATAAACAGGCATCGATACTATTACGTTTAGAAAAGTGACTCCAGTGATATTATTTCCTGGATCCGCCCTCGGCCAGATTCATAGGCATTTTGATCACTTTTTTTAAAACAAAAAAAGCCACTCATTTTCCTTGCAGCTGCCGCATCGAACCAAACAGTGTATAGATAGTATATCCAGCCGAGTGGAGTGTATGTATCTCTATCTAAACACCGGCCCGAATCCTCCACGAGTAATTAATCGCCACTCTAATTAATCTAGTACCTATCTAGCCTAGCTAGTGACTTGCCTAATCGACCTATGCACCTTTGAATTAAAAAAAAACAGCATGCATTTATAAACGAATTGTTGCCGCTAGTGTTGACACGTGCACGTCCACGTGTCATCCCAAGATGTTGCTCTTGACCGGTGTTTTATTGTTTCATGCATGCAGGAGGGATATGCATGGTTAGATTAGTATAGTGTGCATGACGTGTACATGAATGTCAAAGGCAGTGCTGGATTCTGAGGCTGCAATTGATTTATGGTACAATATACTATGCACCTGCACGGCAGGATCCGGTTCCTCCGCAGAAGACCACTGCGCCAAAAGTGATTTGAGGTATATAGACAGTGATTTGGTCGTTTGCTAATAGAAAAGGCTACTCACCGTGAGAGGGACACATAAGCTATTCATCCTGTACGAAGTTTATTTGACCGTTTGCTAACAGAAAGTACTAAGCTGACGAATCACCGTGAGAGAGAAGTACTGTGCTACTGCTCTGACACCGATCGAGAATGTAATACTTCCCTCTCTCTTACAACCGACTCAGAGGAGACAAGGGCGAGGACGGCGGTAGACTGCGACGGTGGAGTTCCAGCGAAGACACAAGCACGGTGTGTTCACAGGCCGAAAGAATTTGTTTTTGTCGTTGTGAGGTGACGGGGACGATGAACACGGTCAGAACAGAGCGACGATGAGTCCACCGAACTCAGAGGGGACGAAGTCGCCGGCATCGTATCCGACGAATTTCGTTTCAACACAAGTTCAGGGAGCTAAATGACACAACTTTACAAATTCAGAAGGCTGAGAACGTAAAATACAAGTTCATAGAGCTAAGTGGCACAACCTCGCAAGTTCAGAGGGCTGAGAAAGTAAAACGCAAGTTCAGAGAGCTAGGTAGGGCAACCTCGCAAGTTTAAGGACCTACAATACAATTTTGTCTAATATATTTATAAAACCCAATAAAATCGTAATATTATGAAAGTACTTTTCGAGACGAGTCTACACATATGATTTTTATATATCTAATCTAAATATTTAAAAATATATCGATAGCTAAAGTTTCCAAAGTTTAACCGCGACAACTTGTTTTTTTTTTTGGAACCGATGGAAGTAGTAAAAATAATAAATATTATATGTCATGGAAGTGTTTTCGTAAACAAATACGACGACATTATTTTCATGTGGTCAGTCTATGTACTTTTACATTTATTAATAGTTGGAATTTTGAAAATTCGGCTGCATGTGTAGCACGATGTAAGTGTTTTCGTAAACAAACACGACAACATTATTTTCGTGTGATCAGTCTATGTACTTTTACATTTATTAATAGTTGGAATTTTGAAAGTTCGACTGCATGCATGGCATGGTGTACGTCCACCAACCGTCAGTCTTATCCTCTTGAATTGAAGCACACAAAGGATAGTTCTGTCACCAAATTTAGTACCTGAGTCCATGTACTTTTACATTTATTAATAGTTGGAATTTTGGAAGTTCGGCTGCATGCATAGCACGATGCACCTGCACCAACCGTCATTCTTATCCTCTTGAATTAAAGCAGACAAAGGATGTCACCAAATTTAGTACCTGATCCTATCTAGCTATTTGAGACAGTTGAGTGACCCAAGTATCTGTTGAGATAAAGCTCATTAATCAGCTTCTCTCTTTTCTTCTATTCTTTTTAAACAAAAGGATAATTCAGCTTCTTTCAAACAGGGACTATTTAGTGGTCCATTGTGGGGACTTTCTGGAGCTAGCAAGCTCATGTGTACATCGGCATCGATAATGTTGGACCAATGCGATGGAAGTATCGGAAGCTAACTATCTGTTGAGAAACTCTGATTTAACGAATGACGAGTGTAATATTAAAACTATCCCCGATAGATTTTAGTCTTTAAATAGGATCTTATTGTACTTAGAAGAAAATTAATCTATTAATAAAAAGAGGGTCCTCATAATGTGTCTCCGTCGTTTTCGTCCCTCTATCAATTGTCTGTTTTGTGATGATTTTATGATTGTTTCCTACGACTACTACGTTCTTCAACACATTATCAGCACGAATCGCTCTACACGGTTAAATCGGTATGTCGCTGGAATTCCATTCTTCAATCCCTAAATTTCTCTATGAATTAATCTGATAGATTAATTTTGATTCAGTCTATTTAGATTTGTTAACTGCTAATTAGCCATCAGATTAATTACCGTTCTAAATAGAGATTAGTCTTATAAGATGGATTAGATCTGTTCATCGCGGAACAAAATTATCGGACAGCCCGGCCGCCGCCGCCATCAGCGCCGCCGCCACACATCGCAACCATGTGCACCACGCCATCAAGCCAGCGCCACCACCCCCCCGCCGCACCATTATGTGTGCCGTTCTTATTGTTGTATTATTATGCCGCACACACCAACCGCCGTGTAGCGCCAATCTACGCCCGTCGCATTTTTTTTGCCATAGGGCGCCGTGCGCTGCGCCGCCGCCGTCACCACCACGAGTGGTGTTAGGGGAAACCTAACGCCCCATGTTTAGCCGCTAGATTGGGCCATGAGGGGCCAAAAAAATGGATCGGGCCCAAAAAAATTCCAGGAGAAAAAAAATGAAAATACCAAAAATTTACAAATAAACTCTCAAAGTTCCAAAAATTACTAGGAAAACTTTCGCAGATAAGAAAACTTTGTGGATAACCTCATGAAGTTTGGTTTTCGCTGCGAGAGTTTTATTTGTTTCTTAAGCCATGCGCAGCAAGTTAAGTAAACATTGACTATAAAATCCAATTATTATTACTATTTGTTAGTTCCGCGCGCCATGGACCGCAGCTACACCGCAACTACGACCCCGACGACTCCAACTCCGCCAACGGCGCGCCGAACCGCTCCTCGTCGACCTCTCCGCCGCCGCGCCCGCCAAGGCCATCTGAGTTCTTCTGATCTGTTGCTGATGCCTCTCAACCTAGGCTTTCTTTCTTCCTTGCTCTAGTCACGTTTGGTTTCTATCTGTGTGTGCCTGTCTGTGTGCGCACTTGGTTCTTGGGGTTTTGGTTTCGGAATGACAAGAACCGCTTGTTATATAAGCTGCTGTGAAATGAGACAAGACAAGATATGGTGATGGTGATCTATATACATGATTTTGATTGAGACCTCATATCCCTATGCAAATGCAGCAAGTGAGATTGTGATCTACAATTCTGAATTGATGAGATTCTATTTTCCTATGGAAGAAGGGTATGCATTACAATGTACATGTCAGAGTGATTTTGGGGTCAAAATTGGGTGGTCAGGTTAGGAGACGAGAGATATTTACAGATTGGTGCTGTACGCCGCTACTCCAACGGTGTTTCGTAGCCATCTTCCGCCACATCTTCGTCCATGGTGGTGTCGTTCTCGTCAGCCGGGGTGTCAGAATCGGTCTCCATTCGCTCTTGCTCTTCATCTGGGGCGTCATCCACGCTGCCATACACCTGAGAACTCACCACATGCCCTTGCAAGTCCTTGTGCTTCAGATTGCCTATCACAACGGAGGTATCGTATTACAGCAACAAGTTGATAGGGATATAAAACCCCATTATCTAGAACGAGATGGTTGATATATCACTGCATTTTGTGAATATCTAGTCTAGACATAGTTGTGAAGAAACTGCATAGCGGATTGCAGAATTTACCCATCCAGAAACTGTCCTCAGTAGAGCAGTTGTGTAGGAGCGCCTTCACTTGGAACAAGAACCGCTCCATGGATCTCTTTGCGGCAGGTATCTTGCTCGTGATCATTGTTCGCTTGTAACCCTATGCAAGATCAAAATACTGTTCTGAGCATTGAGCACAAAGTTTCATGATATGAACGTCATGTATATGATCATTAGTTGTACCTTAGCCTCCGAACATATGGTTTGGATTATTCTTGTTGCTTTCTGAAGTTCTTTTATCTGTATCAGTGTAGGCCATCAGTAACAGTGAGTAGCCACTGTAATTTGGCAGAATAGGAGGCAGCTGCTGACTACTGAGTTATTGCAAATAGAACTATATTAGAAAAATTGACAGCTATTTACCATTTGAATTATGATGTCATTGTGTTGCCCAAACTGTGTCTCTAGGAAGTTGAAGGCTGCATAAAAAAAAAAGAATATTAAATTGAACGCTTTTAAAATAAAAGGCGGCAACAAAAATACACCAATCAGTGTCACCATGTTGGCAAATATATAACAAACTTATCAAGTCACAATTCCTCACCTTTAAGAAATATATCGACAAATCTCCCCCCGTATTTAACTGCTATCGCATGCATAGCAACCTATATTTTGTGATCAAGGTAAGATACACCTCTTTCAACCAGCAGCCACATAAATGAATGGTACACCATTTCCATGTGAGTAAATGCATCAGGTGCTCATATTAGTGCTATTAGTTCACAACAGAACATGAGTGATTTCAACGTAACTCACCCTTTCGTGAATCTTGCAAATGATTATTAGAGAAACAAACACCTTTACTGAATTGTGGATTTCTTCCAGGACAGTTTCCACTGCTCCTCTTTCTGATTGTGCTCTAGTCTTCAGGGCTTGCTTGGTCTACAGAATAGGAAAGGAATTTCTCAAACATTAAGGGGTACTAAAGATTTGGACTTGATGAAGAATACAACATAGTGCTGATAGTAGACTAAAAAATAGCAACTGCAGTGTGTATGGCTGTATGCTTAGATAAACAACGCACCGTCTTGTATAAATTTCCAATGTTCTCTTCATGCTGCATTAGTAACCCAAAAAGTTAAGAGAAATGAAAAGAACATGGGATAGTTCATAAATGCACTGAGCACCATATACTTACAATCACACGGTACCAAGAGAGGATAGTGGAGGAGCTCAATGTTGGAAAACCATGTGACACGTCTTGGGTACTTTTAGTTTTGAGCGGAGATACCTTGAAATATGAAATAAGATGCGTATAAGGAGCCTTCAAAGGTGAAAAGAAGAACAATTCAATTGATATGGACAACTATCTGCTAAATGAGATGTCTCTGATTGCATGACTCAAGAAGTCGAGATGGGCCACCTGAGGCAACACCGAGCAAGCCAGCTCATCAAGCAGATCAGAAGTCGACTCACTATTCTTGAGGTATATTTGTAGTATCTTCTGTATAAGATCACCCTGACAGGCAAGAAACAGGGATCATTTTAGGAACTAATCAACAAGTGCATGCTCATGGGCTACATAGCACATTAAAAGGTAGAAAGGTGTTTAGGCTTACTTT
This sequence comes from Phyllostachys edulis, assembly GCA_036346405.1. Classification (NCBI taxonomy): domain Eukaryota; kingdom Viridiplantae; phylum Streptophyta; class Magnoliopsida; order Poales; family Poaceae; genus Phyllostachys; species Phyllostachys edulis. The sequence continues at coordinate 10,889,341 of CM070558.1, forward strand.
ACTCTGCCATCCATTTTCAGAATCTTCGCTAGGGAGATCGGAAGTTAGCAGCTTATGAGCTGATAGCCCAAGACGCTTTCGTAGAAAGGGAATGATCTCTTTGGTGCATCCAATGTGTATAGTCTTCCCATTTGGTTCCCCAGATTTTTCCAACAACACGACAATGGAATTTAAAATTGATTGCATGGTAATTAGCACGTCAGAAGCCAGAAGGTATGAGAACGAGCACACTGCAGGAAGATCACAGCATTGAAATTAGGCAAAATCTCACATAATCTTCTATCACTTTGGGCACAAATTGCAACTGCTAATTACCAGGATCCATAACAGCCTCAAACATTTTATATGCCCCACAGTATAGGTAATCAACATTGCTAGGGGCCAGAGATGGATGGAACTCAGAAAGAGCATCATCAAAATTTTCAGTTGGTTGGAAAGTCTGTAATAGTTCCTTCAGAACTGACATATTTGCTTGATTCAATAGATCTGGAATACCAAGTAACTGCAAAAGGTATCAGATATGTTAACATTGGCAACTAGACTCTCCAGCTTGTTTACTGCTGAAAGTAAGAAAAACTGTATCCATGCTACAACCTTCCTGTAGCAGCCAAGAACCTCCTTAAATACTGCAGTGGCTATTGAAGGTTTGGAGACCACCACATATGGTATGTCTGGGTTTCCGGCTGAATCTGAATGTGAATTCCAATTGTCTGGGCAGCCATCTGATCCTACAAAGCGGTAGTAGTAGCCCGTTATGTTATTGATCAAAAGCAAAGGAAAAGAGAGGTACACCACATTGTAGTATTATAACATAATTTACACTAGAAGGAACTAGAAGCAGAAAGTAGTAAGGAAGCTTACTGTCTTTGATCATTGAAACTGCTCCATCTAGATGCTTCCTTAGACTCAAGAATAGTGGCTGGATTTTGTTGAGAAATTCTTCTATGCTCTTTCGGCAATGAGCATGAATAGATTTTGCTTGAGAAGTACTAAAAAATGGCTTGCTTGAAGGATTTAGATGATCTAACTTGTTGTGAAGATCACGTAGAAGATACAGATATAAAGGCAGCTGAATAACAAAAATAGCCAGACCTCAATAATTTCACCATATTTTAGTAGCTAAATTATGTGGTCGAAAACAAGTACCTCGGATTCATGGTATGAATAAGTTAAATCTTGAGACTGTAAAAAAACAGGATAACCATATGAACAAAAGACAAGTTGATAAAAGAATAGATGTTCTGATCCAGTTAAGTCAAGTTGAACAAAAGCATACCTCTGAATAGTTTAACAAGGACAAGCAATTTACATGGAGTGTTCTGAGTTTGAATCTTTGCATATCCAGTTGAGCTGGTGCTGCCATTAAATCTACAAGCCCAAGCTCACCAGGATCAGTAGCCTCATGTTCAACATCCCTTGACATCATTCCACTTGACGATGGTTGTGAAGAAGCTCTGTTTGTTTCTTGACTGATTGTTACACCTGCTTTTTTGAAAGCATCCAATATCGTAGGTTGCTTGAGCTTCTCGTCAGAGTTCAATTTATCTGAAGCTGCTTTCTCCTTGCGGCCTTTTTGTCTTTTGTTGAAAGATGTGCCCTCCATGTTTTCTTCTCCCATTTTCTTTGCAAGGTTGAACTTGCTAGTGCCAGTTGATCCAGAATAATCCCCAAGATATCGCAGCTCAGGTAGAGACAGAGGATGGATTTTGAGAAAGGCGTTTAACAAGCTCTCAAGTAATCTGCATTTGTTAAAGAAAATAATCTGCATTTGGTAATTTTATCTCAACATAGTGTTATGAAGGTGTATTGCATGTCAATCCCTATCGACATATCTCAAATCATAAAACCCAAAGTATATCTTTTCCCTTTTACATTAAGCCCTCTAACATCTCATGCAAGCAGCTGGTGGCTGGATTAAGAAAAAGGAAAATTGGAATAGAACGTATGAGTTCTCAGATTTAGCAGTATTTATTGACTGAATAACAATGATGAAAGTACACTGTGCACATGCTTGAGTCAGGAATTTAGAAGGAATAGTGCAAACTTCTCACCGCCCATGGAGGGTGAAAGGTGTTCTTGATGATGGGGTACAAGTAACATGCAATAAATTCAGGACTTAGTCATTCTATCCCAGGTATAAATGTTCTACTCTCATCAGTGTGCAAACGTAATAACAATGATAATACACTCACATTAGATTTCTCAGACGCTTCAGAAGTTTTACTGCTGTCTCTTCCCTTGCTTTTTGTGACACATTATCAACTCTAGCCGCAACTTGTGTGCTGAAAGCATTGAGCTGCCATTGATGCCACCAATTTTAGACATGAATATAGAATAATTGGAAATATAAAGTGAATAAAAAAATCAAAACATACCAACTCCCTAATCCAGTTTATTGCAAAGTACAGTGAATGGCACACTGTCTTTTTCTGCAATGCTGACAGGCTTTCCCATCTAGCTCCATCCAGGTGCTGTTGGTTGTCCAAACCAGGATTAATTCTTTTGTTCAGTCATTGGAGGACATATCTCGAATGGTATCACAAATAAATTTGAAAGTTGTATATATTAAAGAAGTGGTGACACTAATATAGTTGTAAGTAGTTAAAGTACTACTGCTTTGTATGAAACTGAAGAGATCTGCTGCCAACCACACAAAAAGAAGAAGAAGACATAATGCTAGGTAAAAGCTTCAAAAACAATTTTGAAACCTTGAGACTTCATCATAACTTTCGCAGGTTCACATTTTTGAAATGTGAAAATGGTAAAGACTGATTATATGAACCCAGAATTTGTGATTTGCCACTAGAAACTAACATTGATTATTTGTAGGTCAGATTTAGATAAACTTGCAATTTATTTGTGGCATCACCTTAAGTTTTTTGGCGTGGCAAAGGCAGGTTACAGGACAATATTCAATACATCTATCACAAGGTTGGAGTGCAACAAAACTAAGATTTAAAAGCATTGCATTAATTTAAAACAATAAGTTAGTAATATCACTTCAAGTTTCTAGAGAACAGTGAGAACAGTTTGTATAACCTTGGTAGAGGGAAGATGCAATGGACAGCCAAGTAGTGCATTTATTCCACCAAGGGAGCCTTGACTTGCTAAACGTTCAATCTTTGATACAAACAAGAATAACGTTAATTCAGCCATTAAGAAGACATGCTGGAATTACAAGCCCTATAGCACTTACAATAGTTAAAAGTAAAAATTGGGAAGGAAGGATCTGCAAACAGGCTTGAGACCTGCAATGAGCATACATAAAAGTAGTAAAGTAAAACAGTACAGGTGATACACAGACTAATTAGCAACCAAATAATGACCATTTAATAGCTTAGAATTTTTACTTTTGTGGGGAGTTGGAGACTAGAGGCATAATATTTACACATACTGGGGAGATATTTCCATCCAAGTTCATCCACAATTCTCCTGAAACCAAGGTGTCATCAATTACGCTCGGTGACTCGCCCCTTGTTTATTGTAAGTATTTACACCGTGTCTAAAAGGAACATAGGAGTCCATGACACAAAAATAACTATTAAAGCATTTCACTAACCTTCTATGCCATCACAGTGATATTTTTCTGATAGCTGGCCATCGTCAAGATCAGCAAGAAAAAGGGTGTCAAATTCTGCAACATGTTCCCCAACCCTGAAAAGACCAGTTAGTGAAATGAGCTATCTTGCGTGGAAAGAACAACCAGGGAGACAGAATACATGAAGAAATATTAAGTCATGGACAATCTCTTTTTCCACATGCATCAACAACCATTCTATACGTACCACTCAATAATTGCAGAGTGAAGAACACTGATCTCCAATAAAGCAGCTAATTCATCATAGAGAAGAATTAAGGGCAATGTCACAAATTTGCAGGAGTTAACAGCCATTTTCAGCAGTTCCAGGGCCTCCTCACAATTTGGTTGCTGCCAATAAAAACAACTTTATAACTAACAAAGCAACACTAGGATTTCATAAATGCAAAAAAAAGGTAGCTGTGGTGAGCCCAGAATATTTTAGATGCACGAAGCACAGTTCCAGATAAAAAAACATGTACCAAGTATGATATATAATTTAGGCAGGTGTTCTAAAATTTTATGCTTGCTTCAGCACCTGTATAAAATATATGGTACTATTTTGTGTACTGTTCATGGTATTTTTGTACACTGTTGCTTCAATTATTAGTAGGAAATTGATATTGTCTGATAAGATGTGTCATGATTTATGATGTATCACTTTCAAATATACCAACAAGGCCTTCAAGGCATTTAAGTAATTTTAAAATAAATTTGTTGTGTTACTGCTGCTCTCATAAATGCTAGCATTCACATATGAAGGTTTGCGATATGGCCATGAGGTCAGACAACAATAGATACACCTGGCATGGTTATTTTGACATGAAAGTTACATTTATCATAAACTTTCGTCATACTCAAACAAACCTGAGATGATGAGCAGTTCACAGCAGCATTCATATCTGCAATACCTGAAACTATCCTTAAAGCCCCAATTATCCCCATTCTCCTATACTTCATATCTGGATTACTAACCTACAAGGTGACAAGCAGACATAGAACACAACACATTAGAAATTTGAATTTAAAGCATTCTTGGCTGGAAGAGTTACCCTTATCCTAAATGTGATCAAACCTGCTTTCTCACAACCATTAGAAGCTCATTAGCGACAGAAGAGCCACCTGAACCAGTATTGAAGCCAGCAGCCAGTGCCAAATGACAGAAGATATCATAAACCTAATTTGTTTCATGAACTGCATGTTATGATGAGACAAATTAGGAGAAACAAATGAACAATGTACCACACACCTTTCGAAGATTATCTTCATGAAAACTCTCCAGGTAATCTAATATACCTATGTTGTAAAAGTCGATGCAATTCAGATTATTCAGCAATGACAATCAATAAATACATAAGGCTTAAGAACAGTACCAGTTATATGTGAAGCTATAGGGATCAATTCCTCAGAGTTGTTTGATGTCAGAGAAATCATAATATCCAGAGCAGAAGAAACTTCGCAGCTGACCCCAGAACCGATATGAGCGATCAATGAGCCTATGAGCTGCACAAAATGGTAAGAACATTAGCAAATGAAGAATAGGTATAATGTATAAAGTAGGACAGCGAACTCGTTATCACATAAGCAAGACTACTATCCATGTGCAAGAAAGTTTTGCTGGCTGAATCTCCTATTCCCGCACATTTAGTCACCCAGTCACCCATTGAATACCATGGTATTCACCAACTTCTGTCATCAGTTCTTTTTTAAAAAAACAAAAAAACAGATGACAGGACCTCTGCCTAAGCTTTATAGACGAATAGAGAGTTTGAGATATGAGCCAATAGTGATCCCATCCACCACCTCAAAAGTCCGACAACACACTACACCACTTAGATATTCGATTGGCGCTACAGTGGTACTTTGGCGACCTCTATACCAACAAGATGTGATGATTACACAAAGGACTTCTGAATTAGTTCTCAAATGCGAGCCAATTGCTTGAAATAAAGCAAAGCTATTCGAAATTGAAAGCAGTATCAGATTGCAACTAAAGAACCCTTCCAAGGTTAAGGTTATGCCAGCTGGATGTGAACTATATCACACAATTTTCTTATACTGCTCTTATGCTCTCTCAACAGAACCTAAGTCATGACCAGAAATTTCAAACGAGATTAAGTTCCCCAGTTACTATCAGTTTTAGTATCCCTCTTTGTCTTCACCTAGCACCCTCTTCTCCCCAAATCACTATTCGGCGCTACATCCCATCCAGTGCACACACACGGCTCAACTAGTAGACATCACAATTCACAAACACAAAGTGAGCTAGGTTGAGGAGGATTAATGCTTTTGGCCAATTAATCTGCAGGAAGCTTGCTACCTCACTTTCGCTTTACATAACATAGGATTTAATATCATGCTTTTTAATTTATGTTTCCTATGCTGGACTTATACATAGGCATTCAGTACAGTAGTAGACCAAGTGTTAATTCAAAAGAAATGTAAATCCATGCAATATGCAACAGTATTTAAACCACAACCTGTCTGAATAAATTGGAAAAATTGGAAATCACAAAGCACAGGTCAACTCACTTTACCAACATCAAGAAATTGTCAATTTTCACTATGTTGATGACAACGAACAGAAGTGTTGACAACCAAAGGGTACCTCTTGCCTGGAATAAGTATCATTGAATTCTTCAAACAAAGCTGTAAACAAGTAGGTGGCAAATTCTCTAGCTTTCTCTTCCTTGCAAGCCAACAGGTAATCGCTCACCGAGAGGTATGACATGAAATGGTCCTGATTCAAGTTCAATCACGTCTCAGTCAGCACGGATAGTCAAACACATGATGTTATTCTATAGTCGTTACAAGATACTGAAGAACTGACCTTTACCAATTCAGTATTTCCATGAATGCATTGGTCAAACAGTGTCTCTCGTATACATCCTTGTAAGATCTTGGACTTCAGCATTTTCTCAGCACTTTTCTGTAGAGCACCACCATTGGCATAGATGAGCATGATGAGCCAAACATCAATCACTTTGTGATCCCTTGGGTGGTCGACCGATTTCAACTCCTTCAAGAAAGCCTCACAAAGCATCTGCATCGACAAGAAAGCAAAGCCCAGTTAAAACTTGGATGTGCAGTACTGCGTTGCAAATAAAATGAAGATTCAAATCACCCACATTCTTGAACCGGAGGCCTGATCTCAAGGCATCAAGGATTGCCCCATCAGTGCTATTGGCTAGTGCCTTCCCTTTCAGCTTCTTGCTCCGAACAGCCCGTGGATCCACCACACCGACAAACTTCAGCTGCTCGCGGATCTGCGATATAATTCTCCCAGCATTGACCGGCGTGGCAGAAAGCAGCAAGAACCTGAGTAAGTGTGGCATCTGGTCCGCATGAATTGTCCGGATGCAAGATATTGCAACTGTCACCGCCTTCAAGTATTCCCAGAGCACAAGACAATTATTCAGCCCACAATCCACATCATCATACATAAACACAAGATCTACGAAAATCGTTTGTGGTCATCACCTGCTCCTGCAACTGATCATTGAGATTAAAGTCGGACAAAGCGTCGAGCACAGCAACCACAACCTCCGAGTCCTCCTGCAGCAGCTTCTCCAGCGCGGCGACCACAGTGGCATGGCTCTGGTCGCCCACGATCTCCGGGAGCGACCCGATGATCTCCTTCTTCAGCCGGGGCGGCGCCACCGACAGCACCTCCACAAGCTTGGCGACGAACGCGTCAGCATCGACGAGGAAATCGAGCCACCGGAACTGCGCGACGATGAGCCTGCCCACGTCGTCCTGCAGCGGCACCCCATCGAGCGCGTTGTCGAAGTGCTCGGGCAGCTTGTCGAGGAGGAGGCCGAGGAGGCCGGGCTGGAGCGCGGGGACGGAGAGGAGCGCTCGCGCGAGGCTTGGTGAGCGCGGGGAGGTGGGGAGGAGGAGCTGGCGGAGCCGCGCGGGGGCGTCGGAGAAGGCGGCGAGCCCCGCGAGGAGGCGCGCGGGGAGGAGCCCGGCGGGGTCGGCGGCGAGCGCGCGCGCGAGGCGGGGCGCGAAGGATAGCGGGGAGGGGAGGGACGGCGGCAGGTGCGGCGGGACGAGGAGGGTGCAGCCAGCGTCAGCTAGGAGCGCCGCCGCCGCGTCGACGGCGGAGGGGTCGTCGACTGCGGCAGTGGCGGTCGGAGTGGGCGCTGGCGCCGATGGCGGCGGCGGCGGCGGCGGGCGCTTGCGGGGGTTGCTGCGCTGCAGGAACACCATGGCCGATCGCCGCGAGTGGGAGGCTTCTTCGAGAAGAAGGCGGAGGGGAAATTTTTGGGGGGGATTTTTGGGGAATGAAATTTTCGCGCCACGGAGCAGCGCTTCCTCTCCTTGTCCACTGCGCGTACGGATGATCTCCTGCAGAGCCGTTACATGATTAAATGACAGGTGGGTCCAAGGATTATACCTGTGTGTGTGGGTCCAACACGTCAGTGATTTGAGGTAATTGTTAGCTTAGTTGTACGCATAGCAATGCACCGTTCAATCGTTCATCAGATGAGAATCATCAATCATGAGATGAGGTAGTGGGGACGCATAGGAGCCGTCTAGTGTTCATCGGACGGTTAGCGCGGGCTCGGTTTCACAGACGACCCAGTCGAGTAGTCGACGCAGGAGTGGTCCGTGGAGGAGCTCTAGGGTTAAAGCTCCGCCGCCGTGACGACGACGAGCACCAAGTAGGGGAGTGGAGCGGTAATTAGCGAAATCGCGAGCCATCATATTCGAATCCTTTTTATTTGGGATTAATTGCTTGGATTCGATTCGTTCGTATCGAGTTGGCGGGCGAGCCAGCCGCGGATTGGGCTTTGTTGGATTTGGAGAGGTTGGAGAGATGGGGGAGGTGGAGGAGAAGCTCAAGGACTACGAGGTGAAGAGGGAAGGCGAGGCCGAGATCCTCATGCTCAAGAGCAACGCCGTCTTCTTCAATCCCGTCCAGGTGCGCTACTTTTTTTCGCCCCATTTTCGCCTCTCTTTTTTTCTAAAAACTTTTGGGTGATGTTTGATCCTAAAAGAGCGAGACTTGCATTAGCTCAGGCCAAGGACTAAGAGTGTTTAATGAATTAGTTCACCTGGTGGGATTGGAGTTTTGTGTTAGTGACGTGATTGTAGCACTCAGATAGGCTTCTAAGACCATCTCCGATGTTGTTTTAAGCCGATTCCATGCATGCTTTTGGCAACATGGAGTCGATTCAATACACTGGAGGCATCGGTTCCAATCAAAAAAATGTAGGAGTCGAACCCAACTTAGCATCCGGCTTCAACACAATAGAATAATATTCTTTACTAGATGCTTAGTGGTGCATTAACTCCAAGAACAACAATCCATGGAGGCGGTGGTGGTCTGGACGTCATGAACTGCACTTGTCGACGGTAGCGGCGAGGCCGTGCATGGAGCCGCACCCATGGGAGCTAGCCGAGCACGAGGCTATCGAAAACCAGCCACCATCAACACCTAATTCTACCAGAACGAACGAAACAAAAACTGGTGTTGCTCGCAAGATCCAACCCTCTATCATCACACAGCTGGAGCGGCAAGATGGAGGGGCAGGCTGTGCTCAACATCGGTGGTGGCAGAGGAAAGGGAGGGAGTTGGGTGAGAGAGAGAGAGAGAGAGAGGAGGGGATGGCATCAATGGATCTGGGAAGATGAAGTCGTGGCTTGGAGGGGATGGGGTTACGGTTTTTTTAATGACGTGGGTCCCACCTAGAGGGAGGAGTCAATTCTATTCACTACAAGTAAAAATGATGATTCTTGTGAATGCTTAGGTGGCATGTTATTGAACCTGAACCGGTGAAAATACATTAGAGATGCCCTAATTCGATCTCCTTGCCATGCCATTTCGGGCAGTGTGCATTATTTGAGCTCGCGTAAATGCAAACTCTGTCTGTATCTTGTGGTTTTTGCATATGGCTGTCTTGAGCAGAAATGAGACATATGTACACAATTTGTGCGATTCTTGCGATTTAAGTTTGTGTCTGGTTTGGGTTACTGAGTTGATTGGTTTCTGTGAGTTCAGTACCTGCAATTTATGTCTTAGGTAGTTCGATAGAGGTTGGTGTTTTGCTCATGTGATGATCAATTTTGCTGAATATGGAAGTTGCACTTGCAATTGATGGCTTTTGCAGTTTATTCTTAATTTTTTTTGTTTCTTCTATTGCATGGTGTGGATGCCAATATAATTGCAGCGCTAGTAATTCAAGTTCTTCTAATCAGGTTTAGCAGTCTTCTGCTGTTTGGTTACTACTTACTACTCATTTAAAATAAGTCCAATGCGTTCAATATTGCATACGGCTAATACCAAACTTGATCTACCCCCCTCTCTATTGCTTTGTCAAGCCAAGAAGCTATGCACACGTAAGAAGTGCTTTTCTCCACTAAGCTTCTTAAATTTGATGCATTCAGTGCAACATAGCAAAATAGTTGCAGCTATTATCATTGATTCCAAGGTTACATGAGATTGCGTAAATAGTCCTTAACTAGCCATCCTGTGGTGAATCATTGTAAGGCTTTCTCTAACATCAAGTATACTGCATTTGTTAGGTCCATAATAGAGACATGTCAATTGCCATTTTAAGGACATTTGTAGCCAAGCGCAACAAAGAACATGAGGAACTGGTGAACAAAAGGAACAAGTCACGTCAGAAAGTGAGTCAGGATATGCCACCTGGATCAGATGGAGGTGGCGCTTTAACTAGTCAGGATGATGAAATCAGTGGTGATCATGAAAAGGAGCTAAATGGGGCTGCCGACAAGGCAGAAGATCTGTCAAAAGAAACAACACAAGCACCTTCCTGGAAAAGAACCAGGGAACTCAAACCACCAATTGTTCTTGAGGTGATGCCTTACTTTATGTTACAAAGCTCATGTTCTGGATTTCAATATGAACGGGATTTGATTACATATGATCAATTGAATAAAAAGTGCAGGCATTGGCTGCTTCTGGGTTGAGATCTCTGCGTTATGCTCGCGAAGTTGATGGACTTGGGAAGGTGGTTGCTCTGGACAATGATAAAGGTCATTGGCATGCTTGTCTACAGCTGTTTCATGCATTGCTATTTAGGATTACACAAGACTTGCATTAATTTTTAGACTACAAGACTTAACATTAAACATGGTTCTTCTTTTTTTCAGCCTCTGTTGAAGCTTGCAAGAGAAACATTAAGTTTAATGGTGCTGCTGCTTCTAGTAAAGTGGAAGCACACTTGGCTGATGCTCGAGTTTACATGCTTACTCATCCAAAAGAATTTGATGTGGTAATGCTTATAATTTTTTTTCACATGTGACTCTTTATTACCGTTGACACCTCCTGGGATGGCACTATCTGCTGTAATCTAAGAACTTACCCATGACAATTAGAAGCTTGTTTATAATCAGTGTCTCTCCTTGTATGGGTACTTCTTGAGGATATTTCCAGTATTGTTTGTCAAAAATTACCATTTATTATTTTCCATTTTTGGGTGACCTTTTGGGGTTTTCCTGCTTCATTGTTTTAATCCCCACGAAGTTGGAACAAATGAAATAAACCAGGGAAGAACAGATATCAGAATTGTGCTCTACAAGGTGAATTTGTTTTTCCTTTTTGTTTGTTGGGCGGTTGGAGTGGTCAGAAGCAGGGTACTGTTTGAGAAGCTTATGGAATTGCCTCGGGTTTTTAGGTTTATCTGAGATTCTAGCTTTCAAAGCTCCTGTAAGTTAGCTAGTGAGGTTTGCATGAGTACAAGCTTTTCCAAACAAAGATCGCACACTTGCTAACAGGAATATGACTTGTTGTACTAACAAAAAAGGATGTAAACACTTGAATTTTAATGACTCGACTGTTTCAAGTTAAAGCAAAATTATAAGCGAAGGCTTTAGACAGCTAAAAAATTTTCCTCTAATGATCCTCACTAGCTTCCTTATTTTCTCACATGTTATTTTTTTAGGTCGATCTTGACCCCTATGGGTCACCTTCGATATTCCTTGACTCTGCTGTACAAGCTGTTGCTGATGGAGGGCTGTTAATGTGCACAGCCACTGATATGGCTGTTCTATGTGGGACCAACGGTGAAGTTTGCTACTCCAAGTAAGGACTGTGTTACTAGGTCCAAGCTGAAATTCAAACCAATTATCAATGTTCTGACTTCTGATCATCAATTGTGTCTTGCAGGTATGGTTCCTACCCAATCAAAGGCAAGTATTGCCATGAAATGGCTCTGAGAATCCTCCTTGCCTGCATTGAGGTATATACCAATGGTTACTATTGTTGTATCCCAGAAGTTTAAACTCGTTAAGTAGTTTTATTACTAAGTAAAAAATGATGGTTTTAGATTATATCTTCACTTTGTCACTAATTGGACCTGATGTACCAATCTGCTCTGTGGAACTTTGGAAGTGTTGTTATTCTGAGTTTTGAGATATCTCACCTCCTACTATATTTTCCCTTATTGACACAGAGCCATGCAAATAGGTACAAGCGTTATATCGTTCCAGTTCTCTCCGTGTTTATGGATTTCTACATCCGTGTTTTTGTTCGAGTATTCACGTGAGTTTTCTCTTCCCCACTATCATTGTGTATTTGTGTTTGTTTAAGATTTGAATGAACAACTTGTCGTGTGATGTACCTAATTTTTAGATTCCGTGGATTTCATGTGCAGTTCCGCAAGTGAAATAAAAAATGCTCCTCTTAAGCTTTCTTATGTATATCAGTGTGTTGGTTGTGATTCTTTTCATCTTCAATGTCTCGGGAGGACCGTTACTAAGGTACACTTTTTGCTTACCATTTATATCATCTCAGCATTACCTTTCTCCAACTATACATCAGTAGATCAAATAATGTGAGCCTTTCCTTGTTGATTTTTCTGGGGGAACTGAAGAATAATAGTGTGAAGCATGCACCTGGTATTGGTCCTGTTGTTCCTCAAGAGTGTAGCGATTGTGGGAAGAAATTTAATGTGGGTGGGCCAATATGGTCTGCTCCGATTCATGATCAAGATTGGGTACTTTCTACATTGGCAGATGTCAAGCCAATGAAGGATAGGTACCCTGCATATGATAAGATTACTTCAGTTCTAACTACTATATCAGAGGTATTGTTATTACTTTCTTCTGCTTGTTGCTAAAGAGTAAAGTTATTATTCTTGAGCATGTGGAGCAATTGTCTGTTAATACGCAGAATGGGTTATTGTTGTAACTTGTCTCTAAGATAATTTATATCTTGAACTCTATGGAAAATGTCCATCATGCATCTAGATCTGTTGAGTTGAATTGAGCTTTCTTAGCCCTCATTGCCAGCATGATTGTTCGCAATGGTCCATTCATGTAATGTTGAGACACTGCATAATACATATCATGAAAGATGTTTCTGCGTTCTTCCTACTTGTACTTCCTTAGACTCTGTTTTTCATGCGATGCAGGAGTTACATGACATACCACTGTTTTTCAGTCTCCATAACATTTGTGGGACTGTCAAGTGTACTTCCCCATCTGCAGTTGTGTTGCGTTCTGCAGTACTCAATGCTGGCTATCGTATCTCTAGCACCCATGTGAACTCACTTGGACTAAAATCTGATGCCCCTTGGGATGTTATTTGGGACATCATGCGCTGCTGGGTAAATCTCTATACCCATTTTCCTTACGGTATTCTGTTGGATGCAAGTCTAGCTTCTTTTTCCTTGTCTTCCTGGATGGACTGGTAGCTTTCTCTCGATCTAATGGTGCATTTTTTCCCCACCCAGGTGAAGAATCATCCTATCAAGGAACAACCACGTGACTCTCCAGGCACAATGATCCTTTCAAAATCCCCTAAACTGGAAGTATGTCATTCATGCACCATATACTCTTGCTTCTATTATGCTTTCTGTGTCTGATAGACGAAAATCATAGCATTGGTGGTTGTTATCACCCTGTGGTCATGCAGGCAAATTTCTCTAGAGCGGTTGCTGCCCTGAGCAACGCTCAAGCAAAGAAGGTCAAGCGGTTTCTTCCTAACCCAGAGCGGCATTGGGGCCCGAAGGTCAGGGCTGGGAGGAAAATCACAAGCAAGCATGCTTCTCTACTAGGCCCAGAGGCTGTAAACGGGGCCATCTGTCACGAAGAAGGAAAGGATTCGGCGTCAGATAAGCCAACTCCAGAAACTGAAGGGATCACCACAGCCGAAGAGAACAAACCCTCAATCAAGCGCCATAAGACCAGTGACGATGAACTGGCAACTGAAGAGAACAAACCCTCAATCAAGCGCCAGAAGACCAGTGACGATGAACTGGCAACTGAACCGTGATTAAAATGATCTCACTAAACTGATGTATCCAACTATCATCGAATTCTTAAGCTTAGGAGTCAACCATGGCATTGGTGGTTCTGTTATATTATCATTACCTGCTAGGACTGTTGTTTCTGGCATTGAATTTTGATCGGTAAAGTTTTGTGACGAGGCATGTCTCGTAGCCATCTGTATTACATGTCATGGATGATCAGGAGGTATTACAGGAAGCTGCGGTGCCAGGGAAAAGTTGTGGCGCTGTCAGAGACTGAAAGGACTGGAATGCAGATGCAGTACCAGTCTGTAATATCTGGTTTAATCATTGGAGGACTAAGTGAAATAAAAAGAAAGAAAGTTAAATATAATTAAAAGAAAATTCCAGAACTTAGTTTATTAGGGAGAGTAGTAGGCCGTCGACGTATAGCCGGAGCCGGGCTTTAAGTAAGAGGGGGAGGGGCTAACCAAACACTAACCTTTTTTTTCTTTTTCTCAGCCGGTTGTTGCCCTGCCACCACTCACCTCTGCCCTCCAGCCACCAGCAGGCTTTGCGCCAGCCGCCTGCCTCCCTGCAGCATGCTGGCCAGCCTTGCATGCATGCGCCCTGCGCAGCTGCTTGCCAACCAGCATGCATGCTTGCATATTCCTACCAGAGGGAGAGGGAGAGAGAGAGAGAGAGAATGAGGGAGGGAGGGGTACATGGCTGATTCTCTGTGCTGATAATGCTGCTGACCAAGGTGGAGGAAGGAGGAAGGAAAGAAGGGAGAAGAGCAGGTTTCATGAAAAATTTGTGATCTTCAAGGGTAACGATCTGAAACTCTTTAGATTTTCCTAGCTTAATCACTATTTAATTTGTAGGACGTTTGGTCAATAGGAAGAGTAGATGACATTCTGCCCTAGTTCGTGGAGGTTCGACGCAGAACCGTTCGGGGGTAATTAGAGGTGTTTAGGCTCAGAATCAGGGTTTCATCCAATTAGAGAAAAGCTAGATAATCTCGTTATCTTTTCAGGAAGGTCTGGATCATTATAATCGGAGTAGCGAGCGAAAAGTTACGGTATCGGGAAGGTCGCTATCCAGAATTTGGACGTAGCTGCCAGATGTTGCGAAGTTGGGTCAGTTTCATCTAATAGATGACAAAATTAAAATATAGTGATAACTTGAATAATTTAGTTTCCAGAATTAGTATCATTCATATATTTTTCAAGTTTTAGAATTAAAGATATAAAATTATGAAACAGACTGTTCTGACAGATTTTGGGACGGTCTTCGGGGAACAAAACGGGGCAGAAAATGATAGAATTATATGTTCGTCATAACTAAGAAGTTGTAAGTTTTTTCGTGAGGATAAAAGATAGTATTGGTTGGTTGAATTTGGTGTTCGAATGAATAAGTTAGATCTATTTTACTACTGGGACAACAGGTAGTGTGTCCGGTAGTTTTGGGTTAATTGAGTCGGTTTGGCGTAGACTATCAGACCCCAAATTGAAATTTGAAATCTTCTGTGTTCACAGCACTAGTCTCTGGATCAGTAGCTAGTGCCTACAGTTACATCATTGGATATCAAACACATATCACGAAAACGTAAAGCTATTGCATAATAATAAATAAAGCATAAATATATCTTATGTCATTTGTCCTTCAGAATGGCCGACCAAGCCAAATACCTTTAAAGAATCAACAGCGGGAGCAAAATAAAAGTACATCACGTGGAACCCTCACGATATACCCACAGTCAATCGACTGGGGCCCGCGACCTGGTTCTTGGCCTTTTTGATCTCCAATCTTGACGAATGCTCATAAATGCCCGCATAACCTTCTTCTTTTATGCTTACTGAATAAAAGAATATATTAAACGAGCATGAGTAAACAACTATACTCGCGAGCCAACATACATAATGCAATTATTATATATACAAGGCTAATCAAAGGGAGGTTCATGGTTCTTTTATTTGCACAAAGTTCAGTTTGAATTAGAATAGTTAGTAAGCAATTCCCATGACCTAGCATTTTAACTAACACAGGTTTTGATAAAACTGAGTTTTGTTGTAAAATACTAGTTGAGGCTCCAACCTCCTATACCATTTAGTGACTCCATCCACCCAATGCTCATATTCTTTATCGGGTCATATCTCGTACTTATCACTGGTTCCCAACTAGAACATCTCAACTCTCTAGGCCCCAACCCAATATCTCCTATCACTGGGCTCCAACCAGGCCATCTCAACTCTCTGGGCCCCAACTCAATATTCTGAATCACTGGGCTCTAACCCATCATCTTATCCCACCCACAAATTATTTTATAAAAATAAAAGCTATCTCAAGCAAGTTCTCGGCACCGCCTATGACCGTGGGTACGGCTATGTAGATAATTTTCCCACTCTGCAGAGTTCGTACAGTTTACCCACAAGAGACAATCAACTTATAATACCCATCTTGACACACTTCCTTAGGTGTGTGACTAAGATGATTGTCACAAGGCCTTTACAATGCCACACCTTAATGCAACTCCACGCCGCTAGGTATCACCTCCTTGGGCCACGCCCACGGGAGGTCTCCCACTTGCGCCATGTAGATCAGTGGCTCCCTTACCCTTAATCCACACCACACACCCACCAATGGTGAGGTTGTGAGGAGGCGAACAAATTAGTTAGCTAAGTTGTACCCATTATAGATTTGTGGTTGCACTGTTTTTACACGAGAGGTCATCACAAGATCCGGGTCCTTAATTGACTCGGGCGGTACTTTCACATACCCACTTTGTCGTGCACCCAGCACCCGCCACACTTTTTAGCCACCCAAGTCAAAATCTATTTTTTTTTGTTTTCTTTTGTTTTAAAATACTTTTCTAGTTCAACATACCAACCAAGCTCCAACCTCGACTGCCCAAATCCAATTTCAAATTTTGAATGATGTTAGGGCAAATCATTGCCCACATACCAATGTACCTAAGCAAGGCTAAGCATGACACTTAGGTACGAACTTAGTAGCCAGTATATATACCATTAGTCTAAGGAGACAAAGGATAGTGTCCAAGTTCAAGGATTGGAAGTTTATACACAATTATCATTAAGGTAGTAACTATGAGCTAGATCAACATATTTATATAAATCATAGCCATGCAATTTCATAATTTAAAACAATATAATTGCATTTCAAAAGTAGGTTCAATATGATCAAAGTGTTGACTCGCCTTGCTCAATGTTCTAATAATCTTCTTGCTCAATGTTTTGATAATCTCAGTCTTAGCCTTGTTCTTGTTGGGACTGTTGTTCCATCATGGCTTCATATTCTAACTACACAGAATACGATTGAACCCAAGAACATCTGAAAGACAACCAAATGAAATCCAATAAGTCTAATGGCAAGTAAACAATAGAACACTTCAAATGAAAGTCAATCAATCCCACGGTGTTAGAAGCAGGAAATACTTAAATGAAACTAAGTGCACCCAAGGGTATCCTATAAGAAGGAAGTACTCGAGATGAATCTAATCCTACTTAGTGGAGTTGATGAAGGAAATACTTCGGACGAAGTATATCCAAGGAAGTTGATGAAGTAAATACTGCAGATGAACTGAAGTACATCTAGGCAGGTTTGGAATGAAGGAAATACTTCAGACTAAAGTAGATAGAT
This sequence comes from Phyllostachys edulis, assembly GCA_036346405.1. Taxonomy (NCBI): domain Eukaryota; kingdom Viridiplantae; phylum Streptophyta; class Magnoliopsida; order Poales; family Poaceae; genus Phyllostachys; species Phyllostachys edulis. The sequence goes on from CM070558.1 coordinate 10,906,777, forward strand.
CCAAACTCTACTCGTTTGGTCTAGTGTTGGGGTTTTGGGTTGATAGTCAGACTTAGGGTTAGGCAACTGTTTGATCCGGAGTGAGGGCGGGAGGGATCGAGCTCTTGGGAAGTCCGGTGGTGCAAGGAGTTAGGATTCCAATGGGAGAGAGAGAATATTCATAGAAATATTCTGCATCGGTTACCGAGATGGGAGAGATCACCCAGTTAGGTTGGACTCTTTGATCCACTTTCGTATCACGAAGGGTGCTACTACTGGGAATGGGTGATGGTGGATGATAACTGGAGTCTAACGATGTCGATTGGTGGTTGGAACTACTATGATCCACCTGGGGACATATCATCGCTATCCATCCCCGGCGCCTAGTTGCTCTAATGATTACTTCCTATTTACCGAGGAAGTTCCATGATAGTTAGGTGAGACCTACGTGTAGGTGCGAGGATTCGCTCTGGGAAGACACAAGTCTCACCGACACATGGGGTCTAGTTCACTTAATGACTTCTTTTATTACTTTATATTTATCAAGGAAGTTCCACGAACCTTAGCTAGAACTTCTAGGCATTGGCTAGATATCAGCCTTACACCCTTAGTGGTGTAATATCCTGTTTAAACATAAAATAAATAAGTGATTAGTACTAAAATTATATAGAATTAGAAAGAAAATTCAGAATTTTGGGGAGAGGAATAGGCCGCCAACCCATATTCAAGTGGGGAGGAGCCAGTCATAGTGGCCCAAGGCCCATGGCTGCCCACTAGAATGCAAGGGGGGACCACCAAACCCTAGCCGCCCATGCTACAATAGCCACTGCCTGCCCCCCTACTGCTCCTCCTCTCCCGGGCGGCATCCTCCCTACTGCCTTGTGCTACTGCCGGCCAGCATCAAAGAGGAAGGAAGGGGAAAGAAACGAGAAGGAAAGAGAGGAAGATCTCGGGGAAAATTTCATGGTTCGGCTTCACGTCTCCGTGGGTAACGATCTATAGCCTTTAGAAGAGCCCGTGGTTAATCTCTTTTCTTTTTATAGATCGTTTTGTCTTTGGGAAGGTAGAGGAACATTTTGTCCAGATTCATCCAGTTTAGGGCAGAGCGTTGCGAGGATGATCTGGGATAGTTAGACTCAGAATTAGGATTCAGTCTAGTTAGATAAAAGAGGATTTTTCGTTAGCTTTCTTTAGAGTACTGGATCACAAATTTTGGTTGGGTAGATTGGGAGATATTATTATTTTTGTAATCTATCTGTCTGATCAGTTGTTGGGTTCGGGCAGCATGCTAAACCTATAGATTAAAAATAGAAGATGAAGTATTTTGGAATTTTAATCTCCCTTAAAAAGGTAGATAATGTCTTAAGGAATTCAGAGAGTATAAGATCATGATTTTTGGAGTTGTAGATCATAAGTTATGATTTTAGAAAGTGAGCTGCTCTGTTTTGGCCAGAACCGTGTCCGGGGAGGAAAACAGGGTTGTTTTGGGTTTCGATGAGGAGCGGTGTTAATTATTCCTTTTGTAATGTTGGACTGCTCTTGGATTGTTTTTTAGTATGTTTTATAAATGCTCAGGTGGTGGTGTGAATTAGGGGGCAATGCCCTCTACTCGTCATCCTTCGTCACACGGTTGAGGCAAGTGCAATTTAGTCGGTAACAAATGCGGTAAATATTCATGACTTGTTAATGTCTTACGCATGTGAATGTTTATTCATGTTTTTGCTATTGAATATGCCATGTGCTTATGTTGATTAAGTAAAGAGATGAAGATTAATGGTTGACAACAATCATTTGCATCATTTTCATTAATCCTTGAGACTTGGTCTACGTGGTAGCTAAGTAAGGATAATTTTTTAGGTCCCCGTCATGTTTTAGACGGGCATGAAGTCCCCACACTCGTGGAGTGTGTGCTTGAGGTCCCTGTGCTAGAAGGCACAGGCTTGAGTATAGATCGACAGATGCATACTCCGCATTACCGGTAATTGCAAAGAGAAGAGAAGTGCATTTGTGACATTTGCATCGCATGAATTTAAAAGTTGAGAATTTATGACACCAATGTGGATGGTTGCATGTGGGCAATGTTTATGTTCAATATCTGATTATGAGGTTTTGTTTATCGATCGATTTGATTGTACTTTGCTGAGTCAAGGACTCACTTGTTGCTTATGGTTTTTTAGGTACCTCCTGTGAGGAGGCATGCATGGGAATGAGATAGTAAATTTTGGTGCACTACGCTTTGCTATTCACCATGACAAATAAATCAACACTTTTAGTTAAATTGGAGAAACCTTATTAATGACTTTCATTTTACGATTGTGTTCATCCTTCGCGGTGAAATGGTTTCCGTTGTAATAGAGATAGTCGATTCTTTCATATGGACCTTTATGATTATGTTTAAATTCTCACTACCTGATTATCATGCTCATACATGTTAGTTGCTTTGAATTCCTTCAATGGCCACTATTTTGAGTGAAACTTTGTCGAAATTTAGATAAAAATTTATAGTTTAGTGAGAAACCTCTGCTTCATTATGATGGAATAACTTTTAGAGCTTGATGGATATTGTTTAATCCCTGATGATTGATTAGGCCTTGTTTATTCATTCCATAGTGTTTATTCGTTTGGTTATGCGCAGATTGCGGATTTTAATCTTGCTATGCTTCTAGTTTGATTATTTAGGTTTGTCCAATCTATAATCATATTTTATTGCGACCCGTGGACGGTTTTGTTAATGAGTTGCTTGCTGTAATTTTATTGTAAGTTGATGTAAATTAATTTGTTAGGGTAGTTTAGTGGCATTCCAGGCTGGATGTCGGGCTGGGGTGTTAGAAGTGGTACCTAATGTTTTGGGTTCATCACGCGGTGATCTTTAGCTAGCCTCATTACTTACGTGGCCTGACATATACTAAAGTAAGCTATCACACTAGGCTAATCCTTAGCTTTGCCATTTGCTAACGACTACCTCTAGTTAGGTAGATAACTACCATACAAGGTCTATGGGCTCTTGCCTATTAGTCTTCGCTTAGCGATCGACCCTATTGTCTTGATTACTATCACTAACATGAGGCTAGATCATAGCCACCGTTAACTTTCATTAAGTTTTATCACTACTATCCTTTCCTTTGCTCTAAACGTCGAGGACACACTTAGTTGCTTAATCCACTTCTAGCATGGCCCACATGCCAATTGACATACATGCATATACATAAACTTTTATTCCCCTACTTACTCTATGTCCTAAGTATATGTGAGCTTATGTCATTACGGTTACCAGTCACTTCATAGGTCATTGGTGTCCTTGACACGACCGCAAAACCTAGTTAAGCGCGAGGCATACCTGTCATATGATGTCCCCATTGAATCTGCTAGTTGACTAAGCTACCCTCAACTTAGTCATTCGATCTAGGGTTAAGTGATCGCCTAGATGTCCTTCGTATGATTATCTCATATCAAGGTGCAACCTAATGGTTTAGCCTACGACGCTAACACGTTTTTGGTTAATCATCTACTCAAGTGGGTCTCGTATGCCATTGTCATATTCTCACGATTGTCACTTACTATTACTACTATCTTGATAACCATTTACTGTAGGCAACTATACGCCAACCAACGTAGCCGACTGATTACTCCAACATTATGCTTTGTTAGTGATAATGTTCTATGTGTACACCTCTCTATTCAAGTTAATATCTTGCACACTGTCATACCAACTTAACTAACCTACTTACCGTATGCTTACGTGGGACACAACTGTTATATATAGCACTACCCTATACTACCTTGCAAAGGCAGTACCTATCGCCCGTGGGCTTACTGGTTATTCGAACATGGATGCGTGGGTGTGTGTATATAGACAAGAATATTGAGAGTTATGTCATAACAAAACTTACTGCCATTCTTACATTCCAAGTTAAGGACTAAGGTACTAACTACTAGCTAACTCCATGCAATTTCTAGTTACAGATACTAACCACTCCTTGTTGAACTAACTTGTAACTTGCTGCTAACCTAGTCCAGTGGGCCCTACTGTCATTGACTCATCCATACACACACAGAGAGCTGAGCCAAGGGGCCCCTCCTGTCATATACTCCAACAGAGGATCCAGAGAGTGAGACAGTGCAACCGAAACAGAGGAAGTCGGGGAGCTCACAGGTGCGCTTCGCCGGCAGCGAGGGGGCGATGGTGAGGCGGCTTGGACCCAAAAATGGGTTGATCAAGGCTAGGGGGGCTGAGGGGAGGTGGCGTCGTGGCCTGGGGCGACCCGAGGTGGCGAGCACCATGCAGGGCAGCGACCGATGCTAGGGGAGGTGAGGGGCAGCGATGCTCGGGTGGGAGAGAGAGGAAGGGGTATGGTGAACACAAGCACGAGGAGAGCGAGGGGAACCTATCGGTGTGGCCCGTGTGGGCATAGGGAGGCTGAGGCGGTCCGGCGACGTAGGCCACAGGCGGCACAGCGAGGTCTTTGTGGCGGTGGCACTGCGAGGAGAGAGAGGGGGCATGAGCGGTGGGGAATGGTTGTTGGAGGTGAGGAGGTGCTCGGGGCGAGAGCAATTGGAAAGGAGCTCACCGAGCGAGGAGCGGTGGTGAAAATGGTGGTTTTGGCCGACGACGGGGAAGGAGAGGTTGCCGGCGTGTTCCTATGGACCAACGACACAATTAATAGGGGGGAAGGTTGCTCATGCTCCGAAACACGTCATAAGTGAACGGCGAGGGGAGAGGCTTGCCAGAGTGGTAGGGAGGTGATGGCGATGTGGCGGCCAACAATGGGCACTTGTGCTTTCTTTCAAGGCCGTTCCTGATGGAGGGCCGACCGGGGCGACCGCCCAAGGCCCACCAGAGCCAAGGGCCCCCGATCCTGATACATCATACTACATATACGTATATGTATAATTGTATATCCTATATATGTTGTATTGCTCTACAGGGTTGTATAACTACTAATTAGATTGAGGTTAAAAGTGTAGGGATGGGTATCCTGGTACATCTCTTTTCTCTGAATTAAGAGTGTTGCAAATGACTTGGCCATGTGACAATGTCTACTATTGAGATTTTTTAGTTTGTTAGAGATGTAGATTGTTATCCAAATGTTTCAATTGCTTATCGAATCTTATTTACTGTACCTGTGACTGTAGCATCAACTGAAAGAAGCTTTTCAAAGTTGAAGTTATTGAAAAACTATTTAAGGTCATCAATATCATAAGAAATGTTGAATGGTCTGGCCACTTTATGCATTGAAAAGGATATGTTAGATCACATTGACGTGGTTACTTTTATCAATGACTTTGCATGTAGAAATGTTAGAAGAAATTATTTTCTATGAGTAGTTTGTATCTTTTTGATGTATTGAATAGCTTTGTAGTTGATATAAAAGTAGCACTATTTGTTTATATTAGAATAAAGAGCCCCCCATTTTGTCTCGCCCTAGGGCCCCCGAAATGCCAGGAACGGCCCTGCTTTCTTCGCGATTATGCTCGATGGAGAAGGGGGGAAGGGAAGGGAATGGCAGGAAGGGGTGAGGTGAGTGCGGTGCCGGCCTTATATAGGCGGGAGAGGGAGGAAGCCAGTGGCTGGGCGACATGGCTAGGAGGTGACGCAAGCGAGATCGAGGGGACTGGGAGGATACAGGTGCGACGCGGCTACAACGATGGTGAAGAGACGAGAACAGGCGCGAGGCAGCATGGTTGCGCTGATGGCGATGCTATGGGAGAGGACGACGCGGCACGGGGTGGGGCAACATGGCTACAGAGGGAGAGGCAGGCGCGCGGGAGCGACGGTTAGTGTGGCACTAGTGGCGCAGAGATGACGCGGGCGACGATGTGGCTCCAAAGGGACGACAGTGATGGCAACGTGCACTACGGCATGGGGCTACAACGGTGACGATGGCGGGAGTAGCGGTGTGCGGCGCATGGAGAAACAGGGGAGGAGGAAGAAAGAAAGAGAGGGCCAGGCTGGCGCGTGGGCCTGGGGAAAAAGGAGGAGCCAGGACTGGCGGCGACGGTCAGGTGAGGATGGCGTTGACGTGGGAAGTGGCATAGCGCCAGTGGAGCGAGGACGACCATGATGCGTGCGTAGGGCAACAGAGGCTCGAGTGGCGGAGTGCGCGGTGATGAGTGCGACACAGCGCACAAGGCAGTGGCGCAGCACACGCGCTAGTGCATGATGCTACCGGCACGCAGGAGCAGGCGACAGTATGGGTGTGGGAGACATGATGGGCACAAGGGCAGGTCGACGTAGTGCTAGTGCTGCGACCGAGGGCGTCATGACGCACGACACAGGAGGAGGCAGGCAGCTAGGCTGGTAGTTGGGCCAGAGGGAAAGAAGGACAAGAAGAAGTTAGGCTAGGTCGGGTGGCTTTCGGCCCAGACCGCACTTTTGAGGTCGAGGTTTCAAAGAAAAACCCAGAAATTTGAACGTCAACTAAGTGTAACAAAAAGTTTTAAAAATTCCACATTTTTAAACAGTTTCAAATGTTTTGAATTTTTGGAATGTTACATAAACATGCGATGACGATAAGTGTAAAGTGTGAGTGCTGTGATGTTGTGATTTTTAGTTGTGTCTTGCCATATTTGTCCAGGGAGTGTGGCCTCTAGTGCCATGCCGTCGCCTCGCTACCCGGCTCCAAGGAGATAAAGAGGCAAGTACATGGTAGAGTGGTGAACAACGGGTTACTCGCCATTTGTCATTGATATTACTTATCATGCTATTTATTATACTTTCGTTAAGTTTATTCTTATACGTGATATTGATGACATTGAGTGAATGAGAATGAGATATTGAGTTAATGAGATGAATTATGTTGATGAATAATTAAAGATACGATGTTGCAGCATTTACAATCATCATAATAAGAGTGCACGAGTCAGGTCGGTGAAAAAGTTATGTAACTATTCCGATGAGGTCGGTGAGAAAGATACATTACTAATCCGGAGTGCTTTAGATAAAGTCTTACATTTGTATGGACTAGTTAAAGTCCTACAATGTAGGGACCACATCCTAACGAAGATGGAGAAAGAGTGTGTCATCGACGGGTGAACACTCTTCTATACCGGTATCAACTGATGAGATGCATATGAGCGTGAGCATGATGGTGCATTCACATTTATGAGTAAATTATTAAATTGCGCAACTTTACCTGTATGGAATATAACTTGTTTATTTGAGTATGAGAATGACATTAAATAGATAGATGATATTGATAACCTTGATTATGGTTGATAAACTGTTGTTTATGGTTTTATTATGTATTTGCTGAGTCGTGGACTCACCCTTGTTTATTTGTTGTTTTAGGTTGTTGTTGATGGCATATCGTATGGGAAGGGCTTACACACATGGAATAATAACACCACCTTCACTCAAATAAATAGATTGACCATGTGAACGTTTATTTTGGTGTGATGAATAATTCCTTCTAGGACTTGATAATTAATGATTAGATTTAGGAGCTTGGTTATAACTTGATTACTCGTTTGTTGGATCATTTATTCTCTATTTAGTTTCTTATTTCATATTGCTATCTAGTGCGCTGATCATTAAGCAATTTAGATGTATTTATTATTTCATATTATGTCCCGTGGATGGGTTATATTTTGTTATGCGCTTACTAGAATTTAATGTAACATGTGGTTTAAATTAGTAGTTGAGATAATTTAGTGACATTCCGAGCTCAGTGTTGGACCGAGCTATTACACATATTATCCTAGTATCATGTCAAAAGGCAAAAGGGTGGAAGGTATTATCCCAGTATCATGTCAAAAGGCAAAAGTGTGGAAGGAATGTGTGGATGCGGAGAAGTCAGGTACATTCATGTGTAAAGTGCCTTTCTGCTATGTACTCCTACATAGGAGGAAGAATGTGTCTTTGTTGGGCAACAAAAATTACAGATGTACGGATGGGCACTTGTGGTTAGACTTCTGTAACATGCATTAACTTTGTAATATCACTGCTGATAAATACGCAGAGAAGTGCTGCTCAATTGGCATCCAAAGGGATCCAGATCCTCTATTGCAATGAGGGATCACTGTGTGAACAACGATCTATGGACTATGAGTGATGTAACGAGGGATCACTATGTAAACAACGATCTATGAGCGGGTGTACAATATTCGGACAGCGACACTGTAGCAAGCACAGTAGAAACAATGAAATATTTATGTTTGCAGTTTTTGCTATAGCGCAAACACTGTAGCGATTGGTCTGAACCTTTGCTTTCCGATCGAACTGTTGAGATCGGTTTCTAATGCATGGCACTGTATTGAACCCTTCAATGCAGACATCCATTTCCTGTCTATAGATATCTACGAGAGTTGAATGCACAACCTCTCTTCTCCTACCTTACCACTCCTACAAGGATGTTTTACAATGTGAGTTGATAGAACAGTTGCACCAGATTTGATTTATCAATCAGGGTCAGACTCTTTATGATGTACAAGATAGGTGCACAAAGCAAGCGGAAAGGAAATAAAAATAAACAGGAGATGCCTATTTTCTTGGGATTGGGATCCTCTACATTGATAGCAATGCATATGATCTACAGTGGTATGTTATTAGGAGCGATCTTCACTGTCCACCCGAAAATTGAAGATCCAAATCAATCACTTCAGTAAAATCATAGCATTACATGTTTCACTGTTGCTACAGTGTTGCGTGGCTCTGTTCACTCCTCACACAGGGACCTCTGCAGTAATGCAGAGGATCCGAATCCATTTTCCCGCAGGTCCACAGGGATTCCAGATTCTAGAGTCCTGGGTGGTCCTTGGAAGTTGCTTTTATTTTTTCCTTGTAGGGACACTGACACCTTACAAACAACACATTTCTTATATAGAGAGAACGACCCTCACAAACCGCAAATACATCCACTCCAGAGACATGATTATTTGTAGTACTAATCATTTATACCATTGTGCAAATTTCCAAACATGCTCATCAAGTAAGAGATAAATGACTAATAATATAGACATCTACATATGGTGCAATTCAATTTTTGTTGTTCTTATTCCTATATGGCTATGGTTTCTTCTTAACCAGGTTCAGTGGCTCTAGTTTACTGATCGCATGGCTTAACGGGAATACTGTGTTGTATTCCAGAGTCTTTTGGTAATTTATCATGTGAGAAAAGAAAATAGAAATGGGAAAAGGAAAAGAATGGTGGGGCCCACCTGTCTTTTGGATGCAATGGATTGATAAGGTTGAGACTTGTTCTCTCAACCGGGAAAAAAGGGAGTAGTCGGCCGTTCGTATGGGCTCAGTTCATGGCAATGGATGCGGCAAGTGCTAGCGATTTTCTCGCCGACGGTTAGTAGCGTCGAGGAGTGCTCCGAGTCCTAGCTCCTCTTGGATAAGTTGGTTCCCCTATCTCTCTTTTCGCATTCAGAGCAAAAACACCAAGGGATTTTTCTTCTCTGGTTCATTCGGTTTTCCTGATTGGATTTTAATCTTGAGTCAGAGTGTGCGCCGTCTAGTGGATTTTGTACTGTCAACAGTAAGACTTGATTCTTCTTTAACATAGCACATCCCAATTATCCTTTTTGTGCTTTCTCTTCTAGAGATTGTGCTGTGAGGGATTTTGGATCTTGCCTTGTTGTTTTGAATCCTACTAGCTTTCGGTTGATATGGTGGAGAAACTTGGTTAGTTTGGGTGTCCTCACATTGGATCTGTGGAGGTTTCTTGCTCTGAGAGAGCATTCGGCCAGTGCTTTCTATGAGTGTCTTGTGCGGCATTATCCTTGATCCTTAACTTCGTATTTCGGCGTGTCCCGAAGTGCGAAGATAGACATTGTATCTCTGTCGACCTCGTCATCTCACCGCAGCACAGCGGGGCGCTAGGTTTTCTGGGACAACGTCCTTGAGATGTGCCTTGTCTGTTGATCTTCTCAGTGGTTTTGAGTACCATCATTTGTTGTCCGTTAGAGTATTATTGCACCGACCGTGCATTGTCTCTTTGCATACATACATACACACACACACACACATATATACATATATGTATATGTGTATACATATATGTAGATATACATATATGTGTATATATATACATATATACGTACATGCGTATATATATACACACACGCACACACACATATATACATACATACATACATACATATATATACATACGTACGTACATACATACATACATATACATACGCACGTGCATACATACATACATATATATACCTACATACGTACATACATACATATATATACATACATACATACGTGCATACATACATACGTATGTATGTATATATACATACATACATACATACATATACATACATACATACATATATGTATATATGTATACATACATACATACATACATATATATATGTATATATGTATATATATGTGTGTGTATATATATATATATATATATATATATATATATTAATACCTTCCACTCAGGTGTAGTTACTCCCACCTCTGATATACCACTTAAAAGAACTTGACATACTCCTTTATCACTTTGGGTATACTCATATACTGATTATAAGATACTCCAATGTGAACCACATGAAAAATTTGCAAGAGAGTTCATAGTTTTTAGCATATTTTGTAAATACATTCATATTCGCACATAAAAAGGAGTATGTCTAAACAATTGTACATACCACCCCTGAAAAAGTGTAAATATCACCTAAGTGGTCTTATATACTCGTATACTACACATACATACTCTCGGTTGCGCAAGATACTCCTTATGTTGTGAGATACAGAATAGGGAGTAACTACTCCCGAGAGTAGAAAAAAGGCTTCCTATATGTGTGTGTGTGTGCGCGCGCGCACGCTGTGCTAGTTGAAATATTTGATCTGTGATTGGGATTGATCACTAAGACCAGCTCTAGAAGATATTGCAAAGATATGAGTGGTTCGGTTTTATGCTCTGTGATGATAGGTGTCATAAACTGAAATTGACTTGATCATTAGTTGATACTTGAGCTCTATTGTGTTACTTGCTACTGTCTCTTGATCTGTCATCATCTGTTGCTCTTGATATTACTAGTTGTTCTGTATCCTATGGTTATATTGATATCTAACAATTCAGTTTGATTATTCTTTGGACTTGTGATTTCATTGCCGATGTATATCGGGTTAGTGAAGTTCTGTTAGTAATATAAATTTCAGTCTTGTGATACTTGTAATCACTTGTTTGACTGAAATTGAGTCTGTGGACTATTACTTCTGGGATCTTTTGACAGTTTAGTAAAGTTTTGTTTAGAGCTCAAAGTGTGGAACTATATTATCATGTTCAATTAATGAAGAGTGTAGACTAAAGGGTTTAGATGACAAAGATTAATTCTTTTGCATCTTGCCTTCTGAGAGCACTCAACAAGATCTATTGTCTGAGCTCTATACTGATTTCTTACATATACGTGTGGTATATGTTTAGCATTTCATTCAGTTTAAACAACATGAAAGATTTACATTTGTATATATTGATTTGGTCAGTTATATGCTGGTGGTTTAATGCTTTATTGTTTCATATTTATGTTGGAATTAATTATGATTATTTGCTAAAACTGCACATTTTGTAACATGCTGTTTATTTTCAAGAAAAAAAATAGAATACAATTTTGATTATGAAAGGGTCATTAGGTACACACGACATCTACTCCTTCACTTTATATGCTTATACTCTCCTCATATTCCTCAAATCCTCTTAAAAAGACTCTGCATAAATCCACCTAGGGTCTGTTTGGAACCTAAGGAGTGAAAAACACAAGAATGAAAAGGAATACAAAACATGGAGATGGTTTAAAAGAGGTGGTTGGATGCTTCATACAAAGTTTGCAAGAATTCGGAAAGAGGAGGTAGTTGCAAGATGCCAATAAATTTTTCCATGAGGTCTAACTTATGTTCAAGGTTCTAAAACTCGGTAATAGGTACTCTATAATAGTCTATCAGCGTCGTCACAAGGCTTAGTTTCCTAATCTATTTAGTAACTTTTAAGTTTGTATTTATCTAGAAGTCTTTCTTTTCGTAAGTTAGAAGTTAGAATCTTTATTAGCCAGGACTTCCAAATATAGTTTGGGTGATTATGAGTTCGGATCGAACTCAGTTTTGTAATGACACCTATATATGTTGCCGATTGTATCGGGAAGAGATATACAAGAAAATTCTAGTTCTCATCTTCTTCTCTATTTCCCATCCTCCTACTGGCTTCGTAAAATACGACAACACCGGGTGGCCGTTGGGGCCGACAACATACCTCTGCTACCCATCGCTACGCCTTGAGATCCTTGGGCCCTGACAACTTGGTATCAGCTATGCCTGGTTCTGAGTCCAGGGACGAACCAAGTTCTGTGACCACAGTGTTTCAAGCCATCTAAGAACATATGATGAGGATTGCCCAACAAAACACTGATATGAAATCCAAGATAGCAGATTTGACCCGTTAGAGCATCGCCACAAATGCAAAAATTGCAGCACTAGAGTCAAGTGGAGCCTTCTCCTTCTCAGCGCCTGGACTGCTGCCCATACCATCATCAACTTCCACGACGATCCTGGTTTCTTCAGCGCCCTTATTCACCGCACCTCTGCCGGGCGACGCATCCAACGCTGTATACCCTACACCAATGACTTCAACCCCAGTTTACGAAGCTTCGGCAACTAATTTCGCCTCACACCATCATTATGCAGCACCAGTTTTTCTGTTTCCTCAGCCATCCCTGCCTCAGCAATCACCAATTTCCTCTCGCCACCATATGGCCACCAGTCATCACCCTTCCCAACAGAGCGCACCAAGGTATCACAAGATGGAATTTCTGAGATATGACGACACTAATGATCCTATGTCCTGGTTAAACAAGTGTGAACAGTTTTTTCTGGGGACAACGCACGGAGGAGGATGATAAGGTTTGGCTCGCATCCTACCATCTCACCAACGTAGCTCAGCAATGATATTTTCAGCTCGAACGCGATGAGGGACAACCGACGTGGGGAGAGTTCAAGGAATTCTGTCACATGCGGTTTGGACCACCAATCAGGAGCAATCCATTGGGGGAATTGACTCGTCTCCAGCACACTGGTTCCATCAGCGATTACCAGAACAAGTTCTTGGCTTTACTGTGTCGCACCGATCGGTTATCAACAATGCAAACAGGTTCGGATTTTCACAGCTGGCCTCTCTGAACCCCTTCGGACTGATGTGGAACTTCAACAACCAAATAATTTATAGGTGCCAATGAGTTTAGCTAGTGCTTATGAACGGCGTGCGCAAACGACCGCCAGTGTATCCAATCCACAGACTCGACCTTGGTGACCACCACAACGTTCTGCTATCCCCTTACCGGCAATACTCACTCCCAGGAATTGGTGCCACCAGTGTTTTCTGCACCTGGGTTTCCCCCTTCTAAACCTTTTCGTCGCCTCACATCGACCGAATTGGCGGAACATCGTTCAAAAGGATTGTGCTACAATTGCGATGACAAGTTCAGCCGGGCCACCTTGTAAATAGCCGTTCATCACACACATTGATATGGATAGTGAAGTGGAAGATGGAGATGCCGCATGGGGGGTACATGCATTGGAATTTGAGGAACCAGCCCCGGAAATCGCGCTGCATGCAGTAACAGGCACGTCCACGGGCGGCACAATGCAACTCAAGGTGACCATCGGCACTACCGACCTCGTCGCTCACGTGGATTCCAGATCCACGCATAATTTCTTAAGTGCCTGTGCCATACAAGCAACTGCATTGCAATTGCTTTCGCGCCAAGGCCTTAGAGTCAAAATTGCTAATGGCGAACAGGTTGCTTGTGCAAGCTTATGCCGTAATCTACCGCTCCAAATCACTCAAGAACACTTTGAGATTACTGCATATGCGATACCTCTGGACGATTTTGATGTCGTTTTAGGTGTTCAATGGCTGAAAACTCTTGGGCCAATCCTTTGGGATTTTGACGACTTAACGATGACACTATGGTTGGAAGGCCATCGCATTTAATGGTAGGGTTTATCTCCAGCTTGTTCTATGTAGGCTCTGGTGCACTCAGGGCAAGAGTTGTTGCTGCCATTATTGGAGGATTTTGCAGGTTTATTTGTTGAACCATCTGGGCTTCCTCCTATCCGACAGCAAGACCACCATTCCTACTTCGACTAGGTGCTGCTCCTGTCTCAGTGAGGCCATATTGTTATCCCCATCATCAAAAGGACGAATTAGAACGTTAGTGCAAGGACATCCTTCATCGAGGTATTATTTAGCACAGCCAATCCTGTTTTTCCTCTCCTGTCCTATTGGTCAAGAAGCAGGATAGTACATGGCGATTCTGTGTCGATTACCGAGCGCTCAATGAGTTGACTATCAAGGACAAGTTCCCAATTCTAGTGGTGGAGGAGTTATTGGATGAACTGCGAGGCGCATAATTTTTCACTAAACTTGATCTTCGGTCGAGGTACCACCAAGTGCACATGCATCCGGATGATATATTCAAGACAGCATTTAGAACACATGAAGGTCTTTTTGAGTTCTTGGTCATGCCTTTTGGGTTATCAAACGCACCGGCTACCTTCCAGGCTTTGATGCATGCAGTTCTCCGTCCATATTTGCGCAAATTCGTCTTGGTTTTCTTTGATGATATATTGATTTATAGTTCTTGTTGGTCTGAGCATTTAGAACATATTCGCATGGTTTTTTCGCTTCTTCGCCAGCACGAATTGTTTCTCAAGAAATCTAAGTGTTCCTTTGGTTTATCTTCGGTTTCCTATCTGGGCCACATTATTGCTAAAGGTAGAGTTGCCATGGATCCATCAAAAGTACAAGCTATTTTCGACTGGCCACAACCAAAGATGATTAAAGCATTACGTGGGTTCTTAGGTCTTGCTGGTTATTATCGTAAATTTATTCAGGATTTTGGGAAGATTGTAGCACCACTCACAAACTTATTGAAGAAAGAGGCGTTTGGTTGGTCCCCGGTGGCACAACATGCTTTTGAATCACTCAAAGAGGCATTATCATCAACACCGGTTTTGCATATGCCCGATTTCACGCAACAGTTTATTGTTGAGTGTGATGCATCAGGGTTCGGTATTGGGGCTGTTCTTCATCAGGGTGTTGGACCAATTGCATTTTTTAGTTGACCTGTGGTACCTTGTCATTCTAAGCTACCAGCTTATGAGCAGGAATTAATCGACTTAGTGCAGGCTGTTCGTTATTGGAGACCATATTTATGGGGCCGACCTTTTCTCCTCAGAACAGACCATTACAGTCTCAAATTCTTGCTTGATCAACGACTATCAACAATTCCACAGCATCATTCGGTGAGTAAATTATTTGGATATGATTTCACCGTGGAATTCCGTCCGGGTCATTTAAATACTGTCGCCGATGCTTTATCACGTCGTGATTGCCCATCGACCAGCTTATTAGCCATTTCGTCGCCCGCTCTGTCTATCTTTGCAGAATTGCGCAATGAAGCTATCTCTAATCTAGCTCTACAGCATATCAATTCTCAGATTGTTTCGAGATAGCTTGGTGCACCTTGGTCCATTCAGGATGGGTTGGTAACATACAATGACAAATTTTTTGTTCCATCATCATCTACTAACTTGCACATGATTCTTACTACGGCTCATGCATCCCACGAAGGCATATAGAAAACGTTATGTCGTTTGCGTCATGATTTTTATCTTCCCGGTGCCAAACGAATTGTTCAAGATTTTGTGAAGGCTTGTGTGGTTTGTCAACGTAACAAAACTGAGCATTTGCATCCAGTTGGCCTCCTTCAACCTCTAGATGTGCTGTACCAACCATGGTCTGATATTGTAATGGATTTTATCGAGGGCCTTCCTCGTGTTCATGGCAAATCAGTAATTTTATCAGACATTGATCATTTTTCAAAGTACACCCATTTTATTCCATTAGCTCATCCTTACTCCGCTACAACTGTTGCCCGCATTTTCTTTGATGAGATCGTGCGTCTTCATAGGATTCCTACGTCCATTGTCAGTGACAGAAATCCAGTTTTTACGAGTAACTTTTGGCAAGACTTGTTTCGATTGGCGAGATTCGACTTACCTCGATTCACTTACCATCCACAAATGACGGTCAAACCGAAGTCATCAATAAGGTGATTGCAATGTATTTATGTTGTTCAACCTAAGGACCGCCTCGACAATGGTCGAGTGGTTACCATGGGGCAGAGTATTGCTATAACACTTCTTACCACTCGGCGCTTCGGGAGACCCCTTTCAAGGTGGTCTATGGTCGAGATGCTCCTTCATTGCGCACCTATGAGAAGGGCAAAGCGATAGTTCAAACTGTGGAGGTATCACTTTTGGCTCGGGATCAATTCATTCGTAATATTAGAGATCGACTTCTTCAAGCACAGGATTATGTGAAAAAGTATTATGATAAGAATCATCGTGACATTTCTTTTGTTGTGGGAGATTTAGTATGGTTGCGGCTTCATCGGCCAGCGTCTTCGTTGGGAGTTCATACTGTGGGGAAGTTGGCATCGAAATTCTTTGGTCCATATAAAATCACCAAATGCATTGGTTTAGTTGCTTACAGATTGGAATTGTCGCAGGGAGCCAAACTTCATGATGTTTTTCATGTTAGGTTGTTAAAAAGGTTTCAAGGGGATCCACCCCCAGTTCCTCCTCCTCTGCCACCATTGCAGCAGGGTCGGGTGATTCCTCAACCGTTGCGCATTTTAAAGTCTGCACGACGTTAGGGTGAATAGCAGGTCCTAGTTCAGTGGGAAGAAACTGCTTTAGCTGATGCGTCTTGGATTTCATTAGCGACATTCCAACAAAATTATCCCAATTTTAAGCTCGAGGACGAGCTTCTTCACGAGGGGAGAGATGTAATAGTCTATCAGCGCTGGCGCAAGGCTTAGTTTCCGAATCTATTTAGAAACTTTTTAAGTTTGTATTTATCTAGAAGTCTTTCTTTCCGTAAGTTAGAAGTTAGAATCTTTATTAGCCAAAACTTCCAAATATAGTTTGGGTGATTATGAGTTTGGATCGAACTCAGTTTTGTAATGACACCTATATATGCTGTAGATTGTATCGGGAAGAGATATACATGAAAATTCTAGTTCCCATCTTCTTCTCTATTTCCCATCCTCCTGCTGGCTTCGTTAAATACGACAACACCGGGCAGCCATCGGGGCCGACAACATACCTCTGCTACCCATCACTACGCCTTGAGATCCTTGGGCCCTGACATACTCGCTAGGCCACCTCACCTTGTAGCGAGTATAAGGTACTCGGCCTTGTAACTGATTTTTCTATTTAAATTGTGGATCTATATATGTATATTCATATAGCATCAAAACAAAATTCTAATGTGTATCTTTTGATGTAGTAGCAGCAGGATGCCATCAAATAGACATAACATGTTTCAATATAACATGATCTGAAAGCTACAGGTGGTCTAATTTGCAACCTTAAGACGATGACCATGAAAAACAACCCATTTGGATTTGGTAGGCTGATTGAAGAATTAAACCATGGCATATAAGATTAGAAATAAGGAGAAGACTGAATAAATTAGATTAGTACATTTTGCACAGCTATCTGCTCCTCTCATTCAATACTGAAATGAATAAAAGTGAAGTGGGAGTGCTAGAAGCAAAATAGCACAAATAAGGGCCTGTTTGGTATGGCTCCAACTCCTAGCTTCGTGGTTGGAGTCGGTGGAGCTGTGCCAAATGGGGTAGCTCCACAAAATTTTTAGAGTTGGAGCAATCAGGAGCGGAGCAGTCTGTAGTGCAATTTTCTGGAGCGGGTGAAACCTTGCTCCAAGTGGGGAGTTGCAGATCAAGAAAGCAAAATACCACTAGAAGTTCAAGTTAATTACCGCAATATGCCATTGGACTACCCCTTCGCCCATCCCCTCGCAGGCTCGCCCTCGTTTCATTTCACTTCCCGATTCCCAAATCCCCACAGGCCACAACCGAGAGAAACCTAGAGGGTGGCGGCGTCCAGGGCGGCAGTGGCGCCCCCTCCCCGATTGCAATGAGGAGGGTCTCCGTCTTGAGAGAGCGCGGAGCAGCAGTGGAAGTACCAAAGGCCTCTGCCACTCCCACCTCACCTGCAGCCTCCCCGCATGCGATCCCACAAGCACCAGACCACTGCACCTAAGCGCCCCACACCGACCCCCGCCTCAAGACTCTCAATTTGACGACAACCACCTCTCTCGTCCATCCCTCTCCCGCCTTCTCCCGTGATTAGCCATACCGATTCCTTTTCTTCATTCGCTTTGTTTACGTGTGTAAAGATTACAACTTTTGGAGGAGATGAAGCAGATCATGGAGTCGGCTTACAGTGACGGTGGCTTTGGCCGCAACTTCAGAGGCTTCCAACCGCCAAAGTGGTTGTTTTTCCTCATAAAGACAACAAGTGGGTATCAAGCTCGACTTCCTTCCTGTGGGCATGACCAGAGAGAGAGCATAATCGTCATGACACAACCACATGTCTAATTGCTTGTTTCATTAGTTTTCCTCTATTGGCTCCATGCTTGGCTTGATCTTGTGATATGATAAGCAATTAGGTGTTTAATTCGAGTTACTGACATATGATGAGACAATATTGATTTTATCAAGTCCATTTCGTGTCACACCACAACGAACTGATATTAAAAACATGAAACATACATGAATGCTGTAAAAAAATCGAATGCTTTTGATCTATTCTGCATTGTTGCTTGGCCTATGTACTCGATAGTCTTCTCATTAGAATCAACATGATGCATGTGCTATAGAGTTCTTGCAGCTCAGAAGTTCCAGCAGGTTTACTTTACAAATTAGAATCCTTGATGGTGTGGTTCGTTTATATGTTTTAACAAGGTCATGATTTAGTTGGGCCTCTACATTACTCCACCTTTTGGCACTTGGCAGGGCTGGGAAAAAATGAGATGGGACTCACAATGATGAGGTCGCCCTCCAAGTTCATCCTTCTTGTTAGTTAGGCGACACCACAACAATGTCAACACATATACTACATCATCTTAAGAATCAATATCGCTCTCTCCCGCGTTCTGTCAAGTATTTGCTAATACTTTATCTTTCTGCAACCAGGACCTATTGTGCTGAAATCGCACATAACGTGTCCACAAAGAAGCGCAAGGAGATAATGGAGCGTGCTGCACAGTTGACATTGTGGTCACCAACAAGCTTGCCAGGCTTCGCAGCTAGGAGGACGAGTGAAATATTTCGAATAGTAGTAGTTTTGGATTGGTTCACCTGTAGTAGACTTGTCCTGCATCAGAAATTCTATTTTCCTTTCTGCTTGCTTCAGGATTCGATATTGTTAACCATCTTGCAATCGGTAATGATTTTGACTGTGGCAATGTATGATTACCATCCTACAATCTCGAGTATAGCAATTGTTAGCAGGGCACTGCAATGTAGGATAGTTCGTTTCGTACTATGAAAGGTTTTGTAGGTCTTATTCATCTTGCAGTGTGCTAATTGGAAATTGGGAAATGAGCACTGCCACCTGAAGTCTGACCCGTGCATGGTATGGCAATACGAGAATTTTTATCTTGTGCTTTTGACATGTCATATATGAACCTTATAAGGCTATGCCAATTCGGTTTCTGAGCTCCATTTGCAGTGCACTCCGGCCAAGCTGTGCTAAAATGTTTAACGGATTCGATCGGTCTTTGTAGTCATCCTCTGGTTGTCACAGTGATGAGTGTCCTGCCGCTTCCCTGATCTCCATGGTGTTGATGTACGTTTTATTTAATTAGTTTGGAGTAAAAATTTCGAACCAGGTGAAAAGATGGCACAACATAGCTCAACATGACAAAAAAGAGCGTAGGATAACTGAAACCAATTTATTAAACTGTTATAAGTTAAGTAATAAAAAAAGATTAAAGTCACAAAACAAGGGCAGTGCAATCTTTTTTATAAAGATCATTCTCATTTTTGTAGTTGGAGCTAACTTTCTAACCAAACACCCTCACAAACCGCTCTAACTTCTCATAGGAGTGGATCCAAAAGTGAAGCTGGAGTGAATACTCGTAGTGGATCCAACTTTCTAACCAAACATCATAGAGGGTCACAAAGAGCAAAGAGCTACTGCTTCGTGCCTCCCTCCTCATGTGCAGAGCCACCATATCCCCCCTCATCTCCTACCTTTGTAAGTGGCCTTGTAAGCAACCTGTTACCCGAGTAATCAGGCAGTTATACCTGTTAAACATGTTAATTACTCGGTTTTGCACCTTCCTGTTACGAGTATTCGGCCTAGTAGACCTATTTTTAGAACATTGCTTATGTTAGACTTCTTTGAATCTTCATAGATAGAGCCGTTCCATAGCAATTTTATAGGGAACTTTTAAGTTCATTTCCTTGTTCCAAATAGTTATTTGGAAATATTCATATAGGATTCAATTCCTTCAAATAACATTCCAAACAAGGTCCTACATTCCATGAAGTCTAACTCATGTTAGAATTCCTCCAAATTTTCAATTGCTTCCCTACAAAAGATACCCAAATTGACCACCTTGCTATGGAAAGTTCTTCACTTTATCGATTTGATCCTCTCTTCACATTCCCCTAATTCAACATTTTTTTAAAAAAAATCCTCGCAGAAATCCACCTAAAAATTGTCTAAACAAATTAAGAGACGGCTCTTGCCTTTCCCTTCTCCCACCTGCCTCTCCTCGCCTCGCCACTCTCCCCTCCCTCTCCACTTCCTCCGCCGCGGCGGCCGCGCTAAAACATTCGCCCGCCGCCCCCGCCGTAGCCGGCGGCGCGCGATGCTCCTCCCCATCTAATTCATGTCTCACCCATACGCCCCCACGCCCAAGGGCCCCTCCCCGACCTCGCCGCCTCCCATGAAGAAGTCCAGGCCCCAGCCCTCCACCTCCGAGAAAAACGGCCTCCACCAACCCAGCGACCTCGGCCCCGCCGCGCGCACCAACGGCGAGGAGGACGAGGAGATGGCGGCGGAGCTCGCCGGGCCGGACGGCCTCCCCATTCCCATCCCGGCGCCCCCCGCCGCCGGCGTGGCCGCCAACCTCTTCCGGAAGAAGGCCACGCCGCCGCAGCCCCCCGCCGCCGCGCGCAAAACCCTCCGCATCAAAATAGGTGCACTCCCCGACCCCTCTGCTTCAATTGCTCGCAGAAGTACGGTTGATGCTAGCGTGTGGCGGTAGCGTACCTGTGCGCATAATTGGATGACGTAATGATATGTGTATAATCCGTGGCGGCCATTGGTTGTTTAGATCGGCCAGCTTGGTTTGATATAAGTGTGCAGCGATTGCAATTGGCGAAGAACTCGTAGTAGTATCTAGTAATTGTGATGTGTTGTTATTTGCTAGTGCATTTACCTGAAAAATTGTTTGCCGGTGGTGGTTTTCCTGCACTTTAACTGGGTGATTATGTGGTGAGAAGTGTTTCCAAGGGGTTATGAGTAGACATGTGTTCTATATTGAGTCCCTCACTTGGTTGGAAGCGTGTATTTGGAGGGTTTGTGCTTAATGATTATGTGGTGCGTTACTGTGTTCAATGCGTTCCTGTGACATTTAATCCTAGTTGTGTTTGGTAGCCAACAACATGATTTGCACCCTTCATTCAATCTTTAAATTTAATGGCCAAAAATGTCAATTACCTACTTGAAGAATAGGAAATAAAGCTACCATTGGATCCTGCCCCCATAGCTCCAATTCTGGTGCTTTGGCTTCTAATCTGAAGCTAGAGGTGCATGTTCCATGTTCTCCATAGTAGAAGTGAGCAAGGAGCTTGGCAAAACCGTGTCTTGTTTAGAGGATGTTGAGCTTCTAAGAATTCACTCGAATAATTCCTAGGAAGTAGCTTGATCTTGGCAACACAAAAATTGGTTCATGTTTCTAATGATTTGCTCCAAAACAAACCTGTTTGTAGGGCTTATGCATGCGACCACTTTGAGCTTAAGACCACTCACGTCTCCTACGTGTGCTAGGAGTGAGCTAACGAAATTACAAAAGCACCAAGTGTGTTATTGTTCTTGTCTCTCGTGATTACTCTTTGTTTATAATTGGTCAAATTATATAAAAAAACTATGTTGCAAAATATTCTTCTATTGGAAGAAGTTCAAAGGTTCACCTTTGACATCATGAAGACCACGCCATCTTCAAGAACATAGTGTTTGTTTGCACCTTGTCTTACATTTATTTTTTTCTTTTTGCACCTTGGCTTACATTTATTCTTTTCTTTTTGCACCTTAGCTTACATTTGTTATCCATGAAAGAAAATAGTAAATATTTCAAAAAGAATAAATGTAAGCCAAGGTGCAAAAAGAAAAGAATAAATGTAAGCCAAGGTGCAAAAAGAAATAAATAAATAAATGTAAGACAAGGTGCAAACAAACACTCTGTTCTTGAAGATGGCATGGTCTTCATGATGTCAAAGGTGAACCTTTGACGAGTTGTTCAATCATGACAATGGCGATAGTATGATTGAACTGGATGATGCTTTTGATGACACCGATAAGCGGTTTGTTCAAGAATCCAGAGCTCAAGTAAGAGAGGCCTTAAAAGGATGAAAGCGGTAAAGCGTTGGGGCCTGATAACATTCCTATCGAGTTGTGGAAATGCCTGGGAGAAGTTGCGATCGTTTGGCTAACTAATTTGTTCAATAGCATTTTTAGGTCGAACAAGATGCCTAACGAGTGGCGGAGGAGCACATTAGTACCAATTTTCAAAAATAAAGGAGACATTCAAAGTTGTACTAATTATAGAGGATTTAAACTCATGAGCCACACAATGAAGCTTTGGGAGCGAGTGATCGAGCACCGTTTAAGAAGAGTGACTAGCGTGACGATAAACTAATTTGGTTTTATGCCTGAGAGGTTGACCATGGAGGCGATTTTCTTGACACGACAATTGATAGAGAGGTATAGGGAGCAAAAGAAGAATCTTCACACGGTGTTTATCGACTTGGAGAAAACCTATGACAAAGTGCCAAGAAGGGTCATGTGGTGGGCGCTCTAAAGGAAAAAAATCCCAAAATAGTATGTTGCCCTAATTAAGGATATGAACCAAGATGTTGTGACTAATGTCAGAACATATGGCGGTGATACTAGTGACTTCCCTATTAAGATAGGACTACACCAAGGGTTAGTGTTGAGCCCATACATTTTTGCCCTAGTGATGGACGAGGTCACGCGGGACATACAAGGAAATATCCCTTGGTGTATGCTTTTCGCTGATGATGTAGTGTTAGTTGATGAGAGTAGGATAGATGTCGATAGAAATCTGGAGATGTGGAGGAATACCTTAGAATGGAAGGGCTTTAGATTTAGTAGGACTAAAACTGAGTATATGAAGTGTGATTTCAGCGGTGCCAGGACAGATGATGGAGACGTTAGTCTGGACGTACAAGTAGTGCCTAGGAAGGACATGTTTCGATATTTGGGATCGATGCTACAGTGGGACGGCGAGATTGATAAAGATGTGAGCCACAAGATTAGAGCGGGGTGGGTGAAATGGCGCCAAGCATCGTGTGTTCTGTGTGACAAAAAAGTCCCTCAAAAGTTAAAGGGTAAGTTCTATAGGACGGCTATCAAAGCTGCAATGTTATATGGAGCAGAATGTTGGGCGACTAAAAGACAACTTATATAGAAGATGAGTGTAGTGGAGATGAGGATGCTGCAGTGGATATGTGGCCACAAAAGACAGGATTGAATCCGCAATGACGATATACGTGATAGGGTGGGGGTAGCACCAATTAAAGAGAAGCTTGTCCAACATCGCTTGAGATGGTTTGGAAATCTCCAATGGAGGCCTTCTGAGGCACCGGTATGTAGTGGAATTCTAAGACGTACTGAAAACGTAAGAAGAGGTAGAGGTCGACCAAGACTGACATGTGATGAAGTAGTTAAAAGAGATTTGATGGATTAGAATGTAGCTAAAGAATTAGCTTTGAATAGAAGCGCATGGAAGTTTGCGATTCACGTATCGGAACCATAAGAAGGTTTAGGGATGGTGTTTTAGGCTCTCGGCTCAGATGGTAGGATGTACGGCTTAGGATTTTAACCTTGTAGGTTTTTTTTACAAGACTTTCGTCTCTTTGACCTTGAAGAGGTTTCATTCCTAGCCTACCCCAACTTGTTTAGGACCAAAGGCTTTATTGTTGTTGTTGTTTCATGGATGTGTTATCCGCGTAATCATGAATTGTTTATCAATGAGGATATATTATCTTGTTTTTTTCGGTTTCAATTATCTTATTATATCACCTTTGATATCATATCATATATTAGGTCAGCCAAAACTGCCATCCAACTTTGAAGAGGATACATGGGCAATACAAAAAGATGCTATTACAGCTATATTTCTCAAGCAGAAACTTTCCTGCGATGTAGAAAAACTTTACCAGGTTCTTTTTTCTGATGCTTCACATCGCAAGTTGTTATGTTCCCAAGTTATGCTAAGAGCTTGATACTTGTTTACATTGTAGGCTACTGGTGACCTTTGTCTACACAAGCTAGGGGGTAACCTTTATGAGCGTATTAAAAAAGAATGTGATGTACATATCTCGGCGAAACTGTCATCATTAGTTGGTCAAAGCCCTGATTTGGTTGTATTTCTGTCTCTTGTGCAAAGAACCTGGCAAGATTTTTGTGACCAAATGTTGATCATTCGTGGCATAGCTTTACTTCTCGATTTAAAATATGTGAAGAATATTCCAAATTTGTGCTCAGTGTGGGATATGGGCTTGCAACTGTTCCGCAAGCATCTCACTCGATCTCTGGAGATTGAACACAAGACTATCACTGGTCTCCTAAGGTTGATTGAGAGCGAGAGGTACTGATGTTCTTCAATAAAATTTGTTATTACAGACTTCCTGTTATAATCTGTATCAATTTTTACCTGAGTTTAACGAACAACATAGAGATATACTATACTTATACCAACTTTAGTATTGCTATCTGGTATTAAGTTTTAGAAAATGATTTCTGACCTAGAAGTTGCCTTGCTTAGGAAGCTTGTTGCACATATGTATCTTTTTTTTTTGTTCTTTTAAGTACCATAAATATCTTATGTTATAATTAGTTGTGAACTTACACTGTCACTGTCTTTTTTACTATATGAGATTTTATTGACTGGAAAGTGTTCAATCAGGCTTGGTGAAGCAATAGATAAGACATTACTCAGTCATCTTTTGAAGATGTTCACTGCCCTTGGAATGTATTCCGAGAGTTTTGAAAAACCCTTTCTGGAAAGCACTTCTGAATTTTATGCAGCAGAAGGTGTCAAATATATGCAACAATCTGATGTGCCAGACTATCTGAAACATGTGGAGGTATTGCTGGAATTTTGTGGTCTCTGTATACTAATATTCACTTAAAAGGGTTGATGTCATCTGCGATGGACATCTGATTAGGTTGCTCATGAATTATGCAGTCAAGGTTACATGAAGAACATGAAAGGTGCATTCTATATTTGGAAACGAACACAAGGAAACCACTTATAGAAACTACTGAGAAGCAACTGCTAGAGCGACATACATCTGCAATTCTGGAGAAGGTAATGTCCGATTTGACAGTTGCATTAGCTGTTATGTGGCCAAGGATCCAAAACCGTTATCGACAAATCCGCTCATGCGGCGGTACCGTAATCGCCGACATCGAAATCTCGAAAAACCGCCGTAATTCATAAACTGAAATTTGAACTTGATTTGAAACCGTAATCGGACCTAAGCACGCCGAATCGAAAAACCGGCTAAAAACCGGAAAAATTGGCCGAAATTTTGAATTGACGAATTTTGAATTAGAAAGTGTTTAATGAAGTGTATAGTTAGCTCATACAATACGTAATCTAGCATATTTAGCTCATACAATACGTAATCTAACATATTTAGCTCATATGAAGTGCAAACCAGCCAGAAACAATAATTCAAGTATATTTAACTCATACAATACGTAATCTAGCACAAAATAGGCCTAAACCAACCTAGGAAGTGCAATGTGCCGGTTACTGTTCACCCGGTCCCCACTGGGAAATCCGGTTACCGACGGTAACCCGCCAGGTTTTTTTCCCCTATATGTGGCCAGAACAAACCTGATTCTGTCTTCCTCGTGTCCATGATAAACCATGAAACAGTGGTTCTATCAATGTTATGCTGCATAGGCAATTGTTTGGTTTTTCCCGGTTTTTCCATCGTTTATCAATTTAGCAAAACTTTGCAATTTGGTTGACCAGCAACTCAGCTCTGATATCTTTTTGCCTCATTTAGGGGTTCACAATGCTCATGGAAGCACATCGTATAAATGATCTTGCGAGGATGTACATTCTTTTCCAAAGGGTCAATGCTCTTGAGTTACTAAAGCAAGCACTTAGCTCATATATTCGGGGCACAGGTCAGGGCATAATTATGGATGACGAGAAGGACAAAGAACTGGTTCCCTTTCTTCTGGAATTTAAGGCATCTCTTGATAAAATACTGGAAGAAAGTTTTGCCAAAAATGAAGCCTTCTCTAATACCATAAAAGATTCATTTGAACATCTTATCAATCTACGCCAGGTGGGGAGATTCTTATTATTCTATCCACCAACATTTTTCTGTTCAGTTTGCCTGCTAAGGTCCTTCAATTCGTTAATTGCTTCTATTTCTGTTTCACTGATTGCCAAAATTTATTGTCTTGCACTCTTGCCTACCTAGAATTTTCTGATCAACATAAAACTGTAATGAATAGTTAAATTTAATTATATAGTATTGAATAGCAAAATCCTTCCTATATTACAAGCATTTTCTTAGGGGTAAGGTAATGACTGGTCCTGTGAGTATCCCATTCTTCAAAAGTGGGTGTGGTGTACTTTATATGCTTGCAATATCAAGGCACAGAGTTCCTGGGGGTTTTCTTCTTTTTATAGTTATTTTGCCTTTTTCTGGTTTGTTAAACTCTTCTACTGTTCAGCGTCCTGCCTTGTTAATGTTCACAACCTGTTCAGCAGGGCAGAAGTACACTTATAGGTTATCTGCAATTTTAGATCAATTTCAAGATCCAATAAGAGACTGCAACATACAGTTCTTTTGGTGTGCCATTCTATTCCTCTGTAATTGTTTTTTTATTTATCAAATTGATAGATGGTAATTTTTTTATGTTTGGCCTAGAGTATAGACAAGTTATTCATTGTCCAATGGACCTTCATATTTTCTTTGGGTCCATTATTATACATTTATAGTTTTCTTTCTTCAAAGTGTTGGCTCGTACTTCTTTCACAACAGAACCGACCTGCTGAATTGATTGCTAAGTTTCTTGATGAGAAACTTAGAGCTGGAAATAAAGGTACCTCAGAAGAAGAGCTCGAGGGCATACTTGATAGAGTTTTGGTTCTTTTCCGATTTATACAAGTAAGTTACTAGCCTGGCTTATAATAATGAAGTTGCTCTTTTTTTCTTAATCAGCACCTGTTTCCTTAAAATGCTAGTTGCATACTTGCATTTGACTATACCACAGACAAATAAGTTTGTTTCTCAGTTATATGTTTGTCTAAAGGCAGGGTTTGTGTCCTCTGCTATGCAGTTCAAATGGCAGCTGCTGTTATGAGTATTTCATCTTTCCAATTGTAAACTAATGCTCATGACCACGCTAATAAGAAACTCAGAATATGCCCTCATCTCGACTTTCGGATTTCTGATTGGGGGGCCTAAACACTCAAAACAGCATGCTTATGCTGCTTGAACTAATGACAGGATACAAATCCATACCAGCTTAATATCTTCTTCAATATGTACAGGGAAATAATATCTTCGCCATTGTGTACAGGGAAAAGATGTATTTGAAGCATTCTACAAGAAGGATCTTGCTAAAAGGTTGCTGCTGGGGAAGAGTGCATCAATAGATGCTGAAAAATCAATGATTTCAAAAGTAATGTCTGCTTTTCTATGGGTGGAAATTGTTATTTTCAGATGTAATTGAACTTTTCTGATAAATGTAAATGACAAGTTTGTGTTCACAGCTGAAAACTGAGTGTGGAAGTCAGTTTACCAACAAGCTGGAGGGTATGTTCAAGGTACGAATTCTTTAGGCACATGATGTGTATATAACAGCACATTCTTTCAACAGTGTGCATCTGCCTGTCATTGCAATTTTTTCTCCGGCCTATCCCTTGTATGGATTATGTTTGTGTATTATATGGATGAGCTGAGTTCTCTTAATGATTGGTAATTTATTTGCATGTGTTTATTACTCTACATGTATAGCCATGTTGAACCTCATCAGAATCAACTTATTAAATGAATAGAAATAACCCATTGCTCTGCAAGCAGAAAATAATTAATCAACATATGGTCGAAGGAAATGTTGATTCTTGTTTCCTAAATATTTTGATGTTTGCAGGACATTGAATTATCAAAAGAAATAAATGATTCCTTCAAGCAATCATCTCAGGCAAGGACGAAACTTCCTACTGGCATTGAGATGAGTGTACATGTGCTTACAACTGGGTAAGTATTTGATACTCATGTCATTCAATTTTGACATCCATGCACATTCCGATAATATGGCTATTGCTTAAACCTCCCTGGGCTTCATATGAGATAGCTGCTATCCAACTGCAATTAGACTTGGTGCAGCATTTGCTGAGCTTGCTGATAGCTATATCTTTGATCTTGTAAATTGTAAAGATGGTTTGATTTTTCTTGTTGGGTTGCAGCTGTTGGCCAACATATCCACCAATGGGCATCCAACTTCCACATGAACTGAACGTCTATCAGGTCAGGCAAGATGCTTTGGATGGTGCCAGTGCATAATCGTATCACGTTGTCAATGTTTTTTTTATTTCATTTATTTGTCTCTTTGCTTTCTGACAGGAAATATTTAAGGAATTCTATTTGAGTAAGTACAGTGGAAGGCGCCTTATGTGGCAGAATTCATTAGGCCATTGTGTTTTAAAAGCAGAGTTTCCAAAAGGCAAAAAGGAACTTGCAGTGTCATTATTTCAGGTGTGATAATTCCCAATTTACTCAGTTTCTTATTTCATCAGGAACTATTTGAGATTAACATTTTTACACTTTATTAACCTAATCATTGTGTCAGAGTGTGGTGTTGATGTTATTCAATGATGCACAAAAGTTAAGCTTCCAAGATATCAAAGATTCAACTGCTATCGAGGATAAAGAACTGAGAAGGACGCTGCAGTCACTTGCCTGTGGTAAAGTTCGAGTTCTCCAAAAGGTGTGATGCTTAAATTCTTTCTTGACCACCTCAAGTTCTGCAGCTATTTAACCTCAAGTTCTGCAGCTATTTAAATGCCATTCGTATTTCAGATACCAAAAGGGAAGGACGTGGAAGATGATGATGAGTTTGTATTTAACGAGGGGTTCAGTGCTCCTCTGTATCGCATTAAGGTAACATTTGTTTGCTTCATTTGAGAGTCCTGCTTGGTCATCTAGCTAGAAACTAAAATGGCCACATGTATTTCCAGGTAAATGCGATTCAAATGAAGGAGACAGTGGAAGAAAACACGAGCACCACTGAGAGAGTATTCCAAGATCGTCAACATCAGGTGTCTTTCTTTTTAGGGGAAATTAGGCCAGTAACACTCTAAAGATGTGTAATTAGAGGAATAACATGGCAAACACACTCGACTTCAAAATAACATTGCAAAGAGGAAAATTTTTGGAAAATAACACTCCCGTGGGTGAAAAGACACTTTTGCCCTTAGAATTTTTTTAATACCAGAAGATGTTTTTGGAGGTCAGGTAACAACGACCGCCAGTTCATCTGTTCACACTAGCACAGTAAAGAGGGGACACGACAGGGAGGTGCTGTGTGCCTGGAGATGGAGGAGTTGGGGAAGAGAGGGGTATTCGTGTCATTTTGAAAATATTGTAATGGAATATTCTTTGGGAGTGTTATTTTTCAGAATTTCTGCTTTTTTGCGATGTTATTTTAAAATCGAGTGTGTTTGTGATGTTATTCCTCTAAATACGCATCTTTAGAGTGTTACTGACCTAATTTTCCCTTCTCTTCACTGTCTAAGCTTACAAGCAGGACCCTAGTAGTTTAGCTGTAGAATAAGGTGGTGAAATATCTAGATCTGCTGTCTGGAGTAGCAACTCCTTAACAAATGCTAACCTGTACCTTTGACTTCGTAATGTCTCTTCCCATTTCTGTGGGTTCAAAAGATACATTCAGGCTTTGCTTTTGTTAAACTGAAAAAATAACTTGGCTAACTTTTATTTGTTATATTCTCGGTTGAATTTTGGTGTAGACACAAATCAGACTTTTTTTATACCTGAGATATGCAGAGTTAATTGATCACTTAAGTTTGAGCTGATACATCTATCCTGTGCTACCAAATCAGGCTGCTTTTTATACCAAAATTTGCTGGACTTGCATCGCTCCTCGACATGCAATCGCACAGAATGTTTTGTTACTTGGTTTTGTTGGTTCCATTCAGGTCGATGCAGCCATAGTTCGAATAATGAAGACGAGGAAGGTTCTCAGCCACACCCTTCTAATAACAGAGCTCTACCAGCAGGTAACAAACCTAACCTAATCTTCTTGTATGCACACCATACTATGATCTGGGCATCTGACTAGTTTACTTCTTTTCAGCTCAAGTTTCCGATCAAGCCAGCCGACATAAAGAAAAGGATAGAGAGCTTAATCGACAGGGAATATCTCGAGAGAGACAAGAGTAACTCCCAGATTTATAACTACCTAGCCTAGCCTAAAGATAAGTTGGCACACTACTGAGCTGCGTGTATGTAACCTCTGTATACTAACTAGTGGTGTTTATGTAACTGTCCGAACACTGTAAATCATTTTCTGGGAGTTGTAAACATAAAATGTAGTGGAATAAAATTATTTTCTCTACTCGGTTCTCACTTCTCATATATCGTTATACTTGTCCTCACAATGCCCGTAAGTTTCAGGCCGAACCAATTCAAGAGGCTATTTGGTTGATGGCCAAAATAAGTAAGCCAAAAATTTGTCATAGTTAAAACCTAGGCAAATCTAAATATTGGCAAGAAGAATATTGTTTGGACTATGGTTAAGCTAAATTTTAGAGTTATCAAAATTAAATTTTGGTGAGCGATGCTAGATTTCATTGGTGTACCAAATTGTTGTCGATGTTACTAGATTTTAGTAGCAAATTAAACAGCAACTAATTTTTAGTAGCAAACTAAACAGCAACCAATTTTTATTGACGTTACCGATATTTGGTTTGGTTTGCAAGTTCACTCAACCTCACGGTAACGCTTAATGGCGGAGGTGAGACCTATCGCCGTATCGGAGACGGACTCGTCGTCTGTCCGAGAGGGCGTCTGTCTCCAGTGAGGACTATCCTATCTCTTATCACTATACGAGCCTACGCACCAGGGATTCTTGTAATTGCAACCTAATAATTCCTACCACAAATCGATCTCCATGCGTAATTAAAGCCGCTCAAATTAAATTTCGTCCCGATCGAATTCCGTTGATCGAGCGGACATGGCCAGGCTGTTCTTGTTGCAGAGGTTACCCTCCCTGGTGACCAGATCAACAAGCCTCTGCGGTGGCGTCGCCACCGCCGCTCCGGCGACGACCCGATCGATCTCAGTACGTATACGCTCCGTCGAATACTGGTTAGTTAGTGTGACAACGGGACGAATTGGCAGTATTAACTTTTTTTGGTATCGTATTAACAAAAATAGTGGTGTTAGAAATTTTTTGGCAAAAATAGTATCGCGTACGCACGGCCGCCGCGCTAAGCCGCCCTGCACCCACCACGTCGCCGCTACCGCACAGCCGTCGTGCGGTGGCCGCCACGTGTCCCCCTTTAGGTTAGGCCGGAATTAGGGTTAGGCTTTAGTCTAGTTTCGGTGATTTTCGTTTGAATTTTAAAATATAGCAAACGACTTCAAAAAATTATGAAATTTTACGTGGAGTCTCCCAACACAGTGTATTTGCTTGTGTAAATTTGCCATAATTTTATCCGTCCAGAATTTTTATCGCAATTTTATATAAGCTTAGTGCTGATTAAAATTTTCTCACCTTTCTTTTCCACTTAAACCTCCACCAATCAATCTGTTTTTCTTTTCCACCAAAAGCTCCACCAAACAATATTGTCATCCCATCATATCTTTCTATTCCATGTCTCCCCGTCTAATCCTTGTCTATCGCATGCAAATTAAAACCGATCGCGTGCGAGGAAGGATTCCCTCTCTGCTATAAATTAGCGAGCGACGAGCGCGATTTTATTTCGCAGTCACTCACTCGCTCTCTCTTTCGGTTGCTCTGTATGTTGATTATATTTTCGGGGACATTTTAGCCTTATTAACCGCCGCCATCATTATAAGTCAATTTAGCAGATCTCTGTCAATTTTTTGTTGTTCGTAAATTATTTATTAACTACGTACTTAAGTAGTTAGATGCTAGATTTGCTAGGTTTACCAATTTACCAAGAAACATATTTAAGTAGTTAGGTTTGCTAGGTTTGGCAATGTACCAAGAAGCCAATTTTTTGGCCACAGACTTGATCGTTCGTAAATTATTTATTGTCCGTGTAGCAATTTTTTGTTGTTCGTAAATTCTTCATTAGAAGCCAATTTACCTAATGTTACGTAAATAATTAGTTTTAAATCCGTAATTTGTAGTTAAGAAAATGTTATGCGATGCACTTACTGCTGGCGAGGTTAATTAGTTTTAAACCATTAGAAAAAAATGAAAGCATGCACTGCTAGTTATTCATGCAACTAATTATTTCGTGGTAATTCATAATAGCATGCAAGTTATTCTAGTATGCATGCACATGCTAGCCAAAATAATGACAACATGTACTGCTAGTTACCATCCAAGCAATTAGTTGCTATATACTCAAGTATGCATGCACCATGCAATGAACACACATATATACAATTAATATTTTTTAGCAAAGGGAAAGAACAGGGGTTAACATGTGTAATTATTCAGGCAAGGTTAATTAGTTACGAAATAATTAGTTTGTCTTAATTAATTAGTTTTACACAATTAGAAAATAGAAAAATAACGACAGCATGCACTGCTAGTTATTCATGCAACTAATTATTTCATGCTAGTTATTTTATGGTCATTATCAATCTTCTCACTAATATTCCATCTATTTCATGTGTTGCAAGCCATGCCTCTACCGACGCTTCTGGAACACTTCTACGAAGAGGACCACCGGTGCAAGCTGTGGATCGCCGATGTAACATCCCAAAAATGCCCAAATGCGAAAATATGAGATTTTTAAAACTTTTTGTATGACTATCTATTACCGTCCTATTTTCCTGCATTTTTTAGAAGTTACTTGTGTGCTTTTCTCTCACAAGTCTAAAATTCTGTTGTTCTGCCCTTTTCCCATTGCTTCTAGCCTTGCCTTTCTTCCTAGTTCCCCTTTGGCTATGTACTGTTCTATCTGGTTCTGGTCTGACCCGACCAGCTCCCACGCGTTCCCTTCCTTCCCTTTTACCTAGCCAAGCCAGTACCGTGACAACACAACACTAAAGGGTTTTAACATTCTCTTTCTTAAAGGAAAAAGTCCGGTTTACTCCCTCGAACTATCAGAAAAGTCTGGTTTACCCCCTGAACTACAAAACCGGTTATTTTACCCCCTAAATTTGCGAAAACTGGTCAATACACCCCCCGGGCTGGTTTGAATAGGTGGTTTTATACAAATACGTATACAAGCCACATACACATGTACAATACAGTATACAAGCTACATACACATGTAGTATACACCAAGTGCTATCGGCAGCGAGGTGCAGGCCAAAATCTCGCTTACGAGTCTCTTCCTTGTTTGTCATGGGTCATGCGGGCAATGGCAAGGGTCTTTGCGGACCGGAGAAGGAGCGGGTGGTGTCGACGCCGTCCGCTATGCGGTGGCTCGCGAGCTTGGGGAAGCCGAGGATTTCGAGCTCGGTGGAGTAGCTGTCGTGGAGCGACCACCGCCGTGTTGAGATGATGCCGATAACGCCGATCTTCGGCGGCGCGATGACGAGCGCCGAAGGCCGAGGTCGGGCCTTCGACGAAGAGCCTCGCGAACCTCGCTCATGCGCCGCTCCATCCACTGTACGGTACTTCACACCGCTGCGCGCGACACCGGAACACGAAGAGCCTCGCCGATCTTACGCGCGCCGCCCGAGCAGCTTTTTGCGGAGGTCATGGCGTGGACCCGCATGCTCGGCCACGCGAAGCTCGGGTGCATGACGTCCGTGCCCCAGCAGTGCGCACTCTCGGCCATGGCGCCCACCGCCTCGCTCTCATAGTTGTACACGACTGGAGTAGGAGGCGGGCTGAGTGGCGGCGGCGGTACCAAGAGGAGGCGGCACCAGAGAGGGAGGGAGCGGCACCAAGAGGCGGTGGCTCCAGGAGGAGGCGAGCTGAGCGGTGGCGATGGCGGCACCAGGAGGAGGCGGCGGCACTAGGAGGAGGCGGGCTGAGCGGCGGCGACGGCACCAGGAGGAGGCGGTGCCAGAGAGGGAGGGAGCGGCACCAGGAGGCGACGGCACCAAGAGGAGGCGGGCTGAGCGGCGGCGGTGGCTTAACTGAACGGAGAAAAGGAGAGAGAGAGAGAGAGAGAGAGAGAGAGAGAGTGGATGAAGGATGTATAGTATTATGTATTTGTATCATTATTTGCACTTGTATTAAGTGTTGCACATATCTCAAAGCATGAACGAACGGCTCAGATGTGTTGATCATATAAAACCACCTATTCAAACCAGCCCAGGGGTGTATTGATCGGTTTTCGCAAATTCGGGGGGTAAAATAACCGGTTTTGTAGTTCAGGGGGGTAAACCAGACTTTTCTGATAGTTTGAGGGAGTAAACCGGACTTTTCTGATAGTTCGAGGGAGTAAACCGGACTTTTTCCTTTCTTAAAAGGGAGGCATTAAACTTCAGCTCTCAAATTAATCTAAAAGAAATACGTAAGATCAAAACTCCCTCATAATAAAGAACATGCAAAAGAAATCTTCAACTACCCAAGTACCAAGCGAACAAATGAGTTACATTTTCCAACAGAGAATAAAAATAGAACTTCCGTGAAAAGATCAATCTTGCAAATTAACAACGTTCACAAGTAGCAGAAGTATCACAATAGTCGGAAGAACAATATTTGTTTCAAAGAACAAATAGAGTTTCATCAACTGCAAGAAACTACAACCAGAAGACCAAATACGAAATCAAGAAAGAAAACAACTTCATCAAAGAACTCATGCTAAACACATAACTATGGTACTGGGGTAAGTACTTCTCTATTCCCATACCACGAACGGTGGTGTAGCCTGGCAAAACCCAGGGCAACAACCACGACCTCAACCTCTCAACATCCGTTACCATCACGCATAACCAATAATAATCAATTATGAATATACAAGATCATCTCATAACAATCATAGAATAAATTCATAGATATAGAAGATCTTAACATACCACAGATTATCAACAAGAACGATAGTACAGAAGTAATTCAATAACAGTTCAACATGATGAAACATACTATCAGAATCGCAGATGCAATGGATTACCCAAATCCCACCTACTGTGCATAGCGTGTCAATTTAATGTTTCAATTACTACGGACCTAAAGCCTGCTCTGATACCAACTGTAACACCTTGGCTATGTGGAAGCCAAGATATTACCTAAAGTCTAACATACAACAACAATACGAAATAATTTCAGCAATCTATCAACTAATAATAGGTAAGAATCAACAATTGATAGAATGATTATAAGAATTGAATCAGAATTCAACAACATAGCAAATTCTAATTACCTAATCATATTGAATCATCTATGATAAACCTATCAATAGACGATACGAAGATCTTAGGCAATTACTAATCCAATCATATCATAAGGAAGGAGAACATCAACCATCAAACTCCATTCATTACAATCCAATGGTTATCAAATGAAAGGTAATAACAAGTTCATCTAATTAACAACTGAATAATGTGAAGTGAATGAAGTAATCCATGTGACTAATCCCTCCCACGCATGTTGTCTTCAATGTTTACCTAAAATAAATAAACACAACAAGAATGAATCCACGACTCAGCAAGTACAACAGAACAATATGAATAATAATGAATAAGAACATAACAATCACAGAATAGAATACGAATGTAGAATGGATGAATAAGAACATAACATCACAGAATAGAATTCGAATGTAGAATGGATGAATAAGAACATACCATCACAGAATTGAATTCGAATGTAGAATGATAGAAATCATATGAATGAAATGCATGATCTTCTCTTCTGCTTATACTGGTATAACCAGTGAACACCCGTCGGTGTTCACTCATGCCAGAATTATCCAAAATGCGAGGATCCAAGGCCCGTATGAAGAATGTTTCATAACGGGGATCCAATTTGCCCACATTGGAATAGTGGGTCTTACATACCCATACTGGAATTGATGGGTCTTTACATCCCACTCCCGTGAATGAATCATGAACAATGTATGAATGAATGAATATATGAATTTATAAGACAAAAACTCAAGAAGCATGTATTCACATACATGGAACGAAACAGAAATCAATGAAACCTACTCACAGACCATAGTACTCAGTCATGTTATGAACATAAAAAAACTATGAACAAACAGTAGCAATACATTACACAACGTATTTGCACATATTGGAATGATGGGACTTCACTACCTACTCCCATGGGTGAACATGAAAGAAGGAACGAATGAATATATTGAACGTAAACATATTATCGAAGAATCATGGTAAATAAATTATGAAGGGAAAACAAGAAATACCGGAATTACCCATTGCATATTCATCAATCAAATGGAACAAACAACAATCAAGATAATTCAATTGTACTTGTCTTTCGCGCTGCGATGCGTTAGGAGGCAAGAATGATGCCACTAATCTCGAATCCTCTCCTACACAAATGAATTACTTGAATAAGAACATCGTGGTATCGAGACGCTACTCATAACACTTCTACCTCATCCTCCTAAAGGTCAAAGTTCATACGTATGTTCTACTCAAGTTAATCGATATTCTAGCAGAAAGCTATACTGGACAGCAACACTAAAAACTTCATAACTTTTGCTCCGAAACTTGAAAAGGAGTGATCTCAGATCCTCTGGAAAGGTAACGACATCCTCCACAATAAACTAGTTGACTGAACCCTCTAATTCGGCCATCAACTTAGGCTAACAATCAGATGAAAGTCTAAACTATAATCTGTCTGATAGAATTACACAGTAGTAAAGAAAAATTCATAACTTTTGATTAGCTTAATCAAAATTCAATATTTTTAACAATATAGAAAGATTATAAAAATTTATACGACAATCGTGTTGGGTAGAAACCCTAAATCAGCCCTTAATAATATCTTAATTAATGAACAAGACGACTGCTCAAGTTCATCAGACTTTCTGGACAGTATCAATAAAATCAACGTAAGTTTTAGACCACACCTCCGATTTGTGTGATCTTTGAAACTATGGAAAGCTGAGAATGAGACTCATAATTCTCTAGCATATGAAATACTTCAATTCAGAGTCTAACTATGCCAAAACTAACACACAAGCGACTAACAGAATCTGATTCTAATCATAGTAGGATGTCGATCCCCTAATCATGGCACAATACACATCTACTACGATCCAACTAGCAAGAAAAATTGTTCGTTACCCTTGAAGATCCACAGGAAGTCACTGATCAAACCCCACGAAGAAGTTCTTCTTCCACTCCCTCTTCCTTCCTGCCTTTTGGCCGACAATCCCGCAGCCTTCCCTCTCCTTCCCTCGCGTTGGCCGGCAGTAGGGATGCAACACCAATGGAGATGAATTGCCCAGAGCAGCTGCTGGTCATAGGGAGGGATGCGGCTAGGAGATGGAGAGGTGGTGGTGGCTGCACTAGGGGGAGGGGAGGCGGCTTGGGCAGGAAAGGAGGGGGAGGTGGGATCGGCCTAGGGTTTAAGGGGAGGGGCGGCATGGGCTTGGGCCTTAAGGGCGCCTCCCCCGTATTGGCCCACTCATGGCTGGCCACCCTGCTGCCCTAGCTTGGGCCGAAGGTCCAAGTTCCACAATTCCCCCAAATTTTTTTGAAATTATACTAATTTCCCTCTCCCGAATAAGTTTCTCTCTTACCGATATCCGGGGTATTACATTCTACCCCCCTTAACATAATTTGACCCCGAATTCTAACCGTCGAAAAGAACACAAGAACAAATGCCACAGAAATAAATTAACAAATTAACACGTACTAGGAGTAAACATATCTGGATACTGCTCGCGCATGCGAAACTCTAGCTCCCAAGTGGCCTCTCTCTCAGACTGATGAGACCACAACACTTTGACGTAAACGACGTCTGTCCTAACACTCAATCCGACATTTCCAAGTACACTCATCAGAAGAAATTCGAAGGTAAGATCCTACTCAATAGTCAACGACGTTAACGAAACTCAAACTCCAGATCTCCCAGGTAATCAATCGGTGCCAGAACAAATCAAAAGTTGCGTACCCACGTATTGCCCAAGACAGTCAAAGCGATACACCAACTTCCTAATCCTGCAACTGTCGAAAACGAACCAGTGTACTCGGGCCAACTTCCCTTTTGGTACAAAAGCACACAACATGCTCAACACACACGGAACCCTTGTCCCATTCTAAATCGAACTCTTCATCTAACACCCTTTGGACCATTAGACCATGGCCGAATAGTAACATGTGAGAGCTTAATGGATAGGGCCATGCAGAGGAAAGAAAGAGAGCACAGCCCCAATTCATCCCCCTGCATAAAGCTTCTCTCGCCCACTACCATCCTCAAACGCAAGCCATTTCCTCAGCCAAGTTCAGCCCCCCTTCCCTTTCCTTTTATTTCTCATGCCAAGGAAGCCTTCAACCTTAAGCTTCCTCCCCTTTACCCATGAGCACCTCAAGCTCCACTAGTGAAGGTCTCACCCACAAACACCCAACTGAGAAAGGAACAGAAAGCAGCACCAGAGACTCAAAGCCAGCCAGGTAACTCACCCACAAAGCCTTCCCCCTCCCCATAGCTATGATCAACCCACTGATGCAAAGCCCACTGTCATCCCTTGCCATCACCCACAAAACCCAATAATAGGCAAGAGTGATGGAGGAGAGGAGCTCCAAGGAGTCGAGGAGGACCGGCAGAGAGAAGGGGAAGCCCGAG
Source organism: Phyllostachys edulis (assembly GCA_036346405.1). Lineage (NCBI taxonomy): Eukaryota > Viridiplantae > Streptophyta > Magnoliopsida > Poales > Poaceae > Phyllostachys > Phyllostachys edulis. The sequence goes on from CM070558.1 coordinate 10,945,817, forward strand.
GAGCGTGGTCGGCGCCAGCAACAACATTGAACCATCGACAAACCCGACGCCAAACCGACAAGAAGGAACAAGAGGAGAGTACCAGCACACTGCTGGCACTACCATCCTCTTTCCCCAAAACCAACCAAACTAAGGTAACACATCCCCACTGTTAGTTTTGCCCAAACCGAATGACTCAGCATGAACCAAAACATGCACACATAGAGCTCACACATAGCATCCACCCGCATCACTAGAACACTAACAGTGGAGATAGCTCTCAGTGCACATCACAGAGCAAGGGGAGGGATCAAGGAGTAGAGAGGAAGGAGGGTAGCAGTATACCTCAGTGCACGCAGCTTCGGCAGCAGCACCACCACCAATAGCCATCCCCAACATCATCACCATACATGCATAAATAAAATAAATTAAAAACAGCAAGCACCAGGAGCTAGTTCAACAAAGGGATAATTGTCAAAATGCCACACCTTTGTTCTGCCTGATGCAAAATGCCATTAAGTTCGATGCGATAGCCTAAATGCCACATCTTATTTTCGCACTTCGTTGATTTGCCCTTTTCAAATATTTAATTAGTATTTCTAGTCTAATGACTTGGCCCACATGCAAAAAGACACTTTTGCCCCTCCGGTCCTTCTTCTGCCCGCTTGTTTCCTTCTTTGGTTGCTGACTCTTCCTTCTGGCCACCAATCTCTCCATCTCCCCCGCCCACGCCTCCCACACAAACACCACCGCCGGCGCCGCCTCTTCACCTACTTTACTCCGCCGCGTGCCTCTTCTCCGCCGATGCCACCTACTCCCTCCCCGCCCCTTATTCCCGTTATCGGCCCAACCACCACCACCTCCTTCACCTCCGCCTCCACTTCTTCCTCCCAGATCCAGCAGGAGGTGCCCTCTATACCCTCGAGTTCATTGTCGCCGCAGGGGACCTCCGGCTCATCTCCTCAACGCCTCCCGTAGATCTACGAGCTCGTAGTACGCCGCGCCCATCGCTCCACTCCCCCGCGCGCCACACCATTCTTTGGTTCTTCCCCTGCAACGCCATCCTCTCCCTCCTCATGCCCCGCTTCCTCCAATGGCTTGACCAGGCCATGGCAACCGCCTTCAAGGCCCACTTCGAGGCCACCGCTAGCGTCCCAAGGGTCGTCAGTGCCATGTACACCACCCACATCCCCATCGCGACCAAGGTCTCTGTCGCTGCCTACTTCAACAGCCGCCACACAGAGCGCAACCAAACGACCTCCTACTCCATCACCCTCCAGGGGGTCGTCGGCCCCGACGGCGCCTTCACCGACGTCTGCATCGGCTAGTCGGCTCCATGCTTGACGACTGTGTGCTCGACAAGCCGCCCTACACCAACCATTGCCGCCGCCGCATGATGGCCGACTCTGGGTCGGCGGCGGCGATATACTACCGTCTCACGGACCGGGTACTCGTCCCTACACACACCGTAACTCGATGTGGACGCAAAGACGCCACAACGAGAAGGTCGACGAGCCCAATGGTCATCAGGATGCTTTCGCGACGGCTCAAGGGGTGGTGGGCGTGCCTACAAAAGCGCACAAAGGTGAAGCTCCAGGACCTCCCCGTGGCGCTCGGCCGCGACATCAGCTTCCTCAAGGACAGCCACTTTGCGGCAATCATGGATGAGGTCCTAGACCAAAATCTGTTGGGATTTTGCTTGGAGTTTTGGGCATTTTAGCTGCTCAACTTCTGACTTGCTAAAAATTGCATCTTGCTGTGATTGGTTGCATCGATCTATGAATTTTTGTTAAAACTTTGGGGATTTTGGTTGCCCTACTTCCAATTTGTTCTCTTCGTCCAGATCTCCCAAGCCCACCCCACTGCCTGCTGCTAGTGATCGCCAACACTTGCGCCGATCTGCCACCTGCAGCGCTGCTTCACACATAGCCACAACTACACAACGGCGATTCATTGCCTTGATGGCTAGTGGCTTGTCGTATGGCATTCCTTCAGGAGAGTGAAAAAAGGGAGGGGTGGGATGGCTTGGGTGGAGTAAGAACAGATGATGGAGAAGAAGGGTGGTACTGACTAACAGGGAGGGGCAAAAATGACATTTCACATGTGGGCCAGGTCATTAAACCGAAAATATGAATTAAATATTCAAAAGGGGCAAATTAACGAAGTGTTAATATAAGTTGTGGCAAATAATCTATTGCATTGAACTTAATGGCATTTTACAGAAGGCAGAACAAAAGTGTGGCATTTTGGCAAATATCCCTTCAACAAAAACCTCATAACCAAAATCGCTTAAATTAAGAAAAGGGGGAAGCCGGAGCTGACAGCCTCATGGCCGAGCTGAGTTGGAGGCGCAGCACATGGGCCGAGCTTTAGGCCACGGAGGGGGAGGCACGCACGGGCCCGAGGGGCAGGGGATGGCGCATGGCGGGAGCTAAAGAGGCAAAGCCTAGGGAGGCATGCGTCTGGCCGAGGACTGCTGAGCAACAAGGCCATGGGCCATGAGGGTCATAGGAATAGGCGATGGTCGAAAGCGAACCAGGGAGCCGACGGCAGTGGCGGCGTAGGCCGAGCGGGCACCGAGGGGAAACCGGAAGCAGCGTAGGGAGCTGGGGAGGCGTCGAAGGTGCTGGGCCGAGGAGGCGGCATAGGGAACCGGAGCCAGGTCGGCGACTAGAGGAGGTGGTGCCATGGGGGATGAGAAGAGGGAGCAAGACCATTCGAGCAAAGAAAGGGAATGAGAAGAATAAGAATGGGGGAAGAAGATGAACCAGATAAGGCTCAGCCGAATGAATGGATTAGGGGAGGAGAGAGAAAAGGGGTAGTTAAGTGAAAAGGAGGTTAATTAAAAAGGGAGATTAGGAATAAGAGAAGATTAGGCAAAGAATTAGAATTTAATGATAAGGTAATTTCTAGCGGACATTATTAGTAATAATTTTAGATGAGCACCAGTATTAGTAATTTGGGCACTATGTATTTTTTGGACCAGTGAAGTTAAGTAAGCCGCGTACGGTTACATAACCGCAGACAGACCAGTAGAAAAAGAAAGAACAAGAAGAATAAAAAATATTATAAAAATAGAAGTAAATCGAGAGAGCACATACATAGCATACCTACAAATTCCAGACGAATCGCCAATAGTAAAGGTTTTTAAACCGTGTTAGAACATTTAGCAGTAGATAGACTGGTCTAGAATAAAAATAGGAAAAGGTGTAAAAATTTAATCTGAGACTTTTAAAATAAATTAATCACCAGTATGAACTGCTAAAATAAATAGATAGCCTAATACGTTAGAAATAGTTTGATTAGGTTAAAATAATTAAATAAATTTACCCTAAGACTATTTAGAGAAGTAAATATTTGCGTACGCACTTAAATAAAATCGATTAGGCATATCTGCATGAGTAAAATAATCTTAGTTGCATGCGAGTGTGAGTAGTATTTTATTTTTTGTACGTTAAAAAGGCGAGTTTCGGCAACCTCGATCCTAGAGCTATTAGACCATAGAACTACCACCATTGGGGAGTGCTAACATATTAGGGGTCCACAAAATATTATTAAATTAAATTCTGTTAACTAAAAGAACCAACTGACCCATATACTTATACTAGCACCAAAAGCAACTAAGTATTTATCTACGTATTATGTGAGTCTACCATATAATTGCAGAGGCCGATCTGACGCAGATAGGATTCGTCGATCCGGAGTACCTTGACGCCACCTTTTACTACAACAACAAGGGCAAGCTTACTTTTGAGCATAAATATAGTTATATTAAATGTACACCGTATATTGCTGTATCATATATGTATTGCATCATAAACTATGTCTCAAAATTAAATCGGTTAAAGAAGGCAAGAAGAAGAAAAGATAAGAAGAAGAGAAGAGCAGTACAACTGGAGGAGAGCTGTTGTACTGGAAGAGAGTTAATAAGGTTGGTAAAAGGAACCTTGGGCAAGGAAGAGGAGTGGCCAGAGGCGGGTTCCTTTTACATATAGTTATAATATAAGGACAAACAAAACTCTTACTCGGATAGGGGCCGTATTTAAGTGCCAACTATTTTCCCGTTTCGACGGACAAAAAAGGTTACCTTGCTACGTAATTATGTACTCCACAACAGGTAGGATAGTAAGCGCACGGTGGAGTGTTGAGAACTGGAAGAGAGCCGACCCAACCAACATTTCTGAAACTCGGTGGAGGTAAGCCACCGACGGAAAGTAATGGGTGGAGGCATAAATACGTAACCTGGAAAACATTCTGTATTCTGATCTCGAAACAACATCAAAGGAAATGCGGGAGGCCCAGAGTCATTAGAGCTCAGAGTAACTATGGGTAAAGTGGTACAAACCTGCACAATGCTAAATAAAATCATGAATTCATGCCTATCTCCTGGATTGGAGGCTGCAGTAATCCTCTGTGGGTTTATCTTCTTACCGGGTAACAAGTAGTCTTTTTAGAAGTAAAATTTGCAACCTAAATCTTGATGACTATTTTTAGAGAAGGAGAAGAGGTAGGAATATGATAAGGACAAGAGGTAGTCATCAGGTGCATTTTGTTATTACATGCTTGGTGAGTACACTAGTACTCACTCTTGCTATCCCTCCCCTTTGCTTAGATCCTAGTCCGACAGGGAGTTATCCCTAGTGGGATGAGAGATTCGTAGGTACCGAGGAGGCCACTGGTGACGAGGGCGTTGGTTACGAGGAGCAGGGCAAGGTGGATGCCCTATTCGACTCGTGGGACGAGTAGACTGCTGGAGGGACCTAGCAGGCAAGTGTGTGGAATGTATTCCCCTTTGTGATTAAATAATTGTATCCAGAACCTTAGCCTTGTGTGGTTACTGTTGTAATAAAGAACAGTTTCCATCTTATTATTCTATTGTGCTAACTCTGGTAAAGGCTTACTATTCGTTGGAGCAGTGTTCTACTGAGTAAACGAATAGTAATCTGTATGTCTAAGTGTGATTACCCCTAGGGTAATGACACGGGGCATTGCAGTGACACCAGATGCAAATGTTGAATTTCCAACTGTTTTATTACTGGAGCTAGTCACAGCACTTTGAGGTGTGCTTGGACCAACCTACTTGCTTCGGTATGGTAAGAACAGATAATTGACAGATTAGGCGTATGAAGGTTTTCAACACTAAATTTAAAAATGTATAGAGAGTGAAGATCGGTGACATACAAACTGTTGATTTTGTCTCTCTCGGATCTAGGTGCAGAATCTAAATTTTCAGAAACTAGGAGTCTTCCTATAGAAGCTTTTATGTAATTCTCTGAATTTTGTAGAACCAATGATCACCCCATGTTAGCCTACGAGCCACTGTCATTTTGTAATGGCATAGTGCTACTTGACAAAGCCTTCAATTCAGAATGACCATTTTATTTGGGTTAGAACCTCCAACAACAGTTATTGTGATAACTTTGTCTGCAAATTCATAACATTGACCTGCACATTTGACAACATTACTTAGAGTTACCCTAGCACCTACAAGAACTCCCCAGCTGAAACTTTGATAATTGATAATACTAACAAGAATAGATCGATCTTACACACTCTTTCCAATTAACAATCAAATAAACTTAAGGGGCAAATAATCAGGCTCTACCTCATAAATCCCCAGAACAGGAAAAAAAAAAGGACAGGAAGAAGGGTGGAGACACCATAAAGGAAGCATCAATCCATCAATTTGAAGCAGAGGAAGTTTTTGTTTTGAAAAGGGGGATACCCAGCTTTTACTAGAAAGCAATAACACCGGTTCTTACAGAAAAAATAACAGGGAATCTACTGGGGATACCAGCTTACAGAGACAAACCCAGAACTGGAAAAAGGAAACACAGACAAATTATCCTAGGCTATTACAGGAAGGTTTAATAGAATTGCTCCGATTACAAAAGTCCTTAGCCCATTCTTCAGCTGTCGATAATAACTAGTTCATCTTGGCTTTATCACCCTTTTGAATGAGGACACTCCAATGCTGCAAACAAGATAGAAAATTGAAGATCACTTCCATTGAATGCTTAGAAAAACGCTTGTCATAAGCCATTCTGTTCCTATATTTCTAAAGATTCCAAGCCGAAGCTGCAAAACTAAATAGAACAAAATTATAATCAGTAGAACCCCTCTTATCCAACCAATTCGTTTGGAAATCATCTATAGAACTTGGAATCCTCTCCCAACTTAACATTTCCATCATACAATACCAAAAGAATTTTGCCAAAATGCAAGAAAACAACACATGGTTAATAGTTTCATTAGAACCACATAGAAAACAAGTAGTCTCCCGTTGCCACCCCTTTTTTTTAGTTGATCAAGAGTCTGAACTCTGCCATGATAGCACAACCACATGAAGACTTTAATTTTCAGAGGAAGCCTGCATTTCCACGGCTTCTTCATTCTTCCGCAGATCACGGCCCCAAAAACCAACTGTCTATATAAAGATTTAACAGAAAAAACACCAAATTTCTCTAGACACCAAATCACTTTATCCCTATCACCATTAACCTCCATCTCAAAATATCAGTTTTTAGTTTCTCCCACTGGGCATCCTCTCCCTTACCGAAGCTTCGGTTAAAATTAATATTCCACACATCTTCTGCCAGCCTAGTGGCAATACTCATATCAGGAGCCTGGCATATATCAAAAAGAGATTTATACTTGATCTTCAAGGGACAATCTCCCAACCAAACATCCCTCCAAAAAGAAACATTGCACCCGTCCCCAGGCTGATACCTTGTTCCTTTATTAAACAAGCCTTTAACCTTCTGAATGTTCTTCCAAAACTGGAAACCATTTAACACCTTAGTATCTCTGAAAACACCCCTAGGAAAATATTTCGCTTTGATGATTCTAAACCATAGTTCATCATTTGCAGATTGAATTTTCTAGATCCACTTGGCTAAAAGACAGTCATTCATTAACCTTGTATTAACAACCCCTAATCCTCCAAAGTCCTTGGGTCTACAAACAACCCCCCAATTCATCATGTGGTACTTGAACTTGTTACTAGCTCCCCTCCAAAATTTTTTGGATCAGATAGTATCCATCTTTTTATGTACCCCCTCATTAAATCTGTAGAAACCCATAGTATAGATAGGGAGGCTACTCAAACTACTATTGACCAGCACTAATCTACTCCCAGAGGACAGCAAATTGTTTCTCCAATTGTCTAGTCTTTTGTTCAACTTGTTAATCACATTATTCGCAGCTTTCATACCAATATGTCTATCCCCCACCAAAATGCCCAGGTAAGTCATAGGTAATTGAGCCAGCTTACAATCAAAAATATTTGAAACTTTGTTAGCTTCCTCATTATCCACCCCCAAAACGTAAACCTCACTTTTGTGATAATTGATTTTCAAACCCGACATCTATTCAAAACAGTAAAGCAAGAACTTTAGATGTAAAAAGCTATCATCCCCACAATCTATCATGAACACAGTGTCATCAGCATATTGAAGAATGGGCACCCCTCCAGGAATCAAATGAGAAATAACCCCATTCACCAGACCTTTAGCCTGGGCTATATTAATGATCTCTGCTAAAGCATCAACGACTAAGTTAAAGAGAAGAGGAGATAGAGGATCCTCTTGTCTCAAACCTCTATGAGTTTTGAAATAAGGACCAACCACCCCATTAATATTGATGCTAACTTTTCCTCCCCTAATCGAGCTCATCACCAACTTAATCCAGTTGGCAGAAAAAACTTTCCTCAACATCACTTCTTCCAAGAAATTCTAGTGAATCTTATCATAAGCTTTTTCAAAGTCTAGTTTCAAAATCACTCCTTTTCTTTTTGAACACCTTATTTCATGAACAATCTCATGAAGAGCTACCACTCCATCCAAAATGTTTCTGCCCTTGATAAAAGAAGATTGGCTATAATTGATAATCTTATCAGCAATCACCCCCAACCTGTTAGCTAACAGCTTAGTCAAAATCTTGAAGCTGATATTTGGCAAACAAATAGGCCTAAATTGTTTAATACTATTGGCCTCTTTGAGTTTAGGAATTAAAGTTATCACCCCATAGTTAAGATGTTTCAGATCTAAATCCCCTTTTTGAAAAATCTTTAACCATCTCAAGAAAATGCTTCTTAATCACCCCCCAAAATTCTTTGTAAAAGAAGTTAGGAAATCCATCTGGCCCAGGAGCTGAATTAGTTGACAATTCTTTAATAATCCTCCACACTTTGTCCTCAGTAAACTTCTAGAGCAGAAACAAATTATCATTTTCTAAAACCCTGAGCTTATTACTCCAGACCTCCTCAGCTAACCCAACATCAAGATTCTTATCGAAGCCAAAAAGAGATTTATAGAAACCATAAATTTGATCACTTAACTCATTCTTACTACTCAAAAGAACCCCATCATGAACCAAGTTAAAAATAAAATTTTTCCTTCTTCTACCATTAGCACAAGTGTGGAAGTAACCAGTGTTAGCATCTCCCTGAGTAATCCAATCCAGGTTTCTTCTTTGTTGTCAATGTTTCTCTTCCACCTCAAGGACCTTCTCCAACTCAGATTCTAAATGATATCTTAGTGACCAGTCCACAGAGCTAAGCCCTGCCCCATCTGCAACATAATCTAAATCTTTGATTTGGTCCAGGATCTTCTTCTTCTTCAACTTGTACACCACATTCAAATTAGCACCCCAACCTCTCAAAAAACATCTCAAGGCAGCCAAACATCCACTCCACCTATCTATAGAATAAAAATTCTCAGAAGATCTATCATCTAGTTTCATCCATTTGGCCTGCAACAAATTATTAAAGTTCTCTAGACAAAGCCACTTTTTCTCAAAAAAGAAACGCCCTTTCTTGACAATCCCTCCCTCTCCAGAGTCTAGCACAATAGGACTGTGGTCAGAACCTACCCTTACTAAACTCTGCACATTACAGAAAGGAAACTTAGACTCCCAATCCGTGGAAACTAAGACCCTGTCTAAATTCACCATAACTGGACATCTCTGTTTATTAGTCCAAGTGTACTTAGCACCCCTCTTTTAATCTCCAAAAGCTTATTGTCAGAGATGAACTCATTAAAAAGATCCAAAAGAGTCCAATTCAAGTTATTATTATTTTTTATCTACCGAATCCCTTATCAAATTAAAATCACCCCCAAGAATCAAAGGTAAAGCAGAGTTTTTGCACTTTCTGTCTAGTTCTTCTAAAAAACTTTAGAGAAATCATGATTGGCAAGGCCATAAACTACCACCAACTCCCATCTGAAATTAGTCATCCTATTTCTAACCTCCATACTAACATAAATCTACCTGAATCAAAGTTTTCTACTTCCAAAAGATCTTCTTTCACACCAAGTAAGATACCCCCTGAATGACCCACTACAGGGATCCAATTCCATTTGAAAGGAATATTCCCAACCAGATCTCTTAGATCTTTTTCAAAGAAAGTTTGTTTAATGGTTTCTTGCACCCCAACAACATCCACACTTTCTGAAAAGACAAACTCCTTGAGTTGTCTTCTCCTTGCAACCCTCCCTAAGCCTCTGATATTCCAGAAAAGGAATTTCATGATTTAACACAATTGTCTCCTTCACCCCCTCTTTTGGTTCCATTAACCACTGTCCTGCCTGTTTTGGATCAGAACACACCCCTCTTATCATTGTCAATTCTATGCAAGATGTCTTCCCCTCCAGATTTATCTGCACTAACCTCCTGAGTCTCCTGCATCCTTGTTGCTATTTTTTCTTTTTTAGTTCGAGCCAAAGCTGCTCTAATAAGCTCTTGAGCCTGCATCGCTGAAATAATCTCTCTAGCATCTTGAGACTTTCTCCCTATACTAACACCACAAGTGGTAGCAACTTTCTCCAAATAATCAATAGAAACATTATTCAAAACATTAAAAGAGTTTTTAGGGTTACCTTTAGAGTCTAAATTCTGAATGGACTTCAACTTGGAGGCATTCTTGTCCATGGATATCCTTTGATCTTGAATCCTACAACTTTTTTAGTTGCTATTTGAGGTTCCAAAATTCTGTTCTTCCTTCCTCTTTTTTCCTTTGCAGATAGCCACAGATCTGTCACCCCCTCGTTATCAGACATTATCAAAGATTCCTTTTCACTTTGATCACCCCAAAATTCTGCCCCAACCTCTTCAGAAGCTGGCAATTCTTTATCAGAGTCAAGCCACTTTTCTGATTCAACACCCCTCTTACCAGTTTTTGGGTAATAAGGAACTTTGATTTTGTCTGAACATGCCTCCATACTATTTGTAGTCATCTGGTAATCTGTACCCCTCACACCCTTCAAAGGTGTCTATAAACAAGGCCAAAGTGATGCAAATAATAAGGTCGGGCCTCCCTCAGTATGTCGGGACCCAAAATACAATTCTGGACCCTCTGTGTATACTACACTAGTTCAGGATCACGCTAGTGCACACAATGGCAACATCAGTGAAATAGGCAAATAGCAATAAATATCAGAGTAAAGACCTTAAGGTCAAAGCTTACAATTAATGCCTCAAAAGGCAAAAAGCTCAATTAAGTTGCAGTAGAACGTAACAGAATAACTTCAATGAAGCCCATCCATATGCCCACAGGCAATCGGCTAGGGTAGCGCGACCTAGTTCTCTACGATCCTTGAAGTAGACCTTGTTGACTGACGATTCCTTCACTTCTGCTTGATTTAATAAAGCAAGCATGAGTACACAACCGTACTCGCAAGTCATACCACAGAAATGCAATTATACATGATGGCTTATTCCAAAGGAATGGCTTCTGTGGTTCTTTTGCAGAAATGCAACATTTGCAATTTGAATACAAATAATAGATTGAAAGCATAATTTAAAACAAATAGACACTAATAATTTAACAGTTGTTTTCATAAATACACATAGCCTAATCAAATTATTCACATAGCCATATGACTTAGGTCACACAGCTCCCTTCACAAGGTTTTTAAGAAAATCTACCCCTCGTGTGAAATCCCCGATCATGTCCATGACCGCGGACGTGGCTATTCGAATAGATTGATTTAACACTCTGCAAAGTTTGTACACTTTACCCACAAGATGCAATCAACTGGATCAGAGTTGATCACAACAAAACCTTTCAGAAACTTCATCTCAAACATTGACACTCCTAGTGTGCTTTATGCTATACCAACCCTTCCACAACGCTTGGCACAACACACACCGTTGGACAGGGACAGGGCGAACCGCCCCGTGATGTGCACCCAACCACAACGGTAACACACATCCACCCATACAACACAGTCTAACCTACTACCTGAGTAGTCAATGTCAAGAATCCATAACTTACTAAGTTAGGTCTGTCCCATCAGGCATGTGGTTGTACGAGAGGCTCAGTTCAATGGCGCACAAAGTTAAGTCCTTAATTGACCAAAGCAAGACTTCCAAGTTGCTACAAATCCCTATGCACATAGGTTATTAAGCCCATGCACACAGCTCCACCAAGAGTAGCACACAGTATCCACCACTTGCCTCATTCAAAATCCTTTCCCACCCTGTTGGTTAAGTGCAACATATGCCATCAACGAGTAATAGCACATAGTACACATAGTTTTATTGCTTAGTTCCATAATCACTTAGTCAGGTTTATATTTGCAACTTACATGTGATGATGACTCGTAGCATGGCTAAGCAAACTAATCGTATCTAACCAACCCACGTTGGTAATACCATAGCACCAACCAAATATGAACCAATATAGGGTGACAAAAGATTATGACATAACAATTAATCAAGGTGGATATAACAAATGGGATAATAACTACACCCAAAAGCATTTAAATAAATACTTAAAGTAAATGCAATAATTTGAATCAAAGTAATTTTAGAAAACTGGGATTCAACATGATCAAAGGTACAACTTGCCTTGCTACAACAATGATGATCTTAATTATCTTTAATCTTCTACTTCCTTGATCTTTGGCTCCTTCTTGATCAGCACTTCTCGAAGTATCAACTTCTACTCGTAAACAAGCAAATAAACAAAATAAATAAACAAACTCCAAAAATTAAATAATAATATCAGATAAATAGATCTTGAATCTAGATGAATTTAGGAATTTGAATGAACTCAATCGGAGTTCGGATGCAAAAGATATGACTCTCAGAAGAATCTCATGAAATGATGAAATCGAGAGAGAAAAGAATATTCAAATAATACTCTTTCGGATTAAATAATTAAATAGAATTTGAAACTTACAAGTGGGGTCCACTAGTAAATGAGAGAGAGACAAAGGCAGTGCATGACATGTGGGACCAACTGGATAATTGAATTTCAAAAATTAAATTAATTTCTGAAATGGACAAAGAGGATGACAGGTGGGGCCATTAGTCCATAGACCAAGTCCACAATCTAGGGTTTAGGTCCACGGCGAACCGAGGTTACACAATAGTGTACTGACACGCGGGACCTGCTTGACATAAACTTGATTCACATGAGCCAAGTCTATACGGTTTGGTCTAGGGTTTGGGTTATGGTGGCAGCCTAGGTGGCAATGATGCCTACGTGCTATGCACATGGCTCAAGGAGGTGGCATGATGAGATGAGGTGACGAAGGTGCTGATGCGGTGCTCGCAAGGCTGCCACAAAGGATGGTATGGCAATGTGGCTATGAGGTGGCACTCCCGGATTCAGCTTTGGAACGCGGGACCCATCGTCATAGAGACAAAAGAGAGAGGGGCTACCGGTCCCACATGTAAGGGACACAGAGGGAGGTGGCAGCTATGCCGGCTCAGGAGAATGCTAGCGGTGGACTCCAGCAGGGCAACTCGGTGCGGTGGGCGCCCACGAGATCCACGACGCAAAGGATTTACAACAGCGGCAGCCCCGTGAGGTCGGAGGGACGACAATGGCCGGCTCGGCTAAGCGTCTTGAAGGTGGTGGAACAACCCGACGGGCAGCCCTTTGGTTGGAGGATGAGGCCGGCAGCGAAACGATGGTGACGGCGCGGCCTCGACATGGTTGGGGATGGAGGAAACCGACGAGATAGGAGGAGGAGAAGGGAGGACGGTCTCACCTGCGTGACACACACGATGCAAACTCGGGGCGGCTTCAATGGCAGTGGCGGCTCGGGTTGGAGAAGGATGGCGCTTCGGTGGCGGATTGGTGTCAGCAAGCATGGATCGGGGATGAGGGCGGCGCGAGGACGTAGAATGCGGCGTCGGTGAAGGTGGAGGGGCACCGGACGGCAGCGGCCAAGAGCTCCAACGATGTCAAAGGCGGCGGCGGTTTCTACTGCAATCCAGCGAGCTTGCGCAGCGTGGTGGCGGCGCTTAGGGCTTCGGGAGTGACACGGATCGAGGGGCACGGATCGGGAGGCGGCGTGACAAGGGGAGTGTGGATCGAGGATCACCAGGTCTTAAATAGCCCGTGCGGCGACGACGACGTGGACTCTGACGGCGGCCATGCGCCTTGTGCATGCGAGCGCTAGCGCTAGAGCGTGCAGCCTAGCAGTGCGAGCGAGCGGCAGGCGTTAGGCTTGGCGGCGGGGAGCAGATGGGCTGGTGCGGCACGGCTTTGAGCGGGCCAGGCGCGCGGGAAGAACCAAGGCGCAGCGGGCTGGACTTCACGCGCATGCGCAAAAGAGAAAAACGGGAGGCTAGCTTCGGCCAGGAAAGGAGCAAGAAATGGCTGGCAGCGACCACGCCAAGAAGGAAAGAAAAAAATGGCCAAAGCAATGGAAGAAAAAGAAAGGAAAGAACGGGTCGGCTCAGGCTGGACCGAAAGAAATGGTAGCGGGCCAAGGAAGGAATAGGAAATGGGTTTCGGCCCGAAGATGAATATGAGATTTATCAAATAGTTTTCTATTATGAAATAGGTAAAAATCCAAAAGACAAATAGAAAATAGCAAATGCACTCAAAAAAATTCTAGAAAAATGTAGAAAATATATCCAAGCACATAGAATCCAAATAAAATAATTTTGATAATAGTTGATGTTGAGATTAATCATATTAAATTGTTTTTGATTTATGAAAGTCCCAATTAAGCTTTATTAATTCAAATAAAATTGGTGAAATTTTTTCAGGGACCTAAACTAATCAAAAGATTTTTGAAAAGCCAAATTTTGGGACGTTACATAGTATGAACCACTATATCACCCTTCTTTTCTTCAAGAGGGTTTGGATTAGTTTGAAGTTCCACTTTTCTCTTGTCTTCCTGAGAACCAACCAAGTTCTGCACCCCATGAGAAACATTGACATCCCCCATGGACTCCAAACCAGCCTCATCCAGTTGTTTAAAAGGAAAACTAAAGGCTAATGGAACAATCTGTAAAACCTCAGTATTAGATTCCAAATTAACCAAATGAGTACCCTTAGCTGATCTGACGACCCTAGAAGTCAAAACATGATGTTCCTGTTGATGTATGATAATTTCCTCTCCGTCCTTGTGAGCAGAAACCTTCTGGGACTCATCATCTTATCCACAAGATTCTCTCCTTCTTCAAGAGTATTGACATCAGTTGAATCCACTACCATAACAACCATCTCCTGACTATTAGAATCAAGAATCATCAAATCAGTGCATATTGCCTCCTCTTCACCTTTTGAATCTTTTTGTTGTTTGCTATTATGTTTGTTAGCACCACCTCCACTTTTATATTCAGAAGATTGGTGAGTGTCACCTCCAAACTTTTCTGCCATTTTTTCCCATTCAGTTTCGTGGTTGCTTCCATTAGATTCTTCTTCCTCATCCTCATCGTCGTTGTCTTTTCTATGCACATGGATTTTGTGGAAATGGTCATAAACTGGACCTTTCTTTTTACCTGCTACACCCCCCTCTGCCTCAAATTTAATCTCATACCCCATAGAGTTGATGAAGATTTCCACATAGCAATTAATATTGGAAGGGTCCCTGCTAAGGACTTTGACCCGAACCGGATCCGCCCTCATCAAGCTCATCTCATTGACTTCTAAAGGGTCACCCATGGTGCTAGCTATCTCTTTTACCATCTCAACTGACTTTGCAGGAATAGGAATTCCATATATCTGCACCCATGCAGCAGTGAGTACAGAGAAAGCTTCAGGGTCCAAATTGGATTTGTCTATCTTAGCTTTGATAGAATGAAGCGCCAATTCGACACCCCTTGTTTTCGACCAAGTCTCCAACATTTCCTTTGAAGGAAAAACCACCGCATATTCAGTTTCTGAAAGTTTCCTAACTCTCCAGTCCCAATCAGCTTTAATTAAATGCTTCAATTCAAGCTCAATCTTTTGCATAGTAGCTATTCCTTCTTTAACACTTAACACCCCTGAAGAAGCTAATTGCTCTGATAGTTGCAAACCAGCAACTTGGATACTATATAAACCCTGCCCTGGAATATCTAAACCACATAATTTCAATCTCGGAGTTTTCTTCTCTTATGGACATCGAGAAGTCATGTGACCTGTTTTCTTACACTTGTAGCACACCGGAGGGTTGGAGCATCTAGCTTGATGATGCCCCGATTGTAAGCAACAGAAACACATCCCACGATCCTTAGATCGAAGCACCCTCGTGTTTGGCCCAATGTCACCCCAGCCTTTTTTCATCTCTTCTCCCTTACCAGTGGCCACCTGAGGATCCCAGTTGGTCTGAACTCTACTAAGATCATCCCGGATGTTGCCTCCTCTCCCACCAAAACCACCCCTAACCCCTCCTCTCAGAGGTTGCTCACGACGTACAGTCCCTTCACGCCCCAGGGTCTCTTTGCGAGGATCATGTTGCCACCCCTGAACTTGAGTAGAAGAGTTTCTACCCACACGCCCATGAATCTGAGACTCAAAGCGAGTACGATCTAAATTCTAGTAACCAATTTGAGTACCTTATTTTGAGTCACCCCCAAATTGATTCTCTTGGATCTTCCTCTTTTGCTCTTGATCACGTTGCAATTTTGCTCTAGATGACTAGATCTACTTCCCCCATCAGATCATCTTCATCCATCCACGCTTCTGGCGCGCTTCGCTTTCCCCTAGCCCAGCTGCGGCCACTCCCCCCAAATCAGCGAGGGAACCTTCCCCTTCCCCGATCCATTGCCTCCCCTCTCACCACCTCCACGAAGGAGTGAGTTAGTGGCGAAGGATCGCGAACTCTCTTGACTACCCTAGCCCTCGGACCCAGGCGGTGCACTTCTCTGATGTTCGCAGGAAACCCTACCTCTCCAATGCATGCCCGCCTGGGAATCCAAAGCCACAAAGAGCTTGGAATACATTGCCAGGAGTGCGCAAATAGTTCTGGCAAAGATGTACCGTAGCGATGGGCCGGCCCATCACACCGCACCAACTTCTCGTCGGCCTGCTCCACCGATCTAGTGTGTGCCACTCCGATAACCCGTCGCGCCCCATAATGTGCGGATGAGAGATCAAACACCTCCCGCTCCGACACGCCATCCTCTTCGCCCGATGAACGGAGGATCGAGAGTCTAGCACAGACTCTCGAAGGTTCCGAGCAGCCCGCCCGGGCACTTGAAGATTCCATCGGCCCGTGTCTATGGATTACAATTTACAGCAGACTCTAGTGATGTTTGTTTTGAGCAAAATAGAGATGTGCTGTGTCCTTGTTGCTGAAAACCCAAGCAGCGGAAGTATCCAACATAGCATACTTTAGAATTCAGATTAGCATGGCACTAATTTTGGCTTCAAAACTCCTCACACCGTACAACCTTCAATACATCTGCCTAACCCAAGAAAAAACTATAATGAGCCAAAAAAAAACTTGTAGATATGAGAGCAAAGTTCTACCTGGGCTGATGAATTAAAAAAATTAATAAGCAAATCTCTAATTGTTGAGGTAATGCACTTACTATAGGAAAAACCGAGGAAAGTTGTAGCATAGCAGGCTGGGGCTGTCGTCGAGGATCACATGAGGCCGTCAAAGGAGAGGAGCATTGGAAAGTCCATAAAGATGGATGGGACGGGCTAGAAGACCAAGCAATGGCGCCTCGCTGGCCGTGAGATTGCCTCGGCCCAACACGTCGAGAGAGGAGACATATTTACAAACATCTACATTTCGATCTCTCGATGAATAACATAAAGTGGGTGCCACATTTGCATTTCTCCTTCAAACAAGGGAATGCCCACCCAAAGAGGCAAATCATCAAGCATCTACCATGTAATATCTAACAGATGCTACCATGCAAGAATAAAACTGGCTTACATGTTGACTTGATTGCCAAATGATAGGAGGGGATCAGATAGACCTCTAGTTGGGGGAATCGGGTTGTTTGGTTGTGATGGAGGAGCTTGTCAGCTAGGCAACCCATGGGGGAGGAGAGGAGACTACCGGAGGAGAAGCCGGCGACAAAGGGAAGCAGGGCCGCGCAAGAAGATAGGATGATAACCTTCGTGAGCCATTAGTGTTGGGGGAGGCAACAAGAAGGCAGGCGAGGACGGAACGGTGCCCCCCCAGCAGACATCAGGTGGTGCGTGTGAGGACCACGGGTTATTTTTGTAAGACCGAGGCCTTTTCGGTCTTACGAAAATAACTCTGGGCCTCAGAGAAATGAAATCCAATTTTAACTCCATTTAAGTGAGAGTACCCAGCTGAGTTAGAGTGACGGTGACCATGCACATCGCTCCTTTGCGGGTGCTACCTGGTGACTGGTTCTCCAACGGTCCAAGTACACACTTAGAGGAATTAAAGAGCATTTCAAAACAGCAGGTATGTGACTCATGTTGGCTCCCAAGATCAGTGACCAATACGCACATACCCTTATCAGTGTCATTCAAAGTGGTACAAGGCATTCAACAATAATAAGTGGCATACAATAAAGGGCTTAAGTCTACAACTATTACAAAAGCGATCGACCGACCAAATTCAAAATATTGCAATAAATAGCAGCGGAAGCAAGATAAATAAACCAAAAGGTCTAGCAAGGTGTGCCCAAAACCCAAGGCAACCGACTGGAGTTAAAGAACAACAATATTCATTAGCGTCGCCTAAATCGGCGCTAACGAACTCCTCAAGCGTATGGTCTTCCTCATCTGAACAAGCAGATATCCGGATTGAGTACAAAATGTACTCGCAAGTCTTACACAAATTAAAAATTATACATGCTAGAGGATATCCAAAAGAGAGGCAGTAGTGGCTTAGTTTTGCAGAAAACACAACAATTTTCATCCCTACAACTACTAGTTTTCAGTTGCCATTTTGTAAACAGATTTTAAACCAAAGTAGGAACAAGTGACATAGATATACATTGATATACATATAGAGAAAACAATACCAAAGTGGCAGCCCACTTTAATAAACTAAAATACATGAATACCCGTTTATTCCGAATACCAAGTTATGACCATGCAAATTTCCATTTGAAGTCTAACAATAATGACTCCCAAATCCAAGTGGTCGTCCGTAACCGTGGACACGGCTATTCGAATAGATTAATCCCTGCAGGGGAGTACTACTTTACCCACACGACTCGATTAGCCCGTAAGCCTCTAGATAATAACACACTTCCTATGGTATGTCGGCCAGGGAAGTCAAGATTCGGTATTGTTTAGCAAGAAAGCCTTATTGAGATGAGTCCCCCTTGTGAGATGAACCCCCAAACCTAGTACAAGCTACTGATAGAACTTGCTAAGCTACTGATAGAACTTGCTAAGCAGGCTTGCAAGTTATGTTGGAGATACCGATATAATGTAAAGAAAGAAAAAAGAGTGCTCCCATGAATATTATAGAAAATTGCATTGGATCCTACGAACAGATGATCGAACACAAATGTCCTCACACCACCTGGGACTTAACCCAATAAAACCCTCCCCTTACTCAACCGAACGGTACCCATATCCCGCGTGTGGAAGTATGAGTGTTACTTGAATTAACGACGTCACCAAAGTTCGGTCCTTAATGGTTCGGACAAGAGTACCACAATACCCGAGTCTCATGCACAAAGGCACCCACACTACAACCACTTGTCCAGACCCAAATCACTTTTTAATTTGATAAAAATAAATTAAACAACCAGATTCGAAGATCTGGACCAAAATCATAGATGAGAAGTGTGAGGTGTTTCCCAAGATCGATGGGATAACCCCGTCCATCGGACTACCGTAACTACTAGACTTACATGGCTAAGCATTCAATATACAATATAGATACATCATCGCAACCATCCAATCTTAAGCATATTTGCATTGGACATAACAAAGATAACAACAAGGATAGGACATAGCTATCTAACTCACAAAAATATCGATTTACCAAAATAGCATGCAAGCAAATATCATTGCAATTCAAAATACTAACTTAACAAAATCTGGGATCAATATGATGCAAAAACAAAGTTCAAATGATGCTTGCCTTGCTAGAAATCGATTTGTTCGCTCTCATTTGCGTAGTCGTTCACGTCCGGCACTTCGGGTTCTAAAGAAAGACGACATCGCATAAACATCGAGAAAAGGCAAAAAATTCAAATTGCTAAAAAATGCATCAAATTTATACAGTAGTGAGATTGTGATTTTAGATGAATTTATGTGAAAGATTTATTTCATTTTGAGTTCATATGTGAACATTATAGTCTTTTGAAAATCAGTTTTGGAGAAAATGCGGGAAAAATCAAGTTTGGTTACTGTTCATCCGAATTAATTACTTTAGTAAAAATTTGCAGAATAGTGGTGCTATAAGGATTACATGGTTAGAAAGATAATAAAAAGTTATGATCATTAAACATTGAATCATCCCATTTGGAGTTCAAATGAATTTATATGAATTTTTGAAGTTAACTCAATTTCTAGTGTAAAACTAATTCTTTACCGAATTCAATTCCGATTCTGAAATTTTCTGTGGAAGCAACATGTTTCAAAAAATTTCCATGGGTAAGTACATTAAAAATAAAAACCAACAAAATTGGTTTCACTCAATTTGGAGTTAAAATGAATTAGTTATGAATTTTTGAAGTTATTTGAATTTACAGTGCAAAAATAAACCACTTCGGGATTTCTAAATGCATTTAATACTTTTCATACCCAAGCTAACCTAGCCTCTGACACTGACATGTAGGGTCCACTACATAGTGCTCTTTTTCATTTAAATTCTTGAATTAAATTCCTACTGACAGGTGGGACCCATTGTCATTGACTAGGTCCATGCAATAGTGCATGCACTGAAGGTCAACATGCCCGATCGATGGTCCATGGACCACATTTACTATGCACTTAAGGTGTCAGGCCCACATGTCATTGACTAAAAGAAAAACCAGATTTGTTTAACTCCCTTGTTTACTGTTCTTGGGCCCACACGTCATAGACACAAAGCAACATCTAAGCGGTAGCTAATGATTGTTTAACCCTAATCCGACAACAGTTAAACGTTAATGACTATGCTACAGTAATTGTTGGTAATCCGACAAAACGTAAACATGCGGGGCTCCACTGTCGGGCTCGCCGTCGGCGAGGTGGTCATCGGCGGCGCGAAGCAAGGCCTGGAATGGAAACCCAATAGCCGTGCACACCTTCTAGCACCGGTGGCAAACCTTATGGTGGCGTATAGCGGCGACGCACCGAAGATGGGTGGCGGTGAGCTACAGACCAATGTGGGTACGACGACCCGATGGCACATTAAGCCAACTATCGCGTGTATGTCCATCTAGGAGTACTAGGGACCATACCTGAAGGATGGAGAGGGCAGGAGCTGGTCGGAGGGAGCTTGACGTCAACAATGGCTACGACGGTGATCGCGGGGAAGGCACTCTGTGCAAAGAGAAGGACCATGAAGCATCGGGATAGCTCAAGCATGGTCAGTAGATGGTGACATGGCAAGGGATCAAAGGATGGCTTACCAAAATGGAGTTGGATACGAAGGTTAGGGTTTTTGGTCGAAAGAGAAGACACTCCAAATTCCACGGGTTCCTGAGAAGCATCAAGGAAATGCATTGAGGGGAAAACATTCTCATGTAGTGGCATACGTGGTGACGCACATAAGAGAGGAAGAGCCTCACTGGAGACAAAGTTGTCGCGGCGGTGTCACTCGGTGGCCTCGCTCTCTGGGGATGTTGAAGACACGTTCACGGTCCGAGAGCTACAAACAAAGACAAGGTCGCGCATTAGCTCAAATGGACACGATGAAGACAGTAGAAGGAGAGGGACACGAATGCATGAAGCTTACCCGAGAGATGCTATCGCAATAGCATCCTTACCTTCAACAACCCAAAGGAGAAGTAAGGGAGAGAGGAGGCCTAGAGGCAACTTAAGCTCAGGCAAGGATGGGAAAGGCAATGGCATGGTAGGCGACGCACGGGACGGTGTCGCCCGCAAGCGGAAGAGAAGCTCGGCCGCGTGGTGTGCGTGCTCCGCATCACCAACGGGAGGTTAAAGACGGGGATGACAGGTGGGTCCACCTCGTCAGTGGCTCAGCACGCAGTGGGTCAGAGTGTGGCTTGAGCCAAGTTTAAGTGGGGTGCGGTCGAGTCAAGTCAAGTGGTTCAGTCGGTCGCACCTGAGTCCAACAATGTTGACTGAGCTAAAAATAAACACTTCAATTTGACCGGGGGTTTAAAAATAGTAAATAAATTCCTAAAAATCTAAAAAATTTTAGAGGTGCTCCTCGGATAATACAGGACACGTATAAATTTTCCAACCTCACTGTGCATATATTATTTGCTTATTTTTAAGTCTTTAACCGCAGGGGTTATTGAAATGAGATTTGAATTTTCTTAAGGTTGATTGGGTTTCTAAAAATTTGGGAAAAATTATATTTATTCATGATAAATATTATAAGATTTAAATAAATTGTTTCCAGGAGAACTTTACAAGCATTATTTCTGTTTTATTTTGGGAGTTTCAAATGGAGTTGTAAGTTTATCTTTGAATTGAAATTTACAAATGCAATAAATTGTGCAAATGCTCCAGAATTCAAATGCCTGCTCATGAGGTGCAAAAAAATTCCATTTAATAAAGTTGGGGCTGTGACAGTGCGTCATGATGGAGAAGCGGGGGAGGAAAAGGTAGGCGAGGGGGTTGTGTGGAGGCGATGGTGCATTGGTGCCTGAAGGAGGTAGGGGTGGAGCAGTCATTGGCACTGAGAGGAGGTGACGGCGGCTAGAGGAAGCAGTGGCACTGCTGGCGTGGGGAAGCGTGGGAGGACAGAGAGGTGGTGCATGGATCTCCGACAGTAGCTCCGTACTCCCGTGGGTCATGCCTCCTCACCTTCTCCCCATACCCTCACCTCCTCCCTTCGCCCTGGACCGTGCTGCCACCGCCAATCTGTTGTCCCTCACCTCCCTCCTGAGCCCTTCCCCTCGACCCTACCACATCCCCCTGGTGTGTGCATGTGAAGAAGTTGGGGTGGCGGCGGTTGTCGGGACCCAAAATATGCAATTCTGGACCCTCTGTGTATACTGCACTAGTCCAGGATCACGCTAGTGCACACAGTGGCAACATCAGTGAAATATCATTTCTATATACAAAGATAACTAATAAATAGGCAAATAACAATAAACATCAGAGTAAAGATCTTATGGTCAAAGCTTACAATTAATGCTTCAGAGGGGTAAATAGCTCAATGAAGGCTGCAATGAACAAAATGAATAACCCGGTGAAGCCCATCCATATGCCCACAGGCAATTGGCTGGGGTGCGCGACCTAGTTCTCCACGATCCTTGAAGTAAACCTTGTTGACTGGCGATTCCTTCACCTCTGCTTGATTTATTAAAACAAGCATGAGTACACACCGTACTCGCAAGTCATACCACATAATGCAATTTATAGATACATGCTTATTCCAAAGGAATGGCCTCTGTGGTTCTTTTGCAGAAATGCGACATTTGCAATTGAATATGAATAATAGATTGAAAGCATAATTCAAAACAAATAACAAATAGTAATTTTATCAGTTGTTTCCCAAAGACACATGTCTTAAACAAGTTATTCACATAGCTACATAAGTCACCTCACACAGCTGTCCCATCCCAAGTTTTATGAAAATCTACCCCTCGTGTGAAATCCCCGAGCATGTCCATGATCATGACGCCTTATTCAATAGATTGATTAACACTCTGCAGAGGTTGTACATTTTACCCACAAGATGCAATCAACTTGTACGGAGTGATCACAACAAAACCTTTGAAACTTCATCTCAACATTGACACTCGGTATACTTAGCCGCCACAGACGCTTTTACCGTTGGACGGAAGCGGCAAACCGCCCGTGATCGACCACTTGGTAGTACACACCTCCACCCAATCCGACCACGCCTAACCTACAACTTTGAGTAATCAATGTCAAGACTCCATAACTTACTAAGTTAGGCCCGTCCCATACTAGGCATGTGGTTGTACGAAAGGCTCAGTTCAATGGCGCACAAAGTTAAGTCCTTAATTGACCGGGGCAAGACTTCCAAATTCTAACCTATCATTCAAGCCAACACAAATCCACCATAAAAGTATACCAGACCACTTGCCCCTGTCCAAAACCTTTTCCCACCTTGTTGGTTAAGTGCAACATATGCCATCAACGAATAATAGCTCATAGTACACACAATTTTATCAAATGGTTCCATAGTCACTTAGTCAAGTTTACAATTGCGACTTATATGAAATGATGACTCGTAGCATGGCTAAGCAAACTAATCGTATCTAACCAACCCACGTTGGTAATACAATAGCACCAACTAAATGAACCAAACTAGGGTGACAAAAGATTATGGCATACAATTAGACAAGGAGGTCATAACAAATTGGATATTAACTAATCCCAAAAATGTTGAAATAAGTAATTAAAGTAAATGCAATACTTTGAATCAAAATAACTGCTGAAAATTGGGTTCAATATGATCAAAGGTATAACTTGCCTTGAAATAGGTCTAAGTACTGATCTTGCTCTTGAGGTGTTCCTTCTTCTTCAAATCTTCCCGAAGTATCGACATTTACTCGCAACCGAAAGCAAATAAACAAAACAAATAAATAACAGAGGCAAAAAAATTCCAAAAATTAAATAAAAATCTCAGATATATAGATCTCGAATTTAGATGAATTTAGAAATTTGACTGAGCTCAAACGGAGTTCGGATGCAAAAGATATGAGCTTGGGAAGTTGGAAAACTAAAGAAAACCCAAAAATTGGATTTTCAGAATTAACCCGAATTATTATTTAACAGAAAATCGGAATAATGACGTCGGCATGACATCAGTGAAGGATTTTTTCAGAAATAAAAGAAATAAGAGAAAATCCGACATGTGGGACCCACACGTCAGACTCATGGCTCACGGTTGACTAAGTCTACCGAACCGATGGATCTGGGGGCCGATGGACCGGGTGCGTGCGTGCTGACACGGCATCGACTCAGCCGACACGCAAGCGCCACGATGACAAGGATGATGAGGTGGCCACACACGTGGACGTACACGTCAGCTCGACGACAACGGCGGCGCTCGGGAATCAAGGGCAACGGCGAACGGCGGCGATTCACCAGCGGCGGATGGTACCAAGAGGTAGCTGGGACTATTGCGATCCCAGTGAGCCAACTCTGCGTGGTCGAGGTGGACTAACATGGTCGGCGGCGAGCGTTGAGCAGCGGAGCAGATCTAATTTTGTCGGACGGGGCCTCCGGTGAGGTATTGACGGCGTGAATGGTCTCTGGAGGTAGAGGGTGCGACGCTGAACACGGCGGTGAAGACCACGAGCTCAGGGCGATGTCAACGGCGGCGGAATTAGAGAAAAACCGCGGCGGCGACAAAACCCTAAAAGCTAGGTTGCGGTGGCGCTGAAGCTCACGAGGGGTGGTGGCTTGAGGGTTTGTGGTACGGGCGCGATTGCGAACCCAAGGGTCCGATTTATAGGGGGGTGAAGTGATGGCGGCGTAGATCCAAGAAGTCCGGAACGAGTACGCAACGATCTCGGAGATAGAAAGGAAATCGGGATAAGATTTCAACCGAATTAGATACAGGAAGGTTAGAGATAGGATCCTACATGTTTTCTGGAAAGACTTTAGTTGGGATTGTCTCGTTGTCGTACCGAACTCGGAGAATTGGCAATGGCGGACGGGCGCGGATCTGCGCGAGGAAGAAGGCGAGTGCGGAGACGACAAGGCAGCGGCGGTCCCACCGATCAGCGACGCATGGACGCGGGCCCACCGGTCAGCGACGCAGGGAAAGCGGGCGTTGAAGGAGATTATGATCCGAGCATTCAACTTTGATCGGACGGCTGAAATTGCCGGTGATGTTCGGACCGCTCGAGTAGCCAAACTCCATCGGACCGTCCATGCACGATCAAACGGCTGTGAATAGCGGAGCGCATGGAGAGAGAGAGAGAGAAAGAGGGCGCTGACCAGCAGGGTCCACCTTTCGGTGAGCGGCGCTGCAAGACGGAGGCTGGGTCACTGGCGTCGGGACTTGGGCCGACCCGGAGGAGAAATTTGGCCGATGGGGTGGCGAGAATAGGATCAAGCTGAGGAAAGGATTAGGCCCGAGACCAAATCTAAGATTTTAAATACATTTTCTTTTTTAGAAAATACCAGAAATCCAAATAAGCGATAGAAAATAGCAAATGAACTTGGAAAAATTCTAGAAAAATCTAGAAAATATATCCAAGCACAAAGAACCCAAATAAAATAGTTTTGTCCATTGTTCATGTTCACTTTAGTCATATTAAATTGTTTTGATGTACAAAGTCCAATATTAAGCTTTTAAATTAAATTCAAATAAAATCCAAATGGTGAATTTTCCCCGACTAACTATTCAAAAGATTTTTAAAGCACAGAAAATTAGGATGTTACAATGCAATTGGTCATGAGAAGAAGCGGGTGGGAAGATCGTTCATTGCGTGGGGTAAACTCCTTCTTTTATTAGTTAAGATAAGATATGATATTGTCTTCGTGCACTGTGGTTTTTTCTGAATGAGTTTTCCACATAAAATTTGTGTCTACTGTTCTTATTTTTATAAGCATTATTTGTAACACATAAAACTAGTGGTGTCCAAATGGATCGTGTCGCTTTGGTGACCGGCACGAGATCATTGGCTTCACCGAACGCAACGACGACCCGACACTATGCATGGGCTGGACTAGCATGGCCCGATTGGACGTGCCGTGCTTGGGTCGGCACCCAGCCCACCAAGTCGGCCCGACCAGGCACGCACAGTGTCGGACCAAGCATGACATGCGTGGCACAACCGTGGCGATGGCGGCGGCCGAGCTTTCTCAACCTGTCAGGCTTTATCGTGCTCGGGCTAGCCCGACATGGGCTGAAAGACTAACGTGTCATGCCTAGGTCGACACCCCGGCCCATGTGCCGGCACGGCACAGCCTGATTAGTTAGCCGGGTCAGCCGTGCTGGGTCAAATCGGGCTTGTGTCAGCACAGGCCCATATCATGTAGGGCGGCCCATTTGGGCACCATTACATAAAACCATCACATCCGCTTTTGGGCTTCCACACACTTCCCTCCATTAAACTCCGACGACACACATGACCACCGCGGTCGCCGATTCTGTCAGACCCGCCACCCCGCCGCATGGTCATCTGCGAAGGTGGCGTTGTTGGCGTGTGCACGGACTACCTCCTCTCCACCCTCACCACCTCGCCCAACGTCCCAGCCCTTGTCAAGAAGTCCTCCCCTACCCGTGCTGCCTTTGGTAAGGCTGGCAGCTTCCTCGCCCTCGACTGGTGTGACTCTGCCCCCGCCCTCTCCACGCTCGTGCGCTCTTTCTTCACCCTCCACCACTGCCTCCCTCGACAGCGCCTCCACCTACGGCTTCAGCCCCGTCCACACCCTCTTCGTCAATTTTTTTGGCGCAAATAGAACGATTATGCTTTTTTTTATGGAAGTAGTGACTACCGCAATGAAATGCCAAATTTGTAGCCTTGTCCGCACGGTCACCGGCTAGATGCAATGACCATGCTACACCTCGCATTGTTCGGCCCGTGACCAGCCAGACACCCACGTCACCCGCCCACCCTCCCTCGTCCGGCCCATCACCGGCCGGACACAAATTAAGAAAGTGATTAGTAGCAGAAGCCCTCATACACTGCTATTTGTTTGAATTTTTAAATATAGCAAATGAGCTCAAAAAATTATAAAAGTTTTTGTGGCACCTCCCGAGATAGTGTACTTGCTTTTATAATTTTTTCATAATTTAATTCTTTCGGAATGTTTCTTGCAATTTTATTTAAGTATACTGTTTGTCTAGCACTGCACTTCACACACTAACTGTATAT
This sequence comes from Phyllostachys edulis, assembly GCA_036346405.1. Classification (NCBI taxonomy): domain Eukaryota; kingdom Viridiplantae; phylum Streptophyta; class Magnoliopsida; order Poales; family Poaceae; genus Phyllostachys; species Phyllostachys edulis. Next base: position 10,972,904 of record CM070558.1, read on the forward strand.
GATGTCTGGTTGTTTGCCTGCAGGCACCGAAAGCTTAAAGGCTCTCCTTTCCATTTTCACGTGAACTAGTAGTGTTGATACACAGACAAGATTCGCCCCGCACGTGGTCAGACGAGCCGAAAGCGCCCTCATGTCATGTCCATCGCCCTCATGTCTTGTCCATCACATCTGTCCCCCGCATGCATGCATGTAGTCCCCCGTGCGTAATTAGCTCCCAATGGACCGCGCTCTCATTCTCGTTATAAATACAGTGTTGTGAGGGAGGCTCTTTGCTCGCACTCACTCATTTTCGCTCGCACTCATTTTCGCTCACATTAATTTTGGCCTGCGCTCTCTCGCCGTTTCGGTGTTTCTTTTTGCAAAGGATTAAGTGTTGTTTAGAGCTGTCATTAGTGGTCATATCAATAGGTAATTTTTATGTATTATCTTTATTAAATGTGTAGTTAGCTAATTAGTTAATTAGTCGTAATTAATTACTTGTAGGTTTTTAGGCGTAATTAATACAAGACCATCACTTAGGCATTATTAAATTTGTGCTCTTAGTTAGTAGTGATAAATTAGGTCATAATGAATTAGTCATGTTGATTACGTTTGTCCAAAATAAGTGGTTGAATCTACGTGACCAAAATTAATTTGTTGGTACTTTATACATAAAGACTCATAGTTAGTTAGCGGTAACTATTTAGTTAGCGGCAATGATGAAGCAACTTCACACTTAAATTTAGGTAGACTTTCAGGCCTCAGAGATTGAACAATATTATCTCCATGATGCTAAACCAAGCAATAACTAGCTATGATAACAGACTAGAATGGAATGTACATTTTTAGCTTCACGCAACCTAGTGGAAGTTGCAGACATCATTGCATACATGATAGATAGGATATTCTTTGTTAATTTATCAGTTCAATGCGGATTATATTCTTTAATACTGTATTATACCACTAGCTAGATAAGCTTGTATATGAACCAACTGAGAGAAATGCGTGGCATTCAAATCATATAACAACATACCATAGCTTGTACATTGTTATATGATTTGCATGCCAAGTATTTCACTCAGTTGGTTCATGTGCAAGCTTTTCTAGCATGTGGTACAATACAGCACTAGAGAATATCATCCACATTAAACTGATAAATTAACAAAGAGTGTCCTATTTGATCGGGGTACATATGATAATACCCCCTGATTGCAATAAACCCACGCGTATATCATGTAATGCTTGTAACGCTTGAAATGTCATCAATTTTATGTATGAAAAGTTACATTGCAACTCCATTGGAAATGTCGACACTCCTTGTTATGTTGCAACTCCATTGGAAATCCGTCTGGGGAGTTTGAGTAGTACTGTATTATACCACATGCTAGCTAAGCTTGTCCATGAACCAACTGAGGAAATGTTTGGCGCGAAACCCTAATTCTGTTAGATATGATTAAGACTTCTTTTAGGAGTACTTTGTGTGGGAATTCATGAAACCCTAATTTCTTAAACCTAAAATCCAAATTTTCAAGACAATTTCAGAACACATATAAAATTGTAGAAACATTACACACTCAAGTCCACTGTGTAAGGAGTCTTCAAAACAAAATTCAATTTTTTGGAGCTCCTTTTCTATATTTAGAAATTCCTACAAACAGTATACTTAAATCAAATTGCGAGAAACATTCTGAATGAATAAAATTATGGAAAAAATACACAAGCAAGTACACTGTGTCGGGAGGCTTCATCATTTTCTGAGCTCATTTGCTATATTTAAAAATTCAAATAAACATTAGTGTATGATGGCTTTTGTTGCTAATCACTTTGCATTAATTTGTGTCCAACCGGTGACGGGCCAGTGGAGGAAGTGTTCGGTTGGTCACAGGCCGGACGAGGGAGAGTGGGAGCCGGATGAGGGCGGGCGGGTGATGTGGAGGGCATCTAGCCAGTCACGGGCCAGACGAGAGGCGTGGAGGGGTGTCTGGCCGGTCACAAGCCAAACGAGACGACGTGTCGCATGCCCATCGCTTCCAGCCGGAGACCGTTCGGACGGGGCTACAAAATTGCCATTTCGTTGCGGCGGTTACTACTTCCGTAAAAAAAATAGCACAACGGTGCTATCTGCATCAAAACTTCCTCTTCATCTGCCTCCCCTCCCAACCTGGACCCACCTCTCCCCACCCACTCCCTTCTTGAGCTGACCCCTCTGCCTCCACCATGCCGCTGGGCGAGCTCGGCCCCCTAGACACCACTGAACAAGTCGACCCGAGCCTCTCCACCAAGGCCATCCTTGGCGCGTCCAGCGCCGAGGTGGTTATCGGCGAGGTGGAGCATGTCTTCGTCCGGGATGGGCACATTGTTGGTGTCGGGGTCAAGGACCACGACATGGTGGAGCCAACGCCGTGGTACTCGCGCTTGGCCCATGGTCCGAGCGGTTCGAGATGGTGAAGGAGGTGTTCGACGTGTCCGGGCTCAAGGCGCACAGTAGCGTGCTCCGGCTGACCAGATCACGCTGCAAGCCCTATTCCTGAGCTACCAGCTAGAACCCGACGACAAGATGCTCGACCCCAAGGTGCACCCGTTGCCCACCAGTACGCCCTTGTCACCGTCCATTATGCTGAATTCTTGTGAAGTAAGCAGGATTGGGGACATGCTTATGTTGTTCTTGCTGTTTGTGTTTGTGCAAGGGAGGTGTACATATGTGGAATGACCAAGGAAGAGGACGTGCCGGATGATCTGGCGACGATCACGGGGGAGCCCAACACGATTGCATTGCTGCACAAGATCGTCGGGAGGGTGTCAAGCCAGCAAAAGATGGAGGAGGGCACAGAGGTGGTGGCAGAGAAGGCGTGCTACCTGCCTTGCACCAGTGGCGGTCTACTGGTCATCTGGGAGATGCCTAGGGTGAAGGGGTTGTATGTGGCCACCGGCACACAGTGCGAGGATCCTCGATGCTCGACCCATAAGACAAGTCTTTCATAAAACCCATCCTCGATGGCCAGTCCTGTTGGAAATGTGGACAATATTTTAATTCCAGATTTTATTATGAGGCAAAGATCACTTAAAACTACAGATGCATAAAACGATACTAACAGCAGGCAACTCATTGCACTTCTAAACTGTCAGACCCCCGAGCGTGGAATACATATGGATCTTATGTGTATACAGTGCTAGTCCCAAGAATAAAGGCTAGCACACACATTCGCAACATTTGGCATCACATTCATAATCTAAAGTAAAGCAAAAGGGACAATCTACTTAAGCTATTACATCCATTATTACAAACCACGGCCGACTGGCCAAATAAAAGTAGTCATCAGAGTAAGTAAAACAGTAGCGAAAAATATTGTAGTTGTAGCAAAAGTCCAGCGGCATGCCCATCTGATCCCTCAGGCAACCGACAAGGAAACAAGGCGTAAGTAGACCCATCACCGAATCCCTCGATGCCAGGTGCAAAGAACTCATCGTCTAGCGTCGACTCATCTTCAAATTCTAAACCAACAACAATAGCAAGATTGAGTACTTGTGTACTCAGCAAGACTTGTAGTGTATCACAAAATTATATTAGATGCAAGGCTGTCAAATGTATGGCTCTACTCTACAAGTTCTTTTGCTCAAAGCCAAGTTTATTTGCAATAAACATAAGTAATAATTTGCAACGGTATTTGAAAGAGTAGTTTATGAAAAGTAAGTACAGGACAGTAAGTAAGTAAAGTAACTAAACAAGTAACAACAACACCCACAACCCTACTCGGTTGTAAGCAAAAATATAATCAGGTTCTGCCATAGAAATGGCACTAACAAATTTATGTTCAACCATAGAAATGGTAGTCTTGCTATAGAAATAGCAATTCAGTCATAGAAATGACAGTTCTGCTATAGACATAGTAACAAAGCCATAGAAATGGCAGTTAACTCAACAAATGAAAAACCCCATGTCATTATCCTAATCTTTTGTGACAAAATAGTTTGGAAAACAAAGCTACCGTCATACCAACCGCACTAAGCATGCTCATGACCGCGAGCGCGGCTATTCGAATAGTTTATCACTCTGTAGAGGTGTACAACTTTACCTATAGTACGCGGTATCCTAGTTGCCTGGAATATCTCTATATCGTTGCTCACTGTCATAGGTAAGCAACCTAGAGTTCGCGACGCAGCCTTTATATTATCTAGTCCTGACCCTGCACCAGCCCTGCGAACGATTATCCCCAATTACTCGGATAAAACCCGTAGTATGAGGAGTCCTCACTTACCGGATAGAAACCCGATAAGGAGTCCCTCACTTGACGGATAGAAACCTGTCATGTGAGTCTTTCACTACACCCAAATAGAAACCCGTGGGAGTGAGCCATTCGCAATTGTGTCGGCAATAGAAATTGCGTGCACTGCTCCTGCCTACTATCATGCAAGGCTAATATTTTGATAACTTAGTTAACTACGGCCATCCCATAATAGCACATACGGTTGTACGATAAGGTCTTAGTCCCGGATTTGCTGGCTTCAGTCCTTAATCAACTACGAGCGAGATCTCCACCCTATCTACTAGTGAGTCACAATCCTCACTCTTTCAGAATACAATATAACTCCCCCGTGTCTAAAGACTAAAGTTTTCATGTTATTTTCATATAAAATAACGGAGGTAACTCCTCTAGACATTTTCCAAAATAATCCCAAATTCACGAACTAACATATTATCCTTTAATCAATTTTTAGAAACTCTATTGCTCTAGTTGCATTTGTACGACAATCGTACTAAAAAAATTCTCATTTGACATTATCTATTGTCTAACCCATATTCTAAAGGTTACAATAGTAAGGGATCATTATTTCAAGGAGACATATGCAGCAAGTAGGATTTACAACTACCAATTTCCCGCTAATAGCATTTTCATACAAACATACACGCATGTGTAACAGGATTTACAAAACAAAGTACAATAATTGAAATACTGGGATCAACATGATAAAAGGGGGTGCTTGCCTTGCTCCTGGTGCTCTAGATATAAGGTAGATTGATCGTCGCAAGAATAACCCGAATAATTGATGTCTAAAAAGAACCCGAAAAAAATTAAAAAACAACCAATCAAAATAAACAGTAACCAAAAATAAATATTTTTACATATTCAGATATATTATGATTTTATACAAATTTAGAGACAAATTTCACTTAATTTGGAGTTTTGTAGCAAAAGTTATTAAGGTTTTACTCCACTCGGTTTGAAAAATCCAGTTTAAATGAAAAATACGTTTTCTAACGGAGAAAGCGTATTCCCGCGTCTGTTATAACGGAGTTTACGCCTCCCCGAAGAGAAAGCGCATTCTCATTATAACTAAATGCATATTTTCCATTTTCCATTGGATTTTTGGTTTAATTGACATGTGGGGTCCACTGTCAGTGGTTGGGTTCACGAGCACAGTGCATAGACCGAAGGTCTATACGCGCGTGGTGCACGGGTCCATGGGGATTTTCACTGTGCACTTAAGCCATGGGGCCCTCATGTCATAGACTCAAATGGAGTTAACGTTTTGATTTAACTTAACGGCTTGGTCCCACACGTCATTAACGTTAACTAAACAGTTAAGCTGTTAATTAGTCCTAACAACGTCATTAGGCATGCTGATGACGAGCTACAATGCTCATCATCATTGTGCCGCATGGTGGCACTCATGCCCACGCGACTCGTCGACGATGTGAGGCTCAGCGAGACCAATGAGTGCCCAAAACGAGATCTACGCACTAATGCGCACCTGCCGCCACCGATGGCATGGCCTGAGATGGCTCAACGCGGTGGCGCGCTGGTGACGACTATGGGAAGCAGCTAATGCAATAAGCACTCGAATGGTGGTCAATCTGGCAACAGGTTTCAAGTATCAAAATAATCCCCACCTTCTTTCTGGGTATAACCCTCGGCCACAAGTCTTGCCTTGTACTTATCAATAGTACCGTCAGGCCTCATTTTCTTTTAAAAGATCCACTTACATCCAACGGGTTTGTACCCGCTAGGACGATTAGTGATCTCCCAAGTCCCATTAGCCATGATGGAATCCATCTCTCTATGGACTGCCCCTTTCCAATACTCAGCATCAGGTAATGCATAAGCCTCTGAAAGAGTGTTTGGCACATCATCCATGAGGTATACAATAAAGTCTTCGCTAAAGGTTTTCTCAACACTTTGTCACTTGCTCCTATGAGAAGCTTCTTTGACTAAATTGTTATCTTCCTTAGAAATATCGCAAACATGTGATATATCACTCATTGGTTCGGAGATGGTGGTAGGTTTAAAATTACTATTATTCATAGTTTGATTATCCTCAGTTCTAGAAGTAATGCCTGCAGTTCTCATCGGATAAATATCCTCAAAAATGAAGCATCTCTGGACTCCATTATTGCGTTAACAATAATCTCATGAGTTTCTGATTTTACTACTAAATCTATAGGTCGTGTTGTTATGAGCATATCCTAATAAGACACAATCGACTGTTTTACATCCAAGCTTTCTCTTTTTCTGCAATGGTATATTGACTTTTGCCAAACACCCCTAAGTTTGTAGAAAATTGACATTGGATTTTCTTCCCTTTCATCCCTTATACGGAGTAATTGTAATACCCCAGATATCAAATAAAGAGTATATATTATTCGGAAGAGATATTTATTCAATTTTCGTTAGCGAATGCAATAAAGATTAGAAAGAACAACATATATTGGAGAGGGAATTACATAAAAATTCAGGAATTTTGGAAGGGTGGGCCTTGGGCTCTCAACCCTTTGCTTCTTGGCCCTAAGTGGGCTGGCCCATTAGTGGTTTAGGGGGGGCACCCCTTTGCCCTAACCTAGCTGCCCCTCCACCCCTTGAGCCGCCACACCCTTCCACCCCTTGAGCCGCCACACCCCCTTCATCCTTGGCCACCCCCTACTCTCTCTCTCCCCCTTTGGTGTCTCCATCTCCCTCCCTCAAGGTCAAGCCCTCCATTGCTGCCATCTCCTGGAGACTTCCCGCAACTAGTCGGCCACAAGGAGGAGGAAAGGAGAAGGGAGAAGAGGGGAGAAAGGAGGAGAAGAGGAGAGTTTCTTTGTGGGGCTTGATCATCGACTTCCTGAGAATATTCAAGGGTAACGAGCGGTTTTCCTCACTGTTTGATTCGTATTAGATGCGTAATTGGTTATGATTTAGGAATCCACATCCCGCTGCGATTAGATCAGATTCTGTCCAGTTACTTGTGCGTCTGTTTTCATGTATTTAGAGTCCGAATTAGAGGATCTCATCTCCTAGAGTTATGTGGGGTTCATTCTCAGCTTTCCATATACTCAAAGATCACTTAATTCTAAGTTGTGGTCTAAAAGTTATATTGAATTATTTTCTGCTGTCCAGAAAGTCCGACGAGAATTAACAGTCACTTTTTTATTTATTAAAATATGATTATGTTAGGAGCTGATTTAGAAGTCTTTCCCAAAACAAATTCTATAAGTAATTCCATCAGATCTTAGGATTGTTAACGAACACCCTTTTTGGATCTTTAGAACAAAATTTATGCACGTTTTAATTTTACTGTCCAGATTATATGTCGGGTTCTGACAATAGATTTGATATGTGTGCTACATTTTCATAAAGGCAAAATATGAGTATCATGCCAACTAGACTTTTGAATGTTATGTTCTTAGCTTTCCAGAATGATAAAAATCTTGGATTTTGGTTAATCCAATCAAAAGTTATGAATTTTTTCTTTACTGCTGTTTAATTCTGTTAGACAGATTACATATTAGACTTTTATCTGAATGTTAGCCTAATTTGTAGGCCTAATTAGAGGATTCAGCCAACTAGTTTAATGTGGTGGTTTTCGTTACCTTTCCAGAGGATCTGAGATCACTCCTTTTCAATTTCAGATTAAAAGTTATGAAGTTTTTAGTCTTGATGTCCAGTATAGCTTTCTGCTAGAATATCGATTAAATTGAGTAGATCATACTTATGAATTTTGGCCGTTGGAAAGATGAGTTAGAAATGTTGCGAGCAGCATCTCGATATCATGGTGTTCTTATTCAAGTAATTAAATTATGTAGGAGGAGAGGGTTCGAGATTAGTGGCTTCGTCCTTGCCTCCTAACACATCGCAGTTCGAAAGACAAGTACAATTAAGTTGTCTTGATTGTTGTGTGTTCCACTTGATTGGTGAATATGCAATGGGTAATTCCGATATTTCTTGTTTTCCTTCATAATTGATATAACATGATTATTCGGTAATATATTTACGTTCGATATATTCATTCGTTCCTTCTTTCATATTCACCCACGGAAGTAGGTAGTGAAGTCCCATCATTCCAATATGGGCAAGTACATTGTGTAATATACTGTTGTTGTTGTTTATAGTGTTTTATGTTCATGCCATGACTGAGTACTATGATCTGTGAGTAGGTTTTATTGATTTCTGTTTCGTTCCATGTATGTGAATCATCCTTCTTGAGTTTTCGTCTTACAATTTCATAAATTCATTCATTCATACATTGTTCATGATTCACCCACGGGAGTGGGATGTAAATGCCCATCAATTCTAGTATGGGCATGTAAGACCCACCATTCCAATGTGGGCAAATTAGATCCCCGTTATGAAACATTCTTCATACGGGCCTTGGATCCCCGTATTTTGGATAATGCGAGCCTGACTGAACACCGACGGGTGTTCACTGGCTATACCAGTATAAGCAAAAGTGGAGATCATGCATTTCATTCATTCATATGGTTTCTGCCATTCTACATTCATATTCTATTCTATGATGTTATGTCCTTATTCATCCATTCCACCGTCGAATTCTATTGTATGATGCTATGTTCTTATTCAGCCATTCTACATTCGTATTCTATTCTGTGATTGTTACATTCTTATTCAGTATTGTTCATATTGTTCTTTTGTACTTGCTGAGTCGTGGACTTATTCTTACCGTGTTTATTTGTTTTAGGTAAACATTGAAGACGGCATGCATGGGAGGGTTTAGTCACGTGAATCACTTCTTTCACTTCACATTCATCACCCTTTTAAATAGTTGAACTTGTTATTATCTTTCATTTGATAAATTGGATTGTAATCAATGGAGTTCTGATGATTTAGACTTTCATTCATTATGAATTGGTTGAACCAGTGAATGCTTAATGATTTTCGTATAGACTTATGATAGTTTTATCATATTTGATTCAATATGAATATGATTGGATGATAGAGTTTGATATGTTGTTGAATTCTGATTCAATTCTTAATGCAGATCGTAGATGATGCAGTGTAGCGAACGGTCGCGCAGATGCGTTGCCCAGAAACCTTATTGCTTCCCCATGCAGGTGAACTCTGCGACAATGGTTCAGAGATACCCGCTCACCCTCCTTCTCAGTGCACGCCGAGAAGAAGGGATGGCTTGATTCAAAATAGCACAACCCTCCAGCCAGTAGAACAGAGAGGAAGAAGTAGGAACAATGGAAGTGAATTGATCAAATCGCATGTCTGGACGTCTCCAGATGTTTTGAAGGGTCGAGTCAATTACTCTCTAGTAACTGCTCAATGAAGCACACATTAAAACATTGGTAACTGCTAATTCAGAACCAATTAATGGTCATTTAAGCAGTGTTCATTTATCCTGATTACACACTGGTCTACAGCTTCAACCACTGGTCTATAGCTTCAACCACATTATTTGGACCACTGTGTTTTGACCACTTTATTTTGACCACTATATTTTGATCACTTTATTTTGACCACAGTGTTCCGACCACACTGGTCTGTGGCTTCGAGTTCTTAGAGAGATCCGAAGAACTCTCCAAAGAAGGTCCAAGAGGATCTCCCTAAGAGGTCCAAGAGTGGTCTAAGGAATAACTCTCACTGGTCATATGGCTTCGAGTTCTTGGAGTGATCCGAAGAACTCTCTGGGAGGTCCAAGAGGATCTCCCTAAGAGGTCCAACGGTAGTCTAAGAAATAACTCTCACTGGTCATATGGCTTTGACCACACTGGTCCAGAGCTTCGACTAGTCAATTACGACCAGAGAGAGAGAGAAATACACGGTCAGCAAAAAAAAGGTGGACTAGGTTCATGACACGTTCATGGCCATGCGTCGCAAGTCATAAGTCACGCAATTGTCATGCGAATAAAAGCGCGCGCATACGTACGTGTGTGTGTGATCTTAGCTATAGTCCTCCTCATGTCACCACATGCTATGTAACACATGTATCAAGAGGTGGCAAGGACTCCACCTTATAAATTGCTCTCCCACTACTTGGCTAGGTAGTATAGGACTAAACCATGCATGCTTTGTAATTTAAGGAATGAATGGGTCTTTACACATATGGGCCTAATTCTAACAAGTCCAAGATTGTTGATCTCGCACTGTTCAGCCTGGCGAGATTTCTCAAGAAGAGGAGCAAGCGTGGAGTGTAGACTGTAGACTGTATAATGCGTTTGGTGTGAAGTTTCAGACTTGCCAATCCTCCGGTATAAAGAGAGGAAAAGTTCTCATGCGGAAAGAAGGCCACGTCGCGCCTATTGCGTTTCCCCGTCAAATCAAACGTGTGATGCCTCCCCAGCCGTCTAATTTAATTTTTGGTTTGCGTGCTGGCACTTCAGCGCTCGCCTACTTTCTCGTCCGTTCAATTCGGCGCGTTTGCTTGGTGCCCTTGGATCGAAGTGATAGCTCCGTTCGCGTGACGCTTTTACGCCTCGTCTTGCGGTGCGCTTTATTGCTTGCGACCTCGCTTGCGCGTGGCTGTGCGCTTTAATTTCTTGCCACGCGTTTGCACGCGCGTTGGTCTACTAGTACTACAGGTTAAAATGGGGAAGTTTTGGGGTGAGCTCAGCTACGCCACGTCGCCCGTTTTTCTTTCCCCTGTCTGATCGCGCACGGGTCTACGTCGCGTCCATCGGATTTTTTTTGTTTTGCGGGCCTGCGATGGATTCGCCTCCTTCTCTCCCCTTCGCGTCATCCTCCTCTCTAGCTTCATCCCCATCGCCACATGTCTCATTCTTTAGTCTCCTTCCTCGCTTGTGTCGCTCGCGCTTCCTCCTTGTCTCCTCTCCTGCCATCCGCCGCAACCGCTCCCTCCTCACCATACCCTATTGCTTCGTCCTCGTCTGTTTGCACCGTCGCTGCTTTGTCTTCCCCCTCCCCCTCACTCACCCCTGCTTCCCCATCCTCCTCCCCCCTGCTTCCCCATCCTCCTCCCCCGCCTCGCTTCCACCACCAACAGGCGAGGCCTCCATCTTCTCCCCGGCCCCGCCCCCATCCCCTCCATCTTCCCCCGCGATGGCACAGCAGCTATCCGCTCCGCGTGGCTCCCTCCCGTATCCACATCCTTCTCCCACGCCCTCAACCATGCCCTTCTTCCTCATCCCTTCCACCCCATCCAACTCCCGACCCCTTCTTCTTCGCCTCGCCTGGACACACTCCTCGCTCGGCCCCACACTCTTCTTCGCCCCCTCCGCCTCCGCCTGTGGCCCCACGCTCCTCCTTCATAGGCGCAAGGACACCCACTCCGTCCCGTCCGACGACGCCGGCTCCCCTCCTCCGCTCACCCTGTTCTGGGACCTCACCGCCACACGCTACGACCCCACGGCCTCACCAGAGTTTCTCTCTGGGTATTACTTCGTCTCTATCGCCAATGTCGAGGTCGTGCTCGCCGTGGGCGATCTCGCCACTGAGTTCGTCAAGACCAAGTTCGAGGGCCATATCCCCAAGGCTCGCTTCGTCCCACTCACGCGCAAGGAGCGCGTCATAGTGTCTGACCCAACAGCAATGCCCACAGTGTTCATCCGCTTCGTGGAGGGTGGGCTAGAGCACGAAGTCAGCGTCGGGTGTGCGACGACCTTTGGGGAGGGGAGGAGCTGTGGTTCAACATCGACTAGAAGCGGGCCGTGCAGGCGCAGTGGTTGTGGTTGAACTTCAGGGGCAACAAGACTGTGTTCATCGACGGCACGCCCGTTGACGTTGTGTGGGACCTCCACGGGTGGTGGTTCCGAGAGCCGCACAAGGCAGCAGTGGTCTTTGCTCTGGCGCCTTGACTCGAGAACCGGCTACTACTGGAGGAGGAGGCCATTGCAGACTTCTCCTCATCGTGCAAGCCTTCAAGAGGCCACCTTGATGGTCTTGATGAGGTCTCATTTGCTTTCTACTCTGTCTACTTGGAATTTGGTAGAATTAGGCCAACCAAGAAAGCAATGGTTGGTATGGTTTTTATTGTTTATAGTTTAGAATTTAGATTCATTTTTTAGGGATAAATAAGTTAGCAAAGAAACAAGATCATGAACAGGTGGTATACAGAGAGGTTACTATGCTGTGAGTGTGTAGGATCATCTTCTCCTTAATCTCCTTTTGTTTTTTGTAATCTTTTTTAGTTATGTGTACCCGTATAGTCAACAAACAACAAGAAGAAAATGTTTCAGATTATTCCGATTCTGCTGTGTTGTATGAGGTGGTGTAGATATGATAGCCTAAAGGGTATTCGTTTCTACGTTCTGTACAATAGAAATCTATGTTTACCTCTTCATTTGCTTTGGTCTTTACTATTCTCATGCAATTCAAAAGTAAAAATGTTACAAGGGCCTTAATTTGGTGGCGTTTTGGCTGGGTTGGATCCGAGGGTGTACGCTGTTGTGATTTTCATGTCGAATTGAGCTCGTTTGGTGCGTTGTTCCTACGTTTCGTAGTGTATGTGATGCGAAATCATGGGGCGAGTTGGATTCATTTGAGTGGGGGAGGGCTAGTTCTCTAGGTGAAATTCGTAGATTAGTGCATCTCTAGGTTGATTTAGTTGTTTTTGTATGTAATTATGATACCTTGTGTGCTAGTTTTTTTGGCAAATTAGAATCCACTTTCTCAGTTACTGATTGGCTGCACTGCACATTGTCCATGTTACTTACAAATTTCACTTGAATTGGGTATGAGTTGGACCTATGTTTGGTTTACTCCTGTTTGTGTTGTTTGCCATTGGGCATCTCACCGGTGACTAGGTGACTATCTGATGAAACCTCAGTAGATAAATCGGCAAGAGGGCCTTGAACCCCTTGCTTTGGGTTTTGTTTGATCTCGAGGATACTTTACACTTGTCTGATCATCTGAGTTGCCATTGTGGATGCCCTGGCTTAATTGCAATCAGTAGGGCTCATTCTAGGCTTCTAGCTACATCTGATTGTTGCCCTTAGGCCTCATGCCAATTCTGTATTTCATTTAATCACATGCTATATGCATTATTCTTAGTCCCAACCATGACCCTTTTCTGTTGCAATCCTCTATTTCGTTTCTGATATTTTTTAAAACAAAAAAACTCAGCCAAGATGTATTTCTTAAGTTTTTAGTGGCTTAATCATTTTTAGGGTTGTTTGTTTAGTCGGTGAGTATATGCAGTAGTGAACTATATCATTTTCTGTGCAAGACGTAGTGTTGGTATATGCAATTGTGAGCTATACCATTTCCTGTGCAGCCTTCCTTTATGTATTCCATTGTCTAAGTTTTTTTGTTTTGTTTTGCAAGTAATGTTGCTTGCTGCCACCATTAGCAGGTGAACCGGAGCATAATAACAATGTCCCCATCTCGTGAGGTAGATGATGGGCTTGTTGTACTACACTTATATAGATGGAAAAGGTCACAACCCCATATTGAACTATCGAAATTTTGAGAAACTTTCATATCTCCTACAAGGCGTCTATTTGGACTGCTCTTGGACCATGGTTAGGCTTTGTTGCTTTCCATTATCTTCTGTTTTCTTGTTGGAGCCCTTTGTTGTTTTGCTTCTTATATTATTATATTTTGTCACTGAATATGGTTTCACAGTCCAGGAGATCTTGTCTTGTCAACGGCTGATGTCAATCCATCACAAGTTGAATCACCTATTGCTCTCTCAGATACCTGTAGTCTGGCAGTCTTTGAGGGCTTTTCTTCTATTCCTAGAGTAAGTAGTAATCTATCAGTGCCCCCTCTTTAGTGTACGTTTTTTGTTCGTCGAACCATGTGAATAGAATATGTCTACTGAATTTATTAGTAATAGCTACATACCAGTGTTTATAAAAAAATGCGCTCTTATGACTAGTTACTAATCTACATCACATAGCTTTATCCATGAGCTAAATGCAGCTACCTATTTTCCATAGCATACTAAATGCTCTCTCTGCATCACATGTTTTTTGCAATTTTAACCCAAGTGAATGGTTCAGGAGTGTATCACTGGAATAAGCTCAACTGCAAATGTGTTATCTCCTTTGTTTTTCTACGTTTTCCTTTGTCTGCTCTTCTTCTATACGGTACACAACGGCATCTAAGGAATACATTACGAGCTTCCCCCAAAAAAAGTTCAGTTGGTGGGGTATGTAAGTAAAAAAAAGTGTCGGGACCCAAAAATACAATTCTGGACCCTCTGTGTATAATGCACTAGTTCAGGATCATGCTAGTGCACACAGTGTCAACATAAGTGAATATCGATCCACACAAGCGATTAATAACATAAACGAGTAATTTGATTAACAAATAAGGGTTTTGACCTTATGGTCGAGTTTACACTTATTAAGCCATACAGGGCTGACAAAGAAATAAATAGCAGCGGAACATAAATCTTCGGTGGAATCCCATCAATTCACCACAGTACAACCGATCGATCAAGACCCTCGATCAAGCACCTTCGATGAACTCCTCCTCGAAAGCAGGCGATGACTCCTCTTCTGTTGCATGTTTTACAACAAGCATGAGTACACAACCGTACGTGCAAGTCATACCACATAAATGCAATTATACATGATGGTTTGTTCCAAAGGAATGGCTTCTGTGGTTATTTTGCAGAAATGCAACATTTGCAATTTGAATACGAATAATAGATTGAAAGCATAAAGTAAAACAAATAAACAATAATTAATTTTAACAGTTTGATTTCACAAAGACACATAGCCTAAACAAGTTATTCACACAGCCATATGATTTAGATCACATAGCTCCCTTTCCAAATGTTTTATGAAAACTACCCCTCGTGTGAAATCCCCGAGCATGTCCATGACCGCAGACGCGGCTATTCGAATAGATTACTTTAACACTCTGCAGAGGTTGTACACTTTACCCACATGATACAACTAGTGTAGGTAGCACTAATCGTAACAAAACGTTTCAGAAACTTCATCTCAACATTGACACTCCCGATGTGCTTACAAACCATCATACCATACTATACACAGCGGATGGTACGACACACACTGTTAGACAGGGAAGCGGCGAACCGTCATGATCGACTACTGTAGTACACACCTCCACCCTTTCACATAGCCTAACCTACTGCCTGAGCAATCAATGTCAAGAATTCATAACTTACTAAGTTAGGCCCATCCCATAACAGGCATGTGGTCATACAGTAAGGCTCAGTTCAATGGCGCACAAAGTTAAATCCTTAATTGACCAAGGCAAGACTTCCAAAATCTAACTATGGCACACAGATTAATATTCCCATTCACACAGCCACCATGTCATATAGTATCCACCCCCACTACAACATGAATACCCCTTTACCAACGCATACGTCGCAATGCTCTATGCATACGTTATGAAGTAATATTATGGCTAGCATAATATGTGTTGTAAAACCTATTCGTCATAAATCATGTGGATGGCTACAGATAACATGCATTGCAACCTTATTCATTGTAAACATTTGAAATGCCTAGTTTTTTTTATTTTTCTTTTTACTGAAAAATTTATGGAATAGAATAATCGTTTGCCACTGAAGTTCGCTGAAATTACCCACAAAATACCATTAAATATAAATGCAAATCCCCTTGGTTTTTTTTTCCTGTTCCATCGTCCCCTTCCCTATTATATTCCGATTTCCCATTGAAATTTATATATACTTATAAAATGAATGTTGTAAGAATAATTCATCCATCACACTAAAGGGGCCCGCCTTGCAGAAGACCTGCGTACAGGCCCAAGAAGTGTCGTAACACTCCTAGAAGACTATTGTACCCCTCACTTATACTCATAATGTAGCTATCCCCCAAGGGGTATTTCCGTCATTTGTACAGGCTCGGGAGCCTATAAATACCCCATGTACCTCACATTTCAAGGGGAGCTCTCGGGAGCAATAAAGAAGTATGTTCAAACTGGTGAGCCCTCGGGGCTCCTCTCCTGAGGTAACCCCGATTGGCTCACCGACAGAGTAGGGCGTCTCTCGGACCCCGAACCTCAGATAAATCCTCGTGTCATTTTTACTCTCGTGGGCGATGGCCTGTCAGACGCAATGGCGTCCACCCTCATTCGTGTTTGGTTTTACACCTACAACATTGGCGCCGACCGTGGGGCGTAGCTAATCGATGAAAGGCTATGACTCCTACCAAAAATACTCTAAGTCCACGAAACCTCCTCCGGCTCTGGAGGGCAATGATCTCGTGGACAACCCATCCGCTCTTTGAAGGAGCCCCAGCCGAGCACTCTTGTCGGAGATCAGGGCCATCCACCTCGGGATGGCAACGTCCTACATGCCCTGGGGCTCCCATGCGCGTCCTCCTCCCTTGTGTGAGTCGATGCGAAGTCCAGCCAAGGGCGAGCAGTTCAAGGCACCCTCGCTGCTAGAAGGCTAAGGATTCTGAGGCCAACCATCATCCCCAGGAAGCATGACGTCTATGCGGCACGAGCAATGAAGGCTCGCTACGGGGGCTGCACCCTAACACGCTACTGTTAGGGGACAGTCTCGACATATAAATCTCGTTTGGGCTCTCAAGACACTTTCCTTCCAAGAGATTTCACCCTTGTGGTGCGTAGGGTGTACGACCTCCGCGGTCTCCTCTAACAAAAGTCTATGGTGGCTTTGGCGTCCGTCGTCTCCACCATGCCGGCTCGTGTCCTACTGGCCCTAGGGCATGAGCGACCACCCTCATGGTGCGTAGGGCGTATGACCTCCGCGGTCTCCCCTAACAAAAGTCCATGGTGGCTTGGGCGTTCATCGCCTCCACCACGGCGGCTCGTGTCCTACTGGCCCTAGGGCATGAGCGACCACCCGCGTGGTGCGTAGGGCGTACGACCTCCATGGTCTCCCCTAACAAAAGTCCATGGTGGCTTGGGCGTCGTCGCCTCCACCATGGCGGCTCGTCTCCCATGGCCCTAGGGCATGGCGACCACCCTCGTGGTGTGTAGGCGTCACGACCTCCAGATCTCCCTAACAAAAGTCCATGGTAGCTTAGGCGTCCGTCGCCTCCACCATGGCGGCTCGTGTCTCATGGCCCTAGGGCATGGCGACCACCCTCGTGGTGCGTGGGGCGTCACGACCTTCTGGTCTCCCTAGCAAAAGTCCATGGTGGCTTGGGCGTCGTGCGCCTCCAACATGGCGGCTCGTGTCCTACTAGACCTAGGGCATGGCGACAACTTTGGTCGATACCAAGTTGATGGATGTCTTTGAGGACTCGTCATCCTTAGACTCGAGCCACGTCTTGAAACGACCTCCGTGTTCCCGCATGCATAGCTCCATTGCTTAGCAAGGGTTAACCATTTTATGCATTCGATCACCACAAAAACCCACCTCACGGGTAAAGGCCTCCATCGCCCTCATAGTTTGATGCCCACGATTTAGCCAGCTCATCTGCCACCGTGTGCCCGTGACTTCTTGTTGAGGCACACATCCAAAATGCCCATGAGTTAGCCTCATAGGCACCTCCAAGTCCACCGGGCTATAACCCCTAGTGGCCATTCGGTGCTTGCGACTTAGCCTCGTGGACGCTCCTCCGGTGTGCCTGTGACTTAGTGTTGTTGGCACACCTTCGAGATACACATGAGTTAGCCTCATGGGTGCCTCCAAGTCCACTAGGGGGCTACCACCCCTGTGAGCCATTCGGTGCCCCACGACTTAGCCTCGCGGGCACCCCTCCGATATGTCCATGACTCAGTTTCATAGGTAGCTCAAATCATCTACCATCGACCTGGCTCGAATATCGATCAAGGACTATCATGCTCGTATAAGGCTATCACCTCAGAGATCTTAGTATCTAAAGTGATGGGACTACTTGTCCCATGGCAACAAGATGCTCGTGTTATCTACCTGTTCCCGCAACGTTTCTAGCTCAAACTACGATAATTCTGAGAGGTTCTACTTCGACGACTTTCATCAAACCGCGGAGCAAGAAGAGGACGACTTTGACCACAGGCTTCGTTTCGACGCGCCGCCCACCTCGAAGGCTATGTCTCAGCTCAGCGGCCTCGCGTCCAAGACTTTGCCTACAAAGGCTTCGCTGTGACGCATGCCCGCCTCGAAGGCTATGCCTCGGCTCGGTGGCCTCGCGTCCCGGACTTCGCCTACAAAGGCTTCGCTGCGATGCGTCGCCCATCTCGAAGGCTATGTCTCAGCTCGATAGCTTCGCGTCGAAAACTTCGTCTACTTAGGCCTCACTTCGATGCGCCGCCCGCCTCGAAGGCTATGCCTCGGCTCGGTGACTTCGTGTCCAAGACTTTGCCTTCAAAGGCTTCGCTGTGACACGTCGCCCACCTCGAAGGCTATGCCTCGGCTCGGCAACCCCTCACCTACGACTTTGCTTATGTAGGCTTCACTTCGACGCGCCGGCCGCCTCGAAGGCTATGCCTCGGCTCGGTGGCCTCACGTCTCAGACTTCGCCTACAAAGGCTTCGGTGCGACGTGCTGCCCGTCTCGAAGGCTATGTCTCAGCTCGGCGGCTTCGCATTGAAAACTTCGTCTACTTAGGCTTCACTTCGATGCGCTGCCCACCTCGAAGGCTATGCCTCGACTCGGTGGCCTCGTGTCCAAGACTTCGCCTTCAAAGGCTTCGCTGTGACGCGTCGCCCACCTCGAAGGCTATGCCTCGGCTCGGTGACCCCTCATCTGCGACTTCGCTTACGTAGGCTTTGCTCCGACGCACCGCCCACCTTGAAGGCTATGCCTCGGCTCGGTGGCCTCGCGTCCAAGACTTCGCCTACAAAGGCTTCACTGTGACGCGTCGCCCACCTCGAAGGCTATGCCTCGGCTCAGCGGCCCCTCGTCTGTGACTTCGTTTATGTAGGCTTCGCTCCGACGCACCGCCCGCCTCGAAGACTATGCCTCTACTTGGCGGCCTTGCGTCCCAGACTTCGCCTACATAGGCCTCACTTCGATGCGCCGCCCACCTCGAAGGCTATGCCTCGGCTCGGTGGCCTTGCGTCCAAGACTTCGTCTACAAAGGATTTGCTGTGATGCATGCCTACCTCGAAGGATATGCCTTAGCTCGGTGGCCTCGCATCCAAGACTTCGTCTACAAAGGTTGTAGTGATACTTGCTATTTGGAACTATCATATGTATAATAATGCCTTATGCTTACATTTTCGAACTTGAACTTGAATGTTGTGAGCTCGGGAACTGTTATGATGTCTTTTGTTCGATCTATACATATATATATATACATATATTGTGGAATGGATGGATGGATGGATTATTTGATTGCTGTGGAATGGATGGATGGATGGATGGATTATTTGATTGCTGTGGAATGGATGGATGGATTATTTGATTGCTGTGGAATGGATTTTAAATGAATTTGTGAAAATTGGGTTCAGCTGGTTTGTCGATTTTCCGAGTGTCTTCTGGCTTTCCCGAGTGTTTGGCACTCGGGACATAGACCAAAACTTTCGAGTGTCGACACTCGGAAATAGACAAAACTTTCCTGAGTGTCGACACTTTCGGTAAAGTGACAATCGAAATCGACAAAAACTTTCCAGTGTCGACACTCGGAAAACTTGACCTAGACCAAAACTTTCGAGTGTCGACACTCGGAAATAGAACAAAACTTTCAGAGTGTGTCGACACTCGGAAATAGACCAAAACTTTCCCGAGTGTCGACACTCGGTAAAAGTGACAATCGAAATCGACAAAAACTTTCCGAGTGTCGACACTCAGGAAAACTTGACTGTGGCAATTTCTTTGGCGGATCCGTCGGAAGCTTTCCCGAGTGTCTTTTCATATCCATCACTCGGGAAAAGCGCGGTGTCAATTTTCCCCTGGTTCGTCGGTCAAGCGGTGGGAACATTCGAGTGTTTTTAAGCGTATTCAGTGTTCACGCTCGGGAATACTTCCTTCTGGTGGAGAAGCGTTTAGCGGGGTTTTTCGAGTGTCTAACTTTCCGAGTGTCTCAGTGCGCTCGGGAAAGGTATAACTCCGAGTGTAACACTCGAAACCGTTTATCGACTAATCTATCCCGAGTGCTTTTTCGAGTGTGACACTCGGAAATATATTTCCCGGCGTGTCTCCCCCTTTCCCGAGTGTTTTTGGCACTCGGGAAAAATCCTGTTTCTGGTAGTGTAGCGGCGCCACCGACAGAGACGACGAAGAAGGGCGGCGGGGAAGGGGGCGGCGGTATACCAACAACACGATGAAATTTGTGGTAGTGGTGGGAGGAGCTTCGCTTGCTTGGGAGGCGGCATGGGAGGCGGGCGGGCGGTCAGGGCTAGATGTGAGAGGTGGAGATGGGCTAGGGGTTAGGATGTGAGGGTTTATATAGGTGAGATAATGAGAGGATCCGAGCCACACGATTTTGGACAGACGGTGAAAAGCATCGTCTGTATTTTGCAAAAATTGAAGTCGACTCTGACGTAGACGCCCCCACAGTTAACAGGTATTGCGTCACAATAGCGTGTATATATATACTGCGTGCTGGCGTGCTGCCTAGCTAGCTAGCACGCTTAAAAACTAAACAGGTAAGATGTTACCCTTTGTTAAGGTCAGGGAAAATTTTGGAACATATAGGAATTCTACGTGTGGTTCCTTTTACAGAAATTTCTGTATGAAATTAATGGCAGCCGTACTCAAGCCAACCTCCCCACATTCTTTCGAATCCGTACTGGGTAGAAATGGTCTGACTAACTAGCTAACAGTAAAAAGATCCATTTTAATTAGGCATGCATGGCCAAATTAACCGGCCAAATTAATACCAAAAGCCAACTTTTGAGTTACTAACACTCCACTACGTACTTGTGCAACCCGATGCATGCATATCCGTGCACGGGATGCATGCATGCATGCTTTACATATATATATATTTTGTATGCATGATCCGGCCTCATAGACATGCATGTATGATGTATCATCTGAGTCAACTCATGTAAACTATATACATATGCCACAACTCCTTCTAGGAAAATCAATATTGACCCGAGGTCTACAATCAAAATCTCATATAATATCTCTTGAAAAATAGCTAAAAATACGAGTTGTACCCATCTCGACCCTATACACACAAACATACGGTAGCACTGTTCAGCGCGAAGGCCGCACTCTGAGCCGCGCTGCGCTACCGTGTGTGTATTATATAGAGTATGTGTAGCTTTTGTTAGGGACAAGTCCAAGCTAAAGTAACATAATGTGTACCAATTAAAAAATAACTCGGCAACCGCCTAGATTTCGCAGATCTTATGAGACGATCTCTCCACAGCTGCATCCAACAATTAATTCCTTAACTAACTGATCGAGTAAATTAATTACTCCCTTCCGTTCCCAAAAACTAATCGTTTTAGAATTCGTGCACTCAAACTTTGAAAACTTTAGCCATCATTATATTTTAAATATTTAGTTTAGTACATATAAATCATACGTGCAGATTCGTCTCGAAAAGTAATTTTAAAATATTATAATTTTATTAGATTTTACAAATGTATTATAATAGTAATTACTAACCAAAGTTGTACCTTAAAGACCGTATTAATATCTAAAAGACTTGTTTTGTGAAGAAGAGAGTAGCATCGTATCCCACGCATCATGGGGTGCTAACATGCTTGGACTTTGATGATCAACAGGTCATTGTCAACTTGCCAAGAAATGGACGGTTTGACAATCAGACAAGACCGGATAGACACGACGTAACGTACGGACCCCCAAAACCTGATATGTATATGTCCCCGTGTTTGACCTTATTTTTTTATCCATACCTGAGATTATCTTTTATTCGTCGCAACCTGGTTACAATCATAACCAACACACGTCGACAGAAAATTTGGTACACTGTTAAGCCACGTATGCACAGACTAGTTAAGGCTGCTTTCAATTGGCAGTATCTTAGTGTATTTTCTTTAGTGTATGAGGTGTGTTAGGATACTATCTTTCCAATGCATGATTTCTTATGATATAGTATCTTAGATTGTTTCATTTAATTACATGTATGATCTTTACTAGTATTTGAGCATTATGGCCTATTTGTAGTATGTATTAAAGCAATACATGTTTGTTGACATACACAAATGTAAATACACGGGATCGATCACAATAAATTTTATACGTTGGATTTCGAGACCGAACCGGTATCCAAATTAGATACTAGAGTACCATCTTTCTTCTTTAACTATGGTGCCACATCATTATTTTGTCTACATGACAGACTTAAGATACTGGCCAAGGTGGAACACTGAGAGCAGCCTAAGAAACTTAAGATGAGTTAGGTACAAATAGGCCAATGAGCTCTCTTCTCACTCTAGACTTCAATTTTTAGGGATTTAAAACGTTCTGGATACCATCAGTATGAAGGCTGCGCACAAAAAAAACTAGAACTCGAGTTGAGCCACACGCTAATTAATCGAGTAGGAGTCACGCTAATTCGTGTAGGCCGCACACTAATTAGTTCCGTCAAAATGAAACTTAATTTCCGGCCAAGAGATATGCTCAATTAAGGGGGGAACAAATGCAAATCATCCAAGCTTCCGTATGTTGAAGGGTAACATATTTGTCACACGCATGCACCAGTTGGATAGCTATATCCACCTAAGTTATGTCATGTACAACATCAGCTGTCTATAGTCTCTGCTATGTAGAATTTAATCTGATATGGATGAAAGAGAACAAAGAGAGAGAAATGTACTGTCTACAATGCTGTAGTCGACTGTAGCACCAGAGCCAAGAAAAACATTAAAGATTGTGTGTTGTCTACAATCCTGCAGCCGACTATATCACCACAACCCATTGTATGAGCTATCTTTAGTACTGTCTATAGGTGATATGGAGAGTTACTATAGACAGCAGCTGTCTGTACCATTATACATGCTCTTAAAAACTCACAAGAGAAGCAACAATGACCTGAATGTAGTTGTATGCGCAGAGGCGCCAGGTTGATTGGCCAAGTAATCCATGTTTACACTGATATAGATTTGTATTCCCTCCCTCCTTCTCGGATAGATGCGTGCGGTTAATATTTAAAAACTTTGGCCACTAATTTCTATTAAAAAATATTAAGTTTTGTACTTTGACACCATTATATATTATTTTATAATTTTTGATAGCATGTAGTTACAAAAAGTAATGATCAAATATGTGTATTAAAGACCGTGTTCACGTCTAATTCGACGAGTAAAACAGAACAGTTTCCAGATAGAGAGAAAGAGAGAGGGGTTACAATTAAGAAGGGGGAAAATCCAAGACCAATAATACTGGCGTCGATCCTGCACTCACACTACAGAGTTTCGAACAAGTTGCACATCTTGTTCCACATCTGGCTAGGTAGCTGATACGTGCCCAGTGAGCTGTATCTTTCTTTCGCCTTCCTTTCCTTTTCTCTCATGGTAGTCGTCACGTTCAAAGAAAAGTAAATTAACCTATCCACCATGACTTCATAATTTTCATCCTTTTCTTTCTTAAATTTTCACTTATGTTTGAACATTAGTGGGAAAGTTTGGCTACCATATTTTATTTAACCTACTCGCTCGTTCTTTTGGTGAGCATTGAAGCAATTTCGATTTTTAGAAATGTACTTGTGTTTTCATGTGCGCTCAAGATCTAGACTTAGCTTGTGCACCATTAATTTGGAGAAGAAAATTGAACATTTGAGCAGACTATATGTTCTCGATTTTTTTTCAATTATACTGTTTTTAATTTCATCTGAGTTTACCATCCTTGGAAATTATGTACAACACTCCAGCAAGATTAATTTATACACATTTTACTAGCCATGCCCATTTTTATTTGAAATCTTTTAG
Source organism: Phyllostachys edulis (assembly GCA_036346405.1). Taxonomy (NCBI): domain Eukaryota; kingdom Viridiplantae; phylum Streptophyta; class Magnoliopsida; order Poales; family Poaceae; genus Phyllostachys; species Phyllostachys edulis. Next base: position 10,996,813 of record CM070558.1, read on the forward strand.
ATGACAGTGCAAGCCTATCCTCTGGTATAATTAGAGGGATATTTGAGCATCCAATTTGCTCGCCACGTCGCCCTAATTTTTTTGTCCGTTAGATTGCGTTGCGGTCGTTTTTCAGCCGTTTGATCCACTGCTGCCTTCAACCTTCCTTTTGCTTGCGCGCGAACGCGCCTTTCTCCCTCCGTCCCATGCCACGGGCCCCACTGGCCGCGTTTCTTGCTGGTACGCGTCCCGCTCCCGCATGGCCCCATGGACGCGTGCCTCGCACGCCCAAGGGCACGTCAGCCTACTAGTAATATATAATTTGTGCCCCCAAGGCTGTATATATACACACGTAACGACTGGCACCGTCCACATCGCAATGCATAGTTTATCGTACTAATATAATCTTTCTTAAAGCCGAAAGATTCCTTAGGCTTTTTTACGAAAAGGCCTCTTCGATTTTTGAAATCATGTTAGGTCCTGTGTCCTTTTTTTTGGCAAAAAGCCCATTTTAAAAAAAATCACGTCGAGGTCCAGTTTTTTTTTATGAAAAACCTATGTTGTTTCTGAAACCACGTCGAGACCCTCTACATCGGTTTTTTATGAACCCCCGTCATTTTTGAAATCGCATTGAAGTCCCTCAATCCACTTTACTACTAACTTTTATAACCAACTCCGGCATGTGGACGTTGCTTAGCAGCTTAGGTAGGAGCCTTACGTGTACATGTATGATATAGTGTATATTGTATGTGATGCAAGAACAAACAAACAAATGCAATACTCCTATTAATTAATTTATGTGTGCAACCTTTCTTTATCATGATGTGTGGGGATTAACAAAGCAGTGTTTCTTGCAAACTAGTCAACTCTGAGCTCGAGTAGGCTCGTAGGGATGACTGGATTCAAGTCTCCATCAATAGAGCAGCAACTGGATGAATATATATATATATATATATATATATATATATATATATATATATATATATATATATATATATATATATATATATATGAATGATAAATGGGGAGGCAAGTCTCCATCAATTTTGCTTTATTTTTCTGAAACACGTGAAAAAGGAACTGCTTGGTTTAGTAATAAAGCAGAAAAAGACACAAATTTGAGTCAAAGAATGACTCGAACCAAGTGGTGGGATTTTACCGCCACACCCTCACCCAACCGAGCTAAGCTGATCAGTTCCTATTTTGCTTTCTTTTTGTGTGATCTCAGATTGACAGGTCCCGCCCCTTTTTCATATAGTATTATGTAATAAATACAAGAGGGCCGGGCATGATCTGTCTTGTCTGTTGCAATTTAACTTGATGACATGGATAAGTTTCTTGACTTTTCAAAAGAGAGAAAAAGAAGATAAGGGTCGTGCTATGCATATTGAGTAAGGATCTTGCTATGGAATTTCTTTCATGGCATGGATTAATCAGTAGGTAGGTAGCTAGCTAGCTAGCTAGATCCAATTACTGAATTTCATATGATGCAAAAATTAATTAAGAGGATCGAGATGGCTAATATATTAAAGATTGGATTAGCTAGCTAGGGTGACTCGGCGCCTATCAGTGGGCGTCACAAAATCACGGCGAAACTTTATTCTTCCGCAACATTTACACAACATTAATAGTTAAAGTAGATTTATTAAAAATTAGCATGCCACTATTTTCTTTGTTTTACACTCAGGGTTATCTCATTTGGGGCAACATTGCCTTTCTTAGTTGTGCTCCCTAGTAAGTTACCAAGAAATTGGTTGGGACTCTGTACAATTGACCTCATTGAACTCCATCCTGTCTTGCTGGCCTCAACTGTTCCCTCATATATATATATATATATATATATATATATATGAGGCTCTCAATCTCCATGTACAACCCATGTGGATTGAGAGCGCGGCAGGCCACCCGTCGCAGATTGGGAGCGCGATAGGTGGCTTTTCGCGGATTGAGAGCGTGGTAGGGGCACATGTGCCCCGCCTAGCCTACTGCGGTGCCAATTTTATCAATTTTTTTACGAGGGGGGCTACATTAGCTCAGGCCAAGTGTGACAACGCGCGCGTGAAACCCTCGTACCGTCGGCCCACCAACTACAATCGGTGGGCCAAAAACGTCAGCACCCCGTGCGGCATTCGATTTTGACGGTAAATAATATGAAACGTGACAGTAATCCGTGAATCATTTTACTGCCTTTTTGGCAGCACACGACTTTTTTGAGCTCGTATATTTGATAGTAAAACATAACGGTAAGATAGTAGAGTTTTATGTGTTTTACTGTCTTTCTTGCGACATGTGGCTTTTTTGTGCTCGTACGTTTGATAGTAAAACATGATGGGTAAGATAGTACAGTTGTAATGCGTTTTACTGTCGAATCACAACGATGATTTTGTTTTTACGCTCGAACAGTAAAGTTAATCGACACAATGCAGTAAAATTATACGTACAAAGAAGTAACACCTAAAGATGACATTTTTTACATATATTATGGGTGATTCAGCAAAATAGCGTGGCCGGTCGCTTTTGTTTTTATGTACATTGCATGATCTAATACGAAACGAAGGAAGACCCTAGTGGCCAATGTAGGACCCTAACACAGTCATCAAGCGTTTGTAAGCTTGCTTGTGGGCTTCGGCGGGAACAGGATCATGGAATATGTGGAGGAACGACTCCACCTGATCCTTCGTGGCGGCGAATCGAGCTTGGAGCTATTGGTATTGAAGGTACACGTCGACCATGTGCCAGAGGAGGGCTTCAACCTCTTCCACACTACCTCTTCCTCGCGCTCAGCTCGTTGATGTATCCATCGTACCGCCGGGTTGACTCTTCGACATGATCCACGTAGTTGGTGAGCATGACCTTGAGCACAAGGTTTGCCCACCGAACATCGGAGACTAAGCCATTGGTTCGGCTGAGGAGGAGGTGCAGCCCGCGGATGATCGGAGACACGATATCTAGGAGACAAGAGGATGGAGATTGGAGGGGGTCGCGGATTGCATAATGGTCAACAACATTGCTAAGGGCCCAACCAAAGAGGTGATCGCATACACAGGTGAGGTAGACCAGAACTATCATGGGGCAGTTGAGAGGAAGAAGAGCTCGAAGGCATTTTTTACTGGTTTGTGTGGAAATAATACAGGGTTTTTGTGTGTTTCTTGGTTGGCGGATGTCCGTCCTTATAAGTCTTAGTGGGGGAGACAGAGAGACGCATGGGGCAGCCCGAGCGGCATTGCACGTTTTTGTTTTGGAGACGAAAAGATGCATTGGTACCCGTGTTTTCAGCTATGCACACGTGAACATACAAAACAAAGAAGTGCGAAGGTAGTACGGTAAAATATAGGCTCCAATGTAGTAAAACATGTTAGGTATGCAGTAATTCCAAACAAATTAGAAGTTCAGTAACTGTTTGCACATTTTATATTAAAAGAGCTATCATATATCATTTTGTAGTAAATGTCGAGCTCGAGAATCGTCGCGCACCAGTAATGTTCAGCAGGCAGTACAACGCAAGTTAGTGTGACAGTAAAAGCGCATACAGGAAGAGGTAAACCAATAATTTATAAAGTAGTAAATCTTTGTATTTCGCCAGTAAAATAAAGAAATTATTGTCGTAATGTTATATGTACATAACAGTAAACAACAGGAGATAAAAATTCTTAAATATACTTCGGCCAAATAGCGTGGCCAGTCACATTTTCTTTTGAACAACCACTCGGATGATCTTGCCTTCTCATTACGGAGCAGCACGATGCCGAACATGGTGTTCTGCAAATGATGGTTGGAGCCAACAAACATAGCCAGAGGCATATTGTATCGGTTCGTTCTGTAGGTGGTGTCGAACGTGACGACGTCTCCGAAGTCAGCGTATTTCGCGCGATAGCTCGTGTGGCTTCAAAAGATGTTTTCACAACGCCGTCATCATCCACCTGTATGTCGTAGTAGAACTTGTCGTTTTGTGACCAATACTCTTTGAAGAAAGCCATCAACTTGTTCACATCGTCGGCGTGATCAGCGCGCGTATTCGAAGCCTTCCTGGGTTAGTCAATACAATGGACAGTAACTAACAGTAAATATACACCAACATAGCAATAATAACGTGAATAAGGAAAGGACGGTAATTCGCCACGATTACACAAGTAAAGACAACGATGGTACACAGTAAACACTTGTTTTCTAGGTCACACGTAGTGAATGGTATGTTATGCTGTCCCCCGTGCATCTCCAACAAAACATTCATCATAGCGTTGTGAGGGATCCCTGCCATCTTGCATGGTGTTGACGAGCTCCATCAACGAGAGATCAAAGTTCTTGTGTGACTGCATGAACGCGACCAAGGATGGCATCCTAGCGAGTGGATGGTTGTACTCCAACACAACCCGCTTGATGCATACGGAGCCATCTTACGGGCTCTTATGCAGCTTCACGAACACCCTGCACCCAATCCTCTTGGAGGTCTTGCTACATTCCCGCTCCTTCTCTGGCATGTAGAAGTCGTGTTTCCCCTCCAGAGTGCAACAAAACTCTTTGATCGTTTTTCTACTCTTGTTCTTTTGACGCCAAAACTAGCATGTCGCGCGTACCGATAGTAGAACTGGTAAGCAACACCCTCATTATCGAACTTCATACAGACCTAGGGCACAATATGGTCGGGGACATCCTCATCCTGACATCAGTAAAACACAGTTAACACAGTAATATACAAAAGAAAATGAGTAATTGACTCTAGATATAGCAGTAAAATATCGAAGAGTGTAAAACACAGTAAATAGATGACATACTGGTAGTAAAAAACACACGCAAAAACCAGTAAAACACACATACGTGGGTGTACGTCCGATCGGTGTCGGGTGTCCTCATCTCGATCGATGAAACAACGGAGGGTGGCGTGAGGACCGAGGGTGTGGAGAAGAGGATCCCGGTTGTCGGGGGGGGGGGCTTACAGTCAGGGGTGCAACGTTTATCGGTGGCATAGCCATCTGCGTAGAGAAACCTAGGTTGTCAGGTGTTCTGCCGAGCATGGCGGTAAATGTCGAGGGGAATTTGCATGCGTTGGAGGAAGATCCGACCGACACTGGCGATGAAGAACGAGCACTGCCGAGCTGGGTTCCTTCGCGCCCACGGGGTGGACGTCCAGTAGTCATTGTCATTGGAAGGGATCGCTGGGAGATGGCATGGGGGAAGCGAAAATGACTGGGCGAATGTGGGGAGGTGGGGCAGATCTTATGATCGGTTATGCGAGGAACGCGTTTAGTGGGATGCATGAGATCGTCCACTTTTTTTATTGTTTGGCACCGCAAGAGGGCATGTGGGAGTGTTTTTTTGTCCAAACGAATGGAGATCGAGTGGTCATATCGATAAGTTTGTCTTACAGTAAAACTCATTTTTGTGTGAAGTAAAACTAGTCAATAGGTTCAGTAATTAGATACATATTCACGGTAGTTAAAATTCATGCACTTACAGTAATTCAGCTGGGAAAAAAAAGTAAACCTCGTTGCACATATTAAACGGGTGAGAAGATAGTAAACAATACCTCGTTGCACACAGTAAACGAGCAAGAGGACATTAAACAATAAGTGAGTCGACAATAACAATAAACTGGGTACACGTGAGTCTACGGGTAATTTTGTTACCACCGCACTAGTCGACATTAAACAATAAGTGACGTGCGATCTTCTTTTTACTGTCAATTTCACCGATAATTGTTTTGGTATTTTTGTTTTACTGTCAGATTGGGCGATACCAAGGCTTTTCTTTAGATCATAAGCATATCGAGTTAGGCGTCGTGATCACAAGACCGCTGCTATGACATGATCATGACCCATGTGTAGAATAGCTATTCAGCGTGCGAGCGTTGAATAACACACACACACGTCCAACCAAACAGATCATGCATTGAGTAACTGACTTCTGCATCTCCCCTATTCTGCCATTTTGATTATATTGTATTTCACCCACCAATAATAATATTTTATTTTAATAAACTAGACAACATAACTACATTATTTCCTCCCAAAAAAGAGACACCGGAGCTACATTGTTTCTTCAAAATGAAAAAAAAAAAGAGACAACGTACATTGCTACATTAGAATACATTGAGAAATAAATTTAGGGAGAGGGCCTCGACTGAGGCTCTTCCTCATCCACCACACATCACCCCTTAAATCCAACGGCCGGGGAGGGCTAATGCATCACATATTATAGCGTGATCTCATTGGAGGAATAAAATACTGGGCAGGGGTGACAAGGCTGGTGATTACAATAATGGAGTAGTAGAAGAGAAACAAAGTGGCCAGACCCAGAGACGTGTATGCATGGAGCACACAAGCATACACATTAGCTCGGGGACCCTATGACTGGGTGACACGTGTACACATGGTGGTACACAGGTACTACGTAGGTTGGGGCCCTATGGCTGCACGGTGCACTGCGCGCAGCAACCACCGGAGAGCCCGTGGCCGTCCATCGGCTGCCGGACGTACCCGCGAGCCCGTCCTCGCGCGCCGCGTGGATCTCCTCCTCCCCTCTGATCGCATCACAGCCTACAAGTGGACGCACCCGGTCTATGGACCACACCACCTCACAACCGGATTGACATTAAACAATGGAGAAAAGCATTTTGCTTCCACATGAAGCGGGTGTCCAAAAAGCGAAAAACAGCCGGGCATTCCATTCCACCTATCTGACCGTTTGATTGGTACTTGGACGGTCCTGATTGATGAGGGAGAGTGAAATTGGGGTACCTGGTCTTGTTTGGATATACTGTGATCCGACTCGGTTTTTTTGGATTGACTCGGAATTTGAACTAAAATCCCTTTCAATCCGAAGTAATTAATTATAATTCCTTCCTATCCAAACAAGCCCTAAACTAGTCGATTTTTCGATCGATTAACCTAGATATAACAGATCCACCTCTTACCCTCGCTACTATACCACTATTCCCTATATCTCACACCAGCCAACCCTAGTCTTCGGTGTGTGTGTGTATATATATATATATATATATATATATTTCTCGTGGCTTTCATCCCCATTATTGTTGATGTGTTTTAGTTGGGTTATATTTAGCTAATAAGATTTTTTCTAATTTAACCGGGGGGTGGTTACACCTAATCTTTCGTTAATCTCAAGACAAGAATGGATAGTTCCAATTCTATGTTATAAATCAACGCCAGCATACAAGGGCTTACAAGAGGATAAATGGAAATAAGACACGACAGGAATCAAACTAAATACAAGATCTTTGAAGTCACAGCTCCCTACCTCCAGTTCAAATCTAGTATTGGATAGCAAAATTAAGGTGTTCATTAAAAAAATATTTTATCACACTCATCTAGTTAATTTTTTTGTAGTTCTTTATATGATATTTATTTAAGAACTTGTTCTTTCAAATGTAACAAATAATATTCGCAATATCCAACAATTTGAAGAATTTTCCAAAACAACAAATTCAACCTTTTCAATTTTCGTATCACGTGAGATTGTGGAAGTGGCTTATGCAGTTATGCCAACAGGCAACAGTATACTGTCCAATACAACGAAAGCGTTGCCACGTTCACACCTCCAGGATATCTCAAAAAGTGGAAGCACCACGAGGCACATTTTTTTAAATAATATATTTTAAAAAAAGAATTACAGAAATAAATAGTCAAAAAAAATTACAAAACTAGACCCCTATCGCCGATTGAATTGGCGACATGGACTTCTCCAGTGGTATATGCCCCCTCTAGACAAGAGCAATTCAGAGATTTAGATCTGTATCGCCGATTGAATTGGTGACAGAGATATGAATTGGCGACATGACCCTGTTCGATGGTGATAGGGTCTCTATCACCAATTTAATTGGTGACAGTGATCTAGTTTTATAATTTTTTTGACTATTTATTTTTGTAATTCTTTTTTAATGTATTATTTTAAAAAAATTCCCACAAGGCAAGTACTATGTGATAATTTTGTTGCTTCAATGCTTTGTACTCCCTACTTGTTTATGTTCATAACTTCTGCAGCACTTTTAAATCATTGGAGCAGAATCGCACATCTATCAAATCCCACATTCAGATTGTTGAATGCCTTCTAATTTTCATTTCTTCTTTACATTTTTAATTAGTAATGGTCAAATGACATATCCAAAGGTGAGGAATCAAAAGTGCAAATTCACATCATTCCCAAAGGAGAGTTTAGTACCTACTGCATAGACTGAGTGCAGCCACTGGTGATCGAGGGAAACACTGCACAGTAAGCACAGAATCTTCCCAAATAATATTAAAAAAACTTCCGAAGAAGCCAACGATGAAAAAAAAGTAAAAACAGAGAAGAAAAGAGCTGATCAGCAGAGAGAAAGCTGAAAGCTGGAAGCCTCAGCTCGCTTCTCCTCTTCTCCATAGATAAGGAGGCCCCAGGCGGCCTGGCCAGAAAAAAGCTGCAATTTTTCGTTAATTAATCTGAGCACTTAGCCACCTACCAAGAGCAGCGGGAGGTATGATTCTTGCATTACTTTGCCCTTGCAATTTCCCCCAATTTCTGGTGATTTTTTGAGCTACTTTGTAAGTTTTCTTGGGTTAAAGCCACACCAATACAGCCAAACACGAGCGCTACCAAATCGAAACAAAGAAGATTTCCAAGTGTATCCCGTGGGGGCTTCTTCTTCGCCGCCGATTGGCAAGAGCAAGTCCTGAAGAAACGATCTCACTACTTTTTCCCCCAGGTCAGAATCAGATCCCCCCTTACCACCAGAAATTACAGCCTACACTTACATACATGAATTTTGCTGCGTTTTCTCTTTAAATCCCTTGTGTTTCGGTGGTGTTTTGACTTGCGAGTGACTGCTGGTTACTGTTCTTTCTGTGCTATGTGTTCTGCCGTTTTTTTAGCTTTGTAGGATTTTGTCAGTTTACCAATGTGTAGTTGGTGATGACTTTGACGAGCTCATGAAACCTATGGCTATAGACGAAATAGACTTGTGAGTGGATCAAATTTTTCCTTGGGTTGGGAAAGGTCTAGCAAAAAGATTTGACTCAAAGGTGGAAGCCTTTAAGGATTCCTCCTAGTTCATCACGCAGAAATGCAATTTTGGAGGTAATTGATGGATTTGATTGGTGACGGGCTAAAAGTGGGTTCTTGGTTTGCCCCCTTTTAAGTCTCGTTACTGCTGTAACTGCAATTCCGGTTTTTTTTATTTGGTTCTATAAAAGTTGGTTCTTTCAATGCGAATGACTTCGGTTCTTGTGGCTTATTGGGTTGTTTTTTTTATCTAGTTACAGGTGGATCGAGCTAAGGTATTACTGCTTCCTTGGGCACAAAGATCCACCATCCACCGTGGTAAAAATCCAATCTTTATCTGTAATTATTTTCTTCTTGGGGAGCCTCATTTGTGGGCTTCCTGAACTGTCTGGTCAGAAGGGGAGTACACGCCGCCATTTCTGGACAAGGAAACATAGAATAATTGCCCTTCTTCCTATGGAAGAAGCACTCATCCACTGTCAATAATCATGGACTGCTCACTTGCCATGAAGCTGCAAGGATTGGAGGCACCTGAATGTTGTGGATTGTTCCGATGCAGATGATTGGATCAGTGGTGTCAGTCTTTGGAAGGTTTGATCAGATGGTGTATGAATAACAGGAGAGTTTGAGATATCAGATTTTGCATACAGTTCATTTCTCCGTTCAGTGGTGCGGTTTCCTACTGATCTGCTGCTGGGTAGGAGGGGACTCTCTTTTTTTTGCCGTGCCATGGATCTTCGGCAGAGTGTGGAATCTCCGGCTGCCAGAGGCGGTATGCCTCATCTTTTCCATGCCCTTGGACCAGCACTTCTGATATCAATGGGGTACATTGACCTTGGGAAGTGGGTGGCCGCAGTGGAAGCTGGGTCTCGGTTTGGATTTGACCTTGTGTGGCTGGCTCTCCTTTTCAACTTCATGGCCATTCTATGCCAGTACCTCGCTGCGTGCATTGGCACAGTCACGGGGAAGAGTCTTGCAGAGGTATTGGTTTACCTGAGCTGTTTCTTGGTTTTGCTGGCCTCCTCTTGAGATGTAGCTCAGTTAACATTGGTTCTCATTTTTCTCGCAAAAAAAACATTGGTTCTCATTTCATGATGAATCATGATGATTTGATATTGAATTGAACCTGAGGGTAGTAAGATCACTAGGGAAAACATCCACAATTTTTTGTTTTGTTTTGGAAAAATGATAGAAAACACACTTTTACATCATCTTAAGTTTCTTTCTAGGTCCCACTTTAACAATGAGCATTTTTTTGGGAAAAAAACAGTTAAAAGTTTTCCCTGGAATATACTGTGCTTTGTTTTCTTATACATTATTAAGTTTTGTTCATGGTATTCCCCTGAAGTTGCTAACATTTTCATACTTACACATGAAACAAAGATCTGCCACCAGGAGTACAGCCAGTCAACATGTATCTTTCTGGGTGTTCAAGCAGGATTGTCCTTGTTGACATCGGAACTGACTATGGTATTTCCACACTTCCTTGGACAAGTCTCTTTTCTGTTGATGTTTAATCTGAGAATTAACATCCAATGTTACATATATATTCTGCCTTGTCAAAAATATTTAGCATATTAGTGGATTAGTAGTTTTAAGTTTCGAGCATGCTATGTTCTGATGGTAATCTCTGGCAATTTCAGATTTTTGGCATAGCACTTGGATTCAACCTGCTATTTGAATGCGATGATCTCATCACAGGGATATGTTTTGCAACTGTTGTTCCTAATCTGCTACCATATGCTATCTCCCATCTGGTAAACTTTACTATTCAACCATTACACTTTCACAAAAAAAAGTGATATGCTTATGGGACCTTACATGTTGGTTATGTAATGTTTGTGCCTATTCTAGGGCAAGAAGATGGCGGGGACGGTAAATGCCTGCATAGCAGCCTTTGCACTTCTTTGTTATGTTCTTGGCTTATTGGTCAGCCAGCCACAAATTCCTCTCACAATGAACATGATTTTCCCCAAACTGAGTGGTGAAAGTGCTTACTCGCTGATGGCGCTTCTTGGTGCAAACATAATGGCACACAACTTTTACATCCATTCATCAGTTGTCCAGGTAAATTTTGCTTGTGCCCAGTGAAAGTTTTTGATCAGTGCATTTGGACTTGAATTGGTGCACAATGGCTTGCCAAATACCAATTGGTTTACACTTTACACCATGCAGTGAAAAACTTATGCACTACTTATTGCGATTTTGTTTTACGAGAAAAGTTGTTGCAGATTTTGTTGTTTAGTACGGTCTAGAGACTCCGAATGACCTGTGTTGAGTATGTGATGATCCATGCTTTCAGGGATCATAATGTTAGAGATATATGTCAAAGTATGTTATTCCCCATTGTTATGAGGGGTTTTGTGCATATTCACCACCTTTATTTGTGTATATATACTGGCCCATTGGCCTCATATTGAATACAAGCAATATTCATAACATGGTATCAGAGCCAAAACTAGGGTTAGGGTTTCTCACGTGTCTCACGTGATGCCCGCCGTCGTACAGTTGCCTCTGTTCCTTTGCCGTCTTCGTGGTCGCCTCGTCGGCCTCTCCGCGCCATCCATTGCTTCCATCATCCGTCGTCTCGACTTCTTTGCTTGCGGATCCGTGTCCCAGCTTGCTTGGTAGCCGCCACGGACGCGTCGCCACCGCTTAGAGTCTGTCGGCCGGCCGCCACCTCCAGATGGCTTGCCGTGCTTCGCTCGTGACTCTCGCCGTGCTTGCTCCCGGCAGTAGCTGACGCCGCCGCCATGCCTCTGCAGGGCCATTGCGCCGTGCTTGCTCCGGCCAGTAGTGCTGACGCGACTCACCCGTGCTTTCGCTCCGTGACTCTCGCCGTCTTTCGCTCGCTGCTCTCACAGATGCTGCTCCCGGCCAGTAGCCGCTGACGCCGCCTCCTCGAGGAAGCCGCGCGCGCCGTGCTTGCTCCCGGCCAGTAGCCGCTGACGCGCCGCCAGTCTCTGGCCAGCCGCCACCTTGTGTAGCCCTAGGCGTGTGCGTCTTGGTGTGTTTCCTCGGCTGAATCCAGGAGGCTAAAGTTTTCTAGTTTTTAGCCGGAGCCCAAAAAAAAAAAGTCGCTCTAACCATGGCGAGTCGGCGCCGCTGTTGAACCGTTCCTGCAGTCGCCGCGCGTCGCCGCCACCAATGGGTCTTGTTTCTCTCCTCGTTGCCCGATGATCTTCGATGGTGTTAATTACCGCAAACTTCAGATCTCACATGCGCATTCATATCGTGGTCTTCGTCTCGGGGCATCCTCTGCGGCGATGTCATCCGCTGCCTTGCCTATTCCTCCGACGAGTTTATACCATCCGCGCCCCCTTCGGTAAACAAAATTCTTCTTGAGGCCGCTCGCGTTGTTGATGATGATGGTGCCTCGCTACCAAGAGGTCTGGATTCCTACAAGGATCAGCGGACCGTCTATACTCGATGACGAGCGATGGCCTTTCGGTATTCTTTGTCCTCATTGCCGTGTCGACCTCGGTTCTCTTACGAGGTTGTGGGACTCTCCTCGGCTTTTCATATGTGGACTCACCTTCGTCGGCCTTCTGAGCCCTCGGTGATGCCTTGTATCTGTCAGTGGTCGCCAGAGCACTCTCTTGACGGGTGATGCTCTTTGTTGATGCTTTTTACGCTCGAGCTCTGGCATCTGGCGTTAGTTGGACTCTCTCCGCGACTCTTGTTGTCGCTCTGTCCGTCTTTGCCTAGTATGCGTCTTGACACGAATTTCGGGGTCTCTGAGTTCCTTACTACGCCGAAGTCTGAAGTTCGGCGGGCGTGCCCGACTTCTTGCACGCCACCTCGTGTCACTCTCCTAGAATCCCTTACCGAGATACGCGCGGAGGAGACTACTTTGAGTGGTCTTGATGCGATGCCACTCCCTCTGTGCTTTGCTTCGTCCACTGCTACACGGCTGCTCCACGCTTGACTGCATGCCTCCTCCAATGGCCGCCACAGGCGGTGGTGGCCGCTCCATCTGGAGGTGGCCGTCTCATCGCTTCCTATTGCGACAAGGTCGGCCACATTGAGTCGGTGCTATAAGAAGAAACGACATCTTTCACGTCGCTCTTCTACTAGCACTAGCATGCTGTGCTTCTACATCGGCGTCTACATCGACTCCTTGGCGATTTCTCTCACGGGCGAGTTACGCGAGCTCACTCTTGATTCTTGAACGAGAAACCACCTCTACACAACAGTACCTCCCGTGGATTCTTGATTACGGAGCATCCTTTCACATGACTTCGATGCTTCCTCTGTCCTTCATTACACCTCTTGATTCTCTGTTAGTGTTCTTCTGCGATGATACCTCTCTCTTCATCTCTCAGTCGAGAACTCTTAGCAACTCATCTTTTCATGTATAAATGCATTGCTCATGTTCCTCGCCTTACCATCTGACTTCTTTCTGCAGGGCGATTCTTGATCTTGGTTGTCGGGTCATTCTCGACTCGACTCTTGTTGTGTTCAGGACCGCCACACGGGAGCTCGGTTGGTTACGGCCCTCGGCGCCTTGACTCACGGCGTCTCTGGGAGCTTGGTAGGCTTCACCTTCCTTCTGCCGCTGCCGTCGCCGCCTCTCTCCACATACGCCGCTCAGTCCACCGGCTCTTTCCAGCGATGGCATCACCGTCTTGGCCATCTATGTGGATCTCGTGCATGCGTCTTTAGTTAAATCGTGGTCTTACGGGTCTATCTCGGAGACGTGTCTTTAGATTGTCGGTATCATAAGCTAGGCAAAGCTTTGACTTCCTTATCCTCATAGTGAGTCGAGATCCCAAATCCTTTTGATCTTGTTCATTCGAGATGTTTGGGGTCGCTCGCCGTTTGAAAGGGGTCATCAATATTATATCATATTTATAGATGATTTCTCTCGCCACACTTGGATATATTTCATGTCTTCTCGTAGTGAGGCCTTGTCTATCTATAAACAATTTGCTACTATGGTTCGCATACGCTTTCCACTCCTATTCGTGTCTTTCGTGCCGACTCTGCTTGGCGAGTACCTCTCTCGTCACTGCGCGATTTCCTTCTTTGGCGAGGCACTCTCGCTTCGATTCTCTTGTCACGGTGCTTATGCTCGAGAATGGTGTTCTTGGCGTAAGCATCGTCACCTCCTTGAGTCGGCTCGTCTTTCGATGATTGCCGCCTCTATTCCACCTCGCTTTTGGGCGAAATTTGTTTCCCTTCGCCACCTATCTCGTCAACATCCAGCCTTCTTCGCTCTTGAGGTGCAATCCCTTTTGGCGTCTCTGTAGTCTCCTTCGACTACTCGCCTTCGTCTTTTTGGTGCGTTTGCTATGTTCTTCTCGCCTCGAGAACGTACCAAACTAACTTCGATCTGTTGAGTGTGTTTTTACGGGATCTGATCACGAGCACAAGGGCTATCGGTCTTTGGGATCCTGTTGGTCGACGGATCGCGATTTCTCGGGATGTGACTTTCGACGAGTCTCGTCCTTTCTACCCAGCGTCTGTCTCTCCCCGGTTTCCTCGGTGGAGTCTCTTTCCTTTTGACCTTTCGAGATACACCTATATCTGTTTTGCCCTCGTCCACTTTGATCTCTCGAGCCTCCACATATTCCTCCTGTAGCCTCTCCGCCGTTGTCGCCTTTGCTTCATCCCTGCGGCTCCTCGGGCTCCCCCACTACACTCGTCTCGCTCGTCGACCTCGTATTGAGGATCTTCCAGATGAGCCATCTTCTTCGATGTTCCATCTTCTTACGATGCTCCATCTTCCTCGATGGGTCATCTTCTCCTCGCTTCGCTCTTCGCGATCGCCCGATCGATTCGGCCTCTGCCGTTTTGCCTTTCTTTGGCGCAGACTACTTGTGAGCTTTGTCTCCCACGGGATCTTTGTTGCTCATCCCGAGTGGCGACATGCCATGGCCGAGATTCTTGCCCTCGGCGTCTTGGTACTTGGGATCTTGTTCCTTTTCCATCTCGCTCTCGTCTATCACGTGTAAGTGGGTCTATAAGATTAAGACTCGCTCGATGGCTCTCTTGAGCGCTATAAAGCGCGTCTTGTTGCTCGTGGCTTCCAGCGAGGAGTATGGTCGTGACTACTGACGAGACTTTTTGCTCTGTGGCCCACATGACCACCGTCGCGCTCTTCTTTCGGTGGCGTCATTCGCCATCGGATGCATTCTCGGCTTGATGTCAAGAATGCCTTTCTTAATGGCGAGTTGCGTGAGAGGTCTACATGCATCCGCCACTGGGTATTCATTCACGAGGGCATGGTGCATCGCCTTCGCCGCTCTCTCTATAGCCTTAAGCAAGCCCTCGTGCTTGGTTTGGCGCTTCTCCTCTGTGGTCACTTCTTCTTTTGGCTTTTTAGCTAGTGATCATGATCCTCGCTCTTTGTCCACACCGTCTCGTGGTGGGACTCTCCTTCAGTATGTTGATGATATGATCATCACGGAGATGATTCTGAGTACATTGCCTTTGTCAAGGCTCGTCTTAGTGGCGATTCCTTATGTCGATCTTGGTCCTCTTCGTTACTTCCTTGGGATTGAAGTTACTTTCACTTAGATGGTTTCTTTATGTCCCAAGAGAAGTATATTGAGATCTTCTTGATCGCGCCTCTCTCACTGATCGGCAGATTGTTGAGACTCCTATGGAGCTCAATGTTCATCTCAAACCCTCGATGGCGAGCTTCTTTCGTCCAGGCTTCGCTTCTCGTCACCTTGTTGGGAGCCTTGTCTACCTTCTTGTTACTCGTCCGGATATCACTTATCCGATTCACATTCGAGTCGATTCGTTTACTGCTCCCACTCGAGTCCACTCTGACCACCTTCTTGAGTTCTGCGATACCTTCGTGGGACTATCTCTCGCCGTCTCTTCTTTCCACGCTCCAAATTTCGTTCTGACTTGAGCTTATTCGGGCGCTTCTTGGGCGGCGATCCCTCGATCGCGGTCTATCTCTGCTTCTTGTGTTTTTCTTGGTGGTTCTCTCATTGCACGGAAGACAAAAAACAGATTGCGGTGTCCGTTCGAGTCGCAGAGGTGAGTTGCGAGCTATGGCTCTCTTGACGGCGAGAGATTACTTGGCTACGGTGGTTACTTGAGGATTTTGGTGTTTCGTCACTACACCAACTCCTCTCTTATCTGACGATCTGAGTGCTATCAAGTGTTGCCGTGATCTGTGAAGCATGAGCTCACCAAGCATATTGGTGTTGATGCTTCCTTCATGCGATCTTGTGTGCATAATCGGTGATTGCTCTTGGTATGTGCCTTAGAGCTTGGATAGCGGATTTCTTCACGAAGGCCCAAACTCGAGCCTGACATATGGTTGCCTCTCCAAACTCAATGTTGTTGATCCACCATGAGTTTGAGGGGTGTTAGAGATATATGTCAAAGTATGTTATTCCCCATTGTTATGAGGGGTTTTGTGCATATTCACCACCTGTATTTGTGTATATATACTGGCCCATTGGCCTCATATTGAATACAAGCAATATTCATAACACATAATATACTGCAAAAGTATCCGACATAGATAATGACCACTCACCAGCGAGGGGATCACTATTATTATAATTATGGCCATGTCGGTTTCATATTGGATGCAGCTTCAAAACCATTGTTGTTTCATTTATCTATAACAGTGTTTCGTGGGTACACTACCCAACTAAATTAGGATGTGAGCATATTATGTTCCAATTGTTTGCATAGAGTTGAAGTGAGATCCTTCAGTGCTAATTTTCAAAACAGATATAAGCATCCCATTAAGGGACTTCAGTCTGGTGCTGAACTACACAATTATGGATTCTGAATCTACAAAATTCTAATATGCTGTCAAATTGTGCAAATCCTGAATGACTTGTGTCATATGCATATTAGGAGTTAATTCTTTTGCCACCTTTGAACAAAGATGTGAGAAAACATGCAGAAAACGGGACGCCAAATACTTCGTTTGATCTGGGAAACCACAAATATAGATTTTTTCTTAAGCAAATGCTGTTTCCTTAAATGGTGATCTATGTTTTGTTCATTTTACATATTTTAGTAAACTATTAAGAAG
The DNA here is from genome assembly GCA_036346405.1 of Phyllostachys edulis. Taxonomy (NCBI): domain Eukaryota; kingdom Viridiplantae; phylum Streptophyta; class Magnoliopsida; order Poales; family Poaceae; genus Phyllostachys; species Phyllostachys edulis. Next base: position 11,013,797 of record CM070558.1, read on the forward strand.
TGTTGGAAATTCTTGAAATTTTGTGCCTGGGCATTATAGTATCTTAGATAACATTGAATGGTAGCATGGTAATTTGTAACATTCTGCTCAATGGATATCATCAATTCATTGCCCTTGTATAGTTGTATTATTGCTTTTGCTTAATTTTTCTTCAGCTTTTATTTGTGTTTGTTAATTAAAACATCTTGTTTGCAGGGTCAGAAAAGATCCCCTATCTCTGCTCTTGGCGCCTTATTTCACGATCACCTTTTTTCAATCTTGTTCATTTTTACTGGGATCTTTCTTGTGAATTATGTTCTAATGAACTCCGCAGCAGTTGAATCCACTAATACGCTTCTCCTCACCTTTCAAGATGTTGTAGAGCTAATGAACCAGGTTAGCACCTCCATTCCTACTTTTTAGCCAAGTGCTGTGCTAAGTTGCTGTTGCAAAATCTTATTTCAGTAGCCATCCTTCTCTGATATACAATACTGAAGCTTGGGTACATTGCAGATATTTGTAAACCCTATGGCACCAACTATATTTCTAGTGGTTCTTCTCTTCTCCAGCCACATCATCTCGTTGACATCTGCTATTGGTAGCCAAGTGATTTCGCAGCATTTGTTTGGCATAAACCTTCCACTTTCGGGGCATCATCTGTTATTGAAGGGTTTTGCTATAGTTCCCACTCTCTACTGCGCAAAGGTTGCAGGCGCTGAAGGGATATACCAATTACTTATAATTTGCCAGATTATCCAGGCGATACTCCTTCCATCATCGGTTGTCCCACTTTTCCGAGTTGCTTCATCAATATTGATAATGGGTGCCCACAGAGTGTCTTTGTATATGGAGATATTGGGTTTTCTTGCGTTTCTCCTTATGCTGTTTTCCAATATAATCTTTGTGGTGGAAATGCTGTTTGGTGACAGTGGCTGGATTAACAATCTGAAAGGGAATACTGGAAGCCCTGTGGTGCTGCCATATACTGTTCTTGTCCTAGTAGCTTGTGTATCTGTTGCTTTTTCACTCTTCCTGGCTGTTACACCACTGAAATCAGGAAGTCATCAAGCTGAATCCCGGGAATGGTCTGTGCCTTCTCAGCGAGAACTCTTGAATACTCCTCAAGAAAGAGAAGATGTCTCTGTGGACAATGTGACCTTCGAAGAAGATCAGAGATCTGATGTTGATCCTTCTCCCAGGAATCTGCCTGATAGTCGTCCAAAATCAGCTCTGGAGTATATTGATAACTCCGACACGGCTGTAGAATCTGATCATGACTCTCAACAATCTATTGCTTATACTTCTACTGCTCCTGAAACCTGCCCCTCTCCATCATTTATTCCTGAGGAGTCAAAATCAGTTGTTGCAGTCGACTGGCCAGAGCCTTTGGAGAAGGTTTCTGATGCTACTGTGATAGAGGAAAGTACAGCAGAGAGTGTGGACTCAAAGAGCACAACTGAAAGGGATGTTGCAGTAGGAGCAGAAGTATTCGTGGACAAGGATAAGGAGGATCCACATAATTTAGAGTCTGAGAAATCACTTGGAGGCAGCACTACTTGTGTGTCCGATGATGGCCCGCCATCCCTTACCTTCAGCAGGGGGAAAGGGTCAGATTCAGGCAATGGCAATGGTAGTCTCTCGAGGTTATCCGGGTTGGGCCGTGCAGCAAGGAAGCAGCTAGCAGCCATTCTTGATGAGTTCTGGGGGCATCTCTTTGATTACCATGGTAAGCTCACGCAAGAAGCTAGCACTAAAAGGTTTGACATATTGCTTGGGCTAGACCTGAGAACGCCTAGCTCAGCTGTAAGAACAGAAAACCAAGTTACCGAAATCCCCAAGAGCCCCCTGATGAGAGACACAATGCGAGGGTCAGCTTTCTTGGCAAGCTCAATGGACCTGATGTGCCCTAAGAAGGAGATGTCAAACTTGGACCTGACATATGGGCTTCAGATGGGCACTAACATGGGGTCACCATCCTGGTCTCAGAGCATGCAGTTACCAAGTACACAGATGCAGAGCTCAAGCAACAGCCTACTTGATCAAAGTGCGAGACTGAATTCAAATTTTAGTGTGCCATCTTACTCAGACAACAGCCAGTTCTACCAGCCTGCAACAATTCACGGGTATCAACTCGCGTCGTACATTAAACAGATGAATGCCAGTCGGAACCTTTACTCTAGCATGCCACTGGACCCACAGCGACTTCCAAAATCATCTGCATCCGCTGCACCAACCTATGTTGATTCTGTCATGCATTCTCGTAACCAGAATCTACTTGCTCCATTGGGAGCTACTCCTTCACAGATTGCAGCAACATCCCGCATAGGTTCAATGATGGCGGAAAGATCCTATTATGACCCTTCCTCTATTGATGGGAGTGGAAGTGCCGGTTCATCAGCTCACTCAAAGAAGTACCATAGCTCACCTGACATATCTGCACTGATTGCTGCAAGCAGGAGCGCACTGTTGAATGAAGCAAAGTTGGGTGGTGCCATTGGACCTCAGTCCTACCTTAGCAGGCTGGCATCAGAAAGATCTCAATATGGAAACTCAGTAGCCAGGTCTGCGGCTCCATTAGCATTTGATGAGCTTTCTCCGCCTAAGCTCCAGAGGGATATCTTCTCAATGCAGCCGAGCCCGAGCCCAAGTGCTAGATCCATTTGGGCTAAGCAACCGTTTGAGCAATTATTCGGTGTGTCAAGTGCAGATCTCAGTAAAAGCGAGTTTAATCCTGCAGGTAGATCAGGTGGCTTGTCCAAGGATGATTTCTCGTATAAAGAGTCTGAGGCAAAGCTTCTTCAGTCCCTTAGATTCTGCATCTTGAAGCTCCTGAAGCTAGAAGGATCAGGATGGCTGTTCAAGCAAAATGGTGGCTGTGATGAAGATCTAATTGATCAAGTTGCTGCAGCGGAGAGGCTATCGCAGCAAGGAACTATTGGGAATCAACTGCTGCACGGTGATCTTCAGCAACCATCTTCCGACCAGGTGGACATCCAGTACATGCACACACTGCCCAACTGCGGAGACGATTGCATTTGGCGGGCCTCCCTCATTGTTAGCTTCGGTGTCTGGTGCATCCGCCGGGTGCTTGACCTGTCTATGGTGGAAAGCAGGCCAGAGCTTTGGGGCAAGTATACTTATGTTCTCAACCGTCTTCAGGTGAGCTATTTCTGTCCTGAACAAATTCATGCTTTCTTGTTCGTTTTCAGTGTGTAGGACTTAGCAGCATACCTGCAGTTGTTCATTTTCAGCGCGTAGGACTTAGCTGCATACCTGCAACTGCTCATTTTCAGTGTGTTAGACTAATTTTGCTGATCCTTTTGTCGCTTAATGTAATACAGGGAATCCTTGATCCTGCATTCTCCAAACCTCGGAACACTCTCACTGTGTGCACGTGCCTTCATAAAGATATCCGAGTGCTCAACAGTCCACCGCACAGTGGGCTGGTAGCAACAAGTTCCATTTCTAAGCCTATCTGGGGCTCCTCCACCACTGGAGCAGTGGTTCTAGAGATGATCAAGGATGTGGAAACCGCGGTCTCAGGCCGCAAGGGCAGGAGCGGCACAGCAGCAGGAGATGTCGCCTTCCCCAAGGGCAAGGAGAACCTGGCCTCTGTGCTCAAGCGATACAAGCGGAAGCTCTCAATCAAGGGACAGTAAGGCGTCAACAGCGACTGCATTTTAGGGAGTTTGACCATTGTTCTTCGGGGGCGCGCCATGGTGCTGCCTCTCTGAGTCCTGGATTTTTTCGTTGCATGACGTTCGCAGGGACCAGTCGCTTGGTGATCTTTTTTGTCCCTCCTTCTTTTTTTTTGCATGTGATGTTGTATAAGGGGTAACGGAGTATGTTCCAGAAAAACCAAAATGTACAAGAGATGTAGTCTCTGATGCACCTTGTAAAGTTCACTCTGCAGGTTAACATTTTTTGGGGGCCTTCAGTGAATGAGTGCTCTATGTTATCTCCCTGCAGAGAGGTTGCAGAAGCTGAACAACTCACAAATGTGCAGATGTCATGTGATCATGTAATATTTGTTGCCTCTTTCATTTTGTCCAGGATTATTTTTTGCTCATTGTGCAATCTCACCCAGGAACATGTATTTTCTTTTCGGAGTTGTGAGAGACCATGTGGAGGTCGTCCCGTGTGTGTGATGAGTAATTGACATAGGTTTAGGAAGTCGAGTTTGGTTTGGGTGGTTTGGTCCATGTCGTTGCGTGGTGCAACAGGCTCAGTCGGTTTGGTCAAACTTGGTCGTATGGGATTAGGATGCATATTCTTTGATTCGACAAGTTTGGATTTTGTCATGGTAAGTTGTTGGTATTTACGCTTTCATGTATCGGCGGTGCTATTTGATGTGTTTCTTGTGCGTGTATTGCGGGACATCGGGTGGAGTCGTGGCAAGACACGGTGGACCGGACTAGGTGCGAGTGGCGCCGAGGTCGAACGGTCGGAATGTGTCGAAGACGCGTGGACTCGAGATGGGTTGCGGCGTCTTGAGACAAGAAGCGCGAAGCTTCGGAAAGGTGCGGGAGGCTAAACAGAATTTCGCAAAGGTGCACAAGCGGGAGCGGAACTCAGTTGGATTTAGCGGGCGTAACGGGTTGGAGACCCATTAGCCAAGGGCTATAAATAGGAGTGAGTGGTGCTTGTATTGGTGGGCTTTTGGAGATAGTTAGGGTTTGCTAGGGTCAAAAGAGGCTTTAGTGGTTGAGGAGTTGTGACATTAGGGTTCTGAAAAAAAATGCAATCATTCCTCTAGTGGCGGCGCTCTGTGTCCCCTGAAAAATGGGCGTGACTGTGTAGGAGCTTTGAGTGATCGCCGTTTTGTTTTATGAGTCTTGTACTTGATTACTTTGCCTCGACTGCTACAAATTGATCCGACCAAGGTCTTTGTAGAATTCTATGTGCGAGCTAGACTTTGTTTATTGCTTGATGCGTAAGGCTTTTGCTTGATGTGATTGATTAGGTAATCTCTTGTGGCTTTTCAATTTCCTTCATGCGTGTGTGTGTCCGAATCTGTTTCATGTAAGATTTCACCTCTGGTTGATCGATGGCTTTAAGTATTTAATGGTTGATTCCTTGTTTTGAGTCTTTTTATTTGAATGCCATCAATGTGCTCAAGTCTTTTTCTTGATTTGTTTCTCGCCAATCTTGTTCTGTATGATTTGATGTTGCATCCAGATGCCATCCTGTAGATCATGGTTGGATGTGTGTAAGGAGGTAGTCGCTTTTTCTTTTGATTTGTTTTTGTCTCATGTCTGCAGTCCTCTCGCATCTTTGGTCGGCTCAGTGAGAATCCGATCTTTTGATTTGTTTTTGTCTCATGTCTTTGAGCTACTTCTTCTATGATTGAGTCCTCGGTCACGGCAGATAGAGCATAAAAACGAGCTATGGGCGGCTTTGTTTGTTGATTCGGTTGATTTGATTGCCATCAATTTTACGCTTGTCTGCTTATTTTGAGTTCGGTTCGAGCGCCTGAGTGAACCCGAGAGAAACAAACTTCTTTGGTTTTTGTTTTGCTGTTGGTTCTGCCTCTGCTTGTGTGGGGAGCGGTAGTCGGCTCTCTGTGTTTTGAATGTTCCTCATTGTTTGATTAGATGTTGCGGTGAGTGATTCTGCTAGTAGAAATCGGACATTAATGTCCTAGGCACCAACTTGTTTGAGATTAATCGACCGATTTCCTTTTTCAATTCTTCGATTCTCTGGTGTTGGTTGGCTCGGCCTTGTGTATGCGTTTTCTCGGGCGTTTTTAAAGAGCGACATTCAACCCCCCTTCATCGCCATTTCGGTCCTACAATTGGTATCGAGCGGTTAGCTCTTTTCAATAGATCTTAACCGGTCTCAAGAGCCGTGGCGATGGACAAGTACTCGACCAAGCCACTGCTTTTGATGGCATCGATTACCCTTCCGAAGAGCCGAATGGAGACATACATCCAGCCGGGGTATGCCATCCGCGAAAGGTCAAGGTTCGATTCATTGTTCTGCCGATGAGAACATCAATGCCGGGAACATGGTTGATGTTGAGGCGAATGCAAAGGCAAGGAACATCATCATCCAGGGTTTGAGTCGTAGTGAGTTTGACCGCATATCTCACCTGTCGTCCGCCTACGATATCTGGGTGACCCTCGACGCATACCATGAGGGCACCACCCAGATCAAGACGGTTCGACAGGACCAGTTCAAACGAGAATACAACAAATTTGAGATGCTTGCTGGTGAGTCCCTAGATGAGTGCTTCGCACGTTTTCACAAGATCTTGAGCAACCTCCGAGCGGTTGGTCTCACATACCCCGACCTCGGACAATGCTCGTCGGATGCTCCACGGACTCGTCTGCGTGTTTGGGAGATGAAAGTGACCACCATCAAAGACACGACAGACCTCTCGACCCTGACTCTTGATGCGCTGTACTCGCGCCTCAAGACTCACGAGATTGACGTTGTCTCTCGTCGGTCGAAGTCACAGTCGATGGCCTTAGTCACCAATCCCGTTTCTTCTTCCGGGCTTTCTTCTGATTCTTCTTGCGGTTTCTCCCTTGCTGCTCTCTGTGACATAACTGATGATCAGTTAGAGCAACTTGCGGATGAGCAGCTTGCCCTCCTTGCTCGAAGATTCTCCCACGCTTACAAAGGGAGGAGGGATGAAGAGAGAGGAGGACCCGTGATTTGCTTCGAGTGTGGTGGCCCCAACCACATCCGAGCAACCGCCTAAGCCGGAGAAGGGCAAGAACGACTACGGCGGTTCGGGCAAGAACGACTACACCGACAAGAACGCAACAAGAAGCCTCCACTCGGACGTCCGGAAGAAGAAGTTCCGCAACTTTGGCAAAGCCAAGAAGCTCTTCCACTGCGTCCTCGCGCCTTGACGACCTCGACCTCGGCGAGGTGGAGGGATGGAGCGACGATGACGGACGGGTGACCAAGAGCCCAAGGATGGCGGCGACGACTTCTCGGCATGTGCTTCATGGCCCTCGAGGGCGAACTTCGGCGACAATGAAATGTACTCCGACTTCGGACGAGGTAGATCCCACCTCTGAACAGCTCAATCATGCTTTTCTTAAGCTAGGAGGTTTTCATGCTAAAGCTAAGGCTAGGTGTCTTTGAGTTAGAGAAGGAAATAGATAGATGTCACTAGAGATTATTGCTCTTACATCCGCCTTCTAGTGATGATTGTGATACATGCTCGCTTTCTTTGGTTGATATGGAGAAGTTAAGGACCTCACATGATAGTGTGTCCTCCAAACTTGATAGTGTTAAGGTGGAGAATGTTAGTCTCGCTTCTTTGAGTTAGAGTTGAGTAGGATGGTCATTACCCTACTTATTCTTGATGAGACTACTTCTCCCACCTCATGTGAGGGTAAGGACATTCTTTGCTAGAGGATCTTATGCCATGCTCCTTGATCCGCCTGAGTCTTGTGAAAATTGCAATAACTTGAAGATGAACTTAAAGCAGGCGGATCATAAAATTGTTGAACTACAAGCTTCTTTACTTGAGCCGATTGTTTCATGCTTGAACTGCCCTAAGTTAATCGCTTGAACTTGAGGTCGTGTCTCCAAACAGTTTCAAGATATGATTGATCATGAAAGGAAGTTGGCTCGGTTTGCTTCTAAGGACACCGTTAGCTCACCATGCATTAAGTGTAACAAACTAAAATCGACTTGATTGCTTTGGATGAGAAATGTGTGAAGCTAACTAAGGATCTTCTAGAGAAGTCACATTGTGCTTGCAATATGATTGTGGAGAAGGAGAGAAGCCCGGTGGTAAGGATGAGGCGCTTAGCAACGTGAACCAAGCGGCTAGCGATGGGATCGTCCCTTCAGAGTCGGTGTGCGTGCACAAGCCATTCTTCCTCTCTTCTTGGTTCTTCTTTTGCTCCCTTACCTTCTGCATTGCCTCTCTTCTTCCCCGCTCTTCTTGCACCTCTCTCTTTGGGAGTGTCGAGACCTTATGAACACTCTCGAGAGATTTGTAGGAGGCAAGAAGAAGCTCAATCTTATTCTAGACCAATCTAAGATCTGCAGATTTAATCAGGGTCTAGGATATGACTTCTTTGAGGACATGAGGAAGCATCCACCTGCCGTGCTCGCACCCATAGCACTGTGTGTGATCGAGATCGAGCCCAGACCGAGAAAGTCCATTTCAAGTCGGCGGGCTATGTCCGAGGATTTCGACAAGAAGGTAATTTCACATGCTGCTTCTACCTCTCAGAAGGTGAAGTATCACTGCACCTTCTGTCAGAAGGATGGACACACAGTCGATCGATGCTTCAGGCGCGCCAAGATCGCGCGTAGAGACCATGTTGAGTCTCTTAGGCGCATTCAGGGTCGGCCCCAGACCTTGAGTGCACCTAAGACCAACACGAGGTCTAGGCTTGGTTCTTCTGATGGGTTTGTGCAGCATCGAGGACTTGGTTTTTCCGAGTTTTCTGGTTTTCGTTCTCATGCTGCTTTCAGTCGTGACTTCCGCCGTCCTGAGGGTAGATCTCGTTTTCCCCATCGAGATAGCTACCATGGCGTGTTCGATCTATTGCGGTGCTCGACTCGCTCGCCGTGGCGCCGGACTCGAAGAACGACTTGGTGCTGCTCTTAGACCTTCTGCTGTGAGTGACAGAGAGCGTAGGGTAGATAGAGGTCAGTCGGGCTTGACTACTTCATCTGCTCGACGTGTTACTCAAGATATTGGGTGCCAAAATCATTTGTTGATTTATCCCAAGATCTTGAGATTTTACTCTGCTTGACTCAGTTCACGGGTAGGGAAGGAGAAGGTTTGGCTTGTAGACTCGGTTGTTCTCGTCATATGACCGGAGACTCCGTTGGTTCTCCTCCCTAGCCCGCGCCTGTGTGATGAGACGATCACCTTCGGAGATGCTTCGTCAGGGCGTCATCGCCAAAGGTCTTGTCGTATTAATGCTTCTTTTATTCTTAAGGATGTTGCCTTGGTTAGTAAGGCTGCGGTACAATTTGCTTTCCGTTTCTCGACTTCTGATGACGGTTTCGAGGTGAGCTTTAAGAAAAACAATTGCAAAATTCTTGACTCTTGGTAGTCCGGTTTATGGATTTCTCGTTTTGGGAGGATCTTTCGTCTGATTTCTCTGAGTCTTCTGGCGATCCTCTCGGTGTTTAGTTGCTTCGAGTCCCGCGATCTCTCTTTACGGCATAGGAGACTTGGTCATATTGGATTTGACCATTTGACCCGAAAGTTAGCGACCATGATCTCATTCGTGGTCCGCGAAACTCAAGATGGTCAAAGATCTTGTTTGCACTCCATGCCAAGACGGGCAAGATGGTTGCCGCTTCTCATCCTCCCACACAGCATTATGACCGATGACAAGACATTTGCTCCACATGGACACAGCTTGGACCAAATCGAGTCTTGATCGGCAGGAGGGAAGTGGTATGTTCTTGTTGTGGTCGATGACTTCTCGAGGTATTCTTGGGTGTTTTTCTTAGCGTCAAAGGATGAGACGTTTTCACTTTTCCGAGGTCTTTTAGTAGGCTTTACTGTTGAGCTTCACGGTGCCTTACGAGCGATCCGATGATAATGGCACGGAGTTCAAGAATTCCTACTTTGAGAGTTCTCATGTGAGACAGTGTAGAGCACCGCTTCTCTTCTCCATCGTCCCTCAAAGCAAAATGGCGTTGTGGAGAGAAAGAACCGTACCTTAGTCGAGATGGCGGACGATGCTTGATGAGTACTCTACACCGAGGAAGTTTTGGGTGAAGCCATTGCATTGCGTGCCATGTTTGAATCGAGTTTTTCTTGGGCACTCTTGCACTTCTTATGAGTCGAGATATGGGCGAAAGCCAGCGTCTCTCATTTTCGTGTGTTTGGTTGCAAGTGCTTTATCTTGAAGTCAGGAACCTAGATAAGTTCGAGTCACGTTCTGTGGCGGTATCTTTCTAGGCTACTCGACTTCTTGGCGGGCTTATAGGGTCAGGCTGCGAGTCTAGCAAAATGGTAGAGACCTGCGAGGTGACTTTTGACGCGGTCACCCGGACTAGGCGGATATCTCGTGTTCTTTAGAGCGATCCGAGACCATCTTTGTGGATGATGAGGACGAGGAGACGATGGTTGTTTACGATCCTGCTCCTTTTCCTCCCCTTGAGATGCCTTCTTCCACGGCACCTCAAGGTGATCGACCTGCCTTCCGCTCCCTCTGGAGCTAGTGGCTCTGTCCTGCCTCATCTGCACACGAGGTAGAGGCCACTTCTTCTTCTCATCCAGACCTCCCGACATATCCAGAAAAGGCATCCTTCAGAGCAGATGATTGGAGACCTTTTCGAGCGTGTCACACGCTCTAAGTCTGGCCTTTCTCATTTCTGTCTCCACTCTGCCTTTGTTGCCTCCTTTGAGCCCAAGGACGTTTGTCACGCCCTTTCTGATGAGTCTTGGGTCAATGCCATGCATGAGGAGCTAGAAAATTTCGAGAGGAACAAGGTCTGGTCGCTTGTTGAGCCCCCACGAGGCCACAATATCATTGGAACCAAGTGGGTGTTCAAGAACAAGCGAGAATGAGGATGGGGTAGTCATCCAAACAAGGCGAGATTGGTAGCTCGGGGTTTTCCTGTGTTGAGGTCTAGACTTTGAGGAGACCTTTGCCCTCAGAGCTCGACTTGAAGCCATTAGAATCTGCTTGCCTTTGCGGCTTCTAAGGGTTTCAAGCTTTACCAGATGGACGTGAAGAGTGCCTTCCTCAATGGCCTTATTGAGGAGGAAGTCTCGTCCGACGACCTCCGTGTTTCGAGAACCCCAAATACCCAAACCATGTCTTCAAGCTTTCAAAAGCTACCAGATGGACTTAAGCAGGCTCCCGAGCTTGGTATGAGAGGCTTAAGTCCTACTTGTTGAGTCATGGGTTTGAAATGGGTAAAGTAGACAAGACCTTGTTTATCCGTAGGCTTGGTAGTGACTTTACGCTCGTCCAAATCTATGTCGATGACATCATCTTTGGCGACTCTTCTCATGCTCTGGTTTCACAGCTTCTCGGATGTCATGAGCACCGAGTTTGAGATGAGCATGATGGGTGAGTTGACTTTCTTTCTTGGCTTCCAAATCAAGCGGACTTCGGGAGATACGTTTCTTCATCGGGGCAAGTACACTCGTGATCTCTGAGACAACCGATATGAGTGATGGTAAGCTTTGTGTCGACTCCCATGGCTTCTCTGACCTATCTTGACCCGAGATGAGGATGGCGAGCCGCTTGATCAAAAGGAGTTTCGCGACATGATTGGCTCCTCTTGTACCTCAACGCCTCGAGACCGGACATACATTTTTACGTGTGCTTGTGCGCTTCGTTTTGAGCTTCTCCTCGCGTTTCTCACGCCAGGTGATGAAGCGCATCTTCGGTACTGCGAGCTACCATTGACTATGGTATCTGGTACTCTTCCTCATCTGTCTTTCCTTGAGAGCCTTCTCGGATGCACGGACTTATTTGAGGATAGATAGGAAGAGCACTTCCGCACCGCCAATTTCTTGGCACTTCTCTTGTTTCTGGTCTTGAGGAAGCGATCCGGTGTTACCTGATCCGCTGCGAGGCCGAGCACGTTCTTTGCAGCCGATTCTTTGTAGCCAAGTGCTCTGGATGACTTCGACCCTGCGGGACTTTGGGTTAGTTATCGATGTTGTTCCACTCTTTTGTGATAACACTGCGATTAACATTGCCAAGAACCGGTCAAGGCAAAGATTCCGGACCAAGCACATCGATATCCGCTTCCACTTCCTTAGAGACCATGTAGAGAAGGGCGATATAGTGCTTCAGTTTGTGGAGAGTGACCACCAGTTGGCTGACATTTTCACCAAGCCATTGGATAGTTCGAGGTTTTCAGCTCTGCGGGGAGAGCTTGGGGTGGTTTGTCCTTATGGACTGTAGTGAGGGGGAGCTTTGGGTTTTACTGCTTTACTATCTTATTTATGCTCTAGCTCCTTACTATTGCATTGCATTTTGGGTGCATTTGGGATTAGTCCTCCTAGCATAGATTAGAGTGCTTCTTTTGTCTAGTTGTTTAGATTTCTGCTCTTATCTTGTGATTCTAGGATGTTGCTTATTAGTCACACTTATCTCACTAGGTTGAGCTCACTCACTTCTTGTAGGTTCTAGCGAGGTTGGGCCACCCTCGGGTAGACAGGTAATGCGTGTTTGCTCCTAGGTGTGTTAAGTGGGCGCTTGATAGTCCTAGAGTCATATGGGGTAGATGAGAGTCGATCGAGCCATAGTATTCTCTATATCTTATCTATGCTTTAAGGATCACTGCTTTTTTTTTCTTTGCCAGCTTCTCGATTCATTGTTTTGGTTCAAGGGGAGTTCATTTGGGAGCTTCTGGAGCTTAATATTGACATAACTCAACTTGAACTAAAAGTTGCATCTGTTGTTGAGGGGGAGCTGGATCTTCTGCATTTCTAGCATTCTGCATTGTAATATAACTACATTGAGCCTTGATTATTATCCTGCTATGACATGTTTACAATGCTTTACACCTTGCCATGACTTGTGCTTATTTGCTAGATTTATCATGACTTCATATGTGTAGCCTAGCTTTTGCCATGATAAGATAATTAAAATTGCTCAACTTAAACTAAAACTTGTCATGTTAGCACTCGAGATTAGTCTTTCTTGAGCTATCCTTTTATGATTCATGCCATGTCAAATAGGCTGGGTAGAGTGATGAATCTATATTGAGCCTTAGATTGAGCTGTTTTAGTCTCTTGATGATGCATGAGTTAGTACAACTTGTTAAAAGGCAAAAAGATCTCTTTTGTCTTGAAAAAACCGATCTCACTAATTCTCTCCTATGAGACGGCTTGCCATTGCACTTGGCATGAACTTAGGGGGAGTTTTGGGTGACCTAGACTATCTTCTTAAGCTTCTCGCTTGGAGTAGTCGCATAAGGCTTGAGACCTAGCACATGATAAAACAAAAATCTGGTTGGAAACCACCATGAATTTCAAAAGAAAATATGTTTTATGTGTTCAATGTGCTTAAAGCTACAAAAAGTATCAAGTACTTTAACCAATGTTTCATACTTGAGCATAGCACTCTATTTGGTCTCAATAGTAGTTCCTTGTTCCGCTTAGCTTATTGACATGGCCTGCATCATCCTTGGATATCTCTAGCTAGACTTTGCTCATTGATGACTTGACTTACTCATAAAATACATTACATTTCAGATTGTCATCTATGTGCTCTAGCTGGCTTATATATATGATGTCATGATCTAGGTAGCGTTTTATTGAGTTATGGCTTGGTGTATTACATTATGGTCATATTGGATAATTCTCATGGCTCTAACTGCTAAGAATAATCAAACTTCAGCCATTTCATCCATTGACATGTCATATTCTCTCTTGAGCATTCTTGATGTGTTTATTGCCAAAAGGGGGAGAATAGAGAAGAAAAAGCTAGTTGGGATCATTTTAGAGCTTTGGAGAACAATTTGCTCTTTTAGTTGTTTAGTTGTTGCTCTAGTGTTCCTTCTGTCGACATGGTCATTAGTTTCTCTTTTCTTCTTTGGACCATGTTGGTTTCTTCAAACTCAAACTCAACTTTGCGCTTTTTCGGAGTTTGTCAATATACTCATCAAGGGGGAGATTGAGAGACCATGTGGAGGTCGTCCCGTGTGTGTGATGAGTAATTGACATAGGTTTAGGAAGTCGAGTTTGGTTTGAGTGGTTTGGTCCATGTCGTTGCGTGGTGCAACAGGCTCAGTCGGTTTGGTCAAACTTGGTCGTATGGGATTAGGATGCATATTCTTTGATTCGACAAGTTTGGATTTTGTCATGGTAAGTTGTTGGTATTTACGCTTTCATGTATCGGCGGTGCTATTTGATGTGTTTCTTGTCCGTGTGATTGCGGGACATCGGGTGGAGTCGTGGCAAGACACGGTGGACCGGACTAGGTGCAGTGGCGCCGAGGTCGAACGGTCGGGATGTGTCAAGACGACGTGGACTCGAGGTGGTTGCGGCGTCTTGAGACAAGAAGCGCTGAAGCTTCCTTAAGGTGCGGGAGAGGCGAACGGGAATTTCGCAAGGTCGCACTGGCGGAGCGGGCTCCGTTAGATTTAGCGGGCGAACGGGTTGGAGACCCATTAGCCAAGGAGCTATAAATAGGAGTGAGTGGCTGCTTGTATTGGTGGGCTTTTGGAGATAGTTAGGGTTTGCTAGGGTCAAAAGAGGCTTTAGTGGTTGAGGAGTTGTGACATTAGGGTTCTGAAAAAAAATGCAATCATTCCTCTAGTGGCGGCGCTCTGTGTCCCCTGAAAAATGGGCGTGACTTTGTAGGAGCGCTGAGTGATCGCCGTTTTTGTTTTGCGAGTCTTGTACTTGATTACTTTGCCTCGGCCTGCTACAAATTGATCCGACCAAGGTGCTGTAGAATTCTATGTGCGAGCTAGACTTTGTTTATTGCTTGATGCGTGTAAGGCTTTTGCTTGATGTGATTGATTAGGTAATCTCTTGTGGCTTTTCAATTTCCTTCATGCGTGTGTGTGTCCGAATCTGTTTCATGTAAGATTTCACCTCTGGTTGATCTGATGGCTTTAAGTATTTAATGGTTGATTCCTTGTTTTGAGTCTTTTTATTTGAATGCCATCAATGTGTCGGAAGTCTTTTTCTTGATTTGTTTACTGCCAATCTTGTTCCTGTATGATTTGATGTTGCATCCAGATGCCATCCTGTAGATCATGGTTGGATGTGTGTAAGGAGGTAGCTGCTTTTTCTTTTGATTTGTTTTTGTCTCATGTCTGCAGTCCTCTCGCATGCTGGTCGGCTCAGTGAGAATCCGATCTTTTGATTTGTTTTTGTCTCATGTCTTTGAGCTACTTCTTCTATGATTGAGTCCCTGGCTGCAGCCTGTATAGAGCCGAAAAAACCAGAGCTATGGGCAGCGCTGTTTGTTGATTCGGTTGATTTGATTGCCATCAATTTTCTGCTTGTCTGCGCAGCGCCTGAGTTCGGTTCGAGCGCCCTGAGTGAACCCGAGAGAAACAAACTTGCTGGTTTTTGTTTTGCCTGTTGGTTCCTGCCTCTGCTTGTGTGGGGAGCGGTAGTCGGCTCTCTGTGTTTTGAATGTTCCTCACTGTTTGATTAGATGTTGCAGTGAGTGATTCCTGCTTGGTAGAAATCGGACATTAATGTCCTAGGCACCAGCTTGTTTCGAGATTAATCTGACTGATTTCCTTTTTCAATTGCTGCTGATTCTCTGGTGTTGGTTGGCTCGGCACTGTGTACGTTTTCTCGGGGGCGTTTTTAAAGAGAGCGACATTCAACCCCCCCTTCTGTCGCCATTTCGGTCCTACAAGTTGTGTTCATCTTCCACCCCCCAAGCAGTCGATAGCCGACATGGCCGGACGGTTCTTGTTCGGAAAGTTGGCCTCTCGGATGTCCAGATCGACAAGCCTCCTCGGCGCTCTGTCCGTCCGTTTATGGCTTTGTTAAGCCTATCCTTCAACTGAATAATCATCCGCGTTTCTAAGAGATGAAATTTCTGATTTTTCGACCAAAAAGTAAGGGATCAAAGTTATCACCTCGCTATTGCCCTCTCAGGAAGGCGGCATTAGAACACTCGATAACTAAATCTTGGCTACAATGTTGATCACAAATGCATGCTCCAACCTGTTTTTTCCTCGGTTGCATCTGTAACCGGTCAATTTTCTTTGCTTTATATGAAGATGAGCGGTGCACTTGCTCTGATTTCTTGATCCCATGTATGCCTTTTTAAGAATCTAGGATGTTAGTGGGACAAGATGACATCAGTATTATTATTTTTTTCTAGTTCTGGGAAGAAAATATTATCATTGCAAGTCCCCTGGCATTCTCTTTCTCCGTTTCCTGCTTGGTTTCTTGCGCGTGAGCTGGGTGTGATTGATAATCTCTTGCGTTATTGGTTTGGCGCGGCGGCAGGTCACCGGAGGGTCTCTGAAGGAGTCCAGGGAGGCGCTCGAGATCGCCGAGACCGACGGTGAGCTCAGCTGCTTCTCTGCGGTTCCTTGGCTGGCTCTGGCGAAGGAGGGCATCGAGAAAGGCAAGGTGTGCGCTGTTGGTTGTTTGAGCATTAAGGCTTGAATTGCACAGCAGAAGGGTAGGCTTATCATCAGCTGACTGATTTCCTTGCAACCTTATGATAACCTAGTTCTTTGCCTACAAACAATATGAGTATATGACCCACGATTTTTTTTTGAAATAATATTAATTTAAAAGATAATTACAAAAATAAATAGTCGATGATTTTTTTTTTTTACAAATATAGGTGTCTGTCGCCAATTGGAGTGGCGACAGGTCCAATTGACGACAGGAACTCTCTCGCCAATTGGAACAGTGGGGAGAGGTTCATGTCGCCAATTGGAGTGGCGACATGGCCCTATATTTATTTATTTTTAAAATTTATGTCTAGAGAATTCTGCCTAAAGATTAAGTGTATTTCACAAAGTTATTTTAGTAATACCTTGTAGTGTTCGCGTAGTTCGGAATCTGAAATTGGAGAAGATAACGAAATATGAAGTAGGGAGTGCGAGATCGGCGGTGCAATTTGGAATGCGAGTTCGACGGTGCAATAACACAAATAGCCCCATTCGGAACGTAATTAAAAAAAATGGGTTTCGGGTTGCCATACGCGTTGTTGTCCCGATTGTATTGTTCGTGGAATCGATTCTTTCGAGAGAAGATTACGTAATATGTAACAGTCAAAATATCTGGGAAAAGAGATTTAAGTTTGAAAGACTTCATAATTTAATTGCGAAATACATGGCGCACTCGGTTTGGTTACGTACATTAGAAGCGACAACATGTACGAATGAGCAAACCGAAATACACCTACGATACATACGCACCTTTTTGGAATTAAAAAAATTTGATTGGAATGGAATCGATCAATTCTGGTGACCCATTGCCCCCTTCCCCTTGTCTCTGGATCCTCTGCGGCGTTGGCCAGTCTCGGAGTCAGCCATGTTCTGTGAGAGAGGTTGGACTATTGAATGATGTTAGGATAGCACAACGTAGGGCCAAGTTAATATTGAGGATACGTACCGAACATAACTTACCTCTTCGATCCATACTGCACCTGGGCGATGGGGAGCGCTAGGACGGTCGCCGATATCACTAGCAGGAGCCTTCCCCTTGTGCGACGCGCGCTCGGCCCGGTCGTACTCAGCTTCTGGTGTCTTTTCAGTCGGGTCGGGTATATAGGGTTTTCAACGTTTGAAGGTCTCGGTTCACATCGAATAGTTCAACATGTACTTCTGCTGGATGAACGCCCTATCGTATATGCCCAGGCTGTTGATCCATTAGAAGAAGTTGCATCGCATCTCCGGCTGCCATTATGTGCGGATGTAGTTAGGGATTTGTGGAATAGAACGTAAGATGTGAAAAATCTACGTGTCTGCAGGATTCACTTACGAGGTGATGACCGCACGTGTAGTACGCCCGGGCAGCTATCGTCGGGTGTGTGGACTAAAAGATCTTTGCCGGTTCTTTGCACACATATTGCGGGTGTGGGAACTCTGGTTCTAGCTGTTTTCCTAGTTTAAAAAGTTCTTCCGACATTAACGGAATATTTAACATGCATAAATGGAAAACAAAATTAAGTTGGGATTATTTTGATTTAGCTCTGCTCTACACACCCTGTTTAGCTAATTTACAATTTTTATAGATTTCTTATAGGTATCTAGCTACTTTCCTTGTTTGAAAAATGTCTCTAGCATTTATAAAATATTTACCGTGTACAAATGGAAACAAAAAATAAGTTCATAATATTTTAATTCGGCTCTACATACCCTATGTACCTACTCTAGATTTCTTAGAGAATTTTTACAGGTGTCTTGCTATTTACATAGTTCTAAAAGTATTTTCGTCATTAACAGAATATTTACCATGCACAAATGGAAACAAATATTAAATTGGGATTAACATACCATGTTTAGCTACTCTGTAATTTTTACAGATTTTCAATATGTATCTTTTAATTTTTAGAGGTGTCCTCCTATTTTTCTGGTTTAAAAAGTATTTTCGGAATTACCAAAATTATCTAATGATGTAGTGCACACAACTAAAATGATGTACTACATCAAACAACAATACAACTAAAATTGTCTAATACATTGAATTCTATGTCGCTATTTTCATTTGCTAACCTACAAAGTTTCGAATTTATATACAAAGTTGCAAAAATATTTACCTGTTAAATGGACGACCAGATCTACTGCACCGCTACGAACCGGCAGGGCTTCGCTACGTCTCTTCTACCCTCTCCTCTCCTCCCCTCTCTTCTCTTTTTTCTGGAATTAAAATGACTTTCCCTCTAATTTTCAGGGGTTTATATAGCTAATTCCCTGTCGCCAGTTGAACTGGCGATAGGGAGCCCACGGTTTCCTGTCGCCAGTTGAACCGGCGACATGTAGTTGGACCAGCGACAAGCAGTAAGCCAGTAATTAGGTTCCTGTCACCAATTGGATTGGCGACAAGAGCCTGTCGCCACTCTAATTGGCGACAGACACCTATATTTGTTAAAAAAAATCGACTATTTATTTTTGTAACTATCTTTTTAAATTAATATTATTTCAAAAAAATAATCTATGACCCACTGACTCTTGTCAATTACTCCTATACATCTACCGCAATATAAACAAAGAACCCAACTCATTATTTACGTAAAATGCTGAAGTGCTCTTTGTAACATCCCAAATGTATAAACAGGTGTTTGTTCTAATATAATTAAATGTGTAGAAATTAAAACTTTTTCTCACATGTAATTATTGTCCAAGATTTGTGTAATCCAAAAACACAAAGTCCTTGTTGACCAAAAGTCAAGTCCTTTTTCCATTTGTCACCACTCTTGTGCCAAACATTTGGAAAATAATTTTTCCTTGGTCCTAAAGTTGATGTGGGACCCCTCTGAAAAATATCGCAAGTTGTAAAACTTGTTTGATAAATTTTGGAGGTAAAACAATCCTTTGAACAACCTTTATGAATTTCACGAGAAAAATGCATTGCATAAAAACCTCTGGAAAATTTATGTGAGGTTAATCTTACCATCAAGAAGCTCCAATTTGAATTTCATAAATTTTGGAGTTGTTTGGCTATCCCAAACAATTACGCAAAGTCTCATTGCTTAAAGGTTCTAATTCAAAAACCCCAGACTGCTTCCTTGGGCTGGCAGCTTGGCAAAGCTGCTCCAAATAACCATTTCTCACCTCACCGACCTCCTTTCCACCTTGATGAGGTCGTGGCCGTTGGATTTACATCCAACCGCCACGACCTCCTCCTCAAGAACGCAGCCTGTGTCCTCCCCACTCCACATGAGGTCACAGCCCTTGGATCAACGATCCATGGCCATGACCTCTCCTCGCGCTCAAACCACCCAGACCTCCCTTTGCACTCACTTGAGGTCGTAGCCCTTAGATCTAAATCTAAAGGCCACGACCTCCTCTGCAAACCACCACTGCGAGGACCTCCCACCTTGTTGAGGTCGTAGCCGTTGGATCAGATCCAACAGCCCACGACCTCCTCCTTGCCTCGTGCGCATCAGACCTCCCCGCGCACGTGAGGTCGTAGCCCTTAGATCTAAATCTAAAGGCCATGACCTCCCTTGTGCGTTGCGCAAGCTCAGGACCTCCCTATTTGTTATGTGCCCTTGGATTTAAATCCCAAGGCCATGACCTCCCCCTCATTTTCTCTAGTCGCGTGCGATTAAGTCCTCCCAGGAGGTCCGCACCGTTGGATTGAGATCCAACGCCTTGGACCTCCTGTCCCTTTTTCCACGTGCGCGTTCGCAATGTGGAGATTGTAGGGCCACGATCTCCCCGTTCCGGATCGTGTGGCTGGGACCTCCTCTCAGTCACTTAAAACATAGCGGTTCAAAATGAACATCCGATGGCCAGGACCTTCTCATTCACTTAATCCGACGGTGAGCTTGAGGTCCTGTTCTTCTCCTCGCTTGGGCTCTCGTGCCCGAGCCATGGCAGTGGGCAAAGTCAGAGCCTGGTCACATCCAACGGCTCGCCTCGCAAGCATTAAATGCGTGTCGACCCTTTCCGCCCCTAGGCCACGCCTGTCTTAACCTACTCGTCCCATCCGTCTTGTCCAAGTCCAGACCTCCCATGGACCTCCCCATGGGCTAAGCTCACCATGAGCTTAACCCATGGTGCAGACCTCTGTGCCATTGGTATAAGATTCCTTGAGCCCCCTTTGGCTTCTTTTACACACTTGGAGCTTGCCAAGCCGATGCTTGGCCGAGCTCCTACCTCACTAACCTCCTCTCTCGGTGGTCGCCATTGTTGAAGTCCTTGGAGCTTCTCGGTGGCACAAGAGTTCCAAGTGGCTCCTTTTCAACCCTTGCTCACTTTGTGCTCCCAAAACCTCTTGGAAGTTAACCCTAACTTAATTTGTTTGGGCATTTTTCAGAGGTGGCCAAAGTGGATCTTGAAGTTGGAGCTTTGGTAGTGGAACACCTTTCTTCCCGGCACCGGTCCTTCCTTCCTCGACCTCATCGGCACCTCTGGACCTCCGGTAACCTTCTGGTAGTCCTTAGATCTTTGCACGCTTGAATGAAGTTGCGGAGCTTTACTTGCATTTTAGTCTTTTGGGCCATGCTTGTCATCGTTGCCATCTCGGCTCGCCGGCGTTCAAAACCGCCGCCCGCCGCCGAGAGTGGTCCCAGCAGTGTGCGAACACTATTGCGCACACAATGGTGCCTTGGATGTCGCCATGAGGTCTACATCGCCGGCGAGACCATTTCTTCTGGCTCGGGATCTTTATCTGACAAGAACAGCAGCTTTGTTGTCATTTTAGGACAAAGATCCTTCGCCTTAATACCTCAATCATTGTTAATCATTGGTTGTGCCTTAAATGCCTTTAATCCGCCCCTTGTTGCTCATTTAAGACCTCGCGCGCGGACCTCCTTATGTCCTGCGCGCAGATTAACTCCTCGTCCGAAGCGCGTCTTGCGCGCTGCAAGACGGGCGTGGGTCTAGGGCGTCCTGCACCTCCTCCGAGGAAATCTGCACGCCCAAGACCTCCTTCTTGCAATCGTGGCCGTCCGGACCTCCTCGAGGTGCTGTGGACGCAGACCTCGCTTGGACCTCCTCGAGGTCATCTCTGCCGTTATGACCTCCCGCGTTGATCTGAGCCGCTTATGTCCTCCTGTGTTGATCGCGGCCGTTGAGGACCTCCTTTCCGTGTTGTGGCCCGTTGGATGTGCCATCAATGGCCACGACCTCCCTCTGCTGCGTGGCGTCTTGTATGCTAGGAGGTCCATGACCTCTGGACCTTCATTGCGGCGGCGTGCGTTATCTCTTGGGAGGTCTGAGCCGTTAGATCTTAGATCTGTGGCTCACGTCCTCCCATGTCTTTATGGTTTTTAGAAATTCCAGTGAACTGTTATTTTAAGGACTGAAAAAGGTATGAACTTTAAAATTGCATAACTAATTCAATTTAAATCCAAATAGGGTGATTCAAATTGTGTTAGCTCTGGCTTGACCTGGGCTCCAATCTAAAATGGTTATGAGCCCAGTTCGGCTCCAGAACATGGTTTTACAAATAGATTTCAAAACTAGCTTTAAATGTTATACTAGAAATTCCTTTAACTTGTAAAATGCATAATTATTGATCTGTAGATTATTTTTGAGTGAATCCAACTTTGTTGGTTTCCTCTGTTAATGCTCTAAATGTTAGAATAGGATTTAGGCATGTCACTGTTTTTAGAAAACTTTCTTGTGCATTATAATTTTGTTCAAGTTCTTGTTTTTGAAAAATTATAGAAAGTGCAATATAGCTCTAAATGAGGTGAACTCAATTGTGTTATTCACCTCATGAGGTGCTGGTTTTACAGTAAAAATCTCAGTATCACCACCTTTCTAGAAAATGTTGCCTCATAATTAAATTAGTGAATAGTGGCAGTTTGGTATTTTTAGGGCTGAGCAGATTTATTTTGCTCATAACTTTTGCATTGAGAATCCAAATCCATTGGTTCTTATTGCTAAATTCCCTAAAAATCATCCTCTTGCTGCTGTAGAAATTTCAGAGTATTTGGAGTTGGTTTGCTGTGCTGTCTTGTGGTTTTCGTCGTTCTTATCGTTTCTTTTCGCATTTTCGTTAGGTGCCGACGAGTACTTTGAACCCGTGAGTGACCCTCAGCAATATATTGAGCAAAATCAGCAAGGTAAGCAGTTTGATCATATCCATTTATTGTCTATTACTTTAAAGCTTAATACTTTGTTTCACTTATATGTATGCATGCTACTTTGTGTTAAAATGTCGCTAGTAATCCTATAGATGCATATTCTGTAGGTAAATGTTCATTCTCTACTACTAAGCCTAGGATTATCTTACTGCGATTTAGAGTTCGCTGGATGGACTCTTATCGCTTAGTAGTTTACGTTGATAATGCTTAGCAATGCTTAGATAACGGTAGAAATGGGCGGTTGTCGACATTATGTCGATGACCTTGATCACACTAAAATCTTTATTCCATTTTGTCCTTCTTGTGGCTTGTTACTTTGTAAACAAATAAAACCAAAATGAAAACAAAACTGTTATTGACTTGGGCACAATGGATGTTGGTGTGATATTTTGGGTGTGATCGGAATTGTGCCTAAGTCCCCAAGGATCGAGTTACTTGTGTCACTAAGCCAAGCGCTCTTGCGTGCTAACCACACGAGGGGATATGGGACCTCTCTTGACTAAGTACTTTGGGAGGTGTTAATTATGAGTGGTCGGTGGGTGGTGTTAAATGTGTATGTGTGGTGTGGGAGAGGAGCATTAGCGAGGCCGGTTAGGTCGCCTAGTGTGTCCTTATCCCGTGGGTTCTGACTCTTAATTAGCATCATCCATTGGAAATGTCTCAGAGGACTTAGCCGTCTTGGCATACCAAAGGAAGTGTGCTAAATCATGTGGCGAAAAGGCGATCGGACGTGTGGGTACATTGGTACACCCCTGCAGGGTTAAAACTATTCGAATAGCCTCGTCCTAGGTTATGGACATGCTTGGTAAGGTCGTGCAAGAACTAGACTACAACATTTAAATTAAAACTTGATGGGTTGGTATGAATGGATGTTCATGCTATTGTGGTGGCTAATGGGTTAGCCACTTCCAGGATTGTTGTTGTTATCTATCAATTTGTTACTTGTCTCGTTGGTTTCTTGCAAATGAAAAATGAATTGCAACATTGCTTTGGAATCTATTTAAATATTGCAAATGAAAACTTGCTTTATGCTAAAATAAGTCCAAAGCCTCATCCACTTAAATACAGCTTGCATGTAGTTAAACTATAGTTCTGTTATATTACACGTCAGTCTTGCGAGTGCATTTTTGTACTCATTTGTTTTGCTTAATAACTTTGTTGCAGAGGAGGTAGGGTCCAAAGGGCTCTACTTTTGCGAGATGTGCATGGGTTGGGAAAGCGACTAGCTTGGCGGTCCGGTCAGTTGCCTTGTGGGTGAAAGCACACTGGTTGGCTCTTGTTTTGGGCCATCTCTATGGCACTTTTGCTTCCGCTGTTATCTTGGTAGACTTGTTGTTATTTGGCCGGTCGGCCTCTCTTTTGTAATAACTATCCCTTATTTATATTAACTTCTGGCTTGTTGCTTGTTCTGTTCTATGTGTTGGAATGGAATTGATGCAATCTTTTGTAATGAGTTGTGTGTACTGCATTCTGGGAAGTACATATATCTCGAGGCACGATTTATTTAGTTGATAATACTAGGGTCAATTGGATGACTAAGTATTATGAGCCTAATAAATCGGGGTCTCACACTCTTATCTACTCAAAATTACGGAAGAGCAAAAGTGTTCTTTTCTACTGAAAAATTACTGAAGAGAAAAGGTGTTCTTATCTACTGACAAAATACTGAAGAGCAAAAGTGTTCTTATGTACTCAAGTGCTTCTGCAGTATCCCATGTAAAATGGTAATTGGTATAGTTAACGAGCTCACATCACAATAATGTTTAGTTGCAAAGATGTTTGATTAGATTTGTAGGGTCTGGACCATGAAGATGTGATCTTCTCTGTAACATGTAATTAGGTAGTTATTTTACGCATACTGTTGTTTGGACTTGAAACTTGTAATCTTCTATATGAAATTCAATTTCTGCAGGTTGTGGCAGTTAGCGAATGTGGTTTGGATTATTGTTAGATTAATCTTGTTTTTGGTATTTTAGTTTCTAAGTTTAAGTGAGTCATAGTCCGTTTCTATTTCAGTTTGTTTAGTTTTCTTTTGGATGTTTGCCGTGTCCGAGTCCGCTTCCCACGTGAAATCAATTAGGATTCAAAGTCTTGAGTGCTCAGCCTTTATAAGGCGTTGTTGAGTCTTGTAACCAGGGGAGCAAGCTGCATGTAAAGATTGTGAGTTGAGGAGAAATAGAAAAAGAAAACGAGGGGCGCCGGTTCCCAGAAGAAAAAGTGGTGTTCGTTGTCTCGCGTTGCATGTTCCTCCAGAGAAAAGGTGACCAGATGCTAAGCGCTACTTCCAAGAAGAAGTGCTGCTGAGCATCACGTGGCAAAGAAAGAGAAGGAAAATTTCTAACAAGTGGTATCAGAGCCTGTTGATCTTGGTGCTATCTGAAGATCATGAGTGACAATGCGAAGACCCGGGATGGGCCGATCTCCCTCCTATATCCTGTCCTGACGACCGACAATTATCCGGTGTGGGCTATGAAGATGAAGGCGAACATGAGCGCTCAGGGAGTCTAGGGTGCAGTCGATCCGAAGGTAAAGGACAAGGAGGTGGACGACAAGGTGGACCAGACGGCTTTAACCATCATCTACCAGGCGGTGCCAGACTCCATGATGCGGCAGCTCATCGGCAAGGAGACGGCACGTGAGGCGTGGGTGACGCTTCAAAAGATGCACGAGGGAGTTGATTGTGTGAAAGAGGTGCGACTCCAGAATTTGCATACCGAGTTCGAGAATCTCCAGATAGGAGAAACCCAGTCGGTGTACAGAATTATGATAGGCTTCACTTTTGTCCTTCAGATATACAGAATAAGTACGCTTTTTTCTCTCTCACACACAAGCTCAGAGAAAAATAGACAATTAATCTGCCTATTTTATGATTTGTTTTGTTAGGTACTTTGAGAAACAATTTGAATTGGTTGAAGCAGTTAAACTACCGATGTTTCTCCACATGCGGGCTGCCCCGTGAAGACTTCTGCGAAATTGTATGACGAAATCTGTACAGGTGATGTTTAATCTGCATATCATGATGGCGATAGAGAGTTAGCAGACAACTAATGTTGTTGTTAAGAAGCGCTGCTGCATACTCCTTGTGTTCGAGATCAGAACATTTAAAGAAACAGCCGAAATATTAATTATGCTTTAATAGTTGCCTCCCTTTCTGAAATCAGTTGTAGATGTTATATCCTATAATCTAGTCTGAGAACCACATTTCTCTTTGGCAGGTTTCCTGGTGGGGTTACACATTCCTTCACTGGCACTGCAGAAGATCGTGACAAGCTCCTTTCTTTTGAGAAGATGTTTATAGGTCATCTCACTCCCTTAATGTTACAAACCTGTGTATGATGCACCATGATAACTATAAAAAACTGGAGTACCACTAACTAATAAAAACTGAAGTGCCACAAACATTCTTTCATTAGTAGCAAAAGGTTATTTCAATTTATATTGTAAGTTACTCTTTGTGGTTGATTTCTGTGGTGAGAAACTTCCATTCTGCCCTTCCCTTATAAACTTATAATTCCGTGAAGTCTTAAATCATAAAGACTTCATGGCATTGATGCACCACTGCAGGTTTTAATGGCTTCTCTCTGAAGACTAATGAAGATCTTGATGTTCTACGGGCCATTCCTGCAGAGAGGATGATGAGATTCTCCATATTGTGATATTAAAAATACTCATGCTGAGGAGCAAGCCTTGCTCGCTTGGTTGGCTTGCGCTGAGGCAAGCAGCTGGTCTGGGGTTCGAACCCAGAGCCTCACGGGACTGTGCAAAGGGCACAGTTGTTGGAGGACTGTACAGAGGCACAGGGGAGCTTTAAGCTCCTAACCTGTCACGATTCGAGTGCTGCTCCTGTGGACGTCTCGCGAGATAGGGTACTTCTTCTTCTTTAATGTATGGAAAAATCCTGGACATCAAAAAAGAAAAAAAAACTCATGCTGAAATCCAGTTTGTAAAATCCGTCTGGCCATCCAAGAAGAAAGAAAAGTACGAGCCAGGCTCAACAGTTAAAGGTCGCAACGAGCCTTGTTTAGTCAGGTAGGTCGATACAGTTGTGCACAAATTACATTAAGCTTCTTGGTCAGAAAATGTTTGGACTGGTCTCCAAGTGTTGAGTGTACTTGAACACCAGAAGTGATTATTTGCTTTTCATGCACCTTGTAGTCCATGCTTTTTTCTGAAGAGAAAGACCAAAACTTATGCTCTTCTCTGTAGAAACATTAAAGCACTAAGTATGTTGTTACATATAAGTTTGAGATGCTTTGTTGTCCAATGAATTTCTGACCATTCACAATGATATATGATGCCATGCAGCAACTTATTTCATTAGCCTTGTGT
The DNA here is from genome assembly GCA_036346405.1 of Phyllostachys edulis. Lineage (NCBI taxonomy): Eukaryota > Viridiplantae > Streptophyta > Magnoliopsida > Poales > Poaceae > Phyllostachys > Phyllostachys edulis. The sequence continues at coordinate 11,040,265 of CM070558.1, forward strand.
GCAAAACCAAATAATTCTTTTTGTTGCTGTCATGGGCGTGGGCCGTGGCTCCCCCTGGGCCCACGCCCAAGACAGTTGCCCTGCTCATTTTGGCAGAGAAATCTTGAAGCTTTTCATTACATTTCATTATCATGATCTATTATTATCACACTGTTGGTGGATTGGAAATTGAGCTCACCAGTCTTTTCTTTCGTTCATATTTATAATGCTTTTGCCTTTAGGAAATTTTAATAACTGGAGAACTATCTATTCCAGGCAAGTCCTTGAGGTAGTGGCTGGTTGCAAAGGAATTGCTGACATAGAAGGCTTGAGTAAAACTTTGTACCGCAACACATACAGGTAAACTATCTGTTGGCTTAGGCACTCGGTGAGAACTCACACATGGCTTCTTGGAACACACACACAGCAAGAAGATGAACAGAGAAGACTCTTTTTGGTCGGCCGGCGAACTCCTCTAGCCTGACGCCGTTTTTTTCCTTCTCTATTGCTTTTCTTATTAAACACATCTGATTACATGTCCTTTTAAGGACTACCTAATCAACTTGCTAACCAATCCAAAAACTAAATATGGAAAATCTAACAAATGAAAAAAACTAATTTGTTCTGATGTTGATTGCATTAGAATCCTAACACTCTATTACTTGGCAAGTCAAGATTAATTTCCAACAATCTCCCCCTAATCTAGATTTGCTTCTCATATAAAAGGCCGATCTTCCGACGCATCTCAAAGAAGCATTACCTTTTTCTTGCTGACCACGCCATACAGTTGCTATCCATGAATGGGGTAATGGAGAGACGCATTTCCCTTCTCTTCCTCTGTTCGTGGTCGTCTTTTGCCGCCGGTAACACGACTTAGCGGCAACTCTGACCTTGAAGACTTGGGCATTCAACAACGTGGCTCTTCTTGCGACGATGGACTCAACTACATCACCACTATCTATTTGCAACCAGGGACACAACTTGCTGGCGATCCCAACCTCAATCTCAGCTCCAATTGTCCTTCGTCGGTGACACAACTCGACGGCAATGAGGACTCGGATCAGAACTTACACATGTGAGAAATTAGACACATGATTACAAGAACTCACACACACATGCAATGTGCATGGACTCAACTACATGCACTTGCCAATGAAATTGCGCTGCCCGGTCGTCACTAGCCCTCGCACCTGCGAGTGCCCAATGCGCCACAAAGCCTACCGTCTAGTGCAACTGGCCTCCGAGCTGCACCGCCTGTGCTGCTCCAAGCCGTTGCTACTCCTCACATGGAGCCACGTTGACGTGCCACCGCTCGGCGAACCATCACCGAGAAGCATCTCCACATGTTGCACCTTGCCGACGCTGCTCCACACAGCACCTTCGCGGGTATGTGCTCACACTCGCGCCCAAGGCACCACGCCGCGGTGCTAGCATCGCTTGCCACCGACCGCTTCGCCTTGCTCGCCAAGACACCACCGGTTGCACGCGTCGTTATCAGAGGCGCTTCAATCCTAGCTCTGATACCAATTGTTGGCCCAGGCACTCGGCAAGAACTCATACATGGCTTCTTGGAACACACACAGAGCAAGAAGATGAACAGAGACGACTCTTTTTGGCCGGCCGACGAACTCCTCTAACCTGACGCTATTTTTTTCCTTCTCTATTGCTTTTCTTATCAAACACATCTAATGACACGTCCTTTTAAGGACTACATAATCAACTTGCTAACCAAGCCAAAAACTAAACATGAAAAGTCTAATAAAGGAAACAAACTAATTTGATCTGATGCTGATTGCATTAGGATCCTAACGCTCTATTACTTGGCAAGTCAAGATTAATTTCCAACAATTGAGTATCTGTATATCATGCTGAAATTTCTTCGCTGTTAAACAATTAACCAGGAATCATCCCATGACCCCTCATGGTTATAGATGCGATAGCATAAGTAGTCATCTAATGTGGGTAGGTTTTATAAATGTTTATGCTAGTTACAGCTCTGTTGTGTATCCAGTTTTCAAATAATGTGATTAAGAGATATGTCAACATTGCAGGCTCTTCTTCCCACAGGACCTGGATGCTTCTGTGGATGCACAGCTTGAGAGTGGCACTACAGTCCAAAGTAGATGAGGCAGAGTGAATGATTTCAAAACATTTCATTTTGTTTCCCATTTGAGTTCATGTTCCAATGACTGACTGAATCATTTTGCTGTGCTAAAATGCTTCTACTTTGACAATTGACAATTTGCATGCCACCATATGTTCATCTCTCAGCCTAAAGATATCTATGCAAGTTATGTACATTCTCACTGTGTATATCCCAATTTGGGTTATGACCTGAAAGCATTAAAATTGCTTTTTATACGGAAATAATTAGCTGATACCCCAAGTATCACGTCAACTTATTTCAGTAAAGGACAGCCTATGAATAAATCCAGTACTCTACATAACATGGAGGAGACATCTGAAGTGAATCAATTTTCAGGAAGCAAACTGTTGCACTCTAGATTAAAATATTTCTGCACAATATGTATTACAACATAATCATCTAATATTCTAGTATCTATAGCTGAAATCTCACTATAGCATCTCTCGTGTCAAAATTTTTCACTCAGACCAGTACAACTTGGATTAGAATGGCATGATTGGCAAATCAGTGCATCTCATAAGTCCTCATTTGTAGGCATTAACTAGTCATTAATAACTGGCAGTTGTCTGTAAGTTGCTCTCTTCCATCTCTACTCCAGATAGTTCTGAAGTGTTGGTTGCTTCCATCCCTGCCTCAGATGGTTCTGAGGCAGCTTCTTCCTGCTGTGCCTGCACAGTGCTAGGAGAACCAGCTGGTGGGTTCTGTTGCGCCAGACTTAGTCGAAGTGGCCTCCCTTCCAGTTCCTGCATTGCCACGACATAACCATGTCAACCACAGCCTTTGCCAATGAACCTTAAGTCAAATTAAACATGACCTTGAAATCTCAAGGTACCCAGTTGTGCATAATGTATGGTTACATGGCTATTGATGTATTCACTGCATAAAGTACATCTTTAACCTAACCGCTAGCCTTTTGTTAACACATGCCATCATCAGTATGACTCTCCTTTGTCCACAAAATACTACAGCAAATCACGCCTAGTAACCTCGTCGCCGCATTTCAGAATTCAATTTGATGTACTCATATTTTTGCATCCTAGTGGTCTATTTATGCTATTGTATCAGTTGACACTTGCTAATTCGATAAGGTGATATGATGGGCAGCATTGTTAAGGTTGACATTTGCTAATTCAGTGTATGAAGACAAGGCATACCACTCCATCCATGGCCTCCAAGGCGGCCTGTGCAGCCTCTGCTGTCCTGAAGGAGACGAACCCGAACCCCCTTGACCGACCGCTGTCGCGCTCGAAGATGACCCTGGCGTCAAGCAAGCCGGGCTGCGCCTCAAACGCCGCCCTCAGTGCGTCGGCACGCACACCCCACCCCAAGTTGCCGGCGTAAATCTTGTACGCGCCATCATCACGCCTGCCACCGCTTGGAATCGCCGCCGATGCCACTGACCGCTCCCCTCCCCGCGGCACCTCCGGGTAGTTCACCCTGGCCGTCCTCCCTCCCAACAGCTACATTGACACACCCAGAGAGACAGTGTCACAACACATCAATACAGGTGTGAAATGGTGCAGAATTGATGCAATTGGTGTGAAACTCACGGCCCCATCGAACACCTGGATGGCCTTGGTGGCCTCCTCGGCGGTGGCCATGGTGACGAAGGCGAAGCCGCGGCTCCGGTCGGTGACTTTGTCATAGATTATCTGCACAGGTGTAAACTATGAAACCAAGATGCTGTTCAGGAATTGGTCCATGGACCAGGGAGGCAAATCAAAGAGAGGATTTTGATTGATTTGGTGAAGGTACCTGGACGTCGTCGACCCTGCCGGCCTCGGAGAAGGTCTCGGAGAGTTCGGAGGAGGTCATGGAGTAGGGGAGGTTGCCGACGAAGAGGCGGCCGGGCTCTTGGCCCGGCGCCGGCCGGCTTCTTGGAGGATAATAACCGCGAGGCGCCTGGACCTCGGCTGCAACCTCCTCCTCTTCCTCTACGTACTCCTCTCCTTCCTCCTCTTCCTCTTCTTCGGCGTATTCCTCGCCGTCGGAGGAGAATTCCTCTCCGGCCGCGGCGGAGGCGGAGGGTGGAAGAAGAACGGGGTGATGACGACGGGAGGAGAAGTGGAGGCCGACGCGGTGGTGCTGGAGCCTCTGCAAACGGAGGCGAGGAGGAGGGAGGGGGAGACGATTAGGGACGCCGGCGCTGGGGTGGAGGAGGGAGCGGAAGGATGTAGCGGCAACGGCGGCCGTGGCCATAGTCAAGGAGGCGGGAGTAGCGACGAGGTTGGAGCAGTGATGCGAGTGTGGCAACCAGTGGCAATGGCGTCTGGCTGCTGCTAATTTCTTATCCGCTTCTTATTGGACCGCGTTTAAACGGGATCCACGTATTGGGCCAGCCCGAAGTAGGCCCAGATGTTTCCGGTCTTAGGAACGCGAGAAGAACAAAGCCCACGGCCCACGAGGAATCTCTTTCTGCCTCTCCGCGTGTTCATCGAGCGGCGGCGGGACACCATCTTCTTCTTCCTCCCCAAGAAGCAATTGCGGAAGCAGAAGCGGAAGCAGCTCCCAAGCACTTCTTCCCCTCCAAATCCAAAATCTTCCGCGAGAAAGCAAGCACTCCTCGCGGATTGCAAACCAGTGGCAATGGTGTCCGCAGCCGCGCAGTCCCACCTCGTCCAGGAATCCTCCAGCACGGTGCCCAGCCAAGAAGCGGCGCCCCAGGAAGATGCGGCGCAAGAAGTGGAGGTGGAGGAGGGGGAGGGGGATGAGGAGGAAGGGGAGTGCGGATTCTGCCTGTTCATGAAGGGCGGGGGATGCAAGGAGGCGTTCGTGGCGTGGGAGGAGTGCGTGGAGGCGGCGGAGAAGGAGGGCTCCGACGTGGTCGAGCGCTGCTTCCAGGCCACCGCCAACCTCAAGAAGTGCATGGACGCCCACGCCGACTACTACGCCCCCGTCCTCCAGGCCGAACAGGCCGTCTCCGACCACGCCGAAGCCGCCATCGCCGCCAACGCCGACAAGAAGAACGAAGAGAAATCCGCGCCTTCCCCAGCCACTGATGGGGAGAGCAAGGCAGAAACGGTGACCGAGAAGGCCTTTTCCTCCCCGGCCGCCGAAGAAGCTGTTGTCGAGAAGGTCGAGTCCTTGTCTTTAAGTAACTAACAATTGGTGGGTAGGTTTTTTGAGTTCGTGGTATTTGATATGAATCATGATCTGATAGAGGTTCGTCAGGCTAATTTTTTATCCCCTTGTGGGGAAATAAGCCCGCTATTCAAATAATTGTTGGACGTGATTTACTGGAGCAATTTTGATGCTTTTATATGATCTGGGAGCACAGTGAAGTTACATGTTCATTACGTTTGTTGCTTGTTGCATTGAAATTTATATCGCTGGTAAGTCTGTGCCATAAGTTAAACCTGGTGATTGCGATGTCTAATATAGTTCTCTTGATTTGCATTGAAATTACAATGCTGGGTAAGTTTGAGAAAAGTTTCAATTGGTTACTGCATTGTTCTAATATAGATATGGTGTGTGCCTTCATTTACCAGTATGATTTTAGCCTTCAATCAATTTTTTTCTTTGTGCCAAATGGTGAAAGATTTGGTAGCTAGTAACCTGGCTGAAGCTGTAGCTAGAATGTTGTATTGTAGCTAGATTTTGTATTGCAAAAAACTCAAAGATCAATTACTTCGCTTGTAAAAAAACATTGGCTGTTTAAATACTGCCACTATTCTACTGCAAGTTTCTTTTCTATTCAAATTAGTTTTGTTTCGGCTTCCTAGCTTAGGCTGGCCTGGGACTTCCGAAGTGTAACATCTTTTAGGAATTAGGAGTAGTATTAATCTGTCACGGATGTATTTGATTGGATAAAGCTGGCTTAGTATGTCAATATGTCATTCATGGTGATGCTTTATGACATGCTTGCTGAGCTGCAGGATTTTAGATTTCAGTAATTTGCAGCTTTATTTAGTTTACCTGCTTAATCTTCTGCCAATGGGGATAGTGTTTTTTCCCAATAAAAATCAAAAGCGTTGGATCCAAGATTCAGAAACCCATAGGTAACCAGCCAGTATTGTGTGATTTTTTAAGAGAAATACTAACTAACGCTATAGCGTTTGGAGGCAGAAAAACGAGATAGCAATCTACCGTTGGATCATCCCATATGTGTTGATGTCCACCACAACTTTATCCACTCCACACCTAAACTCGCCTAATGTCCACTCTCTTCTCCATCCTGTCTGCCCCAATCCCCCAATCCTCCTGCTGCTTCTTTGCCCCCACGGTTCTCACCACTGACTGCCACATGCCCAAGGAGCACCAGTGCAGCTCTGCCCTCGTCAAGCACATCAAGACCCCCGTCCACCTCGTAAGGCACCCCATCCCTTCCTTCTGTTCCTTTCATTCTTGGATTTGTTGGTGTGCTTGCCTCGGTTGGTGGGTATTTCAGGGATCTGGTGTTCTTGGCTCTTGGCTCTTGGCTCTTGGCTCTTGGTCTGGTGTTCTTGTTCGGTTGATGTGTTGATGTGTTTTTTACTGCTTGTTCGGTTATTGGCTACCTACCATTTGTTTGCTATGCTAGAATGAAATGTGCCAATTTTTGGAAGTTCGATTGTGGAAGTTTTAATCCAAAATAACTGATGAAACTAATTTATATTGTGTTTCATGAAGTTTTATTCTAAGTCTAATGGAGTTTCATCTTTTTTGTATAAGACAAGTTTTCATCAGTGACATCATGTTTCATGAAGTTTCATCCCAAGTCTCGTGAAGTTTTTATTAAGTTTTATGAAGTTTCGTCCCAAATTTCATCGTGTTTCATATAGTTTCATTAAGTTTCGTGAAGTTTCATCCCAAGTCTCATTAAATTTCATCCAAAGTTTCATCGTGTCTTATGAAGTTTCATCCCAAGTCTCATTAAGTTTCTTAAAGTTTCATCGTGTTTCATCAAGTTTCATGAAGTTTCATTCGAAGTCTCATGAAGTTTCATCGTATTTCATCAAGTTTCATATAGTTTCATTAAGTTTTATCCCAATTCTCATGAAGTTTCATCGTGTTCCATTAAGTTTCATATAGTTTCATTAAGTTTCATGAAATTTTAATTCCAAATAATTGGATAAAACTAATTCATATCTTTCATGAAGTTTCATCCTAAGTCTCACAGAGTTTCATTTTTTTTTGTATAAGACAACTTGCAACGTTGCTGCAATGTATTAAAACTCTACGAAAATATTGCTATACTGTTGGAAGTGCTTCCAACGGTATAGCGTTGTGTAGCAGCTCCTTTTTTTGTAATCTTGCCCTGCTCTTAACTTTTGATGTTAATAGAACTAATGATTTATGGATTTTGAGTAAAGTTACGGCAATTTGTTAGTTTGAAAAACTACTCGTAAGTCTAAACATATAATTTTACAATGTTGTTCCAAAACATTGAAGTTCTCACAACCCATTACGAATCTGTCTAGATTCAGATTAAGCAACCAGGTTACTAGCTACCATGTCTAGACTACATAGCTTTGGTTCGACATTGGCCAGTTTCAGTAGAAACTGACTGGCTAACATGCTTTCTTTGATCGACAGTGTCAATAAAATCATCAAACTAACCATCTAAGCACCAGGATCAAATACCAGCATCATAAAATGCATATATTCAGCTCTCCAAACTACATGAGAGCTCAAACATGAACAGTTGCATCTGCATTAAAAGTTTTTTACAAGCACAATTGAGATCTACTCTTACCAACACCAAACCATGCGGTTCGTTTGGTGAAAAAGCAGGTCAATGGTGTCATCCAGCGGCGCTTGGCGCGGGCCAAGACACCGCAATCACCAGGTTTAACTTATCACATAGACTTACCCAGCCCAGGCCATTGAACTGCTTTGCGTTCACGTAGATCGGGCCTTTGGTGGCGATCACCGATGACAGAAGCATATTCGCATGCTCCTTCATTTGGAAATGGTTAACCGAGTCAGCACTTGGCACAAGAATATATGTGATGTATGAGAAGGTAGTGCTTTTTATACAGCTAAAAGACTGAAGGCTCATGCACTCTTGTGTAAATGCACATATCTGAAACTTCGGCACCTTTATTACTGTCGACATGGTCACATGCTGAACTGAGATATATAAATTTATTTTCAGACTAGAAGACTTAAGAAGAGAGAGACTATGCATACCATGGCTTGAGATCCATAGGGGCAGTACACACCATAGCCCTGATCAGCATTACCATAGTTGGTGCACACCTTCAGTTACAAAGACGACAAGTAGTATAGCCAAGATGTTTAAGAGCTTCAGTCCTTAACCAGTACTGCATTCATTGGCAAGAAGACTCACCATGGATTGGCCGAGGGCCAGCTCGAAACGGCTTTGGTACTCCGGCAATGCATTGTATGCAGTTACGGTCGTCGCAGGAGGTTCATGAAATTTCATATCTTTTCCAACATCAGATTCGACTGAAATCACCGAGCAGTTTGTCAACTATGGCATCTGTTGCCCTCTGCTTGTTTGGAGATGCTCCCCCTATTGGGGAAATTCATTTTTTACTCGGCAGGATTTTTTTCCTTCAAGCACTGACTATGTAGCAAACAGAGAATGTGGATGTTGAAATAATTAAGAATGTTTCTGGAATCTCATTTGGAATACAGAAAAGAGCAGTGCCTACTAAGGGCCTGTTTGTGTTTGAACACATGAATTTTGTAGGAACTTCCTAAGAAACAGGTCGATTCCTGTATGAATCATGGAAAATTCTCTCATTCCAAATGGAGCATAAACATTTGCAGCATCAGATCCCTTTATAGTAAGAGCGATGTCAGATACGCTACACTTCTCTAGTTCAGATGTGACAAGATTTAAATTCCACTTTCGGAAGTGGGAACAAAAATGACATTGGTTCAGAGTTCAGACTATAGTGCTTAAGGGCCTGTTTGGTTGGTGATCTGGATTTCATGCTTGAGAAAAAGTGGTGCCTGGAGGAAGCCTAGAAAGTAGATGATTTTTGTCTGGCCAGGCAAACCTGAAGATGAATTGTTTGGTTGGAAGTCTGTGTCTGGAATTGGTGAATAAAAAATAGACCGTTGTATTAAAGGAATCAAAGGTGGATGAGCTTGTCTGGCAGGCAGTTTCCTAGGCCTTTGATTTTGGCGCCTGGCGCTCAGGTTCCCGAGCAAACAGCTGCCCGGCAGTCCTCAGGAGCGTTCCCGCCCAGGCAATAACGCAGCAGGTAGCCAACCAAACTAGCTCTAATTCCATGGTGCTAAAAATTCTTTTCAGAACTTTTCTTAGAGCCATATTACCAAAATTTTTCAGAACATTAGGCCCTAGTTCAACAAAAGCAAATAGAATAAAGATAATGTCCTATCTGTACCCTCCAAAAGGAAAACCATCTGTTCCCTATTTTAGAGCTCATTTACCCAGGCCAACCTTTCCTTCGTGTGATAGCAGATTTCGAGTAGATCGGTTTTCTTCAGTTATGTATCTAAAGCCTTCACATGAGATAAGCTCCATGGCAATGGCATAGGACAGCCTTCTACTTAGCTGTCAGTACTCACTACTTTCTCTTCAAAAGAAACAAAAAGATTATGAGCAAAACACCTAATCCAAAGTGGTGTCGCCAACTTCACTAATCCCTAAACCAAACACCCAAAACATCATTTAAGTACTCTATGACACTAGCTAGGACCACAAACCATTATACACTAACACTGCAGCCAACATTCAGAGCTTCCATGCATGTAGTTCACCATCATCCAAGGATTGCTGCGGTGGCCACAGCGTGCCGAGACCGATGCGAAGGCTCGATGATCGACCGGTGATCACCATGGCAAAGATTCCATGGTTTCATCCATGGTGCACAATGATAAGAAAGTTCAAAGGTTTTTTGCCTGAGATGATTGGGAACTTATGTAGGCATAAATCTAAGTCTAAGCAACATTAAACCCTATCTCATATGATGAACACCTAATCTAATCATTAGAGCGGAAGCGTGATTAACATACCCGAACTGGAGGAAGCCATGAGTAGTTGTAGATCGGTTGATGTAGAAGCCGGTCGGTGGCTGCAGAGGAGCCGTGGGCGAGGATGGAGGTGTCTTCTTGACGGATGACGGCGCTGCGGTCTTGGTCTTCGCTCACCGTAGCGCCCGTGAGAGATCGGGTTTGTTTAGGGGTGTTCGTTAGCCTAGAACCACACGTGGGTAATCAGCCTTCCGAGTCCCCTAATCCTTTTATATGGCGCTAAGTGAACGGGACCAAAACCAACTTGTTGGTTATGCCCCGATCGTATGCGTGGTGGGCGTGCCCCTTAAATCTCGGATGCGATTAGCGAGATCAATCCAACATTCTCCCTTTGATCGTAAGGCTAACATCATAAGCCCATTCTCAATAAAACAAAGATACCAAAGTAATGCGTTATGTGACCAATGAAGTGTCATACAACCACAAGACCTATAGTGTACTATTCCATCTTGAAATGGATATTCATTATACTTTATGGGAGTTGGTTTGCTTTAAGGTCCTTTTATCCGAATCGAGGCTTTCCATTAAACCCATGCCGACAACATGATCACGAAAGATATTGGGTGGTAAGCCTTTAGTAAGCGGATCCGCAAGCATTGACTTAGTACTAATATGCTTGATACTAATGGTTTGATCCTCGATTACGCTCTTTCACAACATGGTACTTAATGTCAATGTGTTTGGCAAAGCACCACTTGACTTGTTGTTACTCAGCATAAAAGATGCGGGTTCGTTATCGCAAATATAAGGTGAGTGGTTTAGAGATGTTGTCTACCACTCTAAGTCTCGGATAAAATTCTTAAGCCATACAAACTTGCCTGTAGCCTCATAACATGCCACAAACTCAGCTTGCATCGTTGAAGATGCCGTAAGGGTTTGTTTTGAGCTTTTCCACGAGATAGCTCCTCACGAGTGTGAAGATATAACCGACGTGGATTTCTTAGTATCAACACATCCCGCAAAATCAATCTGAATAACCAACAACCTCAAGGTTGTCGAATTCTTATATGTGAGCATGAAATGCTTAGTAGCTTGCATATAGCGCAAGACTTTCTTAACGACCTTCCAAAGGTCCGGTCTGGATTTGACTGATATCCGCCAAGCATCCGGTTACAAAAGCTAAATCGTATGCGTACATACTTGAGCATACATAATGCTTCCGAATTTGAAGCATAAGGAACCGACTTCATCGATCGACTTCATATTGGTTTCTTGGACATTGAAATGTCCCAAACTTATCGCCTTAACAATAGGAGCAAAGTAGCCAGAGCACTTATGCATATTATATCTCTTTAGTACTCTGTCAATGTATGCCTTCGAGATAAACCTAATACTCCTTTGGACCTATCTCGGTGAATTTCAATGCCAAGAACGTAAGAGGCATCACTAAGATCCTTCATATCAAAATTAGATGAAAGAAATCTCTTGGTCTCATAAAGCATATCTTTATCACTGCTAGCCAATAAGATGTCATCCACATAAAGAACTAAGATGGTGAATTTACTCCCCTTGAACTTAACATATATGCAGTTATCAACTTCATTTTCCTTAAACCCAAAATTCTTTATGACCTTATCGAATTTGAGGTACTATTGCCTTGACGCTTGCTTTAAGCCATAAATTGATTTCTTAAGTCGACATCTCATATGCTCCTTGCCTTCCATGACAAAACCTTCCGGTTGAGCCATGAAAACGTTTTCTTGCAAGTCGCCATTAAGGAATGCTGTCTTAACATCCATCTGATGTAGCTCTAAATCATAATGAGCTACAAGTGCCATAACAATTCTGAATAAATCTTTAGTTGAGACAGGAGAAAAAGTGTCATTATAGTCAATCCCCTCTCTTTGTGAAAAGCCCTTTGCTACAAGCCTTGCTTTGAACCTTCGATATTTCCTTAGAGTCATGCTTGGTTTTGTGGACCCATTTACGACCCTCATCGCTTTGACTCGTCAGAATTTCTACTAAGTCCCATACATCATTAGTGCTCATAGACTTTAGTTCATCCTTCATGGCATCAAGCCACTTAGAAGAATGTTCACTTATCATGGCCTCCTTATAAGAGGTGGGATCTTCTACCTTCCCTATATCATTAATATCCTCATTCATATAAACAACATAATCATTTGGGATGGCGATTTTCTCTCTCCGTGATCTTCTAACAGGTTCAACAACTATTGCGAGGGACCGCCGAGGCTCATCATTAGGTACGACATTAGGAATTTCAGAGACCTCAACAAAGGTGCGACAACGATATTTTGTAATCGAGGTGCAACCACCGAGGCACAGAATAAAGATCTCAGGATAAGCGGTGAAGGAACATAAACCCGCTTCTCTTCAAGATCTATTTTCCAGGCTCCAGTGTCCTCGCTCATTCTCTAAGAACACAACGTGTCTTGTTTCTACAAACTTAGTTATCCTATCGGACGAAGAAAATCGATACCCTTTGGATCTTTCAGGTACCCAATAAAATGGCAACTTACCGTCTTAGGATCTAATTTCCCAATATGTGGATTAAATATCTTAGCTTCAAAGACGACAACCCCACACTCGTAAATATTTTAAACTTGGTTTCCTCCCATCCATAATTCATAAGGTGTCTTAGGTAATTGATTTATCGGGAACCCGATTAAGAATATGTGCGGTCCGTCTTTAGTGCTTCCATCCACAAACCGCTTTGCAAAGTAGAATAGCTAAGCATGCTCGTAACATATCCATAAGTGTATGGGTTATGTCGCTCACTACCCCATTCTCACGAGGTTCACCGTGTAGAATATCGGGCAACAATGCCATTTTCTGAAGGAACTTAGCGAAAGGGCTGTGAATTTGCCCATAAGGGCATGTCTCCGTAATATTCTCCCCACGGTCCGATCTTACCACTTTAATTCTTAGGTTGTGCTGATTTTCAACTTCACCTTAAATATCTTGAATTTGTCAAGTGACTCAGATCGATCTTTAATGGGAAAGATATAACCATAACGGAGAAATCATCGATGAATGTAATGAAGGAATCAAAACCATCCATCGATGTCACAGAAAAGGACCACAAATATCGGATGAATTAATTCTAATAGTCCCGTCTCATGCGAGTGGCTCCTTCTTTATTTGCTTTACATATTTTCCTTTAATGCAATCAATGCAATGGTCTCGAGTTAGAGAAATCTAATGGGTGGAGAATGCCTTCCTTAATGAGACGCTCCATTCTCCCCTCGAAATGTGGCCTAAACGACAATGCCACAGCCAAGAAGTCTCATTATTATTTTTACGCTTAGCATCACATACATTCAAAGATACATGAGATTCATTAAGGAAAGCTTATAGAGCTTGTCTTGTCTAAAAGCAAGACCAACATTATTTGTATTAAATGCAATAATGCACTTATTGTTACCAAAATTACACTTAAAACCATCATCGTCCAATAAAGAAATCAAATCAAATTCCTCCTTATGGAAGGAACATAGACTACATTATTAAGACGAAGTATGAAGCCGCTATCTAAAACTAATGAAACAGATCCAATCGATTCAACTTCACTTCTTTTCCATCCGCGACTCTAAGACTTCGCTCCCCTTTCTTAGTGTTCTCGCAGTATGGAATCCTCAGAAGAGTTGGTAACGTGCACAGCTTGCACCCGAGTCAATCCACCAAGACTTAAGGGAGAAATCAAGCATAAAGAGTTTCATCAATAAATGTTATTGTATCATTACCCTTTTTGCGAGCCACTTGAAAACCGACACAATCCTTCCAAAATGCCCCGATCGCTATGTATGACATTCATCCTTTAAGTGCTCCAAATAGAGCAACATGAGGCTTAGGTGTATTGTGCACCTTAGGCCCCGACTTATCTGAATTGGGGAGTAATGCAACTTTTTCTTGGATTTGAAGTCCCCGAGAACTTCCTTTTGTTAGGACCGCCAACTTGATTCACAAGATCTTTCTTTTCGGTCCTTATTCTCTCTTCCTCCTCGACACACATGGCGATTAAATCGCTCATGCTCCACTTATCTTCTCGAGTGTTGTAATTTATCTTAAAAGCAAGTAGTCGTCAAGGAAGAGAGGTCATAATAAAATGGACTAGGAAACCATCGATATTTCCATGTCCATGCCCTTGAGTTTTCCCCGCCATATCACCATCATCATGATATGCTCTCTTATGCTACCGGACCCGTCATACTTAGTGGTTAAGAGCCTCGGATTAAAGTATCGCATAGACTTTAGTGGAGCCTCTGAATTTCTCCTCAACTGAAGTACTCCTTAGCATTTTGAATCTGGGATTGCTCCCGATCCCAACCGAGATAGAGGTCTTCATTATCATTAGTGACAAAGTTTAGACCGCTCCCATTTTTCAAAGATTAGTGTCATAAGTTTTCTTTTTTCATCGTAATTTTCCTCACCGCGGTGGGGAATGGGAGGGTCACCTTAATGCATAATCAAGGTCTAAAACTCCAAGGACAACGATATTCTTTCTTTCCAAGCGGAAAATTGCTTCCGTAAAAGCTGCTCAATGTTGTCTATTGTGGCGGCAACATTTGAAGCGTTTATTGCCGCAAAATTTTAAAATAACATAAAGATATATTGCATGCAATTAACCCTCCGCTGGTTTGATTAACAACATGCAAAACTACGCTTCTAATCCATATCACCGCTAGGCGTAAAATGGAAAAAGAACTTAACAATATTAATACTGGCGACACATGATTATAAACAACGTTGGTTAGAATATAATCATATGCATACATAATGCCAAATAAAATATAAAGAATCTCTAATTAAAATATCTCGTTGGTTCAATTTTAATTAGAGAAACATTATACATAATATATTGTTATTGAAATTTAGACGTTAAACAAAGGTAATCGCTAAACATTAAATTTAGTAGACAAGTTAACAGTGCAATAAAACATAACTTAACCAAACATTTCACCACAAAACAACCGGCCCAAAAACTATTTTGCTCAGCCGGCCCAAATCAATTGAAGCCGTAGGATCTGACGAATGGCCACAGATGGCCCCAATAGGCATAAACATCCAAATGAAAAACCCTAGCTCAGGCTCTCCCTTTTCCACCGAAAAAAACGGGCGGCGGCAATAGGAGCGCCAGGCGCTCTGGGGCTTAGCAGGCGGCGCAGCCATGAGGTCATGCATGTTCGGAGGCGGCAGCGCCAGCTTGAAGCAGCGACCACCATGAGGATAACAACAGCAGGCAGCAAGCGCAGGAGCTCCGGCTTGAGGCAAGGCGGTCAAGTGCGCCAGGCAGCCCATGGGAGCACAAAGCAATGGCGGCGGCTGAAGCGCGCGCTGACAAGGAGCGGCCGAGCACGTAAGTCTCCGCCATATCTTAGGGTTCTTAGGGTTCCTATTTTGGGGATTCTGATTTGGGGATTTTCGTTAGGGATTTTATGAAATTTGTTGATTCCTCCTTCTAAATGCTAAAACCAAATACTAAACATGTAACCCGGTTCGGTTGTGACTAATTTGGGTTCAAAATGAGACTAGGTTTGCTCTGATACCAAATGTAGGCATAAATCTAAGTCTAAGCAACATTAAACCCTATCTCATATGATGAACACCTAATCTAATCATTAGAGCGGAAGCGTGATTAACATACCCGAACTGGAGGAAGCCATGAGTAGTTGTAGATCGGTTGATGTAGAAGCCGGTCGGTGGTCGCAGAGGAGCCGGGCGAGATGGAGGTGTCTTGCGATGTGATGGCGGCGGCTGCGGTCTTCGGTCTTCGCCACCGTAGCGCCCGTGAGAGATCGGGTTTGTTTAGGGGTGTTCGTTAGCCTAGAACCACACGTGGGTAATCAGCCTTCCGAGTCCCCTAATCCTTTTATATGGCGCTAAGTGAACGGGACCAAAACCAACTTGTTGGTTATGCCCCCGATCAGGGCGCGTGGTGAGGCGTGCCCCCTTAAATCTCGGATGCAGTTAGCCGAGATCAATCCAACAACTTAACCACGCCCCCCTCCGGCGTCATTGCCGGCGGCGAGGATCTGGCGGCGGCGGCTGTCCTCCATAACCACGTGGCTTGGTTGTCCGAAAGATTCTCCACCTCCTAGGATTAGCTGGGATCCGGCTCCATTCCAGCCCACCACGGCATTTCACTTGCGGTAGCCATTGCAGCCGGCAGCAGCCGCCATTGCCGCCTCGGTTGGTGATCACCTGCAGGCCTAGCCCTTGTTCTTGAAAGCTCATTGCTGCCTACAAATTGCCGAGACCGATGCGAAGGCTCGATGATCGACCGGTGATCACCATGGCAAAGATTCCATGGTTTCATCCATGGTGCACAATGATAAGAAAGTTCAAAGGTTTTTGCCTGAGATGATTGGGAACTTAACCACGCCCCCCTCCGGCGTCATTGCCGGGCCGGGGCTGGGACACACCTGTCGGCCGGCGGCGGCGGCTGTCCTCCATAACCACGTGGCTTGGTTGTCCGAAAGATTCTCCACCTCCTAGGATTAGTTGGGATCCGGCTCCATTCCAGCCCACCACGGCATTTCACTTGCAGCTGCCGCGGCCCCGACAGCGCCATTGCCGCCTCGGTTGGTGATCACCTGCAGGCCTAGCCCTTGTTCTTGAAAGCTCATTGCTGCCTACAACAGGGCAAATTTTTTTTTGTGTCACTGCTGCAGTTTTCCTTCTTTCCAAGAACTTATTTCGGTACTCTTGGGTACAGTATGATTAGGCACAGGGACGGGGCATCTCCTCGGCCAACCTGGTCGTAGCCCAGCATTTCAGAAGAGAAAAATTTAACAACATGTATGTGGTCCACAGCTGATCAGGTCTATTTAGAAGGTCCCACTACTACAGAAAGGGTTATCACAGAGTTTTGTTGGTGGCAGACGTCTGTGATTAGATACATATTACAGACGGATGTTAGTAGTAGTCGTCTGTGATTAGATAAATATTACAGACGGATGTTAGTAGTAGCTGTCTGTGATTGTATATATATAATAGACGGCTAGTAAAAATAGCCGTCTGTGATATCCGACATATCACAGACGGTTGTTGGTGGTAGTCATCTGGGATTGAATGCATATCATAGGCGGTTAATAAAAATAATCGTCTGTGATATACTATATATCACAGACGGTTTTTGGTGGTAGCCGTCTATGATAGTATGCATCCATAGACGGCTTATTCCACAAAACCTTTTGTGATAGTTCGTTCTATACCTAAATATATATGGTTTTTTGGCTAGCCTCAGGTAATGTTAGCCATGCCCTCTGAAAATAAGCAAGCAGAAAACAAATATATCATAATTGATTTGATATAGAACAACTCAAAGTGATTTAAAAACTCAATATCAATTGCAAAGTGATTTGAATTACAACTCAAAGTGAATTACAATAAACCGGTGTCGTCGGGGTGAAACTCTCCATTCTGCTTAATGATCTCCCCCGTGATGAAGACAGCGAGCAGTCCTCGAACGTCCGCAAGTAAGTCCAAATGGAAGACACTTTCTTCGATTGTTATGCTCTGTCGCTGGCAAGAGTAAAGTAGTAAGCATATATATTTAAATTCATAATTACGAAATAATTATTGCGAGATTGACTAACAAACCTCCGGATCCTTCGTCTTAGCACTCATGATTTCCAGCATATGACGACAAACATAGAATGGACATACGTTGCCTTATAGTAGTTGCTGGTGGCACTGCAAAAATAGAAGTGTGATATAGGATGTAGGTATAGTCAGTTCGAGAGTGTGATATAGGATTATTGTGCTATAGCGGGTACCAAAAATCGCGTCATGTGTCGCAGTGTGGCGCTTCGTTCATTTTGTATCCCTCCCCCGACAACATAGGCGCTAAACGACCTACGTGATTCTAACAAGTTATCCTCGGCCATTTCAAACGAAGAAATACTACAATAGAGTTACATATAAAGAAAATGAGCATACCTGTCAAGTACTTTTTGCCCAAGGGTGAAGTCATGGTTTTTTTTGACTAGGGAATCAAGGTATATTACCTTGTTCCACTTTGGTACAATGAGTAAAAGGATCCAATGTCACCTAAGTATGTCGCTATAGTCATTAAACATAAGTTCGTGTTGCGTATAAAGTACAAATGAAATTTGTATAGAAAGTAGTGAAGCACTTACCCCTGATTGTAGGGCACTAGTATGTAGTCCTTGTCACGGTGAGCAAGCAACCACATCGTTATGTATTTCTCAGCGTAAGATACGTCTTGGTTGATGCATTGCTCAGAGATCAACTGTGGGTCGAGGAAACCCACCGGTTCTCGTGATCGTCGGGCTTCTCGAATCATGTATCTATATATAAGCAATGAGTTATGATATTTATTGGTATTGCATGAATGTAGAACTTGATTGTACACACTTACAGTGTCTAGCATCGTAGAAGTGAGGCGTCGAGGGCGCCGAGGTTGAATAGATCAAATAAGTCTTCAATCGTGCGGCGGCGAAGCACGAAAGCAGTAGACGAGGCGATGGTCGCTGGTGTGTCGCGAGCTTGCCGCGGCCAGGCCTAGCGGTGACGACAGATGCACAACCGACGGTCGGAGAGTCAAGTCTGTGCACTGCGCAAGGTGTGCAGCTAGTAGTGAGCAGTGTGCTTCTAAATTTGTTTTGATCTTTGGCCCCCTTCAATTTTTTCTCAAGCTCTGTCACTAATGAAGCACGAGTAGGGGGTAGCAACAGGCATGAGCAATGGTATAGCCTAGGATGGGTGTTGGTCACCAACAGGCCTAGCCCTTGTTCTTGAAAGCTCATTGGTGGTCACCTGCACCTCCTAGGATTAGTTTCGGTTTGGGTGGGTTTACATGGGTCACGTGGGATGTTGCCACTATACTTGCAGAGGATAGGAGGGAATCCTGAACGATATACCGATGCCATAGTGGGGAGACAATCAATCCAATCACACAATGAACACAGTTGGGAGACAATCAATCCGATCACACAATGAACACCAAAGAGAGACACAATATAGAGGAGGATCTAAAGTCTTTATTCATCTATTATCATCTTGTACATAGGGGTCCTCATATTTATAGCCTAGATTGAACCCCTCCTAGGGGTAGTTTAGTCTTTTGTCATGTTGGAGATATTAGAGTTTAGGTAAGAGTCCAAGTCATGTGCGAGTCGGACTCAAATCGTATATGAGTTGTGTTAAAGTCGAACCGTAATATTTGGCACTATAAATAAAGGGTGTGGGGATCCCAAGAGGGACACACAATTATTTCCGAAATCCTACATGGTATCAGAGCCAATCCATCCCAAACCCTAATCCAAGCAAATCCTTACCTCGGAACCGTCGTCGTCGTCGTCAATCTGCTAGCCGCCGCTATCCCATCGTGTGTGGTCCTTCGCGATTGTATCACACGAGAGCGGACCGGCGGCCGGTCGGGTTGCGTGTGGGGCCTGCGCGGCGTGGGAGGTACGACGGTGAGTGAAGCCTATCTAGGAGGCGACGGCTGCCGACAGTGGAAGAGGAAGAGGACGAGGATCCAAACGTGTACGGGGTGGGAGGCGAGGAAGGCAGGATCCGGTCAGTGGTGGCGGGATCCAACACTCGAAAGGCGAGATCTAGCGCTCGGTCCAGCTCAGCCGGAAGGAGGTGGAGGAGGAGTCTTGGAGCGGTGGAGCTCGGGAGAAGGAATCCAGTGCTTGGCTGACGGTGGAGATGGCGAAAAGGCGCTTCGGGTAGCGGGCCGACGAGATTCGGCGGCCGGTGACCGGATCTGGGCATGGGCGAGGAACGAGAGGAGGTGGCGCCTCGGGACGCGGTGCGAAGCCAGCAGTAGAGGAGTTTGGTGGCTCGGAGCGGCGAAGAAGAATGCACTCGGAGGAAGCTCGGGGGAGAGAAGGCTCTCAGGGAGAGAAGAAGGAAGAAGGAAGGTGCTCCGGGGGATCTGGCGTGGTTGCGGAGAGAGGGAGGCGACGGGTGGTGATCTGGCGTGGCGACGGAGAGAGGGAGGCAACAGGTGCCTCGGCTATTGGGGGCCAGCGCCCAAGGGGGGAGCTTTGGTGTGGTGACAGAGGAAGAAGAAGGGGCTTAGAAGGAAGGGATGCACTCGCTCGGGCTCGGGCTCGGGCTCGGGCTCAGGCTCAGGAAGAAGAAGGTTAGGGGAGGAAGATGTGTGGAGAAGGAAGAGAGAGAGGAAAGGCAGTGGTCTGCCGTGTGTGAGGGAAAAAAGAGAAAAAGGGAAGGGAAGGGAAGAAAATTAAAATAAAATAAAAGGAGAAAAATAAAGGAAAATAAAAGAGAGAGAAGGAGATCTGGTGATCCGGGTCCGATGTGGTGTTGGTAGGGAGATTCGGTGTGAAGGTGTGGAGAATCTGGTGTGGTGATCCGGTGTGATGTCGGTGTGGAGAATCCGTTGTGGAGGATCCGTTGTGGAGGTGTGGAGGATCTGATCTGGTGTGGGTGCTTGGAGGGTCGAGGATCTTCTGATCCGGTGTGGAGGATCTGATCTAGTGTGGTAGGATTTGGTGTGGATCCAGATCGGTAGAGGATCTAGTGTGGTCAGGTGATCTAGTGTGATCTGATGTGGCAAGATCTGGTGTGGATCCAGATCGGTGGAGGATCTGGTGTGGCTGCGCATGCTGTGTTGGGGAAAGGAGAGAGAGGATGGTTTGTTTGCTGAGAGTTCTAGCTATTGTATTGCTTGGTGGTGACAGTATCGGTGGTCACGACGGAAGACAAGGGGAGAAGACTGTTCAGGTGGTGCTTTGGTGGTTGTGTATCGTGCAGTGGTGTTGGTATGGGTGCCGAAGATAGTATTGCTGGAGAGGTCCGGAAGAGGATTGAGACTAGAGTCAGGCGTAATGGTCTATGACAAAGGTAGATATGGTGGAGACCGAGACTGGGGGTGTGTGGGCAAGGTGGTGGAGGCCGGGGGTGGCTGGGGGCATGATGGTAGAGTAAGATGAGGTTGAGGTCGGGACAGCTGGTAGAGAGTGAAAGTGAATTTGGTGACGCCCCTGGTAGTATTAGTGGTGAGCAATTTTTTTGTCTTTGTGATAGTATTGATTATGGAGTCGATGGATGGTAGGTTTTAGTAGATTCTAGAAATAGTATTGCATTATGTAACAAGGTGACCATGATTATTATCTCATGCCCATCTTAAGGGGAAATGTTGGAGATATTAGAGTTTAGGTAAGAGTCCAAGTTATGTACGAGTCGGATTTAAATCGTATACAAGTTGTGTTAGAGTTGAACTATGATATTTAGTACTATGAATAAAGAGTATACAGATCCTAAGAGTAACACATAATTATTTCTGAAATCCTACGTGTCTATAATTAGGTTTCCTAACAACCTGCACCTTCTAGGATTAGTTTCGGTTTGGGTGGGTTTAGAACTTTAGATGGGTCACGTGGGCTGTTGCATGACAGGTGGGCACTGGGTTAGCACATGTATACGTGCATGGAGTTGTACATGCTTGTAACTAAATTTCACATTCTTATGCAGCTACACAAAATAAACATGTTTCATCCATGTGAAATCAACAACATAAATCATCTCAAATAAAATTGGGAGTGATTACAGTCACCTTACTACGAGTGAAGGCAGAAACAGAACGTTGATCAGTTTTCTAATTCATAGTGAAGATATAGCCTCAAGCATCATATACCTATTTTCTTTTGGCAACAATCTCCTTGACAATATTTTATAGCCCAGAGGGTGAACCAGTTACTGAGGGAAGAAGTACAATATATATCCTAAATTTTGTTATACAGGTCCAAAGATAGAATGACAAGGGGATTATGCTCTTTCACAACAATCTGAACCAGAAACTTAACATCAGCCACAGGATGCAAAGGCAAAGAGCCAAAAAGTTGATCCCAAATTAACAGATGGTGTCCTGAAGCCTGAACAAAAGAAGAAAAATGGGTTGCATTATATTGGAACGTTATTTCGAGAAGAAAAGTGAGTACTGAATATGGTGGTGACGAATAGTACTCTCACGCTAATGAACTGAAAGTTAAAAAAAATCCATGCATACATAAAAGTACACAAGTTACAAATTCATGAAGACAAGAAACCCATATATACTAGCATTTGTGCTGCATAGTGCATACTACAGGAAGACAAAATTCTGATTTTGGCAAAGATAAACAAGTATGGTATTTTGGTCTATTGTTGAATAGCACACAACTAGTCAACTAATCAACCAATTAATCTCATATAGAAATTGGAACTCATTTTCTGCAACCAAGAAGGCTAACATATTATCGAGATGAGTAACAGATACCACATACCAGGCTACACTGTACCTGCAACTATAATCTTGTTGATTGCTGCAACAATAAGGCACTACGCTAAACAGAAGTTCATAGGACACTCCAAAACAATTCATTAAGTATTTTTAGATCTGAATTATTCCAAGAGAAAGGAGTGCAATTGCATGCCAAGGAGGATTCGATCTCGACGCACATGGACTGGCCGCCGGAGGCCGGAGTTGAGGGAGGTAGCCTTCAGCGGCATTGCTGGGCGGAAGGGCGAAACACGACGATCTCGACGGCTCCAGCCGACGGAGGATCGGAGAGGAGAGGTCGAAGCAGCGAACTGCCGGCGGCCTGTGCGGCTGTGCGACCTGACCTCTGCGGCGTAGCTCGAAGAGGGCAAAGGAGGCCGTAGACTGGCCGACGCTCGGCGGCGAGGTCAAGGGGAGGGTCGCCGA
Organism: Phyllostachys edulis; assembly: GCA_036346405.1. Lineage (NCBI taxonomy): Eukaryota > Viridiplantae > Streptophyta > Magnoliopsida > Poales > Poaceae > Phyllostachys > Phyllostachys edulis. The sequence continues at coordinate 11,062,986 of CM070558.1, forward strand.
GTGGCTAACTCCAGCAGACATGGGCCAGGCTTGACACCTAATTAACTTGCTTGGATTAGTTGTATATTACGCGTTAATTTGCTCCTAGTAGCAGTCGCCATTTCTGTCGACGCAGCTGCTATCTGTTGTGTCACGTGTTGCGACAGTGCACGCGGAAACTGGGAGAGGCCCTCCGTGGGGACGATCTCATACGGGGACGCCCCTCCTAATCAAATGCCGTCATTTTGTTGTGGATTGTCATTGTAAGGCCTTTCATTGCTATATTGTCATTTTCTTCAGTAGCTTCAGATGAAAAACTTCAACATTTTACTCAGGAAAACCACTTTTGCTGTTGTGACATTAATCTACTCTTTCTCTGGTTCATCACTGGTAGTGGAGTATCTTGGGTTTCGACTGAGTCATATATATGGATCTAATACAAACTGTACTACTACTATGTAGCGTTAGAGTCTGAATCAGATAGCTTGGCAGGAACAAAGCTGAAAATTTGTCAGGCATTGGCATGGCCAGTTTCAGTGTGTTGCAAAATCTGCTTTGTTTGATCGTCGATCCACAATATCAATACCATCATCAAACTAATTAATCGCCTAGTTAAGCAGCAAGATCAAATAACCATCGTCAGTTCATCGCAAAGAATTAATGGACTGAACTCTCTGAACTAGATGAGAGCTCAAACACGAAGAGTCTTCATCTGCATCAAGTTTTTACAGGCGCAATTGAGAAGCTGCAGTTCGATCAGCATGCATGCATGCATGGCTTGGTGCAAAAGAAGCCGCATCTCTCATTGCTCATATCTTACAGCCAAGAATGATTTGCCTTCCTAGGGCAGCCAGGCGACGGCGATAGCTCTCCCCGCCTGGCGCATCCTCAGACCTTGAGGAGGTCGACACAACAGCCGTGTGGCGTCGAGGTGACCCACTTGGCCTCGCCGCCGCCGTCCATCGTCAGAGACGGGAAGAAGGACGGCGAGCGGAGGTGCCCCATGGCGTGGAAGTCGGCCATGTCGTCCTGCGCCGGGTACACGCTCGTCGCCTCCGACGCCGTCAGCCCCGCGTTGCCCGAGTTCTTGCTGCCGTTGTTGTCCGGCCCTTCGGAGCTCAGCGACATGTTGGCGCTTCGAGGCGGCGGACCGCCGGCCGCTCCGTGGTCTCCGGAGAGGCTCTTGGTGTTGAGGAAGCGCCCGCCGCTGCCCCGCGCACGGCGCATCGCGTGGCGGTGGCGCGACTCGTGAAGGTACGGCTGCGGCACGGCGGATAGAAGGACAGGTCAGCGTGGAATCGAATCGAGTCGGAGTAACTCCTCCTCTCTCTTCTTACCTTCCGGTGCCTGGACCTGGAGACCCTGTTCTCCCCCTCCGCTTTGGCGCGAGCCAGTCGTCGCCGGATGATGCCGTTGAACTGCTTTGCGTTCACGTATATCGGCCCCTCGGTGGCGATTGCCGACGGCAGAAGCATCCGTCCATGCTTCATTTGCAAATGTTGAACCGAATCAGCACAAGAATATGTGATGCTTCAGAACTCAGAATCAGAAGTAGTACTTTGTAGACAGCTTAAATATTCAGAGAAACATCTGAAACTTTGTTAGGTTCTTATCAAAGTGGCCACATGCTGAACTGTTATACATATGAATTTGAACTGAAATATGTTCAGAAAGATAGAGAACTGAAGAAGAGAGGAAGATCATACACACCATAGCTTGAGCTCCATATGGGGAGTACAAACCATAGCTCCGATCGGCATTAGCGTAGTTGGTGCACACCTTCAGTTACAAAGGACAAGTAGTATAACCAAGATGTTTAAGATTTAGTTCTTAACTAGTACTCCCATCCCATGGCTAGGAGAAGTCTCACCATGGATTGGCCAAGGGCGAGCTCGAAACGGCCGTGGTACTCCTGCAATGCCGGGTATGCAGCGACGGTCGGTTCCTGAAATTTCAGCTCTTTCCCAAGATCAGAGTCGCCTGAAATAATCAAATAGCTTGGTTATCTATGGCATCTATTTCTGTCTGCTTGATAACTTGACGACTCTTTTTTGAATACTTCTTCCCTCTCTTTGGGAAATTATTTTACTTGATAGGGTTTCTTCTTCTTTGAAGTATCTGACGGTGTAGTAGCTTGGCAAATTAGTGGGGAGGGAAGATTCCAAACAGAGAAAGTAGATGCTGTCGAAACAATTAAGAATGTTTCTGGAATCTCATTTCGAATACAGGAGAGAGTAGTGCCTAATAAACATTTGCAGCATTAGATCCTTTCCTGATGTCAGAGACTCCACACTTTTCCAGTCCAGTTGTGAAAGGACCTTCAGTTTCACTTTCAGAAAGTGGGAACAAAATGCATTGGTTCAGACTCCATACTTGAGGGCCCAAATCCATCTCCATGGTTGCATAAATTCTGTTCAGAATTTATATGGCCATAGGTTCCAAGAACTAACTTTATGACTACATAGTTAGTGTTTAACAAAACAGATTAGAGTAAGATAATGTACTATCTGCACCCTTCATAAGAAACCAAATAAAAAAAATCTTTCTATGCTCTATTTTAGAATTCATACCACGGGACCACCCTTCCTTTGTGTGGTACCAGATTTCTAGTATCATTTTTTTCTCCAGTTTTCTTCAGTTCTAAAGCCTGGCTGTACATACATGAGAGATGAGCAAGCTCCATGCCACTGGACAGCCTTCTACTTAATCTCTACCCTTGCTGTCAGTAACTCAGTAGTACTTCCTCTCCAAAAGAAACAAACATGATTATGATCAGAACAGCTCCAAAGTGTGCCACCAACCTCACCTCAACCCCAAATCGAAGACCGAAAACATCATTTAATTAAGCACCCCAGGACCTGGACCACACCAGCATACCCACATATATATTATATATTATGTAGCAACGCTGCAGTAATTAACCGAAACGGCCGGCGGCGACCATTCAGAGCAGCCATCTAGTACACCATCAAATCAAGCCAGCAGCGACGACGACAGCGTGCCCACACCGATGCGAAAGGCGTTTACGACTCTATCCATTCCATGGTAGACGGCGGGTGATGAAAGAAGTTTAGAAAGTTTTTTACCTGAGATAATTGGGAACTTAACCACACCACCCGCAGCAGCAGCAGAGCGTCGCTCTGGCGGCATTGCCGGGCCGGGGCGGCTGGGGTCTACGGCACGATGCGGCTGTCGGCCCGCGGCGAGGATGTGGTGGTGGTCGGCCTGCACGCCGCGGCTGCCCTCCATAATTGCGTGGCTTAATTGGCCGAAAGATTCTCCTCCTAGGAGCGGTTGGGATCCAACTCCAGCCCACCACGGCATTGCGGCCGCGGCGGCGCCATTGCCGCCTCGGTTGGTGATCACCTGCAGCCCAAGCCCGTGTTCTTGGAAGCTCATTGCTGCTGCCTGCAAAGAAGGCAAAAATCTATGTCATGGGCTCACGGCTGATCCCTTCTTCTGTTCTTTCCGAGAACTTATACGAACCAGCAAGTCTTGCAGAGAAACGGAACTAGGTAGCAAGAAGGTTTTGGCCATAGCCGACCAAAAAAAAAAACTCCATGAGAGGGAAGAAAAGCTTGAGGCTTGAGCCAAAGAAGGCCACTTCGAAGAATGTTTTTCACGCGTCCTTACATCTCCTTTTTTTTGTTGAAGAGGGTCATTACATCTCCAAGAGTTTTGATATATAGGAAAGCATAAGATTGGCTCATCGGCATACCAAGAAATGCAAAAGGAAACAAAATGAACAGAGTTCATGGCACCAAAGTAGTAGACTTATCGATCAGAAACGCGTTTGGAGCTAGCTCACGAAACACATCAAAGGGCAAGAAAACTCTGAAAGAATGGTGTTCAGGGTGAGCACTTACACTTCTCATGGTGATGCCAAGAACACAAATTCCTCAGAGAAAATAGGTGTGAGGTGTGTGCCTAGGTATGTCGTGTGTGTGTGTGTGTGTGTGTGCAGGTATTGGTGAATCCAAGGCTGGAGGAGGGAGAAGAGGAGGAGGGGAGAGAGAGAGGAGGAGGAGGAGGCAGCTCGAGTGGCCAATGAGGGGTGGCTTTCGTGACCCGGAGCCTTTAGGGTATTTTTCCGACGTCTTGGTTCTTCTGTGGCCAGGCACTCTGTACAGCATCTTTAGTGAGCTTCACACGCCATTGAAACAGAGCACTGTTCATGATGTACCACAGACAACGGCAGATCTACAAATTTCACCAGAGCATGCAGATAAATGGCCTGGTTTTTCCAGCAGGGTCCTCCATCTACATATCTATGGACAACTGGGGCTCTGTTCATTAATTGATAGATGTCATTCTAGAACTTTGCACATCAACCAAAGGATCCATAGAAAAGATCATGTTACCCTTCCTCAATAGGTAGCTGTATTTTACTCTAATCTTTAGGACATGTACAATAGTACAGACAGCTGCTGTCTATAGCAACTCTTTATGTCACCTGTAGACAGCACTAAAGACAGCTCATACAATGGGTTATAGTGATATAGTCGGCTACAGGATTGCAGACAACACACAATCTTTTAATGATTTTCTTGGTTCTAGTGCTACAGTCGGCTACAGGATTGTAGACAACACATTACTCTCTCTTTATTCTCTTTCATCCACATCAGCTTAAATTTTATATGGCAGAGGCTATAGACAACTGATGTAAGCCCATTGTACATGACCGTAGTAAATGACCTTAGAGATAGCCATGGACAATGAATGTGAGAGGTATACAAAATAAAAAAAATGGTACAAAGTTATCTTGAAAACGTAGAATGACATGTAATTAGGAATAAAATTTGAAAGCTAGAATGACATGTATTCGGGAACGGAGGGAGTAATATCTAAGGTACCTCCTTCACTTTGAAGGTCTAGAAAATTCCACAATAATCATTAAATCAGAAAAAGCAAAATTCCTATAAATTATTTCATTAATCAAGAGAAAAGGAGATGATCTAAACTGCTTATTTTGGCGGGGCCAGATTATAATGGTACCGATTAATCATGTATAGATATTATTCTATTAGAATTGTATAATAGATACAACTATGTTTTTGAAAGACAACCGAGTAATATAACAAATAAAATATGTTACAATACCTAGCTGGGCAATTACACGGGAAATTCCACTAGTTGCAATAGTAACATATTTGAATTGTATAGCAGCAACCTCCCTTGATGCAGGCTTCATTTTATTCTTTTTCTTGGCCTTGCTTTTGTGGTCGTCAGGTCTGATCAGTTTCTTCAATTCTTTCTTATCATAACCTTTCATACCTGGATGTGGCAGTGTATGACCATTGTCGACCATACGGTTCTACTCCACTACTTCATTGTCGGGACCCGAAAATGCATCTAAGAAACCCTCTGTGTATTCTGAACTAATCCCAGATCAGTAGCTAGCTCACACAGGAAACAGTGATGAAATACCATCTATTTATTTGATTTAACTAGAAAGATCTCAAAGTAACAAATAATAATAATAACTGGACCTTATAGTCAATATTTACTTAACTTGTCACACAGGGCTAAAGAAACAAATAAACTTGCAGCGGAACAAAACTTTTGAAATGGTCAATCAACATGCCTACAGGTAATCGAGTAGAGAACGTATCCTAATCCGCAAAACCTTCATGGTCTTCCTGGGCGAAGAACTCTTGAGCAGCTTGATATTCTTCAACTGATCAACAATTGCATAAGCCGTGAGTACATAAAGCACTCAACAAGTCGTGGGAAAATGTATGCAAATAGTATTCATGCAAGGCTTGAACAAAGGTTAGTTGTATGGTTCTTTTGCAGAAAGCAGCATTTACGATAAATACAATAAATAGATTGAAATGCGTAGTTGAAAACAATAATAAATAATTAAACAATTTCTTTGAAATAACCAGTGAACTTCCCATTCACTTCCCAACCAAACCAATGATAACTGAATCCCCTATTCACCAATCGATACAAACCACCAAGTGAAATACCTGTTCACTGAACAAACATTATATTCATTAAGTGAACATCTCATTCACACTCCGACACATTTTATAAGAAACTCTACCTCCCGTGTGAAATCCCCGGACATGTCCATAACCGAGGACGCGGCTATTTGAATAGATCAATTGACACTCTGCAGAGGTTGTACACTTTACCCACAAGATGCAGTCAACCGGATCAGAGTTGACCACAACAAAACCTTTTAGGAATTTTATCTCAACAATTGACTCTCCCGTTGTACCTACAGCCACCCAAAACCTCATTGTGGTTGACATACAACGTTGGACCTGAAGACGGTGAAAATGTCATCCATAGATGTGACCTTAGAAAAGGATACACACCTCCACCCACAAACTACCTGAGATGTCAAAAGCCAAAACTCCATAACCCACTAGATTAGGCCCGTCCCATACTAGGCATGTGGTTGTACGAAAAGGCCCAGTTCAATGCGCACAAGATTAAGTCCTTGACAAATTACTCAGGTGAGAATACCACAAACCCACAGCGTGTAGAAACACCACCACTATCCACCAACTACTCACCCGAACGAAAACCATTTTGTTTAACCAAGACCAATGACACACCCTATCATGGTACACAAATTTTAATAACAGTAGTGGCTAACCACCACAATTTCATATTTCATTAAGTCAAGATTAATCATTAAGACACATGTGATAATGAACCCATCGCAACTAAGCTAAACTAAGCATCAATACGATACCCATGTTGGTGATATGAATATGTCCAACTAAAATTATCCATACTAGAGTGACAAAGGATTCAGGATATTTAATTAATCAAAAGAGGTATAATGGCAACAGGTAATAACTAATCCCAAAACAATTTATATAATGATAGCATGCAATTGTATAAAGCAATATACTTCTAAAATGATAGGTTCAATATGATCAAAGGACCACAACTTGCCTTGGAATAAATCCTGAGATTGATCTTGATCTTGGTGTACTCCTCGTTGCTCAAAACTTCCCGAAGAATCAACGTCTACTCACAAACAAGCAAATAAACCAAATAAATAAATAACAGAGATAAAAAGAACTCCAAAAAATTAAATAAAAATCTTAGATAAATAGATCTTGAATTTAGATGAATTTAGAAATTTGAATGGACTCAATCAGAGTTTGGATGCAAAAGATATGGGCTTTGGAAGATTAAAATCACATAAAATCATGAAAATCAGATTTATGGATTTACTGGATTTATTTTTCAAAAGGAAAAAGGAATTATGACGTTAGCAGGGAATATCAGCCGAAAAGAACTCGATCTAACAGGTGGGACCCACTTGTTAGTGGCTCGGTGCTTATGGACTAAGTCCACCGAGGGTTTAAATCTGGGTTGCATGGTTGCTGAGGTGGCACGCACATGCTAATTGGGCGCTGACTCGGCTGACACAGGGATGACACGAGGGGACTCAAGCTGACGTGGTAGCTGACGAGAACGACAATGAGGTGGGCGGCGCGTGGACTCCAAAGGATTCTGCGAACGACGGCTCGCCGACAGCGACGGAGGTGACGACAAGGTAGAGGGCGCAACGAGGAACTCAACGATGGTCTCACCGATGCTCAAGGACAACCAGAACGGCCAGCGGCGAGGTTTGGGCGGAGTGTAGATCTCGGGCTCGTCAGCGATGGCGAAGAAGAGACCCTCCGGCCCAGGCGAGGGCGGTTCCGAGATGCGGGCGTTGCAACGACTCCAGGGGTGGCGACCGCAGACGATGAGGAGCACTGGAGCGGCGGTGAGGCTGACGGGGTCCTTCGGTCGACGCTGAAGACAAAGAAGAAGGTGATGGCACTGCGCGACGACTTGAGCATGGGCGGCTAGGATTTAGGGGCGGCGCGGCTCTGGGTGCGAGAAACAGAGATCCTAAGTATCACTGAAGGCTCCATAATAGAACCGACTATGATAAGTCTCTTTATTAGTAGGAGCCCGCTAGGGTTTACACTCTAACTCGTCACTCCCCTCCCCACCCGAGTGACCTCGTCGCCGACACAGCCATGCATTCTACCCGTCGCCGATGGTTGTGACACCACAGTTCACTGAACAAGACACTCGTATGATAAGAGTGTCTTTTTCAGTGTCACCGTTGTGCCACAGCTACGGTGACACTGCGTGCCTTCCCCTCTTCCTCCTCCCCGGCTACCTCTCCATCGGCGATGTCGATGTAAGACAGATCTATCACCTATTGGTTTGTGCTGTTGGTATTCATGTGAACCGAACTCCTCCTCCTCTCGCGCCAGACTCCCGACCTCCAGATCAAGCTCCTCCTCCTGCGGCCACGGATCAAGCTCCTGGGCCTCCCTCACTGCTGGCCTGCCCAGCCCCTCCTCCCTACGCCGCAGCTCCAACTCCTCCTCCCTCTCGCCGTCGGTTCGCTGCGCCACCTCGGACCTCCCTCGTGCCTCCAACCTCTCCGGCTTTAGCTCCCACTAACGCGTAAGTCCTCTTCTTGTCTTCTTGATGTTGTTTGGTTGTTGGTTGATGCTAATGGTGATGACAAAGAAGTACTGTAAATGTGTAATACATACATGTAGAGAGAAGTAGAGAAATCATAAATATAAATGAATGCAATGATCATGCAGATGCTTGTTGGCTAGTGGCACCTTGCTAGCTGTTGAACTGCTCAATGATGTTAATAGTCTTATGCTGAAATTGAATTGATAAATAGTTCATATTAATAGTCCCCTTGCTCTGTAATGTAAACTGAGGGCTATTGGTGTATGCGCATTCTATGCATCTTGCTTAGTTCATGTTGTGGGTTCATATTGACAAAAATGAATAGGGATGGTGGGTTTGGTTAATGCTCTCTGATGGATACTGAGGGTTATTGATGCCGGTTCTAGCTTTGTGCTTGGTTGGCTTACATTGGATGTGGTTCGGATGGGGCTTGGCTGCAATTAACTTTTCAGATTTGTAAAGGTTAGGCTAATTTGTAAAGCTACAATTAACATAGAAATTATTTATTAATTGGTGTGTATTGTATTCGAAAACAAGACCAAATAAGTCAAAAACTACTACAACACCTCTTCATTTGTCTCTCACCATTCATTTCACCTTTGTATGTGTAACTGTGTTCATGCCGGTCAAGTTCTCCTACCTTGTGTCCCAGGTACGTCCTACCATTCCATTCATAATCTCTCTTCTCTATAAAGTCTCCAAGCAGTGGCTGCTTGTGCTATTAAAACCGGCATCACATATATATTATATATATATAGTTCGTAGTCCCTCAGCCACTTTCAGGAGGTCGTCCACGCAGCATGAGAAGGATGAGACAGTAGCCACGGGCAATTTCATCGAGCCCATGCAGGTTTAAGAAGTATGGATGCAAGGAGAGCATCAGGACATCCAATTACCTGGATATTGTCGATAGGTAATTGGACGTCGCTATGTTCAGAAAGTGACGTTGACGTGCAGGTACTCTGACTGGGAAGTGGCATCATCTATCAGCAACCAACAATTCTTGAGCATGTAATCGTCTTTAAACCCAACAAGAACACCAAGCAACCATTCTCACATTTCAAAAGAATTTTCAACTTGTTGCTTGGTGTTCTTGTTGGGTTTAAAGACGATTACATGCTCAAGAATGGTTGGTTGCTGATACATGATGCCACTTTCTAGTCAGAATACCTGCGCGTCCACGTCACTTTCTGAACATAGCGTCCAATTACCTATCGACAACACCCAGGTAATTGGATGTCCTTACGATCTCCTTGCATCCATACTTTTTAAACTTGCATGGGCTCAATGAAGTTGCCTGTGGCTACTGTCTCATCCTTCTCATGCTGCGTGGACGACCCCCCGAAAGTAGAATACCATGTTCTCCCTGTGTATGGCCTCAATCGTGATCGGGCATTATGACCTTGATCATAATTATGAGGTGAACATGGTATTCTACGACCACAGTTAGAGCACTTACCTAGGCCTAATATGTCAAACACATTCCTCGAGGCGGATCGTCTTCTTGACGAAGGTTGTTTCTGTGATGGTGATGCCTAGAAGTAGAGTGATCTACTCTAGAACTACTTTGAGATCTAGATGATTGTGAAAGGCTTTCCTCCATAACCTCAACATAGTCTCCGTCATTGAGATCATTATGAACCTCTACGGTACTGGCATCGTGGTGACTTGTCTCTCCAGTTGAGAAAGAAGTGGGAGTATACCCATCCTCGGAGTTGCTTGAGGGTGGAAATGGCGTTCCTGCCACCTCACTCCCAACGTGTTGGGTTGAAGGCGGCAAAGATTATCCCTTGGGAACATACTCGAGGTAGAAATCGCATTTGCATGCCTCCTCAAGGACGTAATCCTCGGACGTGAGGTGGGCATAGTATACAAGATTGAAGGAGTTCTCCTCGTCCATTAGTGAGGATGCAAGAACATCACAGCAATGATATTCAAATTGATTTCACCCTCCTTCTAGCGCCAACTGTTAATGATCGAAACACGGGGTTCCCTATCAAGCTTATCCGAGAAAATGATATGAGAACACAATCTAAATGAAGACCTTTCATTACAGTGGACACAATGAATGTATAAGAATACTAGGGATGTTACAGGATTGATTGAATGGTCATATGGAGTCGTTGAATGATGAACATGTTATTACAGAATATGTAGGCTACCCCCTTTATAGCTATTGAAGAGGTGATAGTTAATGCCGCTAAAGATATCTCTTATCTTCACGCACGTTTCTCTGTTGAGTCTTGAACCGTCACGTATCTTAGTCAATTGTCGTAAATTGCCAGATGCGCTAATAATCGCTCTCATGTTAGTCACGTGGGAAACTGTAATATCTCCTGACCAACAAACTGGTCGGGGATGGCCCAAAACCGTATGGTTGGTCGTATGGTATCCATAGTTGGTCGTCTCATAGACCAGTTTGGCCACAATAAAGTGGATTAGACTTCCTTTAAATATTGGCAGTATGTTCATAATCGTTATAGAATGAGCCTCTGATATGTGGGCATGCTTTTGACAGATATTCTGACTTTGAGCGAAAAGGTTGATCTGGTCAAGAATATCCTCGTCATACATCACTTATTTTGGTGTGGCCAGATTATAACGGTGCAGATTAATCGTGTATATATATTATTCTATTAAAATTGTATAATAGATACAACTATGTTTTTGAAACACAATAGAGTTATATAACAAATAAAATATGCTATAATACCTAGCTGCATTGTTACGTGAGAAATTTCGCTAGCTGCAATAGTAACATATTTGAACTGTATATAACTACCAACGTAAGGAATTTAACGTGGTTTATTGTTTGTGAAATTCCGCAAAAAGCAACCGTCGGGTACTCATGTTGTGACCGACTGACCGTTGCTGAATAGCATTACTCTGCCAAACCAGTTTACTTATTTTAAGCTCCGTGAGAGTTTTTAACCAGACCACTAAAATCAGGATTTTTAAACAAGACAAGCATAACACTATGTTGCGTCACATTGTTTGCACTCGTTAAAAAAAAATCACATATGGCTTCTCTGGTTCGAATACATCCGAACCTCCCATTAACTGATACTACTATTTCATCCGCCTTGCTTTAACCTACATTGTACCTAGGGCAGAGGGAGAGGGGGGCTGGCAAGGGCCAGGCCCCCCTCATGCTTTGATAAATTTGCACTGTAACCCTGTATATTTTGAAAAATATTGTTGTCGTTAGTGATATTTGGCCCTCCTTATCAAATGAAATCAGACAATTTTTCTTCGTATTGCTTTCTTCGTGCACGAATTTCCTTCTAATCGCCTTGGATTCACCGGTTCTCATTATTAATTCTTTCCGCGCGCCCAAAATGGTAATCTCTAGACAGAGCAAAGACTGAAATCTGCCAATGAACCAAACCTAAATTAGGATGGTTCGCATTTCTTGTTGAAAAACTTATAGATTTTGCCCATCAACCAAAACCAAGCCATGCCAACCAATCTTGGGCACACAAAAGCCCAAGGTTTCCTCCAACCACAGACATCACCATTCACAAGCAGCACACCCTCCCCCCACAATATTCCAAACACCAGTCCAGCCTAGTACTCCTCCATCCTCACCTGCATTGCCACTTGCCAGGAGTGGTCAAGATGTGAACTGAAATAGTGCTCATTGGGAACATAGCTCAGCAGCAAGGCAAGGCAAACATGACCCAACAAGGAGAAGGGACTGAAAGAAAAGAAAAAGGCCATTGCAGTTGCAGTGTAACTGTCCCTGGATCCCTGCAACCTTTAGTGTCCCAACAAATGTGTAACGGAGTTGCACAACCGCCACTGGCCTCTCCTCTCATCTCAGGCAAGTTTGCTAGCTGTTTCAGTGTTTGTTTCCATGATTCCATCCGTGAGCGTGAGCGTGAGTGCGAGTGCGACTGCTCTTTTGTGTGTGTCAGTGCAAACGCCACTGCCTGTCTAGCCCTGCAGTTGCGCTCGCTGGTGGACAGCCGTTTCTGGCAGTTTAGGCCTGTCCAAAAAAAGCTGCAACCTTTTTCCAATTTCTTAATTTGTGGTTAAAAAATTAAAATTACTCGTACAATTTCTGTTTTTGTACCGAAATGCAGAAGACCGTGGTACATTGTGTGGTTGATTTAATCGAACTACACATAGTTGTATATGGTTGTAAATGTTTGTTCAGTGCGAAAAATTTGGTTATAGCCACTGCCTTACCACCATATCAGTAAAATGAATATCCGAAACGCTAAATTGGTCAGACTATCAGTAATCTTTGAAAAAGAATAAAATCTGAAGTTATGAAATCCAAAGTAAATTTATGCATTCAGCCTGAAACATACAAATCTACTATGATAAAAAAAAAGGTGTGTCGAGTTGTCGACCGAGGGAGGAGAGAAGTCGCTGCATCTACCAGACATGAAACCACAACTAGCGATAAATCAGGCATTTGCATCGACATCCAACTATAGCTTTATGCTAAACATACTAAAAGTCAATCATACAACCACAACCACTGGCATATAAGGCAAGATAGGTTTAAACAAAAACATCCGTACACGGACGCCTAGTCCTATTGTTTTGCCCTCTCGTCTTTAGATAGTCCCAGCTCTTGCAACCTTTTCCTTCAGCCCACGACAGAACTCCACCAATTATGTGCAGCCATGGCGCAGATCGATTTCCCTATGAAGTAACCTCGTAAACGGTTCACAATTAGCTGGCTGCGAGTACAAAGCCATCGATCCGGTCCAGATCGACGTCTCGAAGAAGAAGCTGATAATTAAGGGGGGGAAAAGGAGGGAGGACGTACTGCGTTCACGTGTGCGTGCCCGACAGCCTCCTCTCCTCGCCCTCTTTTGCTTTTATCTTTTGTGCTAGCTAGCTGGCCCTTTTCTTCACTGGCTAAAGCTACCCCAAAAATGCATCGTGGTCTACTTTAAGCTGCAGTGCAACGCGATAGATCTCTCACACCTTGTGATCAAAGCCGTACAAAAGCATGTACACAATAATAATACATGTCCCTGCACCAAAAAGTTGTTACAGATTCTCCCGGTTCATTTGTTTTTTTTTTCCTTGCTTTGAACAATCTAAAGGGGTTTTTCATCCCATCCTCCGTTATAAATAAAGAGCAGTCTCATTTGGATGGACCACGTCGGCAAATTTTTTTTGACCGGGTGCGTGTTGACTGCTGCATCTAAGGACGCGGACGGTCTACTAGTAGTGTCTCATATCGAGTGCATCTTAACTTTTGGTATATCTCTGTGTATTCTCTTTAAAATACCGTACAAATGATCATAAAAATTTCTAAAGAAATTTGGCGATGTTTATGTCAAATCTATCTATCATGCCATAAAATTTCAAATCTAAATTCCATTTATACATGGAAAAAAAATACAAATCCTATTGAAAATAAAATCCAAAAAATAAAAGAAAAGGATCAAGTCAATATTCACTTAAATTTGTCTTTTTTTGTTTCTCCTAATATATGTGGTGTTTTCGGTTGAATTTTTGCAGGATGTTTGATTGCATTATGATGAATCTATGAAAAAAAATGCGAAATTTTTTCATTGTCATCTATATTGTGTTTTAAAGAGAATGCTCGAGAACGTATCAACAGTCAGTATGCACTGGATATGTCATGTGTCTCAGTATATATAGCTAGGTAGGTATGCAATGGTAATGCATTGTTGTAGCAGTATACATTGAGTTATAATTCCATGATCGATCAACTGTTAGTGTTGGTGATCAGTTGAGAGGGACTATCACACGCGGCTCCACGGAAAAGCGAGCGCACATTTCCTTGATGTGAAATACTATAAAACGTTGTAGCGTTTTCTAGCCAACCAATGGTATAGCTTTTGCTCGTCCGATCTGAGCCATCCAACACACCTGATCTACCCCTACCTCCATCTTATCTTTTCCCCTTCCTCTCATTCCACTCATCTCGATCCAGATCCCTCCACCTTATCCCTTCCCCTCTCTCTCCCTCCTCCCGCTCGGATCCAAGGTGGCCGACGGCGCTCCTCCTCCCCGGCAGCTTCAACCCCGACGACCCTCATCCTGGACAACTCCATCCCCATCGTTCCTCTCCCCAGCCCCCATACGTAACACCAGGTTTCCCCATTGATCCACCCCAATGCCCCCTTCCCAAGCTGCTATAGGTTTGTTCAGATCCGTTTCCTCCTATATTTTTATTTTTATGCTTGATTGTTGAGGAAAAAGATGGAGAATATTTGTTCAGCTAAATTTTTTGTCATTCCCCAATTCACTTAATTTGCTGCTCAACCAAAAGTCCAGATTAGCATGTAGTTTGATGTTTATTGTAGAATATCTGGAATATTTGTTCAGTGAAACATTCAGTTGCATGCGTTACTGGATAAATATGTGCTACTTTTGGTTATAACCAATGTTTGAGCACTCTATAAATAGAGCTGCAATGTGAAAGAAAATCAAGTTTTGTGCCAGATTGATGATTTATGTATTTTCTAACAATACACTCCATAATTATACACTCTTTTTGAACGGGGCGAGGCGAGGCGAGTCGAAGCGACTATCGGAGGCGCATGCGGCGACACGTGGGTAGGTGAGCGGCCTCAACAGCCTAGTGAGCATGGAGCCACGGGCGAGCTCGGTGGTAGGCATGAAGGCTAATGGCCGCGACATCCCAAATTGAAAGCTGGTCAGGGCGTCTTGTGCATGTGACATGAGTGAGCATGTCGGGATTTTTTTGCTCTCGTTTGATTTTTGATGAAACTTGTTGAAACTTGAGTTCCAAAATCTGAAACTAATTGAAATTTGTTGAAATTTTTTGTCTGAAACTAGTTGAAACATGAGTTAATTTCAAAATCAAAAACTTGTTCAAACTTCTTGAAACATGTTGAAACTTCTTGAAACTCTTTTGTCTGAAACTTGTTGAAACCTAAGTTCCAAAATTTGAAACTTATTGAAACTTGGGTTTAAAACTTTCTTGAAATCTTCTGGAAACTTATAGAAATACGCGAAACACACTGAAACCTGAAACTTTTAAAATATTTTCACAAGACTTCTTGAAACTTCATAAAACTTGCTGAAACTTCTTAAAACTATTGTGTCTGAAACTTGTTGAAACTTGAGTTCTAAAATCTTAAACTTGTTGAAACTTAGGCTTGAAACTTTTTTGGAAACTTATAAAAATTTGAAACACGTTGAAACCTAGTCAAAACCGCATGAAATTGCTATTTGGCTGGCTGCTCCCTTAATTTGTTTTGCTCAGTCTAACAAACTATTTGGTAGCAGTACGTACCAACTGTCCATCGAAAGACCCACAGACAATATCTCACATTTCGATGATAACCATAGGTAGCTAAGACTGGTCCCAATGGGTGGTTTCTTACTACAGTTTCTTATTGCATGAAAAGCATTTAGATACCACCTTCCCAAAGCATGGTATCCCAGAGTGTGGTATCCTAGGCCTTTGATATAGAGTATTTACTAGTATTTCTACCTAGGATACTGTGTATGAGTGGTATCTAAATAAGATACCAGTCTGCTCTCTCTTTTCCTTAATTACAGTGCCACATCAGACTTTTGCCTATGTGGCAGCCTTAAGAAACTTGCCAAGGTAGAGCATTAGGACCAGCCTAACAAGGTAGGCTTAATTACTCGCTGCTCTTTCCGTTTGTCCGTGCCTTCGGTGTCTTCGTTATAAATGTTTATTTATGGATGAAATCAATAGCGTAGTTTTTATAATTTCCCACTCTCTACACTTACTTAAATATTTTGAAAAATATTAAGTGGTTGTCGTATCTCATTTATTAGATGTATGTATGATCATTTCTTATTAAAAAAAAATTTTCTTAAATTTGGTTGTGAACAAATACTGTGAAACCGTAGGAGCAAGTTAAAAGAAATGTAGGTACGTGCGTACTCATTTCTAACTTAACATGTCCTCTTCAAGCACCATCTTTCTTATATCATAATCTAGGTGTCCCTAACTGATACTCCCTCTATTTCAAAAGACAAGGCCTATAATTTTTTTTAATATTGTTTCAAAATATAAGATGTACATATAGAGTTAATGATTTTCTCTCTCTCTTGCCCTCATTAATCCCCTCTCTTCAACATTTATGAGTAAACATCCACACAACTATCCTCTCTCTTGTTCTCAAGATATTAACACCATCACACTATAGTCATTTCTGTCTACCATTCTCTTGGTTTCATGAGCTTCGATCTTAATTAATCCCGTGCCCAATCAAAATACGTCTTGTAAAAAGAAAAAGGAAAGAGTACAATTGGGTATCCATGAAGACACGACATATATACACCGAATAATTTGTCCCCTAGCTATCTCAACGCAAAAGCAAATACTAGAGCTGTTGCAATATTAATTTGTCTCTAGTTAGTTTTGCGGTGACTAGCTTCCATTGGTTGCCTAAGGCTAGTCCCAATGCTCCACCTTGGCAAGTTTCTTAAGGCTGCCACATAAGTAAAAGTCTGATGTGGCACTGTAATTAAGGAAGAGAGAGAGCAGACTGGTATCTTATTTAGATACCACTCATACACAGTATCCTAGGTAGAAATACTAGTAAATACTCTATATCAAAGACCTAGGATACCACACTCTAGGATACCATACATTAGGAAGGTGGTATCTAAATGTTTTTCATATAATAAGAAACTTTAGTAAGAAACCACCCATTGGGACCAGCCTAAGCATCCCACGTAAGCTACTAATTCGCACTCTTCAAGAACCACATAAATTAATAATTATCCTACGATTGAGGCTAGCTTTAACTCAAGCCTCCATCTTGTGCTCAACTACTGGTGATCAGTACGTACTTCACTCAGTCTCACCTATAAACAAATTAATGCCCTCTCCCTCTCCCTCTCCTTTGGACTTTTCTCACAAGAATCAAGGGCATGCCAACTTGCTTAAAGATAGCAACTAACCTTCCAAAATTAACAAAGCCATCGTGTGGCCATTTGCCCATTTGCATTTTGTTAAAATTCCACAAGTTCAGGTGACGCATGGAGACTTTATTTTTCAAATCCAAGTGTTAATTAATCATTTTGTTGTACTATATGTAGGTATTTGATGCATGTGTGTGATAGTATACTATACCCATTTTGATATAGGGACATACATTGCTTAGCACGATGGGTCTCTTTAATAGCTATAGTTGGCAAGCATATGCACTAATTTAATGCCAATAGGATGATCAATACATTATAGTTTATATTGGCCGGAACATGCGAAAAAGCAAGGCTAATATTAAACCATGCGTTAACCCCCATATTGCATTGCATTCTGCTCATCAGTTCTAGCTAAATAACACAGTACGTTTTCTCAACCGTGAAAGCGAAAATCGACCACTAAGGTTGAGGCGGGTGATCAGAAAACAAAATCGGCTCTAGACATCACACTTGGATGGCAAACGAGGTGCCATCTACACGGAAATTGAGAAGCTAGTACCCGCCTTCCGAATTTTCCCTCGAAAGTGCATGCATATATGTTTCCAATACACCTTTGGAACTTCGGCAAGATCTAAAAACTCGCCGAACCGCTGACTGATGGACCCTCGGGCCTAGCCGTAAGAGTCGTCTTTCACCTTCCGCCTGACCACGTACACACTGTGGAGAGCTTGCGCATAGGTTTCGACCGCGTCACCCACCGTTTCGCCTCGCCTTGTCGTCTTCGTTTGTCCCGTACGGGCGGAGAGGAAGAGCGCGCCGCTTCGTCCGTTCTGTCTCGCTTCACCCGCGAGAAATCACACTCTCTCACCTTCTTCTCCTCCCTATTTGAGCCGAGCCGTGTGCGACATCTCGCCCAGCTCGCCATTTCTAGCATCCCCTCCAAGAATCGCAGCTTGAGGTTTTGGATTTGTTGGGAACGATGTTGTCTTCCTCGATGTCGGCGAGCACGCCACCTCACCATTGCCACCCTGGTGAGCTTCCTTGCTCGATATGCATGTCCTTTTCCTTCTAGAGCTCCGCTCATCCTTTTCACGTGCTTGTTTTTGCAATTGGAGCCGTGAGAAGCCACATCGCCGTTGTCTTCTTTCTTTCTGGCAAGCATGCTCATTCCGAGCTACTGCGTTCTCTCCTTTCTAGTGAGTTTGGCTTCAAACCGTCCACGTCACTTTGTGCTTAATCTCCCACTTATGCAAGCCCCTTACTCAATGTCCTTATTTCCACAGTGAGGCATCAAGAACCGCTCCTTTCGCAGAAGCCGTCGCAGCCTGAGCCACCCCACCGCTTGCTGACGCCGTTGTCGGTGCTCTAGTGGTCGCGAAGCATCGCCATCACCACCTTTAGCCTCGTCGTAGTGCCAGCGTCCCATTTTGCTGCTTCCCAGGCCGATGTCGTCGCCACTCCGTTGCCAACAAGCTCGGCCATGGCCATGATCGCCTCCCTTGTCTCCCTCTCTCTGGCAGGTGGACCCCACGGGACGAATTAAGTTAGCGCTAATTACGTAGTTAAGTTAGTGAGTCGCTGACGTGTGGGACCAGTAGAGTAATTAATTAGATTTTAATTAAAACGGATTTGAAAATATGAAGTCGGTTCACCGTGCACCCGACCCCACCTGTCAGCCTAATCAAGCAATAAATCCAATTTTTTCCTTTAGAAAAAATGGAAATTAAAAAGAAAATACATGCTCAAGGTTTTCTCTTTTCTTTTCCTGTATTTTCTTAGCTGAACCAACTTCAAATGCTAATAACTTTTGCATTTGAACTCTAAATTTAGTGAAACCTCTTTCTAATTTTTTCTAAAATCATTAAATTTCATAATATTAAAAAATGTTTGAATTTATTTGGTTCTTATTTGTGTTACTAGGCTTTTACCGGTTAGATACCGACATTCCGGAAATCTCTGAAATCAATCCTGAGCAAGACCAAGAGTTTAACAAGCAAGGAAAGCACCTCTTTGACCATATTGATCCCATATTTTTACTGTTATGTATGTTGAGTTGAAAAATTATTATGCATACGTGTAATTTTGGTAAAATTGCTATGTATGTAAGGTTGGTAATTATACCCAAGTATTGCATTGATCCTACCTTGATTAATTGATAGGCTAGCCGGTTGCAATATATTACTCTCTATTACAAATGGAAACTCGCTTTATGCAAATTAAATAAGATAAGCTAGCCACATTTGTCTCAGCTTGCATACTGTATAATCTTTACTTAAAAGTCTCGCGGAGTACAATTTTGTCCTCACAATTGCTTGTTGAACAAATTCAAAAGATGCGGATGATGACCCGTCGATCGGATACTTTTACGCTGCGGGTTTTGGCGATGGGTGGGCAGAGGCATACTTTTTTTGGTTTTTTATGCCTCTTTTATCGCTGTTTCTGCTGTAAACTTTATGCTATGTGGACTATTTGGCCAGTCGACCCGTATGTTGTAAAACTTGGTCGTGTATGATTTAATTTCGGTTGTTTATCTGTATCGTGCTACTATGTTTTATTTATTCGTGTATGGATGTGATATGAATGTTGTTGAATGTGTGTGCTAGCTACTGATCATGTGACTAGCACAGTAAACACAGGTGGGTCTAGAATCTAACGATTCCGGATCCCGAGACATACGTACAAGAATGGAGGTAGTAGTACCTCCTTAGTTGCAGCTCGCGGAAGGCAGGATCTAGCCGGGGCGACCAAATCCAACGACGCAGACCAGCGGAATTGTTTCGGAAGTGTTTCCTTGTAATCTTCTGTCATTTCCGGATTATGTTTGTAATCTTGGGGACTATGTGTTAATTCTTCTCATAATTTATATAAATCTGGGGGTGTCGTTTAGCCTTCAAATAAAAAAAACGATGCATGTGTAGTAGACGGGTCCCCACGCACTGCACCGGCCGGGCCAGAGACGGAAGAAGGTCGCTTGCTTTGTCGGCTGCGGGTGAAAGTGACGGGCCGGGTACCCGTGGGCCCCACCTTCTGTTGGGATCCACGTTGTCAGGGGTGGGCTTGGGCCACCCCCATACGGACGGACCGCCATTAAAGACAAAACGGAATCGTTGACAAGTCCTTGCGTCAGCGGCTGACGTACATCCTCCATTGACCATTCCACCTCCTCCTCTCGGAACATCTTTTTTTTTTCCTTTGCAAAAAGGATGGTACGGATCTGCAGAAAATCCATCCATGTCGTTAACGTCCGATGTGGGGGGTAAAATTGTATGACACGTCCTCCTATTCTTTGGTGTTTTTTTTAGAGAAATAGATTATTTGTATTGAAGGGTTTAATACGGAGCATCTACAGTACCACGTATTAGAAACCGGACTCCACCATTCGATCGAAAAGCAATGGTTTGGAGCAATCACTACAGTGTTTTTGCTATAATAAATATTTCACCATTTCTATAGTATTTACTACAGTGGCACTGTCGAGTATTGTTCGCTCACCCACAAATAACTATTCATCTTGCATTACAGCAGAGGAATCGGACCCGATTTTTACCAATAAATACGATGTGTGACTAGTAAGCTGATACATTGATTTGATGCTGCGTACATTTCTTTTACTGTACGGTTTTGTTTGTTTAAAGAGTGCGTAGCTAAAGTGAATCTATCGGTTAATTGCATCTAACAATACGGTAAACTGCTGTATTGCAAGTTTGACCGATAAGAGGATGGCTATTTAAATTTGATCGATATCAAGTATGCTTTTATGCGAGTCCGTGTGTTTTTTTAGTGATGTAATACGTGTATGCAGTATGCCTATGTATAGCGATGCATAGGAGGCAACACGTTTGCTTATGCATGCATGTGGTTAATTTGGTAATATTCTCCATATATAGAGTAGCCATCATATGTGTGCTGATTCGCCAACTAAGCAGAATCTAACCCTAAGATGAGTTCTAGGATCGATGCTTTAGCAGCAGCACTACTAGCCTATATATATACGTCAGCCGAGTGTCCGTGCGTTGTAATAGTTTTCAAATAAACATAAAATATATTATTAACTTAGAAAACCAATATCCATAATGTAATTATCCTACAAATGAAAGTTTTATATATAATTTGCATCTAATCAATAAGGCACATGTAATCTTATCACAAGCCACAAGCATAGATATTCAGATAATTTAATTATTCACAGAAGATCGTTCAAATAACTTATGCGTGTATACATATATATCTACAAAAGATCATACTAACTCAAAAGGTATGGAGAGAATGTGATAGATGACAGACTCACCCACCAAATACCAAGTCCTTCTTTTATAATAGTAAAGATACAACCAACATAAGGAATGCTGCTAGCTAGCTCCGAATACTGATTAAATTAATATTCTTCCCATAATATATGTATTGTCCATCTTGTACTATACAAAATAGTCTCTAACAGACAGGCCCGTTAATTAGTTGTCGCAATTCACCCGAACGCCGGGCCATTGTGTCTTGGATCGTCTTTGTGCAACCATATACTCACTCGGTTCAAGAATATATGATGTTTTGGACGTCGGTGCGGTCTTGGATTGCCTTTGTGCAACCATACACTCACTCTATTCAAGAATGTATGATGTTTTAAACATCGGCACGGTCTCTAATATTTAACTTTGATCATTACTTTTAATATAATTATATTAGTACAAAATTATGGAATTACTACGTTATGAAAATATTCATCATAACAAATCTAATGACATCATTCTCTCTAAACCAATCTAAATAAATTTTCATATATTATTAGCCAAAGTTAGATAAATCTGACTACCTATATTTGCCACTAGAGCTAGCTAGCTAGCTAGCTAGCACTTCAATGCATGGTCCAGGGAGGGAGATCAACTTGAAGGGCTTGCTTTAGTATACATGCATTGCTTTGAACTCCTCTCTCAGCCATCACCATGTGAATCAATTGCCTTTTAAATTAAAGATACTATAGAATCCTTAGAGCTGAAGGGTGGACTAGTATAGATCGAATATTCCGCTGGGCGTGCACTTGGATATTCGCCATGAGATCAAATTGGACTGTAGCTAGCTGCCTCTGACCATTTTAATTCTGCATCATGTCTTTCAAATTAAGTTTATTATTATTATTTGGCGAGCGAGCTAGAGTCTTGAAAAATTAAGTTCGTTAGGCAATAGTGCTGTGTTTGTTAATTTATGCATGTTTCAGCGTAATTTTGTGATTTGTGTAGCTTGACTCAACTACATTGCGTGTGTATATTTGCATTCGAAGCGCTCTTTGGTTTAACATTTTCCCATTAATTAGCTTCAGAGTTTGGACTTTCCTTAATTATTTTTCAGGAAAGCTTAGACATGTTTAGCACGCTCGAGGGCAACAGCAAATTTCTTATTGTTAATTTGCAAAATAATCCACCCCGCATATCTTGAACTGTAGCTATCATCTATAGTTATCCCAAAAATCCGAGCAATGACTATATATGTCCGTTCTTTCATTAAAGGGTTTTTTAGAGAGCATAGATTCACAGAAGCACCGGCCAGTCACAAAAGGAAAAGAATATATGTATAGTATTGAAACATATTAACTTTATTTTCTGAACAGGACATATATTTTTCATCTCAGTAAAAACGAAACGAGACAATAACCTCTGATTGAAAAAAAATATAGCCATTTTCACCTCCATATCACGACCTGAGCAGACTGCAACTATTAGGGCATCTCCAATAGTTAGAGATAACCTTATCTCTAATATATGCTATATCATCTTTAAAGACAACATCTTCAATAGATAGTCTCTAGCACGCTCTCCAATATTTGTATTTTATAATTTTTATTTGAAACAGTCCTACATGTCAACTAGAGTAAATTAATGTATCATGTCTTGTTTTGTGTGCACGACCGTCTCTTCACAAAGAGACCACATGTGCTCTCTCTCCTCCACATAGGATTTTGTTAACGTGACATAGTTAAGAGACGACAATAAATATACTATTGGAGATGCCCTAACCACTAGTTGTGTCTTGCGTCTCGGTGGTGGAAGTGTGGCGAGATGAACGGATGGTGGATTCTACCTCTTGGTGGGGAGCGACGCGATGTCAACTGCCGCCACCTCTCTTAGGGCATCTCCAATAGTTAGAGATAATCTTGTCTCTAACATATGCTATATCATCTTTAAAGACAATATCTCTAATAGATAGTCTCTAGCACACCCTTCGATATTTGTATTTTACAAATTTTCTTTGAAACAGTCCTACATATCAACTAGAGTAAATTAATATATCATGTCTTGTTTTGCATGCATGACTATCTCTTTATGAAGAGACGATATGTGCTCTCTCTCCTCCCCATCTCTCCTCTACATAGGATTTTGTTGACGTGTCATAGCTAAGAAACGACAATAAATACACTATTAGAGATGCCCTTATCACGTCAATGTACTATATGCTGCTGCACGGCGTCGACTTTCGCTGCGTTCTGTGCTTCGAATTTTTATAGATTTCATAGCTATTGGAATGACAAAGAGGTTGAATAACGAGATGATAAAAAAAGGATAGTTTGACTTGGTCGCTTAATCCGGTCCAGCAGTTCTCCATCTTGTCATTATAGGCGTCGATCTCCTCGTGGCAGTGTAGTACGTCGACGAATAAGATTTCGTCGTACATACATATAGCAAATCTGATGGATGCATGTCTGCCTTGAATTGCCGGCCGTATCTTGTTCTGCCATTGCTTTCGGTAACTTAATTTCTCCGATGAGACAGCGCCATCTAGCAGTCGTTGTAGTAAATACAGAAAAGAAGCAGTACAAGCACAGTAACAAGATAATATTTCTTATTACATTCGCAGATTCACTGAATAATACATTTCTTTTGCGAGGACACTAAATAATACATTTTTTTTACGTGGACCAAAAAAAATGCAGCGTGTGTCACTCGCTGGATCAGTTCACCGTCCCTTGCACAGTTTAATCTTGAGTCAGGTGTACAAATGCATGCAACAATAAAAAAAGAATTCGACCTCAGTGAATGCTGGACCACAGTGAATGCTGGATTTAAGGGCCGGGAGATGGTTGTGCGTGCTGCAGCAGCAGGGGAGGCAGCGACTTGCCTTGATCTGTAGAATCTTTTCCTCTGCCATTGCTTTGTTTAGGGCATGTACAACGCTATGCATTGACGGGTTGTCTGGTGAATTTTTTGTTAATATAATATTTTTTATCACGTATTTAATAATTGATCACGAGTAAACCGTATTTACAAATATAACATCGTTGGCGTTACCGCTCCCTTTGTCTTCCCTAACTCTTTTTTGCTCCTCTCCCCCTTTACTATTCTCTGTGGATGGTTTAAGTTGCAACGGTGGGTTATGGCTGGGTTTGTTCTTTGTTCTTGGCTTAAGCAGAGCACTGGCTTTTTCTTTGTTTTTGGATGGTTCTCGGTTGAGAAATGAACAGGGGATGGAATGGAATTGCGGGGGTTTGAGTTGAAATGGTGGGTTGTGGCTTGGCTTGTGAGTGAGGAGGGATTAAGACAGAGGAGGCTTTCGGCTGTCCTCTTTCTTTTGGCCTGTTCATGCCGACTTTGCCCTCCCCTTATCCTTTTCACTCTCACGGTTGACCATTGGCTTAAGGACCATTGGCCACGTTGGCCGTTGGTATGGTCACCATGCTCCAACCATCGAAGCTTGGCCACCATAACCTAACCTAGGATATGTGGCGGGCCAAGGGCCGTTGGAGCATGGTGACCGCGCTCCAATGGCCGATGTGTGATGGCGCCAGGAGGCCGGAGGCACGCGCATGCGGCGGCGGCGTTGGCGCGCACACAAGGCGTCGCGGCGCCAACAAAGGCTATATTTGTAAATATCGTGGTCAATTGTGTAAATACGTGATGAAAAGATGTTATATTAGCAAAAAATTCGTGCCTCGTAGGGCCATGCAGGCTCGGATGCCACGATGGAGATGGGATGGTGGTTTACAATGTGTCAGTGCATCTCCTGCAAGCTACGAGTTCTTCAGATGAGCTTGATGGCGGTCCGATCCGAAAGAGGCAAGGGTGACGGCGGTCAGGAGCTCCGACACGCAAGGATCTCCAGAAAAGGCGTCAACGACCGGACCAGGGCGGGGCGAGCTCGGCGACAGCCAGATCTGGCGAGAGAGAGGCACACGCGGCTACCGCTTCCCCTGCCGAAAGAGGTTGGCAAGGTCGTGACTCGACACGGCGCTAAGCCAAAGCGAGGACACCGCTTCGAGGGGCGGCGAGGGGCCGAGACAACCGGCCGGAGGCGGAGGAGGGTGATGTGGGGATAGGGGTGTACATGAGATGGGTTAATATTTGGTTGACGTGTGGGGCAGGGGTGTAGATTAAATAGATTTTCTGCTTCTAGGGTTTGTTGTGTAAAATTTTAGACTAAAGTAATAAATAGAAAGAAAGCCAGGGCTGCAAGGGACAAACTCAAGGGCTAGAATGAAACATTATTAGTGGGTCCATTTGAAGCTACCATATGTTGGGTATGTGTGAATTTGGATGATGTCCTAAGTGGACTGTGGCTAAGTGAAAAAACTACTACTTAAAGCTAGCATGCATGTACTCGCTTAGCTTGCTGTCCTAGCTACGAGCTGTCCTCCATCATCAGCAGGAGCGGGAGCCGCCGAGCAGTGCCTCTCCTAGTACTCCCCCAATGAACCGAGCTGAGCTCCATATGGCAGCAATTGTGCCACGTGTATGTACAGTACGCGCATCGTAATGGTTGGGAAATTCAGAAGGATCAGCGTCTTTAATTTCTTCAGCGAGCGACACATGACTTATTAGGAGGCTGTACATGTCAGTCAGTAGCAGCTGCAGGAGAATGGACCGTGCAAAGGAGAGAGAGAGGGGCAGTGCTGGTGAGTAAGGTTAGTAGTAGTCGCTCGATCTCGAGGAGGACGACAAGACGGAGGACGAGAAGGGGGAAGAGGACGATAGATAATTCAGCGGATGAAGGGAGTTGGGCTTTGTTATGCCCGGCCTGGCCCGGCCCGGCCCATTAGCTTCTTCTTAGGGAATACTTAGTCAAGGCTGGCCCGTCTAGATTCGATCCGGCCTTTGCAAAAGTATATTTACAAGGATCTTCTTTTCCCTAGTATTCAGTGATTGATTAGTGTATACAGTTGTTGGAGAAACGAACATAGCTCCATATCGTGTAGATTACACAGCACTTGTACCGTGCAGGACTCGCGAGTCCAGACCGCGCCAGGTAAGACACAGGTCGGTGGATCATCGTCCGTCATTTACGACGCGTGAGGTTCAATACCCCTCTCTCCCTCTAAAAACATTGCCCCTCCCTGCAGTTAAAAAAACAAGTTATTTTGAAATATATGCGGTCAAACTCTGAAAGTTTTGGTTGTCGATATCTCTTTAAATATTTATATTAGGTGCAATGGAAATCATAGGCGTAGATTCATCTCGATCGACAAGTACTTTTATAATATTATAATTTTATTAGATTTTACAAATATACTATAATAGCAATTAGTGATTAATGTTGTATTTTAAAGACCATATCGATATCTAAAACGACTCATTTTCATGGACCCAGGGAAGGAAGAAGGAAGTAGAACGTATTTTCTAAACGATCTTGTCCATAGATATAAGGATATAAAGCGTATCAACTGTAACACAGTAGCTCAAGCAATCAACTGTAAGCTTCAATCCTCGTTTCCGATCCCCGATGCACAATGCACTTCCTGCTCTCAGATCTCGATACTACACGAAGTCAAACAATTATGCCTGCAAGGCCAGAAACATGTGCTCTCTATCGCTAGTAGGTCAAAGCATTTTTTTAAGAAAAATTGATAAAGTGTTTATAACATGTCAACTAGGATGAAACAAGAGATAAAAGAAAAATTAAAGAAGAGTGAGAGGGAATCAATGTCTTACGTAAGACTGAGCTCTTGGCCTAAATGACATTGTTGGCCCTGTTAATGACAAATCTGGTCATCGACGCGCCGTAATACAAAAAATGGCACTACGAACGTGCCGATGGCCGACACGCGCCCTCCACCGTCCCCCTTGCGCTCGGACGGTCCCCGTGCCACCACGTCGCTGCTGTCACACCCCCTGCCCGAACAAGCGTGTGTCGTGCCCTGGACGCCCCTCTGCCGTTCCCTGGAGGCCCAAACGCCCCTCTATCGTCCCTGGAGGCCGGGACGGCCATCCGTGCGCCACGTGGCCCCACGGCCGTGCCCCATGCCCTGCTGTGCCCCCTCACCCGGTCTCCTTTTGTCGTGCACCCCATGCCCTGCCGCGTGCTGCGTTGCCATGCCATGCCCTAGGGGCACGGTCGTGCGATTCCCTCTCCTTTCCCATCCGTCATTTCTTGGCTCCCTCTGCATGCATGCAAACAATGCAGAGACACACCACGCGAGAGGGAATCGATCCCCTCCTATCGCTTAGCGGTCGGCGTAAATTACATTCATGCAGCTATAAAAATCGGCGTCGCTCTCGCTCTCGCTACAAAATTGCGTTCGTGAGGCAAAGAGATTTGAGCGAGCGAGGGAGTTGTGATTTTGCTGTCGATTAGAGATTGTTTAGAGCAGTGGTTAGGACCATATAACTATGGAACGGTCGACATCAAGAGGTAATTTTTTTATATACATTAGTCATAATTAATTTAGTCGTAGCTAATTATTCGTAAATAAGTTAGTCATAACTATTTTGTCGTAATTAATTAATTCTTAGTTAAATATCCATAATTAATTAGCCACAATTAGTTAGTCGTAATTAATTCAGTCGCTGTTAATTAGTCATAATTAATTAGGCGTAAATAAATTAGTCATTACTATTTAGTCGTAATTAATTAGGCACAATTAGTTAGCCGTAATTAATTTAGTTGTAGCTAAGTAGGCGTAGTTAAGTAGGCATAATTAAGCAGGCATAATTAATGTAGTCATTACTATTTATTTATCATTAATTTAGTCTTAGTTAATTAATCGTAGTTAATTAGTTGTCATTAATTTAGTCGCATTTAACTAGGCATAATTAATATAATCATTACTATTTAATCGTACTTAATTTAATCATAATTAATTTAGTGGTATTTAAGTACTCATAATTTGTTTAATTATAATTAATTTAGGCTTACTTAATTAGTCGTAATTAATTTATCGCAATTAATTCAATCTTAATTAACTAGTCGTACTTAATTAGTCATAAATTACTAATTTATAGTAATTCATCGTCATTATTAATTTATTCGCTAATAATATGTGTCTTTCATCTCTTGTAAGCCATGTCTCTACCGGAGCTACTAGAACCCTTCTACAACAAGCATCACCGGTGCAAGTTATGGATCACCTAGGATGCGGATGGCCCTCCACCCCTCGTGCTTCAGTCTGAGAAGCATTACCGGCTTCTTGACACGCGCTACGTCCCAATCCTTCAGGACATGGGCTTGCTGCCCTTTGCGAGGATGCTCGGTCAGACACTATTTCACCCTAGACGATAGTCTGATGTCGGAACTTGTCGACAGATGGAGCACTGAGACACACACCTTCCACTTTCGATGGGGAGAGATGACGATCACTCTCCAGGATTAAGGGTGGATAACGAGCTGGCTCTCGGCTCGGCTCGGTAAGGCTCGTTAAGAAAATGAGCTCAGCTCAGCTCGGCTCGTTAAGGTAACGAGTAGAAAACCAGGCTCAACTCGGCTCGTTAAAAAACTCGAACTCGGCTCGTTAGGCTCGCTATCAAAAAACATCCATGCAGTACATATCACAAAAAACCCATGCAGATCACAAGTTCACAATCATCAATAAACATCTGTAGCATTGTAGATCCATGCAAATATCTAGTCGTCAATGAGTATATTAGTAGTCTAGAGATCAATATGTTCGACCAACAAATGCAAATTTTTACAAGGGACACTTAGTGACCATGTATAATCAAACAGTAGAATAAAATTGTTTCTGCAAAAACCTGAGGTACAAAGGTGTATAAGCAAGGATTTCAAAGAAGTGCTCAATGTCGTAAGAGTAGGCTAGAAACACTAATAGCACAACTAAGAAGAACATCAATCAATTGCAAATAATCCGATCGATTACCAGTTCATATATGCATAATGGAAGTGTTTCTCGGTATACCGAAGTTATATAACTGAAACTTATTGGATAATAATGATCTAGGAGATACACTTGGCTTCACGTTTTCCCTAAAACACGGTACAATTTTTTTGAATGCTACTGACAAAACCAAGTGAGAAAGCAATTGTTGCTGCACATTTTAAAGAAGCAGTTCATGACAAAGGGGGAAAAACAAAACAATCCAAACATCTAAGCAAACAAAACAATCCAGACATCTAAGCAAACATGATTGGCAGCAAGAGGGAAAAGCTTTTGCATCAGCTGCACGGCGTGGAGCTGCCCATCGGGAGGAGGAGAGTGGTGGCGACGGCTCAGGGGGAGGCTGAGGTAGGAAGAAGGGAAGAGGGAAGAGGGAGGAGGGGCGGCGGCGTCTGGCTCGGGAGGAGCTCGGGGCGGAGGGGCGGCGTTGCGTGGGGAGGACGAGGAGCGCCAGTGGGGGAGAAGGAGGATGAGTGGCGTCGGTGGGGGAGGAGGAGGAGGGGCACCAGTAGGGGAAAAGGAGGAGGAGGGGCACCGCGTGGGGAGGAGGAGCAGGGGCGCAGGCGCAGGTGTGAGAGGAGGAGGGCAGCGGCGGTAGGAAAGAAGGAGGAGGAGGGGCACCGGCGGGGGAGAAGGAGGAGGAGGGGCGCCGCGTGGGGAGAAGGAGGAGCAAGGGTGGAGGCGTGGGAGGCGGCATAGGAGGCGGAGGTGGGCGGTGGCGTTGGGCCGAAGAAGAGGATTTGAGGGGAGGGAGCAGGAAGCAGGTGGGCGGCGTTTGGGTCAGAGGCAGTTGGGGGGTTTGTTTAGTGGTGACTGGCAACGCCTGGTGAATGGTGATGGTGAAATGCAAACGAACTAAACGAGTTAACCGGGTAACTCGCGAGCCAGCTCGGCTCGGCTTGGCTCGTTAAGAAAACGAGTTAATTTGCTGGCTCGGCTCGGCTCATTAAGGGACCGAGTTCGAGCCGAGCTGGCTCGCGAGTTTTGAGCTTTTTTTCCACCCTTATCCAGGATGTCTCGTTCTTGATCGATCTTTCGATTAGGGGTGAGCCACTTGTTCCAAGTAGTCCGCCGACGGATTGGAAGGCCCGGATGGGGCATTGGTTCGGCATACCTATCTCGGACAGCGCCTATTGTGTCCCTTGGACATGGCTGAGAAATTTTAGTCAATGCCCGACGAGTGCACCTGATGAGGTTGTTAGGACACACCTCGTCACTTACCTTCATCATCTTTTCGGTTGGGCCCTGTTTTCCACAACATAAGTTGATTGGGTGTACCCCAGCTTCGTCCACATCGCCGAGTCTTTGGCTAACGCAGAGGCTGGGGCGATGCCCTAGTACAGTTGGGGATCAACCGTCCTTTACGCCATAGACAGGGGCTTGTGTGACGCTTGGCAGCGCGACATTGGTTTGAAACCAGCCCTTGCCGTCTACTACGTGCTCTTGTAGCTGTGGAATTGGGAGCACTTCCCTGTAGGGCAGCCCTCCATCGGGACAGCAATGCACCCGTACCCCGAGTTGCACGACCCGATAAACGGGCCAACTATGGGCCTCGGTGGACTATTGCCAAGTTACGTTGGGCCAAGGACAGACCGATGAGGTGTTACCTGGTGTTCCACAACGAGTTCGAGTCGTTGCACGATAACGACATCATATGGGCTCCATGGAACCTAGATGTCGTGAACACGATAGCGCCGCACGGACTATCCGTGCAATGCACGCAAGACGCCGGATTATATGCGACGACATGCCACCTGGTGTTTACCCATATGGTGGAGCCTTATGCGCCGAAGCATGTAATACGACGGTTCGATCTGTACCAGCTTGTGCCCCCTCCCGACGGCAGGATCCTGCAGCGAGTCGTCCGCTTGTGAGTCCAACTCCATCCGAGTAATGCATGTTTACAGTTCTTACCTACATTCGCTGTTCTAAAATCAACCCTTCTCGAATGTAGGTAATCGAGGACGGGTCGACATGCTGAGGACTGACAAGCAGTCCAGCATGAGTGAGTTACGACTTAGACAGAGACGATGCACAATGAGGTCCTACAGGAGCAGCGACCGTACGACGTACAGACATACCGTCAATACATCGAGTGGTACGTACTATGATTGCACACCAGACTAGTCCATCCTCCACCAGAGCATCCGGAGTAGGTCACGCATGAGGAGAGGCTCTGTAACTCATTGATCGACACAACGCTTCGCGGCGTGACGACACTATAAAACACTGAAAACCTTTGCTCGCTTCATTGATGATATTTCCACTGTTTGTTACTAAACAAGTGTTGTCTGTCACTTCAGTTCGAGCGGCTACAGTGGATCGCAAGTGCATCCGAGACCGCCATTCGCAGCCCATAGCTCACCGTACCTAGGCTTCTCGGCGAGAACATGTGCTATGGTCGGTCGAGAGATGACGTTCTACACGCTGCGCACCAAGTGGGCCGACCATGCTCACCTACTAGGTCATCACAGCCTAGTCGTAGTGCTCCTCGTCGGTCATCCGCACCGTAGATCGGTGGGGAGGTAAGTCATGTACATATTTACATCCTATTTTTTTATTACGTCTTAGGTTGTGCTAACATCATGTCATCTTTCAGCCGCACGTATGTCGGGATGCATCACTTCTACCATCCACACCCCCTACTCAGACTAGCACTTGCCCTCGGTCAGCCGCTCTGCACATCGAGGAGGTACGAGATGTTTAGCTTAGGTCCTGAATATTGATTTTGCCTAACATCATTACATCTTACAGCCTTCAATTCAGCGTGGGGGTGGCTATCATCTGTCAACCGATGACGAGACGGACATCCCACTCATCGCCGGGAGCAAGACATGGCGCCGAGGTTTGGACCGTGGCACCTGTATGCCCACCCTATCGTATGTTGACTGTCAGACGAGTACCATACCAAGGCCGGAGCTCCTCTGGGGTCGTTGGTACATCGTACGGTCGAGGCCAAAGCTCCTCTACACCGAGGGACGTGCAGATATCGTACCTGGGGGCGAACGATCCAGGCGCGGATTTCTTGATTCATTCATTAGTGACATGATTGCAGGTGGTAACTAGTTTGGCATGACTCAGCTCGAGGACACTGATGTTGGACAGACTCAGATGATCCAAAGTCAGCTTGCTAATACACCTCCACCCACTCAATGGTCTCCGTACCCCCTCTAAACTGATACACGCTCTTCGGACCGGTTAACGTATCCCACGGGACATGCTCAACGCAAAACTAGGATGCACACGCAGATGCAGCGAGCAGAGAGTGGCTCAGACGAGTGAGCCATATTGTATCCCGTGTGTACATTGTATAGATGTTGTGCGCCTAATACAAAATTTATTTGTATAGTATTGTCGGAGTACATTGGTTCCGGACGATTGCAACATTAGAGATTCACATCAAACCCTAAACACCCGAGGTTCACATGAAATCATAAATCCCTGTAACACCCGAGGTTCACATGAAATCATAAATCCCTGTAACACCCGATAATCATTCACATGAAATCATGAAATCCTAATTTTTGAAACCTAAAACCATAATTTCCCTAACCCTAGCAGCCATACCCTAATCCTAACGTCTTGCCCCCAGGGCACTGCAGCGCGCAATGTCATGTCTCCAGGGCACAACAGAGGGAGGCGTCCGCACGGAGGCACGCAGTCTTGGCCACGTGGCATTTGTCGGGCCAGGTGCTGCGACAGAGGGCGAGTCTGGGATTCCCACATGGTGGCACGGAGAAGCGCCGGGCGTTCGAGGCATGGCACACACTTGTCCGGGTGCGGGGGGTGCGGCAGCGGCGACCTGGTGGTACGGGGACCATCCAGGTGCGAGGGAACGGTGGAGATTGCATTCGGACGTGGGGGATAGTGGAGGACGCGTGTCGGTCACCGGCACATCCGTGGTGCCCTTTTTGGTATTACGGCGCGCCGACCAGATTTGTTATCAACAGTGTCATTTAGACCAAAAACTCATAGCTTAGGCACATAAACAAACAAGGAAGATGAGAGAGACATACGAGGGAGGTGAGAGTAAAGAATCAGATGGGTCTAGAATAATCTAAAATGCTACATGAAGGAAATGGGCTAGTCTCTTAGACACAAAGCGTTGAAGAAAGCAATATCCGGTGTTATTTCTAGATGATGTAAGGAACACCGAACTCGTAGGGATTTTCTTCCATGACACAGCGTGCCACCGGAGAAAAATCCTATAGGACATCTGCACGAACTGCTCCACCAAAACGCATTACTTTACACAACTGCTTAGTGTTTAGAATAGTGTTAGTCCCTACTTTTCTCTCTGTTACTGAAAAAGAATGTCGGTTTTGGACATCGACACGTCCATAGAAAGCAATTTTAACTACTAATTTATGCTGTAATTGATTTGTAAAATCTAATTTATTTTCGAGATAAAACTATATGTATCATTTTCATACGTTAAAAAGTATATTATTAGTTTATTGTAATGCCACTCACAAGACACAAGTGATACTGATGATGGTGCTACAAAAACTTGTAGATTGATTGATTATTGCAACCTTGCTTATATACACGAGCTGACATAGTAAGCTGTACAAGAGGGAGGCTTCAGCTAGACTGAACTGAACACATCCATCAGTTTATGTATTCAGGCGGCCTTTGGCAGCTCTAGGTAAAAATACATTGGATGGATTGATCTGATGATCAATGCAACACCTGCCGCTTCGCGTTAGGTTGTTGCTTTCTTGCGTCCATTTTTTTTCCGATCCTTTTCTGTCTAGGTCTACAGAAAGTGCAGGAGAAGAACTGGAGAACAGGGGAGGAGAGAGGGAACTGAAGTCTGAAGAAGCAAAGAAAAATGCCACTGCTTTCATCGTCGTTTCCCACACCAAACTGATTGATCCCTGCAAATATAATCAAGATTTATTAGTCAGTAAGACTAGTTTGATTGAGCCAAATGCAAGTATGTGTGCAACCAACCACTCAAACCTAATCTGCATGGAAAGAAAGATCAACCTCTGGCTAGTCAAAGGGACAATGGGTGGCAGCACTAAGCACAGTAGTTGAAGACTTCACTCCCGAGGTTAGGATATCATTGTCAAACACTGACACGTACATGCATGATCTCATCGAGCAAGGACTGTGTAATATAGTTTTTGGCCAAATGCAAGACTAATCGAGGCGTCGCTTTCTTCACAAATCACATGAAGCAAAATACTTGCATATGGATTACGGACGAGAGAAATTTATGGCGTGAAGGAGAGCAAAACTGAAGTGCCAGACGAAATAAGAAGTCTTTTTCAACAGATTTGATACCCTTTTTCAATCACAACGAATTTAGCATCCGTTCACTCTGGAAAGTAGAAACTACACTTCAAATTACTAGTTTCATCATCTAGAATTTGCAAATTTGCGATTCAAATGGCATGCATGGCTCAGGGGCATGATCAAGAAGTAATCTTTAACAAGTTCAGAGACAAGCTCGTACCTCGTGCAGCTATGGTGCAGAGCACCGCACGAATGAATCAATCTTTGAAGAGGACGGTGTCGGCGATGGCCATGAGCGGGCCGAGGCAGTCGCGCGAGAATTTGCGCGCGAACATGTACGGGATGGTGGAGTTATCGGACCGGCGCAGATCGGCGATGAGCCGCGGCGACACCTCGGGCGCGGTGTACGTGTGCGGGTGGCCCTGGACGCTGCCGGTCCAGTTGACGCGGGTGAGCGTGTACCGGGCGCAGCCGGCGTGGTCGGCCATGTCGAGCAGCGTGGGGAAGTAGTGCTCCTCCGGGTAGCACAAGTCCTGCATCTCCGGCAGGCACGGCGTGCGGAACTTGCGCCAGAGGCGGCGCTCGCGGACGACGAGCACGGCGTGGCGGCGGGCGAGGGTGAAGAACTGGGAGCCGATGCGGAACCGGTCGAACGGCACCTCGGGGAGCATGGCGCCTCGCCGCGCGCCACGTAGCGCGCGGGCATCTGGGGCTCACCAGTGAGCACCTCGATGTAGCTCGGGAGGCGGTGGTGGTGCGCCGCCCTGGGCGGGAAGAGCGTCGCGTAGAGCCGCGGGAAGGATTGGAGCGGGACGCAGTGCTGGGAGAGCAGCGCGAAGTAGGCGTTGGCCACGCCGTCGAGCAGCGCGACCGCGAGGAGGCGCCGCGAGGCGGCCATAAGGCTCGGGTCCGCGCGGCGCGTCGGCTTGGCCGCCACGAAGCGCCCGCGGAACGACGGCGTCGGCGGAAGCCGCAGCCGCGCCGCCGGGTCCGCGTGGACGTAGACGTTGAGCCTCTCCGCGTGGCCCGCAAAGAACCGCTCCCAGAGCGGCGCGAAGGTCAGGTCGGAGTTGGTCAGGAACAGGAACGCCACCTTGGGCGCCGAAGCCGCGGCCCCCTCGCCGGCGTCCAGCGTCGCTCGCCTGAACAGCGCAAGATCATCAGCTTCCTCCTCCACCACTCCCACGCCCCCTCCCCCTCCTCCAACCCCGCCGCCGCTCGCCGCACCACCCGCGGAGGACGTCACCTCCTCCTCCCCAGCCACCACCGGCCGCGAGAGGCGTGGGGCGAGGAGCAGCAGCGCCGTAAGAGACGCAAAGAGAAGAAGAGACAGCACCATCGGCGAGGACGTCATGGCGCGCTCGGCCGGTGATTTCGCCGCGAAAGAAATATGGGTCTTGCTCGGAACGGGTCGAATTGCTCGATTCCGGTGTCAGAACCCCATCTCGGCGATCAGAATCGGAGGTCTCGATCGGGGGAGGCAGGATGCAGGGGAGCAAGAAAGGCAAGAAGTGGGTGCTGCGCTGCACTGCACTGCACTGCTGCTTCGCGTCCGCCTCTGCTCTCGCTTTCGCTTCTCTCCCTTTCACTCTCGCTCGCGGAGGCAGCGACGAGGCACGAAAGTCAAGGGAGGCACGGGCAGTGCGCACGTGTTCTTCTTCTCATCCCCAAGATCTCGCAAAAATTCTTTCACGGGTACCATCCGCGCGCCTCCCTTGACTTTCACGGGCAACATTAGTTTGTTCTGAAACTAATGTAAAGCAAAGATAGAATCTTGCTAGCACACTGAATTAATTTGGGTTTATCATAGCTTCGATTACAACTATAGAGTAAGAGAAACACTAATTAAAAGATGATGTGGTGCGTTTGTTTGGAATAATATTTTCTTTCTATCTGGTATTGCCATGTTCCACTTCCTAAAATTTTAAGCAAATATTCGAATGTGATAGGTTTAGAATACACTAATAATAGGTGGTCTTACTCTTACCGGAAGCAAATTTGACATTTTACTCTTCTTATGTTTGTATTTATGTTCCGTGGATTTCCCCAGCAGGTAAAGATTAATGAAAAATTTTACGGTATATTCTACTGGTAGTATATGGTGGTAAGTATAAATCAAATCTAACCGTTGATTTGTTAAGGGCATAATAGGCTTTCTTTGTATTTATAATTTTTCGTGGAGGTATTATAGACTTTTTCCAACTAAGGTTGAAAAATATTACTCTTGTGTCATATGATCTCACATGAGTAATTACAATTCTACCTCCTTTGAGATTCTACTACTTATACTACTAGGTTTAGTATAAATAAATCCTAACTAATCTGAAACAAAACGAATAGACGACCTGCATCTGGGTTTGCCGCTCAATTTTAGGAAGATTAAGAGAGTTGAGGTACAACCTTTCTTAGATAAGCTAGGATCGCGTTTACCGGGTTGGAAGGGCAAGCTTCTGTCCGCAACAGGGCGGCTCACCTTGGTAAACTCGGTACCCTCTTCTCTGCATGTTTATTTTATGACCATTTTCCCTCTGAAGAAATGGGCAATCAAGAAACTTGACAAGATCAGTAGAGCTTTTCTTCAGAAGGGGCCATGGATGTCAATTGAGGTCATTGCCTCATTAATTGGCAAAAGGTTTGCAAGCTGAAGAAACTTGAGGGACTTGTCATCAAAGATTTGTAGAAGTTTGGTAGGGCTTCGAGACTTCATGGGCTCTGGTATGAATGGCAGGACAGAGAGCGTCCGTGGGTAGGTACTCCGACTCCTTGTGATAGTGTGGAAACTAGCTTATTCCTGGCACCAACTACAATCTCTGTCGATGATGGCGCCGCTGCCAGCTTTTGGCACTCACAATTGTTACATGGGCAAGCCCCAAAAGGTATTGCGCCAAACTTGTTTAAACTTGCTAAGAGAAAGAACATGTATGTTGAACCAGAACTAAGATGAAACATGTGGCTTCTGTTGGAGTTTTTGAGCTTGGCTCATTTAATATTCTAATTAAATCCTAGAAAAATTCTAGAGGCCTACTCATATATGGTGGAAGATAGGATGTTTAGTACTATATTGCTAGTCTAGATGGAACGAGACCAATATATAAGGTGGAGTTGATCTTACCTAGTTGAAGCAAGTAAAAGAAGAACACATGTGCACTCGCTCGCCTTGCCATCGCCATCGCGTGGCAGGCGCGTAAATGCTCCAGCGATTTCGCGTCCGGTTGGTTGTAGAGCTACAACTTCTTTTTGCATCTCAAAACCATGCATGCGAATTAGAAAATGAAAGTTTAAATTACACTGTTTCAATTGGTTTTTATGGCACGCATTAACTGCGTTTAAAACAGAGTAATGATAGTAATGATGGCAGTTTTTTTGCTGAAGTTGGTTCTATATGAGGGAGATATCAGTATAAGAATAGTCTCTCTAGAAGAAACAGAACAGAGACAGAATCAGTATCGTCTTGTTGTCCGGTTCCTCTGTTCTGCACAACCTCGGCTTCTCCATCCCTTCTTCGGTATGCACTGACATGGGGAGAGCAGTGTCTTCGAAACTGGCATCTCTCATGACCTTGCACTGGTTGAGGCGAATCAGGCTTTTGGGAAACCTTCGTGCGACTACTCACGGCTTCCTCCTTCTTCAGCATCCACTTTGCGTCGTCTTCTTCATATCAAACTCTATCGTGACCTTTGCTAGAGTGATTCTCTGTAAGTCGCGGTGATATCTCTTGATATGGCTAGACTGTGCTTCCTATAAATAAATCATGTGATGATGTTTATGTCTACTTCTGTTAGTATTATTCTTGTTCTGGGCTTTGCCTTGTTAGCACATATATATGAGGTAGAAATATCTGAATTGACGGTCTTGCTATTTTTCATAGTTCCAAATATGCCTAATATATATGCTGATGTTGATTCAATTATTATTTTAAGAATTATAATAATCACAAAAATATGCATATACCTAACAACTTCAAGGTTTGCGAAACATGCAAACCACTGACCAGGTGCATGAATTCGTCGCCATGTGGTGTCAAATTCAGGATGTGCAATTACAGGAACAGGTGGTGGATTCCATCCATTGGAGGTGGACAACCAGTGGGAATTACACGGCAAAATCAGCATATGAGATTCAATTTGCTAGTTCTTATGCTACCCAGAATTTTTCACGTATTTGGAAGGGGATGGCCACATGTTACTACATGTCTGTGCGCGCAAAACTCGAAGACAGTTGACCATCTCCTCCTTCTCTACCCCTATGCCAAGCAAGTTTGGAAGATGGTTTTCTCTTGGTTAGGATTCCAGGTGCCGATTGAAGGAAGATAGAATAACCATAATAATTGTTGATATATTGCTTGAGCCTCGGAGGGCATATATATAGAGTACAAGGTGATTTAGAGATAAAATCAATCTACTAGAGATAAAAAAGGAATCAGATACAAATTATAGCTGATTCTATTATATCTCTAATAGGTTTGTTACACGAGACGTATACTCTAACACCGATGACACAACATGATGCATCTACAATTTTGGAATGGTGGCAACAACTTAGATTATGGTTTTCAAAACAACAAAAACCGACCTTTGATGATATCTTCTATTCGGTTTGGAACATTTGGAAGAAGGAAAATCGAAGAATTTTCGAGCACTCTTATCTCCCAATGGAGCAGGTTTTTCATCGTATTAGGGAGGAGGTGGAAAATAGGAACAGAGCTATTTTAGCTCCAGGCTTCTGATTTTGTTGAGTTGTGTTGTTGTTGCAGGCTGCGGCTAAGATATGTGCTTAGTGCTTGGCCATTGTTGTTTTCTTTTTTTTTTTTCTGTTCTAGGCTGTAACAGCTAGATTGTTAAAACTTGTTTTCTTCCTCTAATAGTGATCAGCAGAGTTTCTGCCTTTTTTTCAAAAAAAAAATCTTTGAAACTTGGTTTTGTTTCTCTAAAGCAGCCTGCAGATTTCCAGGGTTTTCTGAACCTTAAAATGCTTAAGTTTGTAGGCATGGATATTACTGATGAATGCCTTCAACTTTTGTTATCCAACAGCAATGTCCTGGAGTTTCTTGGATTTCTGGCTGTCAAATGCTTACATGCTTACTGAAACCTCGTCCTTCATACCAGCTTAAGCATTTGCAAGTCAGGGACTGCCCCTTGCTTGAACGGATAGAGTTAAATACTGGCCTGACAACACTTGAGTATGGTGGTCCGCTAATACCGTCGGAACCTCCTGGAATGTTGCTGCTAACAAATATATGCATAACGTTATTGGATATTTGTGGTGCTCTCAAATATATTTTCACCGAACTTCGCAGTACACTGCCTCGTCTGGAGACGCTGACTCTAAAGTGCCATGGATTTGAGGTTTGGGATACATCATACATTTGTTCTAGATTTCCAAAATGAATGTGCATCCATGTTTGAGATTGATTGTTAATTTGTTGTACTCTTCTTTTTGTGTGTGTATTAGAGAGCTACTTTGCCAGACAAACCTCTGCATTTGTTTATGTAAGGCATCTGAGATTGGAAGTGGCTTTTTTATGGCATGCCGAAAAGAAAGACCGATATCCTTGACTTTGCCTACCTCCTGGAGGTGGCTCCTTCCATGGAAAAGCTGGAATTTCATGTCAGTTTGTCATTTCAAGTTTTAAGATACATATTTTACGTATGCACTAAGTGATATTCATCAAACTGAGTAATGCCTCTAGTTAACTGTGATTATGCTGTTGAATTAAATAAGGGCAATGTTGTGAGCAAATCGTTAGTCTAGAAACAAGAATTCCTTTTTATTGACTATGAGCAATCGACAGTGGTTGGAATACTTTGATGTTAGGTGAAAGCACTACAAAACAATACCAAATGTGGCATCCCCTGAACCCCTTCTCTGTTTTTTTGTTGGTGCTGTCATACACAGTCATTTGCTAGATGTGGGCGTACGGTGATCACCTGCCTTATTGCAAGGGCCATGGTCAGCTAAGGAGTCTTCGTATTCTCAGAAATTCCGCCGCCGTGCTCAAGGCCATGAAGATAGACCCAAAGCCGGCCATGGTCAGCTAAGAAGTCTTCATATTCTCAGAAATTCCGCCGTGCTCAAGGCCATGAAGATAGACCCAAAGCCGGCAGTAGCTTGTAATTATGCAAAAATGGCACCTTCAGAGGTATTTTATTTCGTGGATGGCTCTGGAGTTGCCATGGAATCTCTCTCTCTCTCTCTCTCTCTCTCTCTCTCTCTCTCTCTCTCTCAAAGCAGGCCACCACAATGTTGTTGTCTTGTTGATGTTATGCAAGTTTCGCGTAGGGATGTTGAAAACGTTCCGGCTCACCAGCTAATTCATCCAGCTTGGGTTAAGCTCCTGTCCAAAGATTTGTGTCGAGGTCGTTTCAACTGAGCTGAACTAGTCCTCGACTCAAAGCTTGAGGCAAGCCCAACCGGGCGTGATCACTTGAGTTCGTCTCACTGAAATCTTAGTTGTGCGGATTCAATGAAGAACCCATATTTTTTTAGTTGCTTGGGAAGAATCTATTTCTTCCCCTTATTTGAGTTACTATTTATCAGGAACTCTTAGGTGTGTTCAGTTGCATCATTGCATGTGTACTTCCCCTTATTTGAGTTACTATTTATTAGGAACTCTTAGGAGTGTTCAGTTGTATCATTGCATGTATTATTTCATTATTGTAGACTGATGCTCCGGTGTTGGTTTTCCTGGAACCGCAGCCATCCAGATTTGTTATCCTTGGAGTTCAGAACGCTACTTCAGAAGTATGCAATGTGTACTAGCTACTTGATTACGCAAAGTATTTAGTGTTTAGAAATCAGATTTGGCGCTTCGAGTTTGTTTGAGAGACGATGCTCAGCTCCGGCGCGGTTGTTGTACGTATCTGTGCATTGTTCTGGATTTTTTTTAAAAATAATATGTTTTAAAAAGATAATTACAAAAATAAATAGTCGCCCCAAAAAATTTTTAAAAATGTATTCCTGTCGCCAGTTATCGCCCCTTGTCGCCGATCCACGTACCTGTCACCATTACAACTGGCGACAGGGACCTATCGCCATCTGTCGCCAGTTGAAATGGCGACAGGTATCTGAAACCCTAATCTGATTTGTCTACTTGTGATTTTCATAAATTTTGAACGGTACGAAATCTAGTAGACTTGTAATAACATTTTGTGATCATCGTATGTTGTTCTAGTGCGGTGAGTTTCTGTAGAATTTTGCGAGGACAATTGAGGTATCAATGATTTGTAAGTAGGAAGGTAAGTGATATTGCGATGCGCCAGGGAATTCATACACTTGCTCATGTACATGCACGGCATATTATTGATACATGTTGCCATTTCAACCGGCGACAGGGAGATATCACTAGTTGAACTGGCTACAAGACCCTATGCTGGTTGGTGTGTTTGGTATTTTCGTAGTTTCGAAACGGTACGAAATATGCTAGTGATGCGTCAGCTGGAAGGTAAGTTATATTGTGATGCGCTAGAGAATTTTGTGAGGACGATTGAGGTATTAATGATTCGTAAGTAAGAATGTAAGTTATATTGCGATGCGCTAGAGAATTCATACACGGTGCACAATATTGGAGAAATGGCGCAACGATAACAACACGACAGTTGATCCAACAAGAGGGGTTACATGGTACGCAGGCTAACGAACAAAGGACGGTACACACATGCCTTTAGGGAATTAGAAATACATGGGACATATGGACAAAGAGGGTCGGACTACTGCGTGGACCAGGACCATTTGCCCTTCCTTGCGAGCTCGGCGTTGTACTCCTCGTCGGCCGCTTTGGCCTCGGCCGCCATTTTCCTCTTTTTCTCGCGCTTCCTCTCGCGAGCCTCGCGCTCCCAGCCCCTGCACGCCTCGAGATGAGCCTGCGTCTCCCGCCGGATACGCTGGTTGTGCTCTTCGGTGCGGCGCTCCTCCTCCCTCCTCTCGCGGTCCCTGTTGGCATCCTACTCCTCGCAATCGAGAGTCCACTGGTAGTGTGGGTGGATATCTAGGTCGATCCACTTGCGGTAGCCACATAGCGGATCCGGGGACTACAAGTAGACGGGAGAGGTTGTTAGTGCGGACTTTTAAAGAGAAATAGTAGGGGAACATACTGCTACCTGTCCTTACCGGCTGCGGATAGCATCTCGTGTCCTAACGACGGTCGGGATAATCGCTGGAGTAGTTCGCGCAACCCCAGTAACGCATGCCCAGGCTTAGCCGGTGCTTGGACTTGAAGAACTTGCATCTGTCCCTGCACCAACAGAGGGGCGGTGTCTCCCCCTCGGGCGGGTGTTGCGGCGAACACTCGGTTGGGATGTTGTGGTAGGGGTTGCTGCTATGGGGGGCGGCGTCATTGCAAGGAGGTGGTCTCCTGGCACGCTCCCTTTGTTCCTCTTGGGCCGCATACTCCCTTTGCATTTCACGGACCTCCTCCCAGTGCTTGTCCATCTGAGCAAGATTGTGTTGAAGTCTGGATGCAAGAGAACTCGGAGTGGAAGGGTGGTACTTATATGCCGAGCTGGCGCTGCGTACGTGACTAAATTGTAATTCAGTTGAAGGAAATTCGCGTCCGTGAGGCAGCGGCCCTGAAAAGCTGGCTCGTCGGGTCACGTCGTCATGAAAAGCTAACTCATCGGGTCACGTCATCCTGAAAAGCTAACTCACCGGGTCACATCGCTGCGCAAAGTAAGGGGGCTGAAGGCGTAGAAAGAGGGTGGTGTGGGGTGTCCCGATGCAGAATTGTACACATGGTCGCGGTTTTCAAGCAAAAAAGAGATATCAAAACATGAGACTAGCATAATAATAGTTGTGCAGAAATTAATATTTACATAGCATGACTGAAATTTGGAGGAACAAATATCTAATGGCGGCCCCTCTTGGGGCGCACCCCGCATGTCGCCCCTAGCCTCGCCCAGCAATAGTCCGAGTATGTCAGAGGATCAGGTTGCCTGACTACCCGACTAGCACGAGTAGCCTGAGGTGGTGTCGCAAGGAGGGGGTTCCTGCGTCGATTGGGTTGGTCCCGGCGCACCGTGCAGCTGAGAAGCCTCCAAGGGGAATGGGGTGTCACGCGGTTCCATGAAGAAGTCCTCGAGGGGTGCCGATAGGTGTGCCTCGTCGTGCGACATTGAATCGTCCTCCCAAGACGTTCCTGTAAAGCATTACGTTACAAATGTAATCATAGCGAAAGCACGAGAAAGAAAGTTACGCAAGCAAGCAAGGTGGTCATACCTGCTGGCCCGAAGACGTGCCCCGACAGCTCCGCGTACTTTGCCCGCGTACGGGTGGAGCTCAGGACCTGCAGGAGAATATTGCTGTTAGTAACTATTGGGGTTCGAAATAAAGAAGCATTACGTTGCACAAGCAAGCAGGGTGGTCATACCTGGTGGCACGAAGCCATGTCCCGATGACTCCGCGTGCCGGTGGAGCACCGGACCTGCAATAAAAGATTGTCGTTAGTAACTTGTGCGATTCGAAATAAAGAAACGGAAGTGAATGTCTCATGCTGACCTCCAAAATGTCCCGCGGTGCTCCCACCATGGTGCCACGACGACACACCCGTCACGTCCGGGGCAGGAGCCTGTGGCCATGAACCACCTCGGCTGACCCCTTGTCCTCGCACTGGTCGGTCCATCGGGTCCCTCGGCTTGCGACAAGTCACGATCTGGATGCCTCGTCTCGAGGCCTCCATGATCCGCTGCAGGACCCCTCTGGTGTCCCCCAGCGCCATGCGCTGCGCAGAGGCTGCCAACTCGAGAACCTCCCGCTGCAGATCTGTCTGCACAAGTAATAAACAAGTTCAAAACCTAAATCTGGCAAATTAAATATGAATTAAGGACCGTTCAATATGTACAGAGCGGTGGAAAGCGGAGTCCAGCTGGGTGGGGTACGTGTCGGACGTCGCAGCCTCGTATCGTGGTGGGTTGACCATGACCCGGACACAGCGAAGCCTTGTCCGACTAGCGTATCATTCTATGTACTCCCCATACGTTTGGGGGTCGTAGGGATCATCCCCATACTGGATGGGGTCCTCGTGCGCGTCACTTCAAGCCTCAACCCAAGGCCTCATCCTGTCCAACCAGGACATCGTGCCACGTACTCCCTTCCTAGTGTACCTGTGGACGACAACACAATTATTTGGTCGGCACGTAACGCACATTGTACGAAAGAAGTGAAGAGTGAACTTACACGTGGACATGCACCGGCACCCGTGTCCCCCCCCAAGGGGCTGGGACCTCCTGTCGTAGACCGAACTGGCATAGGACCCGCTGCACCTAGTACTCCTTCATGAAGACATCATGCACCAAGGCCCTCCGCATGTACCAGTATACGTAGTCTCGCGTGCACAGG
Organism: Phyllostachys edulis; assembly: GCA_036346405.1. Lineage (NCBI taxonomy): Eukaryota > Viridiplantae > Streptophyta > Magnoliopsida > Poales > Poaceae > Phyllostachys > Phyllostachys edulis. Next base: position 11,107,954 of record CM070558.1, read on the forward strand.
ATCGACAGTCCGTCGAGTGCGCACGCGTTCACTTTCTCTTGAGTGTACGGTGTCCAGATGACGCGGTCATCGGTCAGCTGATCGAACATCGCAGGACCCCTGCGAAGTGATCGACGTGTAGGTGACCTGTGCAATAGAACACCGCAAACTTAGCACACGAAATTGTGATTACAATACGAAAAATAATAAATGATCATGAAACTAACCCGTCGGCAGCACCACACCGTGCCCATGGTCGGCCAGTCCACGTCGTCGCCCTGACCGTACAAGTTGACCGCGTACGCTCACAAGTCCAGCTGTGGTCGTCCGATCTGGAAGCGCTCGAAGGACCACAACTGCAGAAGTAGTGGGCATCCGGAGAGGATGGATTTGTCCTGGGCACGGTGGCACGCGTCGCACAGTGCGCGGTACGTCGCGCACAGTACGGCCGGACCCCAGGCATAGGAGGGGATCTCGTCCACCGGCAAGTCCGCCCCTTGACGTTCGTATTGAACATAGTGCTTGTCGACGCTGTCACCGTAGGACCCCAGGAACATGACCCACCCGAACAACCATAGCAGGTAGGCCTCGAAATGCCTCCTAACAACGACGTCCCCTGCGTTCTGCGCTATACGCTCGGGCTACAAGAAAACATGTACACGTCAGCAAGATTCACATATGAATTGAAGCGAGATGACAATAGTTACAAATACTTATGTAGAACTGGAAGATCCACCTCAACGTCAACTCGTGCGGGCTGCTGAACTCGGTGTACCCGCTGCCCAGCGGCAGCATATCTAGTCAGACCGTGATTGAGTGCATTAAGGTCATAACTATACGTACCTCGGAACCCAGGCTGGGTATAGCCTTCATGCCCTGATGGGCGTGCGCAGCCGCAACGCACCAAGCTCAATCGACGCCTCGCCCTCCGAGGGGAGCACGGTACTGAGGCGACTACGGTGACGCGCGTCAATCGCCGGGTCAAGCAAGTCGTACTAGCCTCCGTCCGCCATATCTACAAATTAAGTATATACATTGTAAAAACTACGAAACATGTACAAAAACCAAAATCCCTACTTTAAAAATAATTTTTGGCATTAACTGAATAATTATCTCACAAAAATGTAAACCTAATTTATGCTACTCAGCAATTTAAATAGATTTGTAATAGGGTCTTCCATTTTAGATGATATTTTAAAATATTTTTCAAGTGCAAATGTAAAGAATAAACAAAGTTCTTTCTATTTTACTAACTAGTTTCGTAGTTTAAAATTAATTTTCGACATTACCAATATAATTACCACGCACAAATGGGAGGCTAAATAAAGTTGACATTATTTTTTACATATGTCTAATAGCCGTCTTCCTATTTCTGCTGATTTATCATAAATCGTTCGACTGCTGTAACATTCATAACATGTGTACGACAAACTACACTTTAGACATCTCAAATAATGTAGTACATAATTTGACTACAATTATCTAATCTATTTAATTATATGTCGCTATTATACTTAATTCTATGTCGCTATCCTACTTAATTCTATGTAGTTAATTCTACTTGCTATTCTCCTCACTACAACTCAAATGATGTACTTAATTCTATATAATTTGACATAATGTATAAGGTTGCAAAAAAAATGTACCTACAAGATGGCCGGCCTACTGGATCTGATGCTCTATCAATCTCTTTCCACCGTGATGAACTAGCAGAGTTTCACTACCTTTCTTCTCTTCCTCTCCTCCTCTCTTTTGTTTTTTTTTTTCTGGAATTAAAATGAGTTTTGGAGGAATTTTTTTAGGGCTTTTATAAATGGTATCTTGTCACCAGTTGAACTAGCGACAGGAAGACGTTGTCGTTCACATATGTAATGTGTGATTTCATTTGACTTGAGGTGAGCACACACAAGTGTAGGGGTGTCAACTGGATATGAATTATCTATTTTATTCGGCTACCATATTCGATAGGATACGAAACTGGTTTATACTTTTTTTCATCCGATTAACAATTTCTCCTATATTCGTATTCGTATTTGTATTCGCATAAAAAAAATACGAATACGAATATGGTATAGACTTTTGTCTTCCGAAATGTTATTTTATCCGCACTATTCGTATTCGATAAAACAGCATGCATATTTTATTGCAATATGGCTAATTAGTTGAATGAGTTTTTAGTTTAATGTGAATTCATGTTTTTAGGTGAAATAGATAAATTAGAATAATTAAGTGTGCTATATACGAAGATAAAATATCATAAATATATTGCCATTACATAAATTACAAGGATATCCGAATCCGACCGAATTGAGCAAGTATTCAATTTGTATTCGTTACAACATTCAATTCGTATTCGTTTAGAAAATACGAATACAATACAGAAAGATCCTGTTGACACCCCTGCACAAGTGCACATAAAACCTATCGGCTAGATCACAATTCAGTGGCGGATGTAGGTGTTAGCTGAGGGTCAACTGACCCTACAGGTTTTTGCAATATACCCTTATTTCTATTGATATTTTAATAGAAATCTATAAAATTCCAAAGATATTAAAGACATTGACCTCATAGGGTATTTATCTTTGCTACACCACTGTCGCAATTCATAACTAAACAAATGCCCCAATGGACTAGTATTAGACCGCCAATCACAAATCGTTCACATGACATATTTCTGCATCACCAAAACCAAGAAGCGCAGCAGAGGCAGCGTATCTGCACTGAACTTAACATGATAAATATGCAGTACATGTTCAGAATCTTGTGCTGCGTACAAACGATTTTGTTTGGAGAATACGCATCATCGCAAGTATGTAATCATAACTAGTACTCAACTGGCCAACAAAAAGTCGAAAAGACAATTTCTATACTACGAGGTGAAGTCATGGTAAATTCTTTACACACACAACACTGTAATAGCATACATGATCAATAGCTGTTACATTCTCTTGAGAAAGAAAGATCCTTGTCACAAGTCAGAAGATAGAGCAGCCTAACTACCGCACCTGGCGCACACCATCACAAATGCTCCGTTTCTTCCATGTTCCTGCAATGCCACCAGGAAACTTCCCCTTTCGCTATCCAAGGTAATGGTCTGTACATATCGCAGCGCCCAAAATTGCCCAGCAACTAAATACGTCTGTCATATTCACTACGCAACACAGGTCTTGCCATGTCATCTTCCCCCATAAATATAACACTTCTTCATTGTCTAGAAAACGCCTCCTTTCCAGCATAATACAGGCAGGCCAGTGAGATAACCCAAAAAGCTCAGAGGGAATGTTAACTGGCAGCAGAAGATTCCTGAGTTACTTCAATGACACAAACTGCAAGCATTAGCATATTTGTTCAGTCAAAAATTGTTACGGGTGACAAAATAAAGCATAGAATCAATGAAATTGTAGGAGGCATTTACCAGGGCTGCAGAGGGGATGTTAACTGGCAGCAGAAGATTCCTGCGTTACTTCTGTCATAGTATCTGCAGCAGAACTACTGGTTTCTGCGGCCTGGTTTTGGCTACTTTGTGCTTGAGGTGCAGGTTGTTGTTGATCTTCAGCAAGACCCAAAACCACCAAGGTAGACCTGCCATAAAAGCACAAGCTCTGATCAGATCCAGCACCCACTTATGCTCGTAGAATAGAGTGAAGCAACAAACCTTGGAAGAGTTGATCGCACGTTTGGCTGGTTGGCATGCTCAACCAAGGGTGCCTTCAGTACAGGATTCTTACTTAAGGCATTTTCAAGTTGAGGAGCTGGTAACTGATAAACCAAGTGTGATGTTATGAAAAATCTTGATACATGACCAAAAAAAAGGAATTGGAATGAAGATGAAATTTGGTTTAAGGTTAACGAAAGTAAAAAAAGAGACCTGCATTTGGACCTTGAACTATTATTCCATTCCTGTTACTGTTACTGTTTCTAGAACTATTAGATCTAAAGTAATTGTCAGTGGACCCATAACGCTCACTAAGAAATTAGCATATGGTGTGTAAAACAACTAGCAGATGACCCATGTGCTACAGAGATTTTTGCATAAAAGAACAAATAGATTTTATAGGAGCAGCAAAAGTGAGCCAACCTGCAGTAACACACCATATGACTGAGGTTTCGTCAAGATAGCACACTTCAGGAATCCTACCCATAATTTAGGGTATTTCCATATCTGCCATGACAAACGGTGACTGAAGTTTCAGAAAAATGTAAAAGCACTGCAACTAAAATCCCCTTCAATTATAAAAGCGAAGTACCTGCTTGCTAACAAGGCGTGACATGATCTCCATCACAAAATCCACCTATAAGGAAGGCTCACTATCAGATTACAAGATCATGAGTAACAAATCTATAAAACTGAGAAATGATTCCTCAAGGTAACTAATCTATTAAAGAATTGCAATGCTTACGGACTTCCCCATGTTATCATGATAATAATGCGCAAGTACTGAAGTTCCACGTAACCGAGTCAATAGGATTCATATTAGCACCTTGATAGAAATTAAAACCCTGTATCCTTGATGGTCTAAAAACCCCATCCCCTTGGAGAGAGGGAGGGAGGGATATTACATACTGTTAAGCCAACAGGTTGTAAACCTGAGCAAACAATTCTTGCTTCTGAATTAGTGATGTACCATATAACTACAGAAAGATCATTGATGTATGTTTCCCAATAGAATCAGGTTAATCGGTGCATGCACCAAAACTGAGAGGAGGATATAAACACAAGTAAATAACCCTTTGCTGCAACTGAAGAAAATCATGGATGTATGCTTTCCAATATAATCAGGTTTCAGGTGCATGCACCAAAACTGAGAGCAAGGGAATGTCAGCTACTCAACATGAAACATAGGTAGATCACGTGACCAACGCGACAGCATGAACCTTGCATTTCAATTTAATTAAAGAATCCTAAGATCATGTCATCCAATTCATGCCAGCATATGCCTCTCGCAAAATAGGCTAGAGCATGAGGTAAATTACATGAGCCATAGTTCACATAATGGGGTCATGCAGTTAACTCACCAATGCAGGAAATGCGCCTATGGCTTGCATAACAGTTCGCATGAACAGCAAAGGAAGGGGAATTTGTTCAACCTGTGGAAAAGTTGAGTTTGAACAATGAGCCAGTGACTACATCATTATATCATAAGAAAGGTAGAGTGCGAAACATGATCATATCCAGAGATAGCTACCAATTGATTTAGTGCTTTTGCCAAAACTTGCTGAGTGAATATTGTCCTTTGCTCGAAGCAAGCAGCACAGGCATCTATAACCTACAGTATGTTAAAGTGAATTATCACTTTATCAGTATATGGAACTAACTCACCAAATGGACTGCAGTGTAAGAAATGGAAACTAACAGACCTTTCTCAGTGGTATCCCTTCTTTCTCAGGATCTATTACATGAATCGCAATTAAAATATCTGATGGATCAAGAGAAGGGCCATTTTGTGGAGATCCCTGCGATAGGTAGCAAGTTATGGTGCATGAGCATGACACAAGCTAGAAAATCCCTAAAATCAACCAGTGAAACATAACTAAATATAAGTTACTGAAAAATTTGAAGTACAAAAGTGAGGTAGATATTGTTAAGGGTAGTAGTGTAATAGTCATGTAAGTGTTAGGGGGGTAGTTATGCAATTGTGGTCTAGTCTAGGGTTCCTCTTATACACTATATATTGCCCATTGGGCTCTTGCAATAGAACCAACAATTCAGCCCTCAGTCCTCTCTTCTCTCCCAAAATCTAACATGGTATCAGATCCTAGATCCAAACTCTAGTCTCTATCTTTTTCCACCCAAGCCGCCCTTAGGAGGAGTAATCACTACTCCCGGGGGCAGCACCCAATCTCGTTTTTATCTTTAGCATTGTAGTTTCTTAATGTCAAACAAGACAGCAGACTAGCAGTCATCTCTTCGAGTAGCAAGGCTCAATCGGCAGTTAAGTGTCCCCGAGCTCTCAGATCGCTCTTCCGGATCCCATGTCAAGTAGCAGCAGTTTCTTTGCCTCGTCGTCAAGCAGTAGCAGCAGCACCAAGCTTCATCTCCATCGTCGTCGACAGCATCAAGCGCCGCCGGCTCATCTTCGCCGGATTCGGCATCCTCTCTGTCAACCGGAGCTCATCCTCTTCGCCAGATCCGGGTGGGATCTGGCCATCCTCGTCGCCAAAACTCACCTTCGCCATCACCGACCAGATCCACCCACCAGATCGGTTGGTCTCCGCTGTCGCCATCGTTGCCTGGGGCATTGCAGCCGGTCGGATTCGACTGGATCCAACACCGACATCGTCTTCCCTCACCAGATTCAGCGGTTGGGATCCGGAGCTCGCCTAACAACCTCGTCTTCATCGCCGAGATGGCCATCCGACCCCGTCTCCATCGCCTCGTCTCACCAGATCTGGCGGTCGGGATCCGGATCTTACCCAACAAGCTAGTCTCCATCCAGCGCGCTTGGACTCTGCTTCCACGGATCCGGGCTTCCTCTCGTTGCCGCCATCAGATCCCATCGGGTCTGATCCTCCCTGTCGCCGTCGCCGGCCGCTGCCGAGCTTGATCCACACCTCCTCTGCGCTAGATCCGACGCCTCGTCGAAGAGTGCCAAGTCCCCGTCGCTGCCGAGCTCACCAGCGCCTCATCCCCATTGTCACCAAGATCGATCCCCGGCTCCTCTGCACGGGATCCAGCTTCTCCTCACCAGCGCCTCGTCCCTGTCGCCGCTGAGCTCAATCCATGCCTCCTCAGCACAGAATCCGGTGCCTACTCGATGAGTGCCTCGTCCCCGCCGCCGCCGAGCCCTCCGACGATGGATCCTCTGCTCCGATGAGGGTGCTGGCGCCTCCTCTTCTCCGACGAGGCTGCCAGCACCTCCTCTACTTCGACGAGGCTGCTGACCACTTCTTTGCTTTGCCAACAGTCGCTCTGCGGTTTGGTACTACTTGCCACTACTTCTGCTCTGCCAACGCGACCACGTTCAGCTCACCCTGCTCCAAGCTTGTGGATAGTCTTTGCCTCCGCTAGCCCACCATGGTCATCTTGTGCAGCAGCAACCTCTTTCTTGCAAGCTTCCTGCTCTGCTTCATGTTGATGCTTGTGTGATCACTGCTGCTGCTTGTATACTGCTAATGCTAGTATCCTAAGTCTATTTTCATTTGATTTCCATCGAGTCCATCCAAGTCCGTTGTATCTCTCTTTGAGTTCGTCAAAGTTGTGCCAGTTCATCATATTCTTTTGTCGAATAGCCGATTGCTTCTTCCTTTTCGGGTTGCCGCAGTCCGTCCATTGGATCGAGTGTGGTCACCCTCATCATCGTTGTTGATGTGACTTTGCCCTCTTGGTCCTCTCTTGTAGCCATCTTGCTATACATCTTCGCATCATTGCGACTCTTGACCAATAGCCTTCTTTGTCGTTATCATCAACTGTCTTTTAGTCTTTGTTTTTGTCAGACGCCAGATTCGACACCGTCACCTCACATCTTGGGTGGGCGGATCTGGTCCGTCGTCTTTGCCTTCGTCGAGTGTCATATTCGACACCGTCACCTCACTTCATGGGTGGGCGGATTTTGTTCGTGTCCTCGTCTCTATCTCTCTCTTCATCGGCTTAATTTGACATATCTCTCTATTCCTGTCAGTTTCAACATCTTCAAAGCAAGACATTCGTGTGTGAAGAGCCGAAGGACAATTTTTGTTGTTCAAGAGTTGCATGCTTCAACGACATCTTCAAGCTCGGACTACGGATTTATCTTTTATTTTAGAGTTATCCTCTTCAAACTCAATGCTATTGCATACGCATTGGGTTTGAGTGGGGGTGTTAAGGGTAGTAGTGTAATAGTCATGTAAGTGTTAGGGATGTAGTTATGTAATTGTAGTCTAGTCTAGAGTTTCTAGTCTAGGGTTTCTCTTGTACACTATATATTGTCCCTTAGGCTCTTGCAACAGAACCAACAATTCAGCCCTCATTCCTCTCTTCTCTCGCAAAATCTAACAGATATAAGTGTATACTAAGAAAACATTAAAGTTATGAAGTTTTACGTAAAGTGCAGAAATAAACATCCCAGCCCAGACATGAACTGGAACTAGTACTTTATTTTTCAGAACACAATTAAGGAACCAACAGAAAATTAACTCAACCTGCACATATTTCATACCAGAGAAAAACTAACCTGCAGGATTCGAGAAAGGGCAAGTTGAAACTTATCCATAGGAAGGTTAACAATATTGGGAAACACAGGCAGGACCTGAGAAAAAAACACAATGAAGAATAACTAATGTGAAACTATGTACAGAATATAAGTGGCATCTCAACAGTAATGCCTAGAGTTCAAAATTGCTCCACTAACACACCAAGCAAGTTAGTGTCAAGGTTTATAACACTGGTTCTGAGAAAAATCCAATACCAAGGCTGGTCCCTGTCCCAGCGGCTGGGAATTGGGAAAAAACACCAGGTTGTTCATCAATTCAAATCGAAACAAGAGTTTTTATAGCAAAACATTTACCACAGGGTAGTGCAAATTCAGTTTGAATTGAATAAAAGGTGAACAGTTCAGCAACCACACGCACAGTTAATGCAAATAATTGGTACTACTCTATGGTCATTAGGTGATTGTGGAAGATGTACATGTACTTAATTAGTATAGACATTATTTCAGCAGGGCCCTCCCCTACTGTTTCCCCTCAAAAAATAAGTATAAACATTATCCACAGTACAATAAAGCTATACGGTATGCATACTGCTTGTTCTTTTTATATCTAAAACGTTCTAAGAAGAGAGGTGGGGAAACCTCGTCTTTTGGCAGATGAGCCAAGACTGCAAAAAGGATTTCGATATCCTGCAAAATGAAATAGATATTTTAGAATTTAGAATTTAGAATATCTCAGGCAGGATACAATCTGATCTTATAAATGACAGCAGGAAATTGAAGTTGACAACCTTTGTTTTGGAATACAAGTTCTTCACGGAGGAAATGAGATCTTGAGATGGCACTGCTCCATCAGTGAGAGACTGTAAAACCTGTGTGGCAATGTAATATCATGGGTTATACAAATGCATTCACCTGACATTTTCATGAACCCCTCTTTTCCACACACGTGTAAGTAGAATTTTGATCAATAGAAGGCAGCATATCTTAAAAGGCAAAGAAAAGCGCAACTTGCACCTGCATGAGGAGGTCCCGACAGTCAGCTGGTGGATCTGAGATGATCCCAAGAAGATCAGGAGAGGAGCCTATCGTGCGAATCAGAATGGGTACTTGTCGGTGAACTGCCTGGAAGACATACAATTTATATGATAAATAGAAGTGCCATTACATTCTGAACAAGAACAAAAAGAATATCTGAGCTATTAGCATGGCAGAGAATTATAGGCTGCAAGGACCTGCTTGGCAGCTTGTGGTAGACTACCATATATTGCAAATACATGTCGGAGAAGGGAATGCTTCTGGCAAGATACAATTTGCATGCTGTTAGTAGAATTCACAAAATCAGACTAAGAGATTGCAGATCAGTAACCACTAACCTTGGTGCACAAAGCAAAATAGAGCGACATCAAAGTTTGAGCATCTGCTACTGAAGAAGATAATTTTTCTAAACCACCATCCTTCAGAAAATACAATTCATTCCAATCAGAAAAAGGCAGGGCTATACTTTGCTTGATAAGGAACACAAAATTTAAACAGAGATGATACTCAGAGTATGTTCCAAGCCAATATAAAATTAAGACACCTGCATATCCCACTCATCATATTTGCCAATTTTCTTATTTACAGCAGCGCATTGGTTTGTCTTTATTTTCTCTGTTTTCAAAAGTTCATTGAGATCACTTGGTTGACTTTATGATGAAGTTCAGCGCAATTCTATTTAAGAATCATCTAACACCGCAAGTAGTTCAGAATAAGCACAGGAATATGAGAAACAAATTAGAGCATGAACCAAACCTTGTGTGCTTCAGGTGTAGCCATTTCAGTAGCTGCAGATTCAGCGGCTGGAATCACTTCGAGAACTGAATTAAGTTTTTCATTTGCGAAATCTTCAATCCTTTTGGAAATGCTTGCCCTGGGAAATAGCTTATTTGCTACCTGTTATTACCAAAGGACAAATGAAGTAATAAAATCAAATAAGCACATGTTTACAAATTACAGGCAGGCAGGATTAGGGGATTACCAAACGTATTGCCTTCATCCGGACCTCATCTAGATGATGAATTGAACTCTGCAAGAAACACCTCTACTTAGTAACATAAAAAAGAAACAGAGAATAGCACTAAAGATATACTTCAACCAGAAAAGTTGTACTGGATCATAAAAGCCAACTGCAAATGAAAACCAGTGTGTAAGTTTTATCCATTGGTAATTGCATGTTCAGAGATCAATCTGAAGCTCATGTCAGTGAAAGGAAAATAGAAATGCTCAAACTTTACTCAAATATTTTGAGTGTTAAACCGCCTGAAAGAAGGGGGATGGATTGCTTTAGTGCCTAACAATTCTTCCAAGACATGCGTAACTACTAAAAATCGAAATGCATGTCAAGTTGCCTCTCTTTTGTGCTCTACCACCAAATCAAAAGTCAAAACAGACAAATTTTTCATGTTACCACTGGCAAAATTCTATTGTCAGTTTTTGACAAATCACGCATATCTATGTAGCTAAACAAGCATATCACACATATATGTAAAAAAGATCGATCAATAAATATATCATGATGTCAGTATAGCACCTGCAAAGCAATCTCCAGACATCTATCTCGATTTGAAGGTCTTAACATGATAAGGTTCCAGACAGCGCTAAGACCTTGTGTTACCCTATCACCACTCTGAAGATCCTTGTCCTGCTTCTCATTACTTCCAGGAGAGCATAGACCCTCTAGCAACTTTAAAACACCTTCTGTTAAGTATGGTATCTCACAAAGCAATTTGCCAAGTGATTTATCTGAAGCTGGAAACATATCACGAAGATTTTCAGCCTACGCAAAAAAGAGAAATGGTTGGCCATGATACAAGAAAAATGGTAGCTGTGACAAAGTTACAGAAATTTTAAGGAGACATACTACAGTCAGAAGAAACGATTCATAAACTGATGTTGCAGTTCTAGATGAAAGAAAGTCCTGATCCTGTTCTGCTTCACGATATAACCTGTTCAGAATGCACAGTGTCAACTCGTGTCCCTGCTTAAGGAAAGATGAGTCAGAAATCATTGGAGGCAAACTGAGTGAAACCACGTAAGTAACTACAGAAAATTGTTGCACCATACATGAATGGGGTAAACAGTGCCATATAAATATATAATGATCATCTATACCTAAGCCTGCTACATGAAATCACTGAACAAGTACACAGTACGCATGAATTTCACATTGAACAATTCAATTCTTGCAGAAATCCCCAAAAACTCCCATATTCCGAATAGGGTCTAATTAGAAGAACAAGAATGGTGATAAAAAGTTAAAAATGGTGATGTGCTTAGTTCACTAGTTCCCTGATCTAACCACTAGGTGGGTGGTTGAATCACATATCATGGACATAGTACAAAACTGTAAATACAAATCATAGCAAGTGATGCTGAAAAAAAACAGAATATATTTTTGTAAAAAAATCGCGGTGGTAGCTTTGGGGGTTTGTTCTCTTTTGTAATTGTCACAGTGCTTGTCGGTTCTGAATTGTGATCCTCTGCTGCCAGACAGGGAGTCTATTGGCTTCTATAAAAACCAGGTGATTGAACCTGATTTTTCTCCCAGTTGAGCCGCCTAGGCAGGACTAAGCTCTGATTTCAGCTTTTACGGGTTAAATTACTAGCCGTCCAGTCCTGTCCTGGTTGGCTGGTTCCTAGCTAATTAACTATGCAATCAAACCACTACTGGTTCAATTCATACAGAAGAAAGAGGACCCTACCAACACTTCTATTCATGGTTATTAAGGCAGTAAGGCGAGGCGAGGCGACCCACCCCCCTCACACCTTTTAAGCGTTAAGGCGTGAGGCGAGGCGACGCCTTAGAATGTGTAAGGCGGCAGTGCAGAGCGACCGCAAAAGATCCCGGCAGCAACACATTCTCTGGTGACCACAGAAGATCCTGCTGCCCGGATCCTGCTGCCCGCCTGCCCTGGGCAGCCCAACTGCCCCCTTCGCCCTCTTTAACCCACACCCTTCGCCCTCTCTCTCCGCCTGCCCAGATCCCGGCCGAGCTTCACGCCTCCCCTCTCCCTCTTTCTCTCCGCCCAGATCCGTGGCGCCACGCCCTCTCCTCTTTCTCTCGCCTCCTCCAAGCCCTTCGCCACAGCGCCATCTGCTGCCGTGCTTGCCGGCTTTGCCCGCCTCCTCCCTCACCTTCCTTGCGCCACCTCCCCACCTCTTTCTCTCCGCCTCCTCACGCCTGGGAGGGAGGCGCCGAGGACTTCTTGTGACGTGATGGGGAACCGGAGGAGGAACCACGGGGAGGAGGCGGCAAATCCGGAGCAGAGGACGCAAGGCGGGGGCGAAGCAAGGCGGGGCAACGCCTTGAAATCCCGGACCGCCTTACCGCTTAGGCGTCGCCTAAGCGACGCCTTAATAAGCATGCTTCTATTGAAAATATAAACTAGATACCAGTTGTACCTAATGGACTAAAAGGGACAATTCTTATGGAAAACAAATTATATGATGTTGTACACCTGTACCTCATTATTTACATAATCAGATAGCACATGCTTTTGGAGAAGCTCCCAAGGGTCCAACTCCAAAGGAAACTGCACCAGCAAGTGACATAATGTAAAGGGAGTATGACAGTAAGACAGTATACAAGAAACTAAAGCACCACTAATGTAAACATTGCAAGCACTAATAGTTTTGTGCACCATTTCTTGTCTATTTAGCTAGCCACAGTTAGTTTCTCCCAGAAACACTAACCAAAGCTCAAGCCAAAGAAATATAATCTACAGGATGAAATGATACGCAGTACCTCAACACCCAAATGAGCAAGCAATGGAAGACGAGCGTTTGAACCACAAGATGCTTCTTGCTTATCACTCTCAAGAATGCGCAGAAACACTTCTTTTTGAAGGAGATCTTTAGCCTCATCGCTGAGATCAATATTAGTCACAACCAACTTTGGAAGAACATGCTGCAAAGTAAGCGCACTCGAAGATGAAAACTGTGACTGGCTTGCTTCCGCAGTAGAAGAGCTTGGACTGCGAGTTTCTGATTGAGCCAAACTGAGACCAGCTGAGGAATTATCAGGAGGAAATGAACTGATAAAACTGCCAGTATGCTCTTGGGTTCCCTGAGGTTCTGTTGAAGCATGGGAAGCTTCTGATGATTCTTGAATCTCAATTGATAACCTAGTGGCATCTGCACTGGGTTCTTTAGCCTCTACTGTTTCTATATCTAATGGAACTGCTGAATTGTTACTATTCTCTTCCATAGGTGGATTTATTGAGGTAGGCACAGGAGGACTGGCAGGAATAGTTGTGACGTCACCAGCAGCAGATGTCACCACAGCAGAATCCTTAGCCGGAGGCTCTTCATCCTGATCAGTTTGATTTATTCTCTGAAATACAAAGCTCGATAAACAAAAAGCAAACAAGAACATCTAACAAATCATGCAAGGACAACTAAATCAACCAACCTTCAACAGAGACTCCAAAAGATTTGAACTCACAGCAACAGAGGGCTGGCTAGTTGAAGGAGGTTGTTGTTGATCTGCTTCAGGACGAGAAACTGGCAGGTGTTGCATGTTAACCATTACCACCTCTGCTAATAAGTCAGTAGCGATACTGGATGACAGGATTTGCAGTGATCCAGCAGCTCTGTCGCCTTGAGCGGCTAATGCGGCAAACATACCAATTAATTGATACACAGCTTCAGAATTCCCAGTTCTTGCAGGGTCGGGCTGACTAGATGAGATATCAACAGAGGCTGACTCAACATTTTTATTATTTGCCTCTTCGTTATGGTCTTGAGCATCATGTGATTGTCTGACCCTTTTACTGGAATGACCATCATCTTCTAGGATATTACTGATGTCCTCAGCCAGACTGCGCTTGTTACTGTTGTCAGTGCTTGTCTCCTATCAAGGCAATGTAGCCATTTTGAAACACTTATATCTTAGATTGGACAAAAAAATTAAGGGGAGAGGGGTTAGGGGGAACGGAAATTTTCCTGTTTTCCTTCCCTTATTTTCAATTATTTTTCTTTAGGAAGAGTGTGCAGAAGAGAGTGAGAACTTGGATAGAGCCATAGAGGTACATACCGTCAGAGGCAATGATTCTGCCCTGTTTGATGTGTCCCCAAAACTCCTCGCAGCATTTGCAGTATGTTCTATTGAATCCCCCTGGTTGATAATATTTTGAGCTTCCAATAGGCGAACTCGCCACTGCAAAAATGAAAACCCCAAATTAGTAAAGAACTTACGTCAACCAAAAACTGAAAACCATATGATCTACATCACATTCTCAAACAAATGGAACTGAAATGTTCATACTACAGACATGCTCATGAAAGAATGGCACTAATGATAAAAATATAATGTTACTAGTAATCGTGAATTTAATATATGAAAGGATAAATATTAGTAGCTTGCAGACTCAAAGGTGCTGACTGGCTGCCTGCATATGGCTCATCCAGGCTGGTTGGTGCAACATCTTTTGGTTGAGGCTGGTGGTTGTTTGAATCATTCATGTGCATCAAGGAATCTAGAAGGGGTGTACAAATTGCTCTTCCAAGCCTAGTTCAGTGAAACATGGGAATCAGGCATATCTCCAGGCCAGGCTCACTTGAATAGGATGTGAGGTGCACAGGACACAATGCATGAGGGTTCAGATCACCTCTCCCCCATTCCTCTCTCCTCCGCACATCCCCTTGACATTGCCCAAACCTGCTGCCGCCCAGGCTGCTAACGTCGACACTGAAGTCCTTCAGCACAGGTGTCATCATCCAAGCCCGCCGTCCACAGACCAAGCCCAATTTCGTTGTGCCCACATGCTGAAGTGAACACCTGATTTGGTTGCAGCCAAATTGCCACAATCTCATGAACCCTGTGAATGCTGTTGTTGCTCAATTTTTCTCTCAAAGAAACCCTGGATTTGGTCGCTGCCGAGGACAAAGACTTCCAATTTATGATGCTGGCATCCAACTTGGGAATGAATTGATCAATTTGGAATGTGAATTCCATTAATCTAGCACGGGAAGAGATAAAACAGAAAGAGAATACACCGAGATTCCTTGAGTTTTACTGTTCACTCCTTTTATGCGTTTTGGCTTTGTGTATTCTACATTAAAAAATACTTTATGATTTGTTTATAGTTAAAATGCCACCACAAATGTAACTGGTTTATTTATTTATTGCCACTCCCATACGTATACAATTATTTCTAATTCATCAAATACATACAGCCAACCAACCAAAGTCTCCCACTCATCCTGCATCTACACATCCAACCAACCAAGCAAACACACTTGCACCTCTAGAGCCTGGACAAACCTGTCCAGGATGGTTGATAAGGGCCAGGCTGAGCCACTGAGCACCATCCAGGAAACCAAGCAGCACCAAACTGGCCTAAAATGTGTAGATATCTGTCTAAACAAAAACAACATAGCCTCGCCTAGAAAACATATCTGTTAACTCCAGTTGTTGAGCACATATTAAAATGGGAGCATATAATGTGAAAATGCACTAAGTGTTGCAAATTTTCAATATGGTCCGTCGGATCCTGGACAGAAGTGATCTGCGCAGTTATATGCTCCCTATTAAAATAGGCGTGAAGTGACATAAGTCAGATCTACCACTCAGAAGAAAAGCATATCGAGAAAAGTTCTTTCACAATAACGGATATTATGCATGTACCATCTTATAATTTACTGTTAGAAGCTAAAAGAAATACCGGCTCAGCACTTGAATGTGTACATTTCAGGCATGCAGCAAAGGCACTCTTCAAGGCATGGAATGCGCCTGGGACTTGCACTTTAATAATGGAACTTGCTGGATCCAAAGAAAGTAAAACTGGCAGTATGCGTCCATAAAAGGAAGGCCTTCTTTGGGCAATAGCTGAAAGACTGAGAGAAGTTTATGTTAGAAGATGAGGAAAAAGAACACATGTGGTAGAAGATAAACAGAAGCCAAAACTAGGGAGAACAACAGATGCTAGATAAACATCAAAGTAGCCTGAAAGTTTTCTACAAACAAAATGAATGAATGACACAACATCCTCATGCAGGAAATTTATTTGCTCCACAAATGGTACGAACAGCAAATATACGGAAAAGATAACGGAATACAACTGGATGGGAGTATTGAGACAAACCTGGTAACGAAGACAATGATCATGGAAGTACTGAGTGATTTTACTTTAGGAGACTTAAGCTGTTCTAGCAACAATCCCAGGCTCTGGCTGGCTTCCACAGCTAAATCTCCAACATTAAGGAAAGGGTGACCTCCCCGTAACCATGCTACATTGAATCCCATATCTACAAAGGATTTACAGTTGACCAAACCATCATTCCACAAATGCAAAACATTGAACATATGATGGTTTTCGTATAAAACACAACAAATGCTCTACCTTCTGTAGCATCTCTTGGTGGATCTGATGGGATATTAGGATCCGGGGTGTACATAAGAACTGTTTTTTCGACAAACTTAACAGCCAGTAACCTGACTCCTTCATTGCTGCTATGCTGACAGGCAGATTCCACAAATGTAACAAACTGCAGGCCAAGAGGATGAAATTAACCGGACAAAAAAAAGGAGAGTGGCTCACCTGAAACGCCATGGGTGACACCGCTAATTTAAGCTTAAGTAGCCATTCCCATGATAATTTCAGTGAATCATCGATCCCACCACTTGAGAACAAACCCTGGATTCAAAATCAGCAAACAGCAACGTGAGCTGAAGTCCACACACAGGCAACTCCAAAAGGTGTTGTTGGAATTACCTGGATAACTAGCTGTTTTAGTACTTTGGCAAATAAGTCTGTTCCTGTTTTAACAGCTTGCCTTGCAACTGCAGGTGTCTCATCGTTCAGAAGGTGCAGTAGACAAGGTATCATATCGGGTAGATACACCATGTGCTTTGACCCAACCTCACCAATCATCCTATGTCAGGGGGGAGAGTTAAAACGCACATGAAGTAAAAAATATGAGCAACTACAAGTAGGTTGCAAGGCATCAGCAAATATCATAACACAAATCATTGAGCAAGGCCATGTAATAGGTTAACTCTGCCTGTTATTAACACCTTGAGCAAGAAAGCTCATGTACAGCACAGTGAACTAGTATTAATCATCTACAACACATCGCTCATTGTGTAGTGCATTGTATAAAAACTCTAGGAACGACATCAAACCATTCGACGCTAAACCCTAATTTTTTTGGATAAAAATTCACGATAAACTTTGATTGCGAGAGCAAAATGGCAGCAAATTTAAGTTAGAGACTAACGTGATTCATGAAACAGACACTCCACTGCCGAAGGTCCAAGTAAAATTGAAAAGAAAAAAGGGCAAGAGAAGCACTCACTCGGCGACGATCTTGCGCACGGGGCTGGCCTCGTCGGCGTGGAGCTCGGCGATGCGGGTGACGAGCTCGGGGAGCGGGACCCTGCGGAGTTCGCGCAGCTGCCGGAGGCGCTGCGCGATCTCGGCAGCCGCCGGATGAGGATGGTCATGCGGATGGAAGCTCGGCGGAAGGTCTCGGGCGGCGGCCACCGCCATCGGAACCCTAGCTCCGGCGATCTCCGACGACCTGAGGGTGGTCGAAAAACCTTCCCCTTTTTTCTTTCACTCGTCGTCTACGGGCCTGGCGTACGGGGGCCTGGGTGGGGGGAGATAGCCAGATAGGGATCATGACATTAGTCATTAGGGTTATCCAGTATGTGGGCCAATATGGGCCTTTCGCCTCCGCAGCACAGCCCTCGGGCCACGAGGCGCCAAAACTAACCAGCCCGAGGCGCGCCTCCATCGTCCCACCGATGCGGTGAGATGATGAGATGCGGGCGAGGGCGACGGCCGCGCGTTAATGGGTGTAACACTCTAAATTTGGCTCTAATTTAAAAATATATGGTTTTTATGAATTTTAAAAACTTGGGTTGCATTTCAAAATTTCTAAAAGCTTTGCCTTGCAATTTTAAAACTTAAAACAGTTTCCTTGCCTCAAAGAATTCGAATTTGCAAAAATCTAAAAGTTTAATTATGTGCAAAACCATTTCAGAATTTGAATCCAAATTCAAACCAGTTTCTGAAATGCAATGAAAATTCAGACATTTTTCCTTTCTCTCTCCCCCCTCGGGCCGAAACCCAAAAGCTAGCCTAGCCTCTTCTTTCTTTCTCTCTTCTCTCCCCAGCTGGCCCGGCCGTCGCCCTCTCTTCTCTCCTCCTTTCTTCCCTTGCGGTCCAAGAGCGAGCCAACCCAGCCGTGGCAGCAAATCTCTCTCTCTCTCTCTCTCTCTCTCTCTCTCTCTATATATATATATATATATATATATATATATATATATATACCCACTTGTCGTCGAACGTAGGACAAGCACTATGCTTCTTCCACCTCATGCCTCCTCTCTCTCTCCCACCCGATCCCTCCCTTTCACTCTGCGTGGACCACGTGAGCCCAGCAGGAGACAGCGCCTCGAGCCTCTCCATCTCTCACACCACACCGCAAGTTCGTTCCATCCACACCAGTGTCTGTTGCTCGCCACGCCGTGCCACTCCGTTCTCCCTCTCCCCTCTATTTAAGCCTCCACCGAGTGCATCAGATGGCTTGCCCGCTCCTCCTCGACGTTTTCCCCAACTTTTCCCCTCTTCTTCGCTTTGGGTGGAAGAGAACGTAAGCTACGCCGGTCACCTTCTCCAACTCTGGTCGCTGGTGTTCACTCGTCAATTTTCACCATTGGGGTCAGCCTACGCCTCCGTTGTCTTGATCACCGTGGTTGCCTCGACCTCCTCTTTTCCATGCTCACCTTGCCTTTGCTCGTTTCCCCACAGGAGGGACAGAACGCCGCCATCCACAGAGCTAGCCGAAGCACACCAGCACCATCATCGCCTCGTTTTTTCCTTCTCGGTGAGTTTTGACCTCGAAGCCCTTGTTTCGCGTGCTCATTTCGAGCTCCTCTCCCTAATGCTCCATCTCTTCTTCCTTGCCGTGCATGAGAGCCATGGAACACCTTCATCACCGTCTCTGGCCCAAAGCACGCGTAGACCTCGCCGTCGCACTTGATCTCCTTCCTCACTTGGCTTCCAAGTGAGCCCGTCTGTTCACTTGCGTTCCAGTATGTTACAAACATAGTAGGCTCGTTGATGTGTCATATGAATGATCATAGTATCATCGCCCCATAACACCTTGTCGCGCAGTCGTAACGCGCTGTGGAGAGCTCAACACACTGCTTCTTCTTGAGCACCGAGAGCACCCCTAACGTCATGGTAGTCGTAGATGGTGAATCAACCTTCAATTTACAACCTATAGCTTCGTTCAGTAGTTGCCCATGTGTATAGTAGCGCTACCGCTGTCCTTAACGTAGCGTTGTCACCTCAAGTGGTCTTCTGCCACACTGTTGTCGCCTTCGTGGTCGCATTGGTCCCCGCAACCCATTTTTTGGGATGCGGTCGGTCGTCGAAGCCTTATCTGCTAGTGCCAAGTTTGGCCTGAGCCAGCCATGGCTGCCCTACGCCACTCCTGTGTTCCGGGAGGAGGAAGACGAATGTAGACGCCGACACGTGAACCCTACCCATAAGATTTGTTTTAGCTAGCTGATAGTTAATTAGTGTTTAATTGTTAGTTAGTGTTAGTATGACGTGTGGACCCTCGGTAATTAGAAAATCTAATTAAGATATAGTTTAGTGTGTGAGTGTATGACATGCGGGCCCCACCAATTAAAACTC
The DNA here is from genome assembly GCA_036346405.1 of Phyllostachys edulis. Lineage (NCBI taxonomy): Eukaryota > Viridiplantae > Streptophyta > Magnoliopsida > Poales > Poaceae > Phyllostachys > Phyllostachys edulis. Next base: position 11,127,752 of record CM070558.1, read on the forward strand.
CCTATGTAAACCTAGTCCGTAGGGCGAAGTCGCTGATGTGTGGGCCCCTTGGTCCTGTGAACTATTGGGTGGACCGAGTCCATGTGGACCGCGGTCCCACTTGTCAGTCTCTCGGGTTTTGCAAATAAAAATAATTAAAAAAGAAATTAAAAACTCAGTTAGACCCCACCTATCAGCCACAGAGGTCAACCTCTAATCTACAACAATCATAGTCAACAGCCACAGAGCTCACCGCGCTAGCCACCGGAGAAGGGGGAGGGGCCAGATCTGGCAAATGGTGGAAATGAAGGAATGGGAGGAGAAGAGGACGAGAAGAACTCACCGCGCCGCCCACCGAAGAAGGGGTACCGGATCTGGCGAACGGTGGAAACGAAGAGGAGGCAGAGAACGTATTGGTCTCTCGATCTAGCGAACGATGGAAACGGGAAACGAAGAGAGGAGGTGGAGAATGACTCGATCGCCAACTCGCCGTATTTTGGGGAAGGGGCGCCGCTGCCCATGAGGCGGAAACGTATCCTCTTTACTTTACGTTGTAAAGGCGCGGTGCCTTAGCCAATTCCAGCCGCTGGATCAAAAACGGATGCACGAGATCAATCCGATACTATAGCAACATTATTCACTGTGGCACCGATGCTGTTTGATACTGTTGTTCGGTCACTGTAGCATTTGATCTGGGCTGTCAATTTTTTATCTAATGATAGATATAATAGGTAAGGCACCCATGTATAGTATTCTCTGCCTTTACAACATAACGGCAGAGAATCTGCTTCCCCACGAGGCACGATGTGAGACTTTGTGTTCGGTGAATCAGGACAACAAAAGGTGGTATGATTTGGTAGAAAAGAAATCGCATCCTGTAACAGCCATTAGCAATACTGATTGTTGGATAAAAAAAGAACGCACCAGATTCATCTTAGCACTGTCAAAAACACTGTAGAACAGTAAATACTGCTTCACTTTACTATAGCTATCATTGTGGCAGTTCGATCCCGTCCATTGCTCCTTTGATCCAACGGATGGAAATAGGTTAATGTCACGATACTTTTCCTCTCTGCCATTGTAGCTGCAATGTTAGATGATGTGATTCTAGTAGAAAAATACTTCTCTTCTTAAACAAGATAATGACTGATCATTGATCGTTAAAAAATAGTTGGATTTTCTATGCACTTGCTCTTATTATAACCATCTCCATCCTAGTGTAAGTCACAACAACCCCTTTCTCTACCTTTTTGCCACCTCCCCACCGCTGCATCTGTCGCCCCCACCACCCGCTGCCTCCTCAAGACCCAACTCACTACTCACAATCATCTCCCTCCCCCTGACATCGTTTGTCGTCCTCCTATGTACCCGTGGCCAGTGGCGTCACTGCTGCCTTGTCGCCCAATGTTGATCCATCGCTGCTCTCCTCCCTATATAGTTGGGGATTTTGGTGAACCCAAAACCTAAATGGGTGAATCCAAACTCTAACCTTATCATGGCCATCGGAGAAGTCAAAGACCTCTCAGTCAGAGCACGAATTGTGGGTGCAAATCGAATGGTGAGAAAATCGACTAGTTTTCTTAAATTTTTAGTTGGGTATTATGCACCAATTCCGCTTAAATTATAGAGTAACAATTTTTTATCAAATAGAGTAACACCTCGCCCTATAATTCCATCTATATACTTCTTTGCGCAACAACTCATAAAACTATATAGATAAAATATTTATCCTCACTACTCTACAAAGATAAACAAACATCCTATAGTTAATTTGGTTAGATAATTATGTTTATATCTTGTTTAACTATATATTAGGTGCTTTAGATATTTTCTTTCAATGAATTAGATTATGTCTATTGTCACGAATTAATGGTTATAATAGTCTATATCTACGGGCAAAATAACTCATTTCTCATATGCGATTATGCTAAGATAGAGCATAAGAAAAGAGAAGAGAGTGAGGGCTAGATATATGTTTTTAAAAGAGAATGACTTGTAATAGAATTGTGCTCAAATAAAATATATTATTTTTTAAGTTTGTATGTTAATTGAGCCGTTTAAATACTTAGCGTGTTACTCCCTCTAAGTTTTATTTCAAATGACCTGTGGAATTTTTAAGGTAAAACATTATGATTCTATACTAGTATAAATAAAAATAACAATTTTATGAAAAACTTTTAATGAAAATATCAATTTAGACCATTGTAAATATACTAATAGTCAAACTTTAGAAATTTTGATTGCACATATTCTAATATATCACTTAAAAAGAACAAAAAGAGTATTAACATATATTCAAAAGATATTATAATATTTTGTTTTGAACTTCATTGATAAAGTTCTGGGTCCGCCACTGGCTCTATCGAAACAAAAGATTAATTTTTTGTGAAGTTTGAGGGGATGAGACAAGTACCCGAGATGCGGTCATGTAGATGGGTGTGGTAGTGAGAGGATGCTGGATTCCAGCGAGAAGCGGAGGGAGAGAGCAGGGATGCAACCATTTCAAGGAAGGGGAAGAGGAACTGTGTAAGGGCATCTTCAATAGTGGCCACCTCAGCAGTCTCTTAGCTGTCATGTCAGTCAAAAATCTAGTTGGAGGAGAGAGGATGTGAAGAGAAAGAATGTGTCGTATCTTATATAAGAGACAAGCTGGACACGTAAACCATCGTAAATGGTGAGTGTGTAAGGAGAGAAGTTGTGTTGAAAATGAATGATTTTATAGACAAATTATTAGAGATGTTATCTCTAAGATTGTTTGTAGATGAGTTAGAGCCTTTAAAGACAACCCTAAAAGGCAAACTGTTGTACATGCACTAAGAAGGAGACGGTGTCTCCGACCCTAGCTTTAATTCTCTCTATTACGGACATTGTGCCCTCTCCTCTAATACTGTTAGTTCCTAGGGCCCATAAGCCAGAGAGGCCCAATAATTATTGAGAAACCCCATGCCATGGAAATTAGGCGATGTTTTGGCGTAGCTTCTGCATGAGCTTTCCTTTGAAGAAGCCAAACTTGCTCCCAAGCATCGCCAATTCTATCTTGCTCATCGTCCAAATGTCTGAAAATTATGCCACATGTGCAAAGTTTCACCCCGAAGGACTCATGCGCTATATACAACTTGATTTTGACCTTATTTCCTCTATACACGTCATCTCGTTCCCCTGAGCTTGAGGGACGTGTAAGTTACCAGGGCATTGATCATTTGTTGAGGCATTTTTTTCTTCCAGAAATGGGAAGAGCTCGAGGGATGCAATCACCATCCATGCTAACCACACACGGCGTTTTTCACCTACGAGGAGCTGAGGGCACGTCTCCTCCGAATGACAAAACGATGGTTTCATCCGGTCGGACGTGGCCAGCGTTGGTCGAGGCCTCGGGCCAGCCAGCTAATTTTGGCCTAACTTTGGTTTTACATGGCATTTTTTTGCCACCTTCACATAAGAATTTAACGCTGGGCCTCAAGCCATTGCCTGAAACGCCTGAGATCCAACTACACCCCATCGATTCAATCAAGAAAATTTGGTGCTCGGTAGCTGCACTGTAGGATCATCCCGGCCTGCACGATTTGTATTCCTACGTGCGAGCGTGCATCTCGCGGCCAAGGCCATTCGATCTGCTGCCCTGGGCCGGCTTGCGGCCGCCGCCACGACTCTTCTTCCCCTGCCTCGTCTCCTCCAACAGCAACGACGGTGCCGCCAGCCGGGAGAGTGCTCTGCTTCCCGAGTTGTGGCCTGCCGTGCACGCTCTCCGAGAAGCAGCTAGACTACACTACCGATGGTGTAGATTCGGCCCCGACCGGCGCGGTTGGCCAGGGCGAGACGCCGCGCCCCGCCCCGCCGTGGGAGCCTCGCTGGCTCAAGCCGGACTCCTTCCCTTGCATGTCAAAGGAAATCCCGCGGGCCCACCTGTCATGTGACCACTAGTAAATCGTTAACGATCCGCACAGAGGAAGGAGAAGCCGTCCAGCTCCTCGAGGGAAGAGATTCAGAAGAGAGGTGCAAACCCCCAAGAATTCAGAGGAAGGAAAACCTCACTGGGGCAGGCAGAATTCAGAACAACCTAACTGGGGCAGGTAGAAGAGAGGTGCAAACCCCCAAGAATTCAGAGGAAGGAAAACCTCACTGGGGCAGGCAGAATTCAGAGCAACCTAACTGGGGCAGGTAGAAGAGAGGTGAAAACCCCCAAGAATTCAGACCAGGGCTCACAAAATCGAATGGCAAAGAGAAAGAGAAAAACTTTGAAAGAACACTTGCATGGAGCAACTATCAAAAGAAATAAATCAAGGATTCAACTGAGCAAGCTACCAATGGTATGGAATATTAAATTTGAATTGAGCGTGAGAGTTCGCCACATTATCTACCATCTTACATGAAAGACCATGCTTCTTGTTGCCACTGAAAAATCTATAGCTACGCCTACAACACTGTTGTTTCTCTGTTGCAGGATATTTTGTCCAGTATCATATGACACCTGCCGATAAAAGAGGCCATACGAACAAGCATATTATGAAGTCAGTGGAAATATGTGTGGTGTCACCGCGCAGATTTTACTTTAAATTTTAACACGATGATGCCAAGCCATCTTGATCCGTTTTGTCCTCCTCTTGAAAGGAGGCGCAATCAACAAATGTTCATTAAGGGTGTATTTGGTTGGTAGGATGTGGTTGAATGGTATAAATAGGATCGTCCTGGATGGGATTGTCCTGAATAGGATCGTTCATGCAGTCTATTTGATTGGTGGGATGGGATGATACGAGATTACGTTTGGTTGGTTGTACGAGATGTACCCAAAATTTTCTAATCCCCTAACTCTAATCACACTTTCACCTAATCTTCCCAATTTCTATCTCCCATCTCCGGCTCCCGGCCTGGGTTCTCCTCCACTGGTTCTTCTCCACGGCGCTCCTCCCCACGGCACACGGTGCTCCACCTCCCCATGGCACTCCTCCTCCACCTCCCCACGGCGCTCCTCCCCGAGGAGGAGCGCAGCGGCCAGAGGCCAAGCCGCGTCGTCCCCATGGTGCACGGCGCTTCTCCCCACGGCGCACGGTGCTCCACCTCCCCACGGCGCTCCTCCCCGAGGAGGAGCGTGGTGGCCAGAGGCCGAGCCGCACCGTCGCTTCGGCCCAAAGACTCGGCTGCGCTCCTCCCGTCTTGATCCTCGGCTTGCCCCTATCGCTGGTTTTGCGCTTGGCCCATGGCTCACCCGGTTGGTCCGGCGTGGCTCGGCCTCTGGCCGCCACACTCCTCCTCATGCGCATGAGGCCCGAAGCTCACCGGTGAGGAAGAAGAAGAGCGGCGGTGGCGCTATGGCGGCGTAGCTCCGAGAGAGCATAGTGCGAGGGAGCGCACGCAGCGTGACTTCACGAGGAAGGCGATGAACAGTGTGGTTCGATCAATTTTGTTGAACGAGGTGGTTTGGAATCTAGTAGGCATATTTGCTTTCCTTGAATCACTCGGTGCGGGATGGTTTGGTGCGATTCAGTGAACCAAATGCCCGTCTCAACCATTTCTTGAACCGGATGGTACATGTACCATCTCATTCGGTGAACCAAATGCACCATAAGAGAGTTGGTGTTGTCCTTTTGCAACACAATGGTGCAGGCGTTCAACAAATTAATATATATAATTTTTGAACGAGGGGCAAAAGAGCTGCCCTGATTTAATTAAAGGAGCAGAGTTCGAATATAAGGGGCATGCGGTAAGACAGGTTTGAGTGCCGCACGGCGGCTCCAAAAAAATAAATTAATTATGGTATTACGGAACTAAGCGGTAACTCTACCAGATTCTTGGCTCCCACAAGGGCCCAAATTCCAGCCTCCTCTTTTATGTGGGCAATCAAGGACTCCAGTGTGGACGTCGTTGATTGGAAAATACATACATTTCGTTCTTTCCAAATTTCCCATGTGACCAACATTAGAAGCATCGCCACTGCTTTTCGTGGGACTCTAGACATGTGGATAGCCGATTCCTACCAAAGTCGGGTCGAGAACGAGGGTCGCCAGGTTCTGGGTCCAAGGAACATAAGTTGTCCTTCGCGTGATGGCGTCCGATTCTTGCAGAGTAACGACATTGGGCCAGGAGGTGGATGGCAGTCTCAGGCACATGTCTATAGAGTGGACATGTTTATTGGTTCGGCCATCTGCACTTGGATAGGCGGTCCGCTGTCCAAATTCTATTTGTATAGCTAGCAAGGCAAAAAATTTACATTTTTTGGGTGCTCAAGTCTTCTAAACGAGGGCATTCATGGTGGTCTGAGTTGCGCCAGGAATTGTGCCTTGTATACCGAAGCGGCGCTGTAAACTCCATTCGGAGTTAGCTTCCATGTGGCGGTGTCCTCATGGCCGCCCTGAAGGGTCGTCGTGGAGGTAAGGCCCCAAATGGCGACAAGCTCTTGTATGTGTTCGGCAGTTATCCCAGCTGATAGATCTAGATCCTGAAGCCATTTATTGTCCTGCAGCGCCATATGCAGAGTGCGATTCTTTCTTCAAGAGGCACTGTAGGTGGCCGACGCAATGTCCCGTAGTTGGTTTCCATTTGCCCAAGCCGAGTTCCAAAAGGATGCCCTCTTTCCATTGCTGATCGCTATACTAGTTGCCGCGGCAAAGGGCACCCAATCTTGCTCATCACATGGTGTTTCCATCCCTTGCCATGGCTTATTTTTGGTAGCCCATTCATGCCACAACCACTTAAGTCTAAGAGCCCTAGCGAAGTGCTCTAGGTCTAGAAGACCAAGGCCCCCTAGGTGAGTGGGTTCGTAGACTTTTTTTCTAGTTGACCTTACATTTGCCACCTGATAATTATTTTGACCCAGCCCAAAGGAAATGTCATGTTCGCCTGTTGAGGGATTTGAGGATGCATTTTGGTGCCTTGATGGCCGTAAGGAAGTAGGTGGATTGGGCCGTTAAGACAGATTTGGCGAGGATTTTCCTGCCTACGAGAGTTAGCAGTTTGCCATGCCATCCAGCTAGACGGCTGGCATACTTGTCTTCTAGCACCTGGAAGTCCGCCCGATGGAGTTTTTTTAGTGCAAGTGGTAAGCCTAGGTATTGCAAGGGGAAGCATGAATGCACCGCCGGCAGGTCGTGTAGTATGGCCTGTAGGTCGATCTGATCACATCTAATCAACACAACTCAATTTTTTTGAAGATTAGTTTGTAGCCCCATTGTGTCATTGAAGCTCTGTAGGATCCGAATCAAGTTGCGAACATCCTCCTGTTGTGGGGCTAAAAGAATAGCTGCATCATCTGCGTACAACGATGTTCTGAGGGCGGTCACACAACCATTGAAGGGTTGTAAAAGGTCGTGGTCCGTTGCTATATTGAGGACCCTTTGCAGCGGGTCTATTGCAATGATGAAGAGGAAAGCAGATAGCGGGTCACCCTATCGTAAGCCTCTTCGATGCTGGATCCTGTCCCCTGGGACACCGTTGAGGAGAACTGTGGGGGTGGTGGTAGAGAGAAGACATGACACCCAGTCTCTCCATCATGGTGGGAATCCTCATTTTTCTACAAGGTCAAGCAGGTAGTCCCAACGAACTGAGTCGAAAGCTTTTGCAATGTAGAGTTTGAGGAGTAAGACCGGCGTTCTGTTCCGATGGTATCTTTTCGCCGGATTACGGACATATAAGAAGTTGTCCTGGATGCACATCCCCTTTATGAAGGTGCTTTGGCTTGGGGAAACCAGTTGTTTCATGAATGGTGAGAGTCGTAAGGCCAGGATCTTTGCGATGATTTTGGAGAAACTGTGAATGAGACTTATGGGTCTGAAATCTGCCACAGCTTGAGCTCCCTCCTTTTTTTGGCAGCAACACCAAATTTGCCATGTTTGAGCATGGCAGCTTGTTTGTCCTCAGGTCGAAGAAGCTTTGTAGCGTTGCCATGAGATCGCTCTTTATGATATCACAACATGCACGGTAGAAATCCCCATTGAATCCGTCTGGTCCCGGCGCTTTGTCTGCCGGTAGCTGTAGGACGGCGGTATGAACCTCTTCCTCAGAGAGAGGGACGACTAGGGCATTGTTGACGATCAAGTTATCGATCTTACAAAATAAATAGAGAGAATGACTAAGAGTTTTTGGATGAAAATGAAATTGCTCTTTATTGCACTGAACTGGATCTTTACAGTGGGTGCCTTTAATGAAGCGCTAGACTAGCCCTAATTACATTAGAATCTAACTACCTTTTGAAGGATCAGATGTGCGGCGATTGTTCTCTCCTAGTTATCTTCGGATTGCCTTGGGCTTGATTCTGATCCTGATGGTCTTGTCACTTCCTGCCGTTTGTATCCTCTTTTAAATAACTGACAAAGTGGTGGTAGTTTCTCCTGAAAGAGACGCCTTTAGAAGTGATGCGTCTGGTTGGAGGAACAGTGGCAGTTAGTGAAATGCTAACCGATCGACAGTTGATGTCAGTAGGAGACAAAACCATATAATGGTTATTGTAAGTGACTTAGGACCAGAAACATCGTGTGGTTTGGAGCAATTAAGGCATACATATCATTCATCACACGGGAGGGATGCACTTGGAACCAGACCCAAGTGTCAGTTCAAAGCTTCTACGAGCAGTTCATCTGGTCGTGCAATGGGTATAGGGCCCCCTCCGGCCAGGTTACTAATCAGGGGACTCTTGGGATTCTAACGACCATGGGGATCGTTATGTATGAGGTTTACGACCACCTAAGCTATGTGACTTTTAATTAATATTTAGGAATTTAATCCTCGTCAGCTAGCCCCGAACTTTAAGTGAATCTATAATGTGAACCCTCTCCGATGAAATCTACATTGGGTACACCTTCATTTAATGGCGAGAAAAACAAAGTGGTACGTATTCACTTTAAAGTTGAAAAACTACCTAGAAAACCGAAGAGTTTTGTGCCCGTTGTGCTTCGGGCAACTCCCTATTGTAGTTAATGAAGTGAGCCTATAAAATCCCCTTAGCGCACCGTCTTAAGGGTTTTACGCTCTCAGAATTTCTTTTCCCTTCGTCCTTTCGTCAAGAACTTTCAACTCCTTTTCATCTTCTCGTCCAAAATCCAACAACGTCGGACTCAATCACCAATTGGTTGGTCTCCGATTTAAGCGAGAAGAAGCTAAAGTCTTTGGAGAAGATTGGGATGCTTCCTGACAAGAATTTGATCTCTTGGAGATCTGCGGTCGGAGAGCATTTCCCGAGCGGCAACGATGGTGAAATCCTCGTCTTCCTCGCATACATCGAGTGCGGGTTCAGGCTACCGGTGCACCCGTTCCTCTCCAAGGTTCTTGAGTATTACGAGGTCAAGTTGGTAAACTTCGCTCCTAATTCGATCGCCTAACCTCAGCATATTCATCTATCTTTGCGAAGCATACGTAGGGATCAAGTCAGATTTGGAGGACTTTAGGTATTTCTACAAGATGACGAAGTCAAGGAAATCGGCGGCTGCACCAGGGGAGTGCGCTCTGCACCTCCACGACGGGAAGGCTAAGGAGTACATCCACATATACCCCAAGTCTTCATGATCATCATGGAAGAAAAACTGGTACTACATGGTGATCACGAAGGATGATAGCCTCTACTTCGCTGGCAAGATGGCAACCGAAAACCCAAATTGGCGATCTTCTGCGAAGAAGGAAGGAAAGGTGGGGAGATGGATTGAAGACATCCAACTCCTCAGTATCAGAGGTCTGACTTCTTGGCACGTGGTGAGAGATTTCACCATGCACTGAATAAGTCCATTGAAGCTCCGATCACGTTCCATGCTTTGGTACGTTGGTCGGGATGATGCGACCAAGGACTCTCTGGAGCATAAGTCCTTTCTACGACTGGTCTGATCTATTTTTGTTTGATTATTTTATAACCTTAAAGTATCTCTATGTTTTTATAGCCCTTTCCCCTGAAGAAATCAAGGATAGGATCAAAATGATCTGCTTCGGGGAGCCTGATGACAAGGCTAACATTCCCTAGATCTTAGCTATTGTCTCTCGAGAAGAGACAATAGCGAGACTCAAGGTAAAAATAATAACCTCTTATCACCACATATGTATTTTACGAGCAGTATGCCATAACAATCCTTAATGTGCAGTCGGTTGGGCTGGAGATCAACGAGCATTTATCCAATCGATGCCCCGACCACTTCTGCCCCGACGACCACTCAGGATAGTGGCCCTCTAGAGGTAAAAATGGCACCGAAAAGAAATAGATATTTTAGATGAAGAAATTCATCGCCAAACTAACCTTTATTTTTCATTAGGCAGGAGAGAAAGAAAATCCACAAACTGAAGCTTCTGTGGTCTTAGACTCTGGGGCGGTAGTGATTGACCAGTTAGTTTCCCCTGAAGCAATTATCCCGGAGGTCGACGGGACTAAAATCTTCGAGAAGATGGTCGGGGTATTTATTTCTGACCGAATGGTCGAGGATATTACTTCCGACCTCTGATCAGAGGATGTGAGGGGTTTGACCAACCCTACCGGATCAGAGTAGGTAAAATCGGCCGAAAAAAAGAGGAAGGCAAGTGCTCTAGACTTTGCTCCAGGGCGTTTTGTCGGGACTCAAAAATGCAATTTTGGACCCTCTGTGTATAATGCACTAGTCCAGAATCACGCTAGTGCACATAGTGTCAACATAGATAAATATTGATCCACACAAGACGATTGATAGCATAAACGATTAATTTGGATAACAAATAACCATTTTGATCTTATGGTCGAGTTTACATTTATTAAGCTACGCAGGGCTGACAATAGAGAAATAAGCAGCAGCGGAACAAAATAAACTTCAGCGGAATCCCATCAATTCACCACAGACAACCGACTGGGATCGAAACCCTAAGGATCAGCACCTTTGTAGAACTCTTCGTCGAAAGCAGGCGAAGACTCCTCCACTTCTATTGATTGATTATAGCAAGCATGAGTACACAACCGTACTCGCAAGTCATACCACAAAATACAATATATATATATGATGGCTTATTCCAAAGGAATGGCTTCTGCGATTCTTTTGCAGAAATGCAATATTTGCAATTTGAATATGAATAATAGATTTAACACAAGGTAAAATGAATAAACAATATTAATTTTATCAGTTATTTTCACAAAGAACACAAAGCCTAATCAAGTTATTCACACAGCCATATGACTTAGATTACACAGCTCCCTTCCCAAGTGTTTTTATGAAAACTACCCCTCGTGTGAAATCCCCAAGCATTGTCCATGACCGTGGACGCGGCTATTTGAACAGATTAATTAACACTCTACTGAGGTTGTGCACTTTACCCATACGATATAATTAGGAGCCCACGGACGACCGGTCCGTTCCCCGAAAAAACCCAAGGCGCGGGTTATCTTCGGAGATCGGGGTTGTTCATCCTAGGACAGACAACGTCTTGCGTATTCTCGGGCTACCGAGCATTCCCACCTCCATCGCACCAACTGACGTGGTGTCCAGCCCAAGGCAAGAGGCCCAAAATATCGTCGAAGCTCCAGGGCTGTCCATAGCTCCTGAGGGCTCGACGCCGCTAATTGTAAAGCAATGGTGGAGGCAAACACAAGGCAGGTGGTGGACTACATGATGACCACATATCGTACTCCCAGTGGCCCTCAGCATATCTCCCCGCTCCCAACACCACCTTCGGTTCAAGTGGCCACTGACCCGGCCGCACGGGGAATTTTCCTCGGAGGAGCGCCAAGGGACATCCTTACGACCTCCCTCCACTCACCCATGCGGCGGTGATGAATAGGTCTCCTTACTGGCCGATGCACCCGCCAAACCCTGGATGGGGAGGAACTCATCCCATTCCATTACGATTCATCCCGTCGCCTCAGCCTCCGAGGCCTGAGTTCATACCCCCTAGAATGGGCACTGCGCGACTTCCTCTTCAAGCTCCTCCGCTTGGGCAAATGTGCCTACATCCGGAGATGGTGAACCAGCTCCCACCAGTTAGTGTAGGGCTCCATCCCCAAGGTCTTACATGGCCAGGGCGACTAGGGAGCCTGTAGGACCAAAAGATATTCCTCCTCTTGTGCCCCCTCCAGCACCTTCAGGCGGACGAGCCATTCCACTCGTCATGACCCAAGTGCACTCACCAAGCCGTAAGGATTCACATCAGGGAGGTTGTGGCCAGGGCGGTCAAAAGAGCATGTACACTGTAAGCACCAGGCGTGTCCTCGTGCTATCAATCGGATCCGCAAGGGGGCATGGTCGTTGCGGCCATGAAGAAATGGATGTTGAATCCCTAATCTCCCGGCTGGATCAAGCCGTAGGTAGATGCAGGTGCTCCAACTCGCCAATGTGCTTGCACCATCGTCGCCATCGGCAAGCATCTAGCTCTTCCAGCTCGGGAGAACCCTGACACCACCGTCGTCGCACCGTGCGATCACCATCACCTCACACACGAAGGGACAAGGGCGTCCTAGAAACCGACAACCCTCTTGCCCGAGACATCTTCAAAACTCCGTTTCAGCCAAAGTTCCACCAGCCTAACCTTGGGCCATACGATGGGGACTCTGAACCCATGCAGTTCTTGAAAGTATACTCCACGACGATTCGGGCTTAGGGAGGCGGAGAAGTAGAGATGTGCAACTGCCTCCCACTGTTTCTCTCCAGAACATCGCATTCTTGGTTCTTCAACCAGAAGAAAGGCTCCATCTATTCTTGGGACCACCTGAGGGAAGAGTTCAGCGTAAATTTCCAAGGAAGCTATAAGCGGCCCATGCTCCCCAACCAACTCTTTACTATCAAGCAGCAGAAGGGTGATCTACGAGAGAATTTCTTAAGCGTTTTTCTAAAGTACGAAGCCAAGTGGCAGATGCCCCAGACTCTACGGTCATCAATGCGTGCAAGGAAGGGCTGCTCTCAGGGGAACTTAATCGAGCGCTGGGGAGAGATCCTCCAAGGACGACCCATGAGCTCTTCGAGGTCGTAGAAAAATACGCCTAGGGAGAAGAAGATGACCTGACCAAGAAGGGATTTCTTCCGCGGGACAAAAGCATCTCCCTCAGGAAGAAGTCAAGAGGCTCCTCTGGTAAGAAGGAAAAGACTGGAGGGGTCACTCCGGTGGCGGACGCGATTCCAAAATCCTCGTTGTGACCAACAATCCTTCATAGGAACGCGGGGGTAACTCCACCAAAGGACCCAAGAATGAATCAAGACCTAAAACCCACTATAAGGGATGCCATAATAAAAGGCCGCAATGAAAGAAGGAACAACCCAAATCTGAGAGACGGGCACTGGTGTGCTTACCACAAGATGAACGAGCATGATACGAATGAATACCACCAGTACGCCACTGAAGTGGTGAAACTCCTCAAGCGCAGCCTTGAGCCACGCAGAGGGTCACCACCACACCCCACGGCTGCAGAAGCGATGCCCCTGCAAGCAATCCCACCACCCCCAGCACAGGCCCCTGGTGATCTACCCCCTGGGCAGCACCTTCAAGATGCTGATCATGAACTCCCCTTCCAAGCACCACAAAGACAAGTAAACATCATAATAGGGGCTCATCCTCCGGACATGCGTCAAAGCGCCAACAGAAGGAGTACGCTAGAGAGATCAACGTCGTAGGGTTGGCTCCTCAAAGCGTTTCTCCCAAATGGGCAAGCATTCCTCTTAACTTCACAGCTAAGGATGCAAAAGACTTAAGGTTCCCCCATGATGACGCCCTCTTGGTAACTACCACAATATCCAATTGTGAGATCTCCTGCATCCTTGTCGACGGAGGAAGCTCTACAGATATACTGTGGGAGTCACGGAGGGCTATCATCATGGCATCATGCTCCTGTCCGATCGCTCTCTTACCGAATTTGTACCAGGAAAATCCATTCAACCCATTGGGAGGATTCAACTCCTCATGACGTTCGGAACACAAAAAAATCACTACACGGAAGCCGTTAGGTTCGATGTCGTTGACATCGAGTCCCCATTCAATGCTATCATGGAAAGGGCAACTCTCAACCGCTTCTGTGGAGCGGTTCATCAAAACTACTTGTGCTTAAAGATACAAGGCCCTCATGGGGTCATCCCCGTGAGGGGTGATCAGGACTTAGCTCGCCGCCTATACCACAAAGAGACAACTAACTCCGATGACATCAACTTTCACGAACCTAAGGAGTCAAAGGGAGAAATGTGCTCACCTCTCTCACCAGTGCACGCCACGGACATCTCCTCTCCAGCGAGATGCTCTCTTAAGCCTCGTTCGGAGAAGGACCTGTAGGAAGTACGACTCTTCGGCCAGAACGACTCGATGTCTCTTAGAATCGAGGTCGATCTCCTAGGAGAAATGGATAAAGAGCTCGTGGAGGTCTTAAAGTCCAACGCTGACGTGTTCGCTTAGACATCGTCAGACATGACAGGCGTCCCTCAGGAGGTGATCCAACATCACCTAGCAAAGTGAGGCACAATATAATGTACCCCAACCTAATATACAATAATGAAGCCTTTGTTCATGTCATTCTTGTTCAGATTAACAAATTGGGTAACATGTTACAAACTATTTTCCCAAAATTTTAATTATAAATTCCAACTTGATAAAATTTTCAAAAAGAAATACCATCCAATGTTGGTATTATGAGTGGAAAATATTTTAATTGAAAATCGATAAATTATTATGGCCAAAAATAATTTTTGTTGAATTTTCAGAAATTATTTTGATTTTTAGAAAAATAATTGTCTTTAAATAAACCTTAGTTGGTTTAAATAAATTATTTATGTATTTCTAAAGAAGGAGCAGTGGTTTCAAAATTTATTTGGGGAATATATTATCGATGGAGATTCTGCAAAATTTGATTTTACAAATTTATTTGCCATATTTAAGGGCCTGGTCAAACCTTTTCAAAATTTAAATGAATCTGGTCAAACCTCCTACTAAACCCCTTGTCTAATCTTTAGCGACAGCCAGGACGAGGGTTCAAACCTTGTGACTTGGCTCGGCCAGTCGCCCGGGCAGTCTTGGCTCGGCCACCTTCCCTTCCCCGCGCGTCCGAAAGCTCCAGCCCATCTCAACCATCCATTCTCGCGCGGACGGGCCAGATGAAGTGGGCCGTTCGGACCGGCCGTACCTCGCCCCGATCTGGGCCATTGATTCGCGCTTTAACGGCGATGGAGCCCATGGTCCAAAGAGCTCCCGCGAGCGCCTCATCTTGGGCCGTTGGTTCGCGATCGGACGGCTCCTGTTGATTGGGCCGATCGGACCGCGACAGTTCTCCTTTGCATCACGACCGTTAAGCCCAAATCCGACGGCTCGCGTGAGATGAGACCTTCGGACCACTTCGGCGCTTTCGCGTCGGCCGTTCGTTGAAGATCGTGTGGCCCACGTTCACCCATACTGGGTTCAACGTGTTTTAACACCGCATCCACCCGCGCGTGTGGGATCGAGCGGTGGTATGCGTGGAGCTCCTCGCGTCTTGTTGCATGAAGACGGAGATCCTCTGGGCCCGCATGTCGGCGTCGTTTTCTTTGGAGTGCGTGCGGTCTTGTTGCATGGTTTGGTTTGCCCACAGGCCGCTGGCGTCGATGGCAAGTTTTGCTCCTGCGTCGCTATGTGCATTGCATGGCTTTGGGGCCCACATGTAAGTGGTAGAATTTTGATTTCTCTCTGGTTTTTTCCACCATGGACATTGTTGTGACCGAAATGGTGGTGATGAACAGTCTTTTGGAGGATATTTTCTCCTAATCTCTATCCTTTAGTGCCACCTATTGGATTCTAGACACATCTCGGTTGCTCTACACATTCTATACACTATATAACCATTAGTCTTGGGACCTCGACATTGTTGACCAAGGAGAAGCTCATTTTCTTTATCTCCTTCGCGGTGGAAGCACCCTTGTTCCTCTGCCTTGTTCAACTACAAGCATACCTAAATCTCATACTAATGTGGGTGTAGGTATTTCTTGTAGGTTGGACTTAGGACTTGCTCCTGTCAACTTGAGTGTGAAGCTTCATTTTGGAAAACCTCACTTGGGTGAGTTGAGTTCCATCTTTTCTTAGCAAGAATGTGACTAATGATCTTTAGAGACTTAGTTCTACCATTCTTGTTTTGGTCGAGAATCAAAGAAAGGACTTGGACCTTTTACATTGACCAAGAACCGATCTTTTCATCTATAAACCCTAGTGGTGAGTTAATCTTTATACATTAGCTTAAGTTCTCTAAGAACTTTAGCTATCCTTTCACAAACACTCATTGCTTCATAAGATACTCCAAACTTTTTTAAGCTAAAAGTTATTTTTATAACTTTTAGGTCTTTCATATCGTTTTCAAGAATTAGGGTTTCTCTTGTCTAAATAATAGCTTATTCAGTCTTAAATGAACCCTAGTATCATTAGTAGACCATCTTTTAATTATCAAGATCACCCATTTAGTTGTAAGGCAAATTGTCACTCTGTACCTTTTGTCGGTTAAAAGCGACAAATGATCAATTTTTCCTTTCCTATCGTAAACCATGTGTTTAGGGTTAGCATTGACACGTTATGATGTTAATTACTTTTCAGTTGGCCTTGATTTCCATTTTAGGTCTTGGTTAGTATATTCCACCAAATAGCGAAATCGGGCAAGGACTTTTTGTTTGTTTTGGGTCTAAAACCGACAAAACCCTACCGCCCTTTCCTTTACGGTGAACCGATTCATTAGGGTGACAATAATGGGTCATAGTATTGATTACTTCCTTTAGTATAAATGTGTTGTGTAGTTTCACTAGCCCGCATTTGGTAAAGAAACTTTCGCTATTTTATTGTTGGTCCAACCAACGTGCAGCACCACAAAAGTTCAAAATATTAAATTGTTATTAATAAGTAGTAAATACCAGTTAGCTCACAATACAAGCTTTAGTACACTTAGCTATCTTGTAATATTTCAATTATATAGAGTCAAGCCGGATAATTAAAGGATTGGTTGTTGTCTGTTTGAGCTTTTAAAAACCCGACTTCAGTAGCTATATTCTAAATCTAAAACACAGGTAGCAAGTATCGATAGATAATATATATGGGTTATTATCCTTAGTAAATTAAATATAGTTTAAGCATACTATTACCCATGCATTACCATTTTGATCATACATTCTTTTATGCATCTTATTCTCTTTTTTCCCGTGTTCATTGAAATTCTTTTATCTTCTTTTAGATTCTCGTTCTTCGAATTTGTTGAATCTTTTGTTGAACCTCAAGAACTGAACAAGAGGTTATATACTACTATCAAGGCAAGCTTCCTCTCGCACCATGTTGATCCTAATCTTTTGAGCTGTAGATTTATAAAATACTGGTGACACTTTGTGCATGCAACTTTGTAAAAATCTATTTATGCCTGTTTCTAGTTAGTTATATCCCTGAACTTGTGGCTTATCCTTAATTCAACCATACACTCAACCTAAGGTAGTTGTGATGTTATAATATTTAGTTTTAACTTTTGCTAGCCATGCAATCCATAGAACGTTAAAGTTTGGCAAGCTTATCTTGTCGAGCTTGGGGACAACAAATACTTTATACTTATTTTGATCCTTGTTCAGTTTATTTGATTTGGAAATGCTTCTAAATCCTGTTATCAATCAATTCAAATCTGGACAAGTGGATGCTAGTGATGGTGCCTTTGTGCACGAGAATTGGGAAATGTGGATGTCTTATGCGGGTTGATTAAGGATCGAACTCGACGGCCCAATTCAAGCCCCAACGTACTTCCACATGCGTAGTATGGGCGCTTGTTTGGTTAAGTAAAGGGTTAATGCTATTGAGTTGGATCTGAGAGAGTAAGGACATGTGTATTGATTTCATATGGCATAGATGCTTAAGTCTTGGGCCGTGTCGTATGCCATGTGGAGCTTATATTGATATCGGATGTTCTTAGATGGGTAAGGGCGTAGATGTGTTACATCGCATGTACGTTCCTTGAGGCCCCCGATCGATGTAATATGTGTGGCTAACACGAGTTTGCATTTAATTGATCGGGTCGGCATTCCGGTACAACATGTGAGCCCCTGTTGAATGTATGCTATCGATCTGGTTTAAGCGGGATTAATCTCACATGGGTCATCCAACTCAATAGTGTTAACTTGTTGAAAATACCAAATCTTAGTTTACAGTAGGCATACCAAAGGAAGTGTGCTATCATTAGGAGGCTTACGGGCTAACTAAGTCATGTGGGTAAAGATGTACACCCTATGAGGTTAAAACTATTCAATAGCCGTGTCCACTATTCACGGACAACGCTTGGATTGATGTCACATGTATAGAAGTTATTCTAATTTTGGGTTTTGGGAATTGGTTGGCATGATGATTGTTCTGCACAATTAATTGTGAGATGTTATTTATTCTTATTCTTGTTTATGTTTACAATTACACTTATTCACTTTGTTTTAGTCCAAATCAATTTATTAAAACTGCTTTATCAAAATATAGCAATTGTAGGTTAAGATGTATCGCTTTATGCAAACTGAACCATTTAAACCTTCATTGTCAACCTTATGCATATATACTTTCTATTCCATTGTATAGGTTCTAACAACCACTTTCTTTTATTAGTTTGTGTAAGACTTGCTTTGAGTACCTTTTCGTACTCGGGGTTTTATAACCCCTTGTTGCGGTGACGATGGTTTTCTTTATGAGATGCCCGTTAGCGCCGATCCGGGTGGCGCTAACGAGTGATGCTAGTTCTACTCTCCACGCAATAGCTCATGGATGATGGGGCCATTGGTGGTTTTGTTTTATTCTTTTGCTTCATTTGTTGTTCTTTTTGTTAATGACCCAAGGTCATCTGTTCATATTTCGTTCTTTGTAGCAACCTGATCTGTAGCAACCGAAATTGGAGATGTAATATGATGTATAATTATGTGAATGTATGACTTATATGTGATTGATGCAATGTTGATTAAGGATATATGCTAATAGTCACTAATCACAGGAACTATTGCATGGCATATATCCGGGAACCTAAATGTTGGATTGTTACTTATTATGATTATGCTTCTAGTATGATTTTTATTAAGGACATTACACTGTTCCTTAGTTAAGAATTATGCTACCAGTGTAATTTATAATTCGGCACATTCCAATATTTGAGGGTCTCACAGCCTGAGTGCCCTCCAGTAAAGCAAAAGCTCCGGAAACTCTCTTTAGAGCGATGCCAGTCCATTGAAGATGAAATTGACAAGATTTCAAAGGTCGACCTCGTTCGGGAGGTTTGGCATCTGATATGGTTGGCTAATCCTGTTTTGGTAAAAAAAAAGTCTAGCGGCAAGTGGCGCATGTACATCGACTTCACCGACCTCAACAAGGTGTGCCCAAAGGACGACTACCCACTCCCGCGCATCGACCAACTTGTTGATTCCACCATTGGGTGCGAGTTGATGAGTTTTTTGGACGCATACTCAAGGTATCATCAGGTCCATATGGCGAAAGAAAACAAGAAAAAACCAGCTTCATCACCCCTGTAGGTACCTTCTGCTACCTACGCATGCCCTTTGGGTTGAAGAATGCTGCAGCCACCTTCCAGCGTCTCGTCTGGCTCATCCTCAAAGACCAGTTGGGTCGTAATGTGGAGGTTTATGTCGTTGACACCATCGTAAAAAGCATTCAAGCTTTGTCACATATTGAAGATCTCCAAGAGACATTCGTCAACCTTCGCAAATTTGGTGTCAATCTAAACGCTAAAAAATGCGCCTTTGGTGTAAAAGGAGGAAAGCTTCTAGGATTCTTGGTCTCACAGCGGGGCATCAAAGCAAATCCTGAAAAGATTCGTGCAATCTTGGACATGGAACCACCTCGGTTCACCAAGGACGTCCAGCGCCTCATGGGGTGCATGGCTGCCCTCGGACGCTTCTTGTCACGTTCGGCAGAAAAGGGCCTCCTCTTCTTCAAGATACTCCATAGGCTTGAAGACTTTCTATGGACTCTTGAAGCTCAGAAGGCCTTCGAAGACCTAAAAGTCTACTTAGCAGCCCCTCCGCTCCTCACAAGTCTAAGACCAGGAGATGTACTACGCCTGTACCTCGCTGCAACCCCGATCGCAGTGAGCGCTGTCTTAGTCAAGGAGAAAGAAGGAGTTCAGCACCCTGTATATTATGTTGGTGAAGCCTTGGCAGGTGCAAAGGCAAGGTACACAGAGATAGAAAAATATGCTATGCTCTACTGATGGCCTCAAGAAAACTCCGTCACTACTTCGTGGGACATCCTATCATTGTTCCATCAGGCTACCCCCACAATGAGGTTATGGGGGAACAAAAAAGCCACGAGAAGAATAGCAAAATGGGCCACAGAACTAGCACCTTTCTCCCTCAGGCTCCTGGGGAGGACTTCTGTCAAATCTCAGGTCCTCGCCGATTTCATGGCTGAATGGGCTACGCCCCGAATCGGCCACGAAGCACCAACAAGCAGGCCAAACACCACTAGCAAGCATTGGACGTTATACTTCGATGGATTCAAGCATTTTTCAGGAGGAGATGTAGGGGTTGTCTTGGTAAGCCCAGAAGGGAAGGCACTTGAGTACGCGGCTCATTTATCCTTCAATCCCGCAAACAATATGGCCGAGTATGAAGCATTACTCTTATGCGACGCCCCGTGTCATTACCCCGAGGGTAATCACACTTAGGCACACAGATTACTATTCGTTTGCCCAGTAGAACACTGCTCCAACAAATAATAAGCCATTTATCAGAGTTACGCAGCAGAACAATAAGATAGAAATTGTACATCTTTATTACAGAAATAGCCACACAAGACTATAGTCCTTATTACAAATATTATACAAATACAAAAGGGAGCTTCTATGCTTCTCTCGCCTGCACTGTAGTATTGGCCGTCTATTCGTCCCACGTGTCAAAGATGGCGCCCATCTCACCCTGGTCCTCGTAATCAGTGCCTTCCCCTTCTACGGTTGCGTTAGTACCTGCAAGCTCCTCATCCCACTCGGGATAACTCCCGGCTGGATGTGGATCTAAGCAAAGGGAGAGATAGCAAGAGTGAGTACTATAGTGTACTCAGCAAGCATTAATAGCTAAAATGCATTTTGATGACTCTAACTTTGGTCCTTATCAAAATTCCTACCTCATCTCTTATTCTGAAAATAGTCATTAAAACTTAGGTTGCAATTTTAATTCCGAAAAGACTACTTGATTACTCGGAGAGAAGATAGACCCCCCCGACGGCTCCCGTAGACCCCAATCCAGGAGACTAGCATGAATTCATAATTTGATAGCACTGCGCAGGCTTGTACCACTTTACCCTTAGTCATTCTGAGCTCTAACTGAGTCGGGTCCCCTGCATTTCCTTTAATGCGGGTTCGAGTTCAAAATACAGAACGTTTTCTAGTTACGTGATTAAGTCTCCACTCATTACTTTCCGTCGGTGCTAATTTAGTCACGCTGCTGACGTCATCATACACCGAGTTTCGGTAATATTGGTTGAGGCGGCTATCGTCCGTACTCAACACTCCACCTTGGGGCGGCTCCCTTCCGTGCTGAATACTCCAATGTGACCCATTGTGGAGATCATAATTATGTAAAGAGGTAGCATTTTCTGCCCGCTGAAACGGGAAAATGGTTGGTACTGATTTATGGCCTCTGACCGAGTAAGAGTTTTATTTGTCCTTATATTATAACCATCCGTAAAAAGGGGCCCACCTCTTACCTCATCATCATCATCGTCATCGTGTTTCCTCACCCAGGCCCCCTTTTACCAACCCATTAGCTTTCATCTCTTCCTTTCTCATTCCTCAATTCTTTTCCTCTTTTTCCTCTTTTTTTATCTTTTCATCTTCAACTCATTTATTCGATTTGATTTTTGAAAAATAGTTTTGATGCAATACATATAAGATAGAGCAATATATGGTTTACATTTAATATAGCTATGTTAATGAACAAGGGAGTAGCTTGCCTGCGAAACTGTAGGAAAGATCGTCGTCGACGAAATCGATATTAGCTACTCCTGTTGGTTCACCCGTTGCAGTTTATACGATGGTGCGAAATAATAAATACATAATTAAGTACTTATCAATAATATGTGCGACTATGTGCATACTAGTCGAATGATTCTTTTTGTTAGCGGATTTTATTTTAATAACACTTTTCGAACCCCCGTTAAGTTAGCACTCTCCCAGCGCGGTCGTTCTATAGTTTATTGGCTCTAGGGTTAGGATGGTTGATAATCACGCTTTATTGGACGAAAAGAAATTACTACACATAATTGCATATTACTAGGTCTAACAAATCTTATTCGCGCAAAACTAAATCTACCAAATTTTATTCGGACAATTAAACGATTAACTTGATTTTATGCCAGCGTTAAATAAATGAATCTACTTGAATAAATTATCTCTAACGCCTTAAATTACTTATTTACCTAATTTGGGAGTTCTATCGACGACTAACTCAAATCTGAAGTTTCAAATTAATTTCTACGCATTTTTCGCCTTTAATTCCTACTGGTCAATATATGGCTAAATAATCTAACATGGGCTAAATAACTTACCGTACTAGTGACTCAAACAAAAATCGCATTTATACTACTAATTCAATTCCTCTACCTAAATTAAATTTTACAACAATTCTACAAAATTTTCCTCACTTCTAAATTTTCTTCCCTTCCTCTACTTTCTTCTTTCTCCTTTCCTATTTTTCTCTTCCTACCCTACCTTTATCCGACCGGCACCCCACCTGGCTCTCTCTTCTCTCTTTTCTTCCCCAATCTCACAAATCCCTCACCTCTCCTCTCTTTCTCCTCCCATTTGCCCTTGCCCCCCAGCTCCCCTTGATCACCTGGCCTCTGCTCCTCCTCCGACCTCCCCTTCACCCCAACACGGCGCCCGCCCGTCGCCCTCCTGCTCGCCCGGCCCCATGGCGCCACCTCTCGCTGCCTCCTCCTGTGGCCGGCTGGTCCAGCGTCACCGGCCCGCCTGGCTCCCTGTGGCTCCCCCTGCTATTGCTCGCTTCGGCCCGCACCTCCCTCTGGGTCTCTCCTGCGCTGCTCGGCTCCAGCCCAGCCGCCGGATCCTCTGGGCTCCACCCTGGCCCGACCTCCTCTCGGCGCGGCTTGGGGCCAGCGCCGCCTCGGCTCCCTCTCTGCGGCTTGGTCTACGGCCGCTGCTGCTACCCTACGGCTCGCCCTAGCCTAGCCCAGTTCCCTCTCTGCCCCAACCCACTCTGATACTGATGTTCTTCAAGATTTGCATTGATTCATATT
Source organism: Phyllostachys edulis (assembly GCA_036346405.1). Lineage (NCBI taxonomy): Eukaryota > Viridiplantae > Streptophyta > Magnoliopsida > Poales > Poaceae > Phyllostachys > Phyllostachys edulis. Next base: position 11,150,858 of record CM070558.1, read on the forward strand.
TACTTGTTTTGCTTTAGATGCATGGTTGATGCACATGCTTGGTGATGGTGGTGGTTCGGCCG